>CM066037.1:338739887-339339887 GCA_033557465.1 Ichthyophis bannanicus
AAATCGTAAGACTGGCATCTTCAGCAGCCTTTTGCTTTGTCAGTAAAGCTTCCATCAGCTCTACAAGAGGCTTCTGCTGGGCTTGTATAGCCGCAGCCGTCTGTTCCTGTGTGCAGTGAGCCAGTTCCATCTGCCTTTCAAATTGACTGGACATCCAGCGCAACACCTCTTGAGGATCCATCCTGAGGATTATTGTCCCTGCAAAGAAAGCAAAAGAAAAGCCCACCAAGTGCGGCACAAAATTTTCTTTTTAAAACCTCACTAGCTTCCTGCAGAACAAAACTCCCTTTCTCAGTGGAATCCTCTACACCCATGCCCAGTTACCCGTTACATTCGCACGGTGTAGACTCAGACTTTGAGAAAGGAGTTTATCCTCCTGGGTCCTGGTCCTCCTGGCACGATTTGCCAGCGAAATCTCCACCGCTTCACCAGCAGCTTAGCAGATTTCTCGTTCCCCTTGTATTTTCCAGCTATGGCAAAACTTTCTGTTGTATCCTGAAGTTGTTCTTCTTTTCTTTTCCCTCAGTTGGGATGTCCTTTTTGTATTCCAAGCGAAAAAAATCCTGCCAACTATGCCACTTGTCACCCTCACGGTGGCCAGCCCAACACCTAGGGCACTGAGACTTGGTCTGCCTGTGGTGTTCCTGCCTCAGAGAGCGTGGGCTTGCTTTAACTCTGCAAAGCCTTCTGGGAATGTAAGTCCCTTTACCCTTTGAGCACAGATGAGTTGCAGTCGAGTGGTTTCAGGCAATGACAAGAATTTATTTTCCCCTTCCCGGTGGATTAAATGCAAGTGAATAACTCAGGACAAAACATGCCATACAATTGGCTTGAGGAAATTATACATGAACTCAGATAAGTTAGCCTTGTCAGCTTCAGGCTTTAAAGGTGCAGTGCTTGATACAAAACAAATCACAACAGCTTCAATTAGCAAAGAAAATGTTCCCTTTTCTTCTACTGCTTTTATCGTCTCTCACAGACACTGTTCAGCATAGGGAATTCACATGGTCAGCCAAAGATAATGTACAGTCCATCCGATCATCCACTATTTCATTATGGTCAGAGTCTATCTGCATTTCCTCAGTATCAGGAATAGCAGGGTGTGTCCATAAACTGCTATCCTGATCTTTGAAACAAACGGTTTCTCTGACCTCAAGTGGTTTCTCTCTGTAACACTCTCCTGAGCAGGGTTGTAAACTACCATATATGCTGTAGTTTTCGTCCAGGGAGTTTGCTACTTTCTGGTAACTATAGGGAACTGCTTTATAGCTAGGTTCAAACTTGTATGAATTATTAAGCCTACCTTTTGGCTTTGAAAGGGAAGGAACTCTCCACTCTGCAGAGTTAGACTGGTTCTCAAACACAGCTGGTGTTTGCTTGCCTCTCAGCCTATTAACTCTCCCCTCAGATGTACCGGTATTCTCTTGCCAGCACATCTCTCTCTTAGGAGCGTGTGAGCTTTGCCAAGCCTGCCTCTCAGGAAGATTCTTCTCTCTCCTGCCTTTACCAGACAACCCCTGTCCTGGGTTGCTTCTTTCTGGCCTCAGGAATATGGCTCCCTTGGTTCTCACTCCTCCTTGACTCCTTCTAGTCAGCGTGCTCCTTTGCTGGCTTCCTTTTTGGCTCTGACTCCAGTTCCTCCTCTGGCTCAGCCTCTCGTTCTCGTTCTTCCTGGTCCAAGCTAATGACCAGTTTTTATCATTGTAACTCTCAGGGCTTAGCTGTGCCCTGCCCTGAAACAGGTGAACCTCATTACCTCCTGAGCTAGGGAATATGTCACTGCAGGGGGCGTGTCTTTCTAGCTCGTGACTCTCTTTGTTTACTTCTTCTTTGCAAACACTGAGCCATGTGCTCAGACTGCCTGTCAGTTTCTGAAAGCAAATCCTCATCTTGCCCTATCTTTATAGGCTCAGAAGGGACTTCTTCATGACACCGGTCATCTTTGAAGAGCTCTCAAATCTGAGGACCCACAAAAACTCCCTCTTTAATCTTTGCTTCGCTGAGTCGAGGGAATTTTTCATGCATGTATAGGAAAGCTGGCGAACTGCGGTCCATGGCTTTCACAAAGTTTTTCATCAAACCTAGTTTGATGTGAAGGGTTGGTAGCAGGATTTTGTGAGCCTCAACGAGAGCTGGGTGCTGGATATTCTTCTCTCCAACTGTTACCTTTTGTCTGCGAATCCATTTCTTCCGCAAGTAGTGCCAATCCCTTGCTTGGCTATCCCACTCACATAAGAAACACATGTATTTTATATATCCCTGCTGCAGCCCCATTAAAAGGGCAACTACCTTCAAGTCACCACAGAGGTGCCAGCTGTACTTGTTATAGTTAGTGGAAGTCAGTAGATGCTTTAAGTTATCGAATGTCTCTTTCATGTGGACGGCATGCGCTATTGGAATAGATGGAAGACTGTTGCCATTGTTCGAAAGCACAGCCTTCAGACTCAGTTTCGAAGAGTCTATAAATAGTCTTGTGGGTCATGAGTGATTTTTAAGGCATTCATGAGGCTTTCAAGATCGGAACAGAATACCAGATTCCTTTCCAACTGCGTATAGTACACTGCTGATGTCAGAAGGCTTCAGCAGCCGTCTGGCAGTAGTATTGCATTGCATCAGAAAATGATGCAATCAACTCTGGATGATGTGTGCATGCTGGTATTATGCAATGTGATGCAATATTATATCATTAAAGGCTTATTTGGGATGTTGTTGATGTCCTACTGGATAAATTTACATGGTGAAACGTCAAAAATGAACTACATGCAATATCTTCAAAATGAGAGCCAATTAATTTTTTTTAATGTTATATTCATGTTCAGCTCACCAAGATACTACAGATTAGGGCCTTTTAAAGTCAGTAATGATTTCAATGTTGACCAGTGTTATTAGAGGAGCCACTTACAGCTGATAGTTGAAGTACTGTGTGAGGGTCTGTGTCTTCAAATGGTTATCATTGATCTGAATTGGTATTATGGAAACAAAATGGTGTGATGAGCACAGTTATAAAAATATTTTAAAACCATCTGGTCTATACACATAAAACAGTAGAGTAGTGGTCTTCAACAATTTCTAAGCAGAGGCCCCTTTGGATCCACAGGGGCTGGAGAAGAGCAGCGCCAAGGATGAAACACTACTGAGAAGTGCACAACAATGTCATCATGTTCCCATAACGCTCTTGTTTTCTGTCTCTCTCTTATCTCCTCTACCACTGGCACCAAACTTAGTCTCTCCCTCCCTGTTCCCAGGCAGTCTCTGTCATCCCCCAGTTGGTCTCCACTTTTAATATCCTTGCTCATCCCTATCTGCTTTCCATCTCTTTAAACCCCACTCCTACAATAGCCTCTAATCACCCACACAGCAGCCTCCTATGAAATTCCTTTACTTCCTAAACCCCACATCATCAGACTCTCAATTCCACCCCATCACAGAACTTTCTCCACTCCACATTCCACAGCAGCAGTCTTTCAAACTCCTCCCCACATCTACTCAGATTCTGGCAGCAGCCTGTTAATCTATCCCAAAGTAGCATTCTTGCGTGCTTTGAGCTAGATCCTGGCTAGACAACAGCTCCCTATTCCATCATACTCTTGGCCCTCATGCACGTAGAGAACAACCTAAATTACAGTTACATGATGCAAAGTTCCACATTAGGAATCAGCACCGAGGAAAAGGATCTAGGCATCATCATGGATAATACCTTGAAACTCTCTGCTCAGTGTGCAGCTGCGGCCAAGAAAGCAAATTGAATGCTAGGAAGCATAAGAAAGGAATGGAGAGTAAAACCAAGGATATTATAATGCCTGTGTAATATCCAGGAAGAAGCAGGAATGAGTCTTCACATATCTGTACGTCGGTACCGACAGAGCCTGCGCGAGAACGCTCCCCAGCGTCCAAAAAGAAAGCCTTTGGGAGCATCCCACACGCATGCGCGCTGCCTTCCCGCCTATTCACTTCCCTCTCATCAGTTTTTCGTTTTCCGCGGAGCCGGCAGGACGTATTCCTGTCACCGCAGAAAATTCTTTTTTATTCTTAGTTTTTTGTGGTCGCGTCTGCCTTCCCTCGATGCCACCGGTACCGCCGGTGCTTTTCTTTCTTTTTACTAAAAATTTCTTCTTTTCTCTAGGAATTTTTTCCTGTTTAGTGCCTGACGGTTTCTAGGCCACTAGGCCTCTATTCTTCCATTATGGAAAAGCCAGCCACTATCCTTAAGAAATGCTCAAAGTGTGTCGATACAGATATATTTTTAGACACTCATATTTGGTGTCTAAAATGTTTATGTCCTGACCATTGCCCACTGGAGTGTCTCTCCTGCTGGAGCTCAAACAGAAGAAGTCTTCAGGATCGAGCACAACTCGATACCCGGTTCACATCGGACTCTATGTCAATAGCCAGAATATCTTCTTTTTCACAGGATCAGGTAACCAAACAAAAGTCTGTAAAGACTAGCCAGTCCTCGAGTGGTAGATCTCCTTCTAAGCATCGAGATGCCTCTGGCGTTGCCCTTGAGGACATTTTTGGCAATAAAGCCCTGGCGGGAGCCTTCGGACTCCAAAGCATTAACAGGGCTTCAGGTTGTTCCCGGGGTTCTTACCTCGATGAACATACCTGGGACATGCTCTGTGGCTGTTGCCGCTTCGAGTGGTACCGACACCCCGGCATCGGCCATGGTGATGGATGAAACACTCCTCACCGATGAACTTAGTCTAGCGCGCTCAGCTACTTCGGTACCACTAGAGTTGCTGCAGACCGTTCCTCGAGTATCGGCTTCGGTACCGGTACCGGTATTGACATCGGCACCGGTGTCGGTACTGTCCATGCTTGCTTCGACAGACTTGCTTCCTTCGATGCCGAGCCTGGAATCGCTCTCCAGCATGGAGGATTCGGTACCGACTCGTCTCGGTACCGACCTCGGGCGGTACCAAAGACATCTCTTTAAAGAAAATCCGATGCTTCATCCTTTCAAGTGTTCCGATCCCGATGACTGGGACGAATCCATCGGTACCAAGTCTGAATTTTTAACAATTCTAGCCTTTACCCCTCATTTTAGGGGGTTCTCCTCAGGAGAGATTTCTTTTCAAGCTTTTCTGCTTGATATGGCAAGGTTACTTGCCATTTCTATACCTGGTAAAGAATCCATACCAGGGGATTCAGAGACTCTGCAATTCCCCTGGATTCCAAAGGAGCTGATCATGCTTTCTTTGCATCAGAGCTTACAGGATCTACTATTAAGAATGTAGGAAACTCCTTTAACGGTATCCCCACATTCTAAGACACTTGACACTAAGTACAAGGTGCCACCTTCTCCAGGTTTTCAAAAGACTCAACTTCCTCATCATTCTATTGTTGTAGAATCAGCAATGAGGCGTATTAAGAGAGCAAAGAAGCACTCCTCTTATCTGCCAGGTCGTGAGTCTAGGACTTTAGATGCCTTTGGACGTCGATGCTTCCAGGCATCCATGCTTTCATCAAGAATTATCTCATATATTTTCTATATGGGATTATCTCTTGAAGAGGTCACAAAGAACTTAAAGCTTTTGAACCCTTTTTTTCAAGAATATATAAGAGCAGACTATTTCTTATTAGTCAGTCATGCTCAAAAGTCTCTAAGTTCCTTAATTGTGCTTCCCTAGACTGCTTTGAGTCTATTAGCAGAACTTCTGCTATAGCCATAGGGGCACGATGCATGGCCTGTCTCCAAGCTTCAGACTTGGACAAATGGGTACAAGAAAGGCTGGCAAATACTCCTTGTACTGGTGAAAATCTCTTTAACAAGGATGCTTTATTCCAAGCTAATCAGTTAAACATTGATATTGTTGCTTTCAGAGGATTGTCAAAACTTTCCTCTATCCCAGCTAGTAAAAAATCTCCTAAAAACCTTCATCCCCCTAAGGGGAAAAAGTTTTATTCATCTTCTACTGTGACGATGAGAGTGATGTTGAACAGATGGAAACAGAGGAAAATAAGGAATACACCTTTAAGACAAGAGACAGGCAAGGTTTCCACAGGGTTCAAGCTTCAGATAAACTAAAGAAACACATACTAGCTGAGGCTGAGCCACACCCAAGCCCTAACGTAAGTGCAAGTTTTGAGCTCTAATCACAGGCACATGTGCAAGGAGCAGGGAGTGGTGGCAGGAAAGCGGCTTTTTAAGCCGGCCTCAGTGAGAGCAGAGGGAGGAGAAGGAGAAAGAGCAGCTGAGAGTCCAGCAGCTGTGAAGCCAGAGGGTTCAGAAGCAGTGAAGCCTCGTTCAAGGAAGCCAAGAGAAGGCAGACATGGAAAGCTTTACTCCACATGGGAAAAAGGTTTTAGCAACCAAAGAAGCAGTTCTAAGGTGAAAGGTACGCCTGCTTCAGAGTCCAGCAGATGGATAGCTGGGGACATTGCTAATGAGCTGAGCCAGACTGCAGAGCAGTGTGTGCAAAACCCGGTTCCAGGAACCCAAGCTGAGTGAAGGTGGGGGCAAGCAGTTATAGACAGAGATAACCAGAACACAGCCTCGAGCGGAGAGATAGACCTGAATACAATTAAAGTATTATAGAAACTGTTCCAAGACAGAAAAGCCTACTCTCAAGGTACAACCAGTTCTTATCCAGGAGAGCAGCTTTTAGAGGAACTCCAGAAGTTTTTACAAAACAGTAAGTTTGAACGTGTTGTTGAAAACCCAGGGGAAGATAAGCAATGTATGGTGCAAGAGGACACGCAGATTGATCCTTGTGAGGAAGATTCTGGGTTTAATGAAGCACCGATGGATTGTTCTCTATGTAGAAGGGAGGTTTAATTATTGCTAAGAAAAGGACTGAGACAGGAAGTCTTTGAAGAGCAATATTGTGCTTAGCTAGGAGAAAGCTAAGACCTTCTGTTAAACTAAAGAACATTCACTGAACTCTGAGTTTATTAACTAAAGCTACATTGGATATAAATGGAATGAATTTACCTGTTTTGAATGACAAGAGGTAGCTGTGAATTAACAAGCTGAAGAATTAGCTGGGAACAGCTGTGATGTGAGAAGGTGTTTTCAGTTCTGAGGTTCCCGATGCAATTTTTGTTCCTGTTATCTTTGGAGAATAATCCTATTTTGCCTTGTGTTTGAATTTGATGCGAAAGGGGAACCCAAAATAAATTTTCTTGTTTTGCCTGAACAAACCCGAGTGGTCATACTACTTTGTCTTTAAGCAAGAACTACAACTCCCAGAGTTCCCTGGTGGAGAAAATCAGTGACTCTTTGTTTAAGGACAAATAAGGCAGCCCTTTTTGCCCTAAGCCTCTGGCCTAGGCAAGGGGGTATGACACTACCCATCATGCAGATGTTTCCAAAGAAGGGCAACATCAAACCAGGCTAAGAAAATCAAAACCTCAACAGGCTCAGCAAACCCAGCAGTCGCAGGGTTTCTGATATTTTATTCATTAAATCTCTTTTTCCTGTTTGAGGTTTAGAATCGCTAACCTACTTTTTATCAACAGAAGCATCTACAGTTCATCTCATCCTTACTAAGAGATCAGTGATACACTGACTCAATCCTCGACTCTAGGCATGAATCTCTTGCCACAAGAGAAATCCATTCTTTTAGCTCCTAGAGCTATTGAGGATAATCATGCCCTACAGGTAACAGGTTTCTCCTCTCCTTTTGAAGGAAAAAGAGGAGTAACAACTAATTACAAGGTAGGCTATGCCCTTCACCTTGACAGTTTTCCTGTACGAGGACATCGCATACTTTTGACTGCAGGGGGGCTTTACCTTTTTCAGAGACTTACCAAATTGTAAGTCTTCTCAACTCTGTATTACTTTTTATCCCTCTTAGTCGAGACATTCAGTCTAAGAGTGATACTATTCAACTGGAGGGCGTACTTTTTAAGCCCATAGGATTTTTTTCAGTACCTACTCCAGTAAGTGTTTTCCATACAGAGCTTTCTTCCCCTTTGCAATCTTCTCAAATATTTCTTTTAAGACAGCTTATCAGACCATAATTGAGTTTTACCACTCCTAATTATGTCTGTTGGTCCTTTTCCAATCTATAGGACCTAACTTTTTCTGCTGCCTTAATAACAGATAATTCCAAGAGAGGTTCCAAAACCTACTTGGACAATTTATCATTGCAGGCAACTGGCCTGTCTACTATTCATAGCCATCTTCAATTCTTTTTGGCTCCAACAGAATAAATTAGGTTGCACACTGGCAATTAAACAGCCAGATCTCACCTAAGCAACCTACAACATGCTCTCTGCAATTACACAAAAAAGCTCTGCAACTATGGGCCTTTGCCAGAGAGCGTCAGAGCCATTCCTAGTAGGTAGCTTCCAGATGGTTAAAAAGGTTTTCACCAGTCATGTTCCTACATGACTGGTTTCTCCTACTCTTGCCATCTTCCTTAAAATTTCCTTATAAGGAAAAGGAACCAGGGCTTAGACCACATGAAAGCATAAAGAATTGCTCAATTCCCTGGGTTGTTCCACATCTCCAGTGGAACTCTTGCAACAGGGATGCATTCCTTTTCACTGCAGTCGGTCCTTGTCTAGTGCGTTCCTTCTAATTCCCAATACTTCATTGAAGCTTATGCTGAACAAAGAACGCATGATACTCATATTGTCCTCATAGAGGGGCAAACATGGTATCCCCTTATATTGCGTCTTCTTCTCCACACTGAAGTTATAGAAGGAACCAGACTTGTTGTCTTAAGACTAAGGATCTCCTCTGCACTCCTTCACGTTGGTCTCCATTTCTGGTTATTCAAAGGCTAGAATTTTTAAAGAAATCTAGACCTCTCCTTCTAAGTAAGAACATTCCACTGGTTTCCTTGTAGCCTTCTCCATGGTTCTTCCACGTGTAACCAGAAAGAGATTCTCTATCTATATTCTCAAGCAGGTCTTACCCCTTCTTGTTATTAAGTGAATCTCTCTCTCTCTCTCATGATATTGATATATATATATATATATATATAGATATATGTATATATATATATATAGATATATATATATATCTGACTCTGAAAGATTTGTTACTGTCCATATTAATGCTGTTCCAGCATACCATAGGGTTTTAAATGGACAACCAATTTCTATGGTAATTAGAAACTACCTTCTTTTACCGTAACCTTTCCGGTTACGTTGCATCTTAAGCTCTCCATGTAAAGTCACTTAGGGAAGATATTACTGATCTTCAAGAAATTGGAGGCTACACCGCCTACCACAAATGTTTCTCTCTTTCATTTGGATGGAGAGGTCTTAAAGACTCATCTTTTTTCTGCAAACCAGTCAGATTTATCTCCTCTCTTTCCTAGAGCCTTATTCTGCTCCTAGGACAAAGAGCTTCAAACTTTGGCCTACAGAAGCTTTTGCTTCTTCTCCAAAGTCCAACCTCATTAAACTCCCCCAGTTTTTCTTCTGGGATTAGTTCTAGCCATTAAGGCTTCTGACCTCTGCCTGTATTGCAAAATTTATTTTCCTCTACTTCACAGTGAGGTAATTTCTTTGAGGATAATGTACTGGCTCTTAGCACCAGACCATATTACCCTCAAAAAATACTTTCGCAATACTTTGAGTGAGGTCCACATTAGAAAATTGGAATTCAATTTTTACTAACATTTATTATCTGCACAAGGACTCCCCTCTAGACGCCTTGTTTAGTCAAGCTGTTCCACAGCACACCCCTTCTAATTCAACTCCTACCCTCCATTCCTTGGATGCCTGAGGTTCTGGGAAATAGCATCTTCCATCTATTAGATTTGCAACATGCTGGGACCTCCTCGAGGCATCTCTAGCTTGGGAGTCCTCATATGTGAAGACTCATTCCTGCTTGTTCCTGGAGATAGCACAGTTACTTACCTGTAACAGGTAATCTCTGGGAACAGCAGGAATAAGTCTTCATAACCCACCCACCTCCCCTAAGAGTTGTTCTCTCTCTCTCTCTTTCTCTAATTTGTCTACTTCCCTCCTTCGGTCTCAGCTACAAACCCAACTGATGAGAGGGAAGTGAATGGGTGGGAAGGCAGCGCGCATGCGTGTGGGATGCTCCCAAAGGCTTTCTTTTTGGATGCTGGGGAGCGTTCCCACGCAGGCTCTGTCGGTACCGATGTACCCATATGTGAAGACTTATTCCTGCTGTTCCCAGAGATCACCTGTTACAGGTAAGTAACTGTGCTTTGTTCCATGGTGCAACCACACCTTGAATATTGTGTATAATTCTGGTCGCTGTATCTAAAAATGGATATCGTGGAATTAAAAAAGCTGTAGAGAAGAGTGACCAAAATGATAAAGGGAATAGAAGGATAACCATACGAGGAAAGGCTTAATAGGTTAGTCAAAGCTTGGGGAATTAACGGCTGAGGGAAGATATGATAGAGGTCTATAAATTAATGAGTGGAGTGGAAAGAGTAAATGTTAGATCGATTGTATACTCCTTCAAAAAGTAGAAAGACTAGGGAACATGCATTGAAGCTGCAATATATTTCAGACTAATAGGAGAAAATCAAATATGCAATTATTTGCATAAAAACTGTTTGTGTAGCTGGGTTTAAAAGAGGTTTGAACAAGTTCCTGAAGGAAAAAGGAAAAGTCCATAAATCATTATTAAAGGGGACTGGAGAATTCCACTGTTTACCACTGTGATAAGCAGCATGGAATCTATCTTACTATTGGGAACCGACAGGCACTTGTGTCCTGGATTGGCCACTATGTGTGCACCATCATCTGCCTGGTGCACACACTTATAAAAGTGTGACTTCCTAAACTATGTGTTTAAGGGCCATCTGTGACGTAAGTCATGAAAAAGTATAACGTACTCATGTTGATGATGCATAAATTTATGTTGCTGTTTCTAAAATTACCTCCTTAATGATTTACATATACATCCCAAATGATCTGTTCAAGTGGCCTCAATTTTATTTTTTTAAGAAAAGTGCTTATACGGTTGGCCCCTCCACTGACCATTTGAGTCCTTGTTAGGATAGTATTTAAAATGTCATTTTTTGTAACTATTGACAAATCACTTTGGATAAGTATTTTATCTAATATTTTCAACATATTGGTATGTTTATATATTATGCTAAAAAGAAACAGCTGACTATAACATAACAGATTTCTCTTGGTTGTGTGCTGTAAAGTCAATGCTGACTCCTGGTGACCCATTCCTGGGTTTTCTTTTATCGATGTACTAGCTAGGCCCGACCCTGCTTAGCTTCTAAGATCAGCCGAGATCGGTCTCATTGAGGGCAGTGAAAATGCTCCTATACTCTCTGGAGAAGCCATAATAATTCCTAATGTCCTGAACCGAATAATTAGATTTAATTCTGTAAAGCCTCTGACAATTTCCATTGTCTCCTATGTTTGGGTTAGATTTCATAGGAAAATGAAGCCTTGTAAAGATTGCATTTAATCAGCATAAATCCATTAGAGACATTTATGTACAACTACATTTTGAAGTTGGAGCTGGGTATAGACATAACTTAATGGGAAACCCCATATTTATAAGTGAAAAGTGAAATATAAGAGAGAGGAAGTGACGACAGCTGGATGAATGGTGGCTTAGGGTGTTTGCTTCACTGACCCGCGCCCTAAAAAAGCTAATATGAGGTGAATCTGCAGTGCCTGGAGTACATGTTTGGTATATCAAGCAGTGCTTTCCCGGCATCAGATGGCAGCCAAAATAAAAGCGGCAGAGGTGAATTAGAAACCACGCTCCTCGCAGCATTTTATGAGCAGAGCGGTGCCACATGAAGCTTCCCTGGTTAGCATGGCATCCATGGATTCAGATGGCAAAGCTAGCAGCAAGCAGGGGTCAGACCTTCTGGACGCAGTGGCTTTCAAAAGAGAATTTCACCGGGCATTTGTTGAGATGTCGGCAGAATTTCGCACAATGAGAGTTGACATCCAGGCACTCAATGCAAGGATTGAGGAAGCTGAGGAGAAATTAGAGGAACATACTGAAGTTATTAATGACCTACATTGTGCAGAAGATCAGCATAAGCGGCAAGTAGAAGAATTGTGGTTTAAGCTAGACAGAATTGAAAAACCGCAGTCACCACAATAAAATACGATTCTGCAGAGTTCCTGAGGCCAGGGGGGGTGAGAATATAGAGGAGGTAGGGCGGTCCATCTGTGCAGAACTGTTGAGAGGAGATTTGCAGGAGGAGAGAGCAGCTATGATGGAAATAGAAGGGGCGCACCAGGCCCTAGTCCGTCCCCCCACCACCCCCAGCAATAAACCTAGAGATATTGTACAATGTCTTAAATTCTCTGATACTGCCTTGTTATAGCACAAGGAATGGCAATGTTCAAGTATCTCTTTTTCAAGATCTTTCTGCATTCATTCTGGCCCAGCGACAAGACTTAAAGCCAGTGGCGGACCTGTTCATTAAGGCCAATATAAAATACTCATGGGCTTTTCCATTCCATATGAACGTCACCTTAGAAGGGAGAAAACACTCAGTCAAGGACTTGCCTGAGGCCTGGCAGGTGCTTTGCCTCATGGGCCTGACCAAAAATGGATTGCCTAAGGCCTACTAATAAGCCCCCACAGCTATCTTCCCTGGAGAAGTAGAAGAAGGTTGACACCTCTAGCAAATAACTGTCTTATTGGAACTGTTGGATTTAATTTTCAGTGCATGCTGACCTGGTACCTTGAGTTGAAGGGGACACTTTTGGGTTGTTCCAGCATTGTTTGCGAGCCCCTTTGGCTACTGTAGGGTAATGCTGAGAACTTACACAGATCTGGACATGGGCTTGGGTGCAGAATGCTGTAGATTGTTTGGGTTGTGGGGTGGTTTAATGTTGGGGAGTTTACCGTATATAGAACGGGTGTTGGTGGTAAATTAGTACATAAGAACATAAGATATGCCATACTGGGTCAGACCAAGGTCCATCAAGCCCAGTATTCTGTTTCCAACAGTGGCCAATCTAGGTCATACGTACCTAGCAGTTTCCCCAAGGGACACAGGTTCCACAATGCTTGTATTGGTTCAAGCATTGATATCCTGGGTCCCTTCTTAATAATGGTTTATGGACCTTTCCTCCAGGAACTTGTCCAAACCTTTTTTAAACCCAGCTACACTAACAGCCTTTACTACATCCTCCGGTAACAAATTCCAGAGTTTGATTACACGTTGAGTGAAAAAATATTTTCTTTTATTAGTCTTAAATAGTTTACCCTGTAGCTTCATTGCATGTCCCCTAGTCTTTCTATATTCTGATAAGGTAAACGATCGATCTACGTTTACCCGTTCCACTCCGTTCATTAATTTATAGACTTCTATCATATCTCCCCTCAGCCGTCTCTTTTCCAGGTTAAAGAGCCCCAACCTTTTTAGCCTTTCTTCATAGGAGTAGCCTTCCATCCCCTTTACCATTTTGGTGGCTCTTCTCTGAACCTTTTCTAAAATCGCTATATCCTTTTTAAGATACGGCGACCAGAATTGCACACAATATTCAAGGTGCGGTCTCACCATGGAACGATATAGAGGCATTATAATATCTTTGGTTTTATTTTCCATTCCTTTCCTTATCATACCTAGCATTCTATTTGCTCTCTGGGCCGCCGCTGCACACTGGGCCGAGGGTTTTAACATGGTAGTGGGGAAGGGTGCGGGTCGGGGGGGCCTTTGCTTGGCTTGGAGGGTTGAGAGGGCACTTTCTCAGGTCTGCCTCAAAAGCTGAATATGTTGATGTGGAAGGGAGAGTTAATTTAGAGGGGGGAGGGTTAGAAGTCATGAGGGGTGGGTTAAGTGGAATGAGGTTTGGGGGAATGGGCTTTCTGTTTGGGTCTGGGGTAGATATGTTGCTGTGTGGCTGAATGGGTGTGCTTGTGAATGCTTGGATGGATGCTTAGCAGAATGACCATGTATATTTTGTTCCATGCTGCACGTGGTGACTCTGAATGTAAAGGGGCTTAATTCTCCAAATAAATGCTTCTTTCTCTTTAAGGAAGTAGCCTTACTGCGGGAGGATTTATTCTTCTACAGGAGATTCACCTACCGCACAGTGATCAGAGGTGTATGGGCAGCCTCAGATACCTTGGATAGTAATAGGAGACAGTGGCTATTTTGGGTCATCAGGGCTTGCAAATGGACTTCTAGGATCAGCTCATGATAAACAGGGCCGGTGGCTGTTTCTCATTATAAAGATTCGGGATGAACTGTATACTTTTGCTAATATTTATGCTCTCAATAAAGGTCAAAGTACATTCTATGCAGAGGTCAAAACATCCTTAGAAACCTTTGCACGGAGTGTTATAATTTTGCAAAGGGATTATAATGCCTGCATGCAACCACAGCTGGACTTGGCCGGAAAGGGGGCACGGAGGGAAGGTGTGGCCAGTAAGACCTTGCGGAAAATGTTGGCTGACTTAGGTTTGTATGATTGCTGGAGGGATATGCATCAGGGTGAGCAGGAATATACATTCTGTTCCTCGGTGCATGGGCTGTATACCCGAATAGATTACCTTTTTATTGACCAGAGATTATGGCCCCAAGCATAAGCTGCTGCGATTGGGGTATCTCCCAGTTAGACATGCCCCATGCTGGATTGACCTGTTGAGGATGGTGGATGAGGAAGCCCTGAAGCTCTGGACACTGAACAATTCCATATTACACAGTAAGGAGGTGAAGCGGGCCCATACATCTCTAATTGAGGAATATTTTCATCTTAATGCGACAGGGGAGGTATCTTTGCCCGTGGTTTGGGACGTCTTCAAGGCAGTGGCGAGGGGCTCTTTCATTGAGTAGGCTTCCCAGAATAAGCAATAACAGGAAAAGGAGATTGTGGGAGGACATGGTGAAATATCAGTGAAAATGCGATCATGGTGGTTCGAAAGTGGTGTGGAAAAAGTTGGTAACTGTGAGAGCTAGGCTGGATATGTAGGCTCAGAAGCATGCTGAATATCAGTGAAATTGGTTGTGAGTGGTTTACTTTGAGAAAAGCAATAAAATAGGCAGGATGCTCGCACTAGGCTTTCGTCAACAGCAGGTGTCTTGAATGGTCCCTGAGGTGGGGGTGGGGGGGGGGGTAGGCATTTGAATCGTCCAAATAAGGTCCATGAGGCTTTTTAGCATATTTGCAAGACTCCTTTTGGAGGAATCGAGAGTGGAGATTTTGGCACCTCCAGAGGTGGAGATGTTGGAGGCGGAGATATTGGCCTCAGAGATACAACAGGCTATCCGCATTTTGCCAGCTGGTAAGGCCCCCGGTAGCGATGGATTTACACCTCAGTATTATAAAGCATTCTTGCCTCTTTTGGCCCCCAAATTGGCAGAGGGTTTTAATGAAGTCTTGCAGAGTGTCCCATCGCCATCCTCACAGATTAAAGCGGTGATTTCTGTACTCCCAAAGCAAAGTAAGGATAACTTGGAGGTGGCTTCCTATTGGCCAATTTCTTCCTTAAATTTAGATGTAAAACTGCTAGTCAAGGTATTAGCGACAAGGTTAAATAAGGTGATGCCCCGGGGTAATAAGGGAGGATCAGGTAGGTTTCTGGACTGGTTGGCAGGCAGCGGACAGTATTCGCAAGGCCCTACAGCTGATCCATGTAGCTAAAGCAATTGCATAGATCTCTCTTGTTATCTGTAGATGCTGAAAAAGTATTTGACTGGGTCATCTGTGTTTATTTGCATAAGGTGTTCGCAAAGATGGATTTTGGACCTCACTTTGAGGGCTGGGTGCAGAACATATTCTGGATGCCTAAGGCATTTGTGCACATCAATGGGAGGTGATTGTATATGTTTCCACTGGAACATAGAATACGACAGGGATGCCCTTATCTCTGTTCTTATTCGCCCTGGTGAAGGAGCCCCTTGCCAGTTATTCAGAACGCACTGGATGTCACCAGGATTAGGGTAGATGGACATGAATATAAGGTAGCGCTATTTGCTGATGTTTTAACATTGTCGGCGCCCATTTTTTCGCTCCCCAACATGATGAAAGTGTTGGAGGCCTTTTCTAGAGTATCAGGATTTAAAATTAATATTCTAAATCTCATATTTTGAATGTTAATCTGGATACTGAACTTTGTGATAGGCTGCCATCCCATTATCCATTTAAATGGGTGGAGGCCTCCATTCACTATCTGGGAGTGAATCTGACAATAAATCCAGAAGCTTTATATAGGGCCAGTTACCCCAGGTGCTTCGTCAACTGACATGAAACCTGGAGGTCTGGAGTGGATTAACATTGTCCTGGTTTGGACAGATTGCAGCGATAAAGATGATGATCCTCCCCAGACTGCCTTACCCTTTTCAGGTTTTGCCGCTGATGGTCCCGTCTTTGTTATTTTTGCAGCTTCGGAGGCAGCTGCTGGGCTTTGTCTCAAGACATGGGCAACCCAGAATAGGGTGCCATATCTTATTTACTCACCAGGATCAGGGATGAATGGGGTCACTGAATAGTGGATGGTGCCATGCGGCTGCACAGGCCCAAGCAGCTGTGGAGTGAATGAATGATAAAAACCCCAAGTTGTGGGTGGTGATAGGGAGACATCTGGTGGGACTGCAGGAATTGGGGGATCAGCAGTAGTTGCATGCATGAAGTAGGGTTTATAAAGGGGTGGGAAAATCCCTATGTTGACCATACTATTTACTGCTGGCATAGATTTTTTAGGGCCCAGCATGATACTTTTTCTCCTTTATCTCCGATTGTGGGTAATTTAGCCTTCAAACAGGGTTTGGGGCAGGACGTTTTCAGGAATGGGCATAGAAGGGTTTGAAAAATTCAGGGCAACCCTTTGAGAATGGCCCTTTGAGATCCATTCAAGATTTATGTGATAATTTTTGATCTATCCCCTCACATATTTATTCTCATATTCAACTCGCTCATCAGGTAGGAGAGAGAGGTTAAGCACCAGGATTCGCGAGAAAATACTGATTTAGAAACTTTTTGTGAGGCTAGGATTAATACTAAAGGATTGATCTCTACACTTTATAAGTGCTTGCAAAAGAGGACCTTTTGGGTGGGGAAGCAAAGGACATATTGGACGCGAGAGTTAGATCTAAAATACACTGAGCAACAGTAGGAATGGGTGGAGTACAGGCTCTGTAAAGGTTCAGTAGCTGTGAATGAACAGAAAATAACAATAAGCTACTGTATGGGTGGTATATCATGCCGGATAGACTTAGTGACTGTTGGAGAGGGTGTGGGCTGAAAAGCATCTTGGCCCATGTGTAGTAGACATGCCCTAGACTTTGCTGCTACTGGAAGGGGTGTAATATCGAGTGCAAAAACTTGTGGGTAGGGAGATGTCCTGGGATCTCTTTGTTTAATATGCCTGTAGAGGGCTTGACGAGAGTGCTGCTAAACTGACATTGGCTTCGGCCTCGAAACAAGTGCTGCCCCTGTCCCATTCGGCTTGGCTGGTTTGGATGTGGGATGTGTACACAATGGGAAAAATTGCAGCAGTAAGATATAAATATATGGAAAATATATGAGAACCCTTTGTGAATCTATATCAACCCCGATGGAGCATTCACAAGGACGCCCTTAATATTATGCTGGAGTGTTGGCTGAGAGGGAGGGATCGGGAGGGGTTTGGTTTTGCGTCTTTTCTTTTGTGGGATGGGGGGTTGGATTGGAGAATGAGTAATTATGAACATTGTGGAGGAATGTTGTCATTACAGGTTGGTGGTGGGAGCCTAGGATAACAGGGGGTACATTCTTAAAAAGTTTAAGAATGGAGGGAAGAGTGGCCGGAGAGCCAGGGGTTCAAATCCTGCTAGAGGACAGCAACCTTGGGCTGGAAGGACTGGGGTTTATAGTCCCACAGGTGCCCCTTGTGGCTTTGGGCAAGCCACTTAACCCTCCGTTCTCCCAGGTACAAAAAACAGATTGTGAGGGACAAGGGAAATATATATACAGTACCTGAATGTACACCACTTTGGTAGAAAAGCAGTATATAAACCTAGTTAAATAAATAAAATAGACTATGCAATAGGGTAGTGATGGTGCAGTTTCACCTCCATATATTAGATACTGGTGTTCATTTACTCTATAATGATGTTTCTGCTGGTTTAATAAAGTTTTTGAAAGTTAAAAAAAAAGTGAAGTGTGAAAGTTGACAGATGCATTTATGTGGATGGCATTTAAAATCTGCAACAAGCATAATACTTTAGGGTGAATTAAAAGACATGCAAAGACAAATTTAGAAAATTTTAACATAGTGGGTCACATCCTGGCAAAGTCATGCATTTATGATGCAAAATCCCTGAGCAGCAATGCATGATGGGGAGTAGAAAGAAATATTTTGTTGGTTTCTGTCATTACTGTACTTTGCCTAGAGCAAATTTCTTATTAGGCAACTTTAGTTAGGGCTTTTTATTTTAGATTTTAAAGGATAAACAACAATAAGACACCTCCCAATGTAATAATTGAAATTGACGTTTATTGGATGAACACCAGAAAAATATTATGTTCCCTAGTATTCTGTCACGCTTCCTCTACCTATTTTTATTCTCCTCTCAGTTTGTATGCCTTTAAAGAGCCAGCAACTTTTGATTCCACAAGAAAAGGTATGCAGTAATAGTACCTGTGGCTCAATAAAACCGATAGAGACAGATTTTGTTTGTACCCTGAAAGAACCCCTTACTAGCTGGAAAATAAAGACCCAAATGTATAATTTATAAACATGAAAGGCCAGATATTCAAAGGCATTTACATAGCTTGCAGACCTGCAAACCGTGTAAATGCCGCTAAGCGGGATATTCAGCGGCACTAACGTGGCTGTCCAAACTTGTATCACAGAAGCTAACCGTGCAGCAGCTGAATATAGCCACTGCCCGGTTACCTTCCTGCTTTACTGGCTAGCCCAGATGTTCAATGCTGGTGGCTGGATGTGGCCTCAGCATTGAATATCTGGGTTTAGCGTTCAGTAGCAATGGCTAGCCACTGTAATCATGCTAGCCGCCGCTGAATATTGGACCCGAAGAATAGAAGCCTTAATAAATATAGTACAACATATAAATAAATAAAAGAACAAATAAGAGGCTGTTAACTCCTGAAATGTCAAGAAAAAAAACATTTTTTTCCATTATGAAAAAGTGATAATTGGGAAAAAACTGAATTTGAACTACAATATACATATTTTCTCTATTTAATTTCTGCTGTACTACAGTTCTTCAAAATAGTGTCTAATATTAATCAGCATAAAAAAGGGATCTTACTGAAAAATGCACAATTTTGGCAATTCTACTGTCTATATGTTATAAGCATATTTATGTCTACATAAAATAAAATGGAAAAACTCCGGGAGTTCCAAGATATAAGTAATGTAGAACATGCAAACATTTATCTTGTTCAGTAATTTTTTCCTAATTTATGCTACATGTTATTATTTTTCCAGACGAATGTAAATTATATTAGACATATAACTGGCTGTGTTGTAGCAATTTCACGGACACATTTGCTATACTTTTCAGAGAAGGCTTAACTTCTCTGCTGTGAAAAGTAATATTTAGAGAGCTTTTAAGATACTTTGCAGGAATCCATGACTGTTGTCTCAGGTGTCTGGGCACCAATCACGACTCTGAGTAATGCTCCTTATGTAAAAAGATGTCCTCTAAGGCCATCTAGAGCCACCAGCAGAAGCGGGACGACATCTTCCATAAGGCAAGCTCATCCCTGGTAGCCTTGCACTCACTGGCCCCGCAACCCTCAGATCCCCCACGGGCCCACAGGTACTCGGCCCCAGAGCATGAGCGAAAAAAGAAGGCGGCCTCATGGACATCATCCGTGGGGGGTCGGACAAGCGTAAGAAGTCACGTGCTTTGTCCCTCAGCCCCCTGCGACAATCCGAAGAGTTGGAGAGGGAGTGGCCGAGAAAGGTACCTTGAACCAATGCGGAGGCCTCCAGTGATGGCGCCTGGTCTCCAGAGGGTCATCCTGGCGAGGACCCTCTCTCCTTCTTGACACCTGATCCGATCACCCTGATGTCGATGTCGCAGGGCCCCACTCATGAGTGGGAGGCCCAAATGCTGACTTTAGAACGCAGCATTTCTGCATTCCTCAGTGCCCAGCAGGCGCAAGTGCCCGGCCCCACCGGCACATGCCATGAGATTACAGGGACCTCGACCTCGAGGACTCCCCGGGCCACCACAGTGATCCCCGATAGCCAGACGCCTCATGAGGATCCTGGGCGAGGGCCCGTTCCTCGGGGGCGAGGTCATCTCGGGCAAGCATCTCCAGCTCTGGCAAAGCTCCAGCCTCGGGAGCTTGGCGTAGGTCATTGATCCACCTTAAACTGCCTGACCTCGAGTCCTCCACGGACTATTCGGAGTGGGAATCTGATGGTGACACCTCACCAGAGACTCGGGCCCACTGAGATCTCCCCTCGGACCCATCCCCGCCGGCCCAACAGCGGTAGTTCCCCCCGAGGATACCTCTTTTCTTGAGTTTGTCCGTGATATGGCACAGGCCCTCGTGCTTTCCACTGAGTTGGAGGAGGAGCCTTGAGCAGAGGAGCTCGATATCCTCCAGTATGATGCACCATCAAAGGAAACCCTCATGGTTCTGGTCCCCTCCATTCTTAACTGACTCCTCCATATGTGGGAGACCACGGCTTCTGTCCCAATCATCAGCCAACATCTGGACTCCATGTACAGGGTCCAGCAGGGACCAGGGTTTTGGAAGGCACAGCTTCCCCACTCCTCCATGGTTGTCAAGTCGGCCATGCATAAGCAGAAGAGCCTGAAGATTCACTCTTCAGCCCCTCCCAGCAAAGAGTGTCACGCCCTTGATGCCCATAGGCATAAGTGTTACCAGGACTCCATGCTAACCTATCGCATCCAGGTCTACCAGCTCTACATTGGTATGTTCCTCCGGGTCCTTACCAAAGAACTCCAGGGTTTTGTAGCCAACCTCGATGGGGACCACCTCCAGTGCTTCCAGGCGCTCTCGAAGTCCATCGGTGAGTACTCCAGATACCTTTCTCAAGCCTCCTATGACGGCTTCGAATCCTCCACACGAGTGGCGGCAACCAGTATTGGTGCCTGCCGGCAGGCTTGGCTTCACTCCTCCAACTTGGAGCAGTGGGTCCAGGAGAAGCTCCTTGATCTCCCTTGCCTTGGAGAGCAACTCTTTGGTTAACCTATGGAGGAAAAAGCAGCCAAAATTGAGACAGAGTACATCACCCTTCAGTCTCGCCTCCATACCACAGGTCTTCACCAAGTGTCTCGCACTGGTGCTGGCCTACCTCCATTTCCAAGGAGCCTTTGTTTACCCCTAGCTAGACGACTGGCTCATAAAGGGAGACACGGCCTCGGAGGCCCTACAGGCCATCGGCCTCACTATCAGGCTTCTATAGCACCTGGAATTCATGCTAGACCACCCAAAATCCCACCTCACTTCAGTGCAATCCCTGGAGTTCATAGGGGCCTGCCTGGATACCCTTCAGGCCAGGGCCTTTCTTCCCCGGGACAGGACAGACCGCCTCGTGTCCCTGGCATCCGAGGTGCAGAGTCACCACACTGTCTCAGCTCGGTCAATGCTTCACCACCTGGGCCACATGGCTTCCACAGTTCACATTGTACCCAACGCCTGTCTCCATATGTGCCGGCACAGTGGTGCCTCAGTGGACCCAGGCTATGGGCTGACTCCAGGATCCCATCTTGGTCTCACTGCAGCTCGCGGAGTCCTTAATCTGGGTTTAGCTGAGCATGATCTCGGTGAACCACCATGCCATCGAGGGCAAACCCCTCTCAGGGCAGCCCCTCGTCTCTCATTTCATGTGGGATTGCTCCTCTCCAAGCCTCCTATCTGCCTGCCCCCGGTAAAATGGGACCTCGACATGGCCTCATGCAGCTAACCAAGCCGCCATTTGAGCCCCTGGTTACCTGCTCCTTGCGGAACCTGTCCTTGAAGGTTGCCTTCCTGGTGGTGCTCACCTCCGCCCGCAGGGTCAGCAAGCTCCAGGCCTTGATGCTGAGGCCCCGTACACCAGGTTTTACCGGAACAGGGTGGTTCCTTCACACTCATCCCAAGTTCCTTCTGAAGGTGGTCTCGGACTTCCATCTCAACCAGGAGGTGGTGTTGCCCCCTTTCTTCCCAAAGCCTCACACCAACCCAGCATCGACCGTCCTCCATACCCTGAACTGCAAGAAGGCTCTGTCCTTTTACTTACAACGGACCCAAGACCACCGCAAACCTAGCCAACCTGGGACAAGCGGTCACCAAGCAGACCTTGTCTATTTGGGTGGCGGCAGCACCTTTGGACAGTTTGTACTTCATAATCTGTTCAGGGTTTAAGCAACTCCTGCCCTCCGACCCTTCTTGTTCAGGCTACCAGAGACTAGCTCTCCCTGGACTCAGGGTCTTCAGGTCTGCCTTTGGATTTGCTGCGGTTGCTCACGGCTCCGCTGTGCCTTCTCCTACAGGTCCTCAGTAGCCTTTAGCTAGGGAGTCTCATATGTGAGGACTGACTTCCTGCTTGTTCCTGGAGAAAGCGTAGTTACTCACCTTTAACAGGTGTTCTCCAGAGACAGCAGGAATCAGTCCTCACACCCTCTCTTCTCCCCTTGGAGTTGCTGTCCATTTTACCATCTTATTGGTGGAGGTCTAGCTATGGCATCTGACTGAGTAAGATGGCATCCTTGGGCAGGAAGGGGACCACGCATGCATGGTAGCATTCCCAAAAACTTTCTTTGAAAGCTGGGTAACTAAACTTTCCCCGCAGCCCAACCCCCGATCTGGCCTTCAATGGCCAGGGTCAGACTGCGGGAACTCCCTTCATCCCCTCACCTCACTGGTGCTGCTCGGGCCTGCCATCCCCCGATGTCCAGGAGGACTTATGCCACCTCCGAGATGGAATAAGTTCCCCGTCTGGTCTGCCAACCCTGGATGTAAAGGGCCGACTTCAGACCCAGCCCTGTATGTCCAAGGTCGAGGACCGCCCATGCCCCGCCCTCGCTCTGCCTCCAGAACACCCCCTCCCAACCCTGAATAATCCTCACCATACAAATTCTTTGTTCGTATGGGGAGGCTTCTGCCAGGGACAGAAGGGGGGGCGAACAGCAGAATTAGACCCCTTAGTGATTAGAGCAGCAGGCTCAGAATGAGAGAAGCCGAGATTCAAATTTTGCTTCTCTCACTAATGCTCATTGGGACCTTGTACAAATCACTTCATTCTTCAGATATAAAACTTAGACTTTAAGCCCTCGTGTACCTACTGCACCTGAGTTTAAAACATGGAAAACCACAGCAGATAAAGACTATATAGCCTGTTCAATCTGCCCAATCAAGTTCTACAATCCCCTTCTCTCCCTCAGAGATCCTCTGTATTTGTCCCATGCTTTTTTAAATTCAGACAATTTTCATCTCCACCACCTTCACTGGGAGGCTGTGCCATGCATCCACCACCCTATCCTTAAAGAAATATTTCCTCAGATTACTCCCAAGTCTATTCCCTTTCACTTTCACCTTATGACCTCTTATTCCAGAGCTGTTTTGAGAGGCAGTTGTGAGGGGTGCCTGAGAGGGGTGTCCTGGTACCCCGGAAGGACAGTGTGTGTGGTTCTGGTCTAAACTCCAACCCCCCTTGGTGAAGTCATCCGTCTGTGTCTGCCTACAGTGTTCAAATTTGTGCCTTGAGACCATAGGCGCATGATCTAATGAACATGCTCCTTTGATGCCCTACAGGGCCTTGTCACTAGAACAGGTCAGTAGCCTATTTTGAAATCTTGTACAATGCCTAAGGGAGCTGGCAAGTGTTAGAATATAGGGAAGGCAAGTTCATCTACCCCTGCATTTTTAGTAAGGAATTTAGGGTCATTGGATATGCATTTGATCTCAGGAACCTCAGGCATCAAGGGCTGATTGGGGTTACATAGTAACATAGTGTATGACGGCAGATAAAGACCAGTATGATCTATCTAGTCTGCCCAATAAGGTGGCTAGAGTGGTTGTAACTGCAGCTCCATACATGTCACCCTCTATTAAAAGATATTTAAGTTTGCTTTGATTTTATCCCCTTGTTATAAAGGGATCCACTGTGTCTGTCCCGTGCCATTTTGAATTCCGTCACTGTATTTGCCCCCACCACCTCCATTGGGAGTGCATTCCAAGCTTCCACCACCCTTTCAGTGAAAAAGTATTTTCTGATGTTGCTTTTTACTGTCTTGCAGCTTCATCGTATGCCCTCTAGTTTTACAGCTTCCCCTTCTTTGAAAAAGTTTTGTTTGTTCATTGATACCCTTTAAGGATTTAAAGCTCTGTATCATATCCCCCCTGTAAATCCTCTCCTCGAGGGTATACATATTTAGGTCTTCAAGTCTCTTCACATAGGTCTTCTGGTGCAGGCTTCAAATCATTTTGGTCGCCTTCCCCTGAACTGTTTCAAGTCTTTTTATATCCTTTGTGAGATACGATCTCCAAAACTGAACACAATACTCCAAGTGAGGCCTCACCAATAACTTGTGCAGGGCATTAATACCTCCTCCTTTCTGCTGATTATTCCTCTCTGTATGCAGCCCAGCATCCTTCTGGCTTTGGCTATCGCCTTGTCGAATTGTTTTGAAAGAGGCTCTCCTCTTGTGCATTTATGCCAGGGAGGTTTTTAAACGTCTCTATCATAGCTTCTCTACCCCGCCTTTCCTCTAACGTATACATATTAAGATCTTTGAGTCTGCCCTCATATGCTTTATAACCATTTTAGTAGCCACCCTCTGCACCGATTCCATCCTGTTATATCCGTTTGAAGGTGTGGTCTCCAGAATTACACGCAATACTCTGAATGAGGTTGCACCAGAGACCTATACAGAGGCTCTATCACCTCCTTTTTTCTGCTAATAATGCCAATTGGTTTCTCACACTCACAATTCACCTTTTTTCTGCTGGCCATTCCTCTCCCTATGCACCCAAGTATCCTTCAGGCTTTCACCATTGCCTTTTCTACCTGTTTAGCTACTTTAAGATCATCGGAAACAATTACACCAAGGTCCCACTCTTCTTTTGTGGACAGAAGTACTTCGCCATCTACACTGTACCGCTCCCTTGGATTTTTGCAGCTCAAGTGCATGATCCTACATTTTTTAGCCTTAAACCTCAGTTGCCAAATTCTTGACATTCCTCAAGCTTAGCTAGATCACTCCTCATGTTATCTACTCCTTTCTTTGTGTCTACTCTATTGAAGATTTTGGTATTCTTCAGGAACAAGCAGGAAGTCAATCCTCATGTATTAATGCAGCCCGCAAGCCCGGCTTCTCCCCCACTGTACTCCTGCCCTATCGGGGCATTGGGAGTGCTCCTGCCCAATCCGGGCAGTGGGAGCGGGAGAAAGCCCGCCCAGAAAGCCGACTCAAATAGCGGCGTCCCTACCGAGAGGGACCCGCTGTGCAGCCCGCAAGCCCGGCTTCTCCCCCACTGTACTCCTGCCCAATCCGGGCAGTGGGAGCGGGAGAAAGCCCGCCCAGAAAGCCGACTCAAATAGCGGCGTCCCTACCGAGAGGGACCCGCTGTGCAGCCCGCAAGCCCGGCTTCTCCCCCACTGTACTCCTGCCCTATCGGGGCAGTGGGAGTGCTCCTGCCCAATCCGGGCAGTGGGAGCGGGAGAAAGCCCGCCCAGAAAGCCGACTCAAATAGCGGCGTCCCTACCGAGAGGGACCCGCTGTGCAGCCCGCAAGCCCGGCTTCTCCCCCACTGTACTCCTGCCCTATCGGGGCAGTGGGAGTGCTCCTGCCCAATCCGGGCAGTGGGAGCGGGAGAAAGCCCGCCCAGAAAGCCGACTCAAATAGCGGCGTCCCTACCGAGAGGGACCCGCTGTGCAGCCCGCAAGCCCGGCTTCTCCCCCACTGTACTCCTGCCCTATCGGGGCAGTGGGAGTGCTCCTGCCCAATCCGGGCAGTGGGAGCGGGAGAAAGCCCGCCCAGAAAGCCGACTCAAATAGCGGCGTCCCTACAGGGCGCGCCCGCGCCTGGCGGGCCCGCGCCTGAGGGCCTCGCCAGAGGGCCCTTTGGCGTGGCCCTTAGGCGGTGGCCACTGGCGGTGAAAGAAAGGAGTGCCTCACCACCAACACGCCGATAAAGCTGCGTCGCTTCCGCCAACCACGGGAACGGACCCCCCACATCGTTGAACACACCTGTGAAAGGCAGCCCCGGCTTGAGCTCCCCAGGACGGGTTTGAGCTCGCCAACCACGATCCCCACGCTCCTCGAGCTCCACAAGCTGGATAAAGCACACCAACTCTGAACAGCAACACCAACAAAACCTACCAGGTGAGTCTCACAAACTCATTCAACAAGGACAGCAAACTGTATGAAATCTGTGCACACCTCATCTGACATCAGAAACTGCAAGCAAACCTCACACAGAGCACCACAGCATACCACCATGATCGCTACATGGTTCCTACCATTCAGCCTCCTCCTCACACACATCCTTTCACCAGACCCCCACCTCCACTACCTACACCATAACCCACAATGGCACCCACCCTCTAACTGGCAGTACACAGTTCCTCAATACAATCACCCCGCCACACACAGCACATCAACATCAAGAAGAAAAGACGCACACAAATCATATCCCCTCGCACAATTTTCAACAGAGTCACACAACACTACTGAGCAAATGACCATAGAGCTCATAAACGCGAGGTCCATATGCAACAAGATACACACACTAGCAGACCACATAGAATATCACCAACCAGACATTCTCTGCATTACAGAAACCTGGCTCAATCCCACCGACACAGTTCTCCTCAATCAATTGGTACCAGACATCTACACAGCCTACAATTGCCCACGCACCCACAAACGCGGAGGAGGGGTTCTCATAATAGCAAAGAAAAACATGAAGTTCAAAACGCACAGCTCCAACGACACACCACAAAGCAACATGCTCAGCATCATGAACAAACACATGGCACTCTGCCTAACCTACAGAGCACCCCGAGCCCCTCCTGATGAACTGGCAGCAACGCTCGAAACAGCATGCGCCCTCACAGCAACTAACAAACCTACCATCCTGCTAGGTGACTTCAACCTCAAGTCCACCAACACCAAAGATGCAGATGCCTTCCTCCAAGCAATGACATCCCTTCAATACACCCAAATCATCAACGCCCCCACACACACACAGACACGGCTCTACACCTGACCTCATATTCGCAACCAACTCCCTAACTTCAAGAGGACTAATCTCAACACCTTCCATCACCCCTGTCCCCTGGTCCGATCATCACATAATCAAGATCACACTGCAACTTCAAAAAGACAATCACAACGAACAAACCAACAATTCCCACACACAAAGGCGATTCAAGAAATTCGACAGAGACACCTTCCTACTGGACACGTTAAATCAACTGTCAACAGAAACAGACAACCTGGAGACTCAATAATCAACTGGAACAACACACTATCCAACGCCGCCACAGCTACTGCGACCAGACCAAAGGAACACTGCAACAACAAGAGACATCACAAGCCCTGGTACTCCTCAACCATACGACAAGAGAAAAGAGAACTCAGAAAGATCGAACGGAGATGGAGAAAATCCAAGACACCAGAAAACCAGCAGATATACCTAACAAACCAAAGACTATACACCGAACACATCAACCAATCCAAGAAAGAATACCATACAAACATGATAAACACCTCCATAAACAAACCCAGAGAACTCTTCGACATAGTGAAAATCCTCACAAAGGAGCAGAAAACAGAAGAGGAAATACAAATAGACCCGCAAAAATTTGCTGATCACATCAAAGACAAATTTCACTCCACAGAACCAACTGCAACCAGCTCTGCTACCCAGCCTGATTCACACCCCAAGACATGGGACACCTTCCACCCTCCCTCAACAGAACAGCTCTCCCACATCATCTCAGCAATCAGAACAAGCACCGCCCCCACGGACCCTTGCCCAGTATCATGGATAAAGGCCACCAAATCAAGCCTCATCCACATCATACACGACATTGTCCTCAACTCACTCACCCAGGGTCTCCTGCCAGCTCAACTTAAACTGGCTACAGTACGCCCAATACCGAAAAAAACTACCCTCGACAAGAAAAACCCCGCAGCATACAGACCAATATCCAGCATACCTTTTCTGGCAAAAATTATAGAAAAAGCAGTGCAACAACAACTACAGGAACATATTGACAACCACGCTCCTCTAGACGACAACCAGCACGGCTTCCGCCCCCAACATGGAGTTGAAACACTGCTGATCTACCTCATAGACAACATCCTCAGAGTCATAGACAACAACACTAAAGGCATCCTAATGATCTTCGTCGACATCTCCTCCGCCTTCGACACGGTTGACCACCTAACCCTCCTGGAAAGACTAAAGGAAATTGGACTTCATGGTACCACGTTAAAATGGTTCCAATCCTACCTCACCGACAGGCAGCTACAAGTCAAGATAGGCCACAACACCTCTCAACCCATAGAAATCCGCCAAGGAGTACCTCAAGGATCCGCCCTCTCGGCACTCCTGTTCAACATATACATCCAGCCAATATGCGACATCCTGAAAGCGAACAACATTCAATACACCATCTACGCAGACGATATTATGATATACACACCTATCTCTACTGACAACCCAGACTACAATAGAATAACCGACTGCCTAACACAAATGACAAACTGGTGCACGAACAACAACCTCTCAATCAACTACAGCAAGACTGAGGCTCTAATAATCACTCGCAACCATGACTTCATCCACCCACCGGACATCAAAATAGCAGACACTACCATTCCAATGAAATCCGAAGTAAAATACCTTGGAGTAACCCTGGACAACGAACTAAATCTCAAGTCTCACATTAACAAAACGGTCAAGAATGCATACCATAGAATGAGAATCATCAGACGGCTTAAACCCCTCCTCGACGCAGAACACTTCCGCACGGTATGCCAAGCACTCATCACCCCATTAATGGATTTCTGCAACCCCATCTACCTTGGCCTACCTAAGCAAACTCTCAAACCGCTCCAACTAGCCCAAAATACCGCAGCACGCATCATTTCTGGCTCAACAAGACATGAACACATTACCCCGGTTCTCAAAGACCTACACTGGCTCCCAATCAGCTCACGCATTAAATACAAAACAATAATAAACATATTCAAAATCAAACAAACATTTCAGCCAACAGCCTGCACACCCTCATTCATCCAGACACCAGCACCCGCCCGAGAAGACAAGGAACCTCCAACAGAGTCAACACACCGAGGGACTTCAGAAAAACACGAAAGGACACCACAGAAAGAGCCCTCTCCCTGGCAGCCCCAACCATTTGGAACTCCCTCCCAGACGAGCTGAGAGCAACAACGGACCTCAAGGACTTCCGCAAACAACTGAAGACAGCTCTGTTCATAGAACATTATGGACACGTCACTTAATCAACAAGGTCTTATCTTCAAAGACCCCCCACCCTGACGAGAGATTGTATATCGGCACAGGATTTATCTCATGACCTATCTGGACAGTACCTAGTATTATAGAACATGCTGTATCATAGCGCACCCTGTACATAGCCCCCTAATCTAGAACTCCCCCCCACACGCACACCACCCCCCCTGCATTCCCTGCATGAACTCCCCCCCTCACTTTACTCCCCCAACACTGCATGAACCCCCCCCACATCCTCTGATTGTTTTGCTGTGACACCGCCTTGATTTTTATGATAAGACGGTTTAGAAATACTGTTAAATAAATAAATAAATAAATTTTGGCAATAATGGAGCCCGTGTGGAAGCATCTCCCCAGCTTTCAAATAAAGACTTTTGGGAGATGCACCACGCATGCATGGTCCCCTTCCCACCCAACGGTGCCATCTTGCTTCAATCTCCTTTTTTCCATGGAGCCCACTAGATGTCTATCCCATTTCCCTGGAAAAAGTGTTCATTTTTTCTTAAACTTTTTCTTGTGCAGTACAAGTACCAGTTCCTCTTCCCACCCCTGAGCCAGCTTACCTCAGTGTCGCTCCTCTGGTTCTTTTTTTCTTGGTTTTGCTCGGGAGGTCCCTCGACTGGCGCTTCGCACCCTTTTTGGCCAGCAGGCCTTGGACCCTTGCCCAGGTTCAAGGACCTGATTTTTCCTATGGCCTCCAGTGGATTCAAAAAATTTGATCGGTGCAGTAAGATGATGTCCCTCACCGACCCACATGACTGCTGCCTCCGTTATCCTCGGACCAGACCATGATGACTCAGGTTGTGACCTTTGTAAGTCCATGTCTACAACGGCCATCAAGAGCCACCAGTGGCAGCAGGAAAAGTTATTCTATAGATCTGACTGCGCTGGAGTCCCTGGCGATGCCATGCTCCAGGGCCCCCTCCGGTACCTCAGTGTCCCACGATGCCAGGGCTGCCTCGGAGTCTCACGGCTACAGCTTCTCTGAGAGGAACTCCCCGGAGGTGGAATGCAAGAAGAGCTCAAAGCCCTTGAAAACAGCCTTGGAGGACGGGTCTGGAAAAATGGGTAAATCCCACACCCAGCCCGCAGTCCCTAGCATGTGTCCGAGGGGTTGGAGCGGGAACAGCCTCACAAACTGCCACAGAAGGCTTTGTCAGTGTCAGATGACCAGCCTCAGACCCCCATGGCCATCCTGGTTGAAGACGACCCCCCCCCCCCCCAGATGCTGGGCCCAAAGCCATCGCTGTCCATGTCGAAGGCTGTGGAGTCATCTGGGGCATGGAGATGAGAATGGTGGCCTTGGTGCACAATATTACCGCCGTCCTAACACAGCAGCAAGCACTGATATCTAGTTCCTCTGGTTCATCCGCCCTGACAACCGAACTCTTGATCTCGAGGGCTTCCCCGATCATCGAGCTGATCTTCGAGCGCCAATCAGCTTGAGAGAACCATTGACATCAGACAAGGTCCCGGTCCTGTTCCTTGGGACACTGGTCTTCCCTGGCAAGTGCATGTTGGGTTTTCAGTTGCTAGTGCAAGCAGCATTTGGGGCTGTTTCACACTCTTCATGAGGCTGTCAGCCCTCCTCCTCTCTTCCCGAGGGTCCTGCCCAGGCACCAGCCTTTGGCTCCCTGCTGCCAAAGTAAGTAGGCTCCTGGAGACTTCAACTGTAGCTTTCCTGAGGCCTCCCCAAACTTCTGCCTCTAAACTACTTTTATGCAGAGGCTTAGAGCGCTCCCCACTGGCTGAGCTAGACTTTCCTCTTGCTTGGAACCATCTCCTAGTAAAAGGATCTTAAAGGAGACACACCTACCCTCAGCTGGAATGTATATCTCATCAGCTGACCCTAAAAAATCAAAGAGATCCCACTACTCTCAACTAATAGCTAGACGTTACCAGTGGCACTATCAGTTAACACTTTATTGGGAATACAATTTTTAAAAAATCACATGTGAGAGCCTGCTCAGAATTAGGAAGCAATAAAACCACCTTAAAATATTTTCGAAGGTTAGAAAGGAGATAGGTAATACGTCGTAAGAAAATTTAAAAACCTCAGATCGCATTACCTATTTCCTTCTGATTTAAATGAAAAGCTCTCTGCTGGTATCAGACCTGACTGACTCAGCAAACACACTAAATTCTAAAATACACAGATTTTTGTGTTTTAACCCAAAGATTTCCCTTTTCCCCAAGATTTAGAATATATTCCAGAAGATAAAAACAGATCTATTTCCAGTTGTAGCGGTCCTTCTGGGTAGTCCTTCAAGACAAGCTGGGGTGAGAAGCTCATCTCAATGGATTTCACACCTAGGGTGATTTGTCTATCTAAGAAAGTCTCCACCAGATCAACCTCTTGGCATTAATAGCCTTGGCAAACACTCTAAATGCTTTCCGAGATTGGCTGGCCAACAAATTGTTATGATTCAGATCTACAATCAAGTCACCATGTTCTATATCAACAAGCAGGGAGGAACGAGCTTGTACCTCCAGTACTGGGAAGCAGGTTTGGAAGTTTGCCATCACACATGGAATGGACTTGAGAGCCACATACCTGCCAGGCAAACAAAACACTCTGCAGACAAAGCCGAGTACTCCAACCACATGAGTGGACACTGGACAGGGAGGTTGTGACTTGCATCTTTCAGGAGTGGAGCACCCCCTCGATAGATCTGTTTGCTTTCCTCAGAATGCCCAGATGGATCAGTTCTGTTACAGGTTAAGATCACACAGCAGACTAACCTCGGATGCTTTCCTCCTACATTGGGGGAGGGTCTTCCGCACGTGCAGCCTCCAATCCCCCTCATTGCAAAGACCCTCCTCAAGCTCAAAACAGATGGAGGCATTATGATTCTCATCTCTCCCTTCTTGTCCAGACAGGCTTTCTTTCCCCTCCTGCTACAACTCTCCAGTAAGGAGCTGCTCCGGCTCGGCCACATGCCAGATCTGATTTCACAGGAAGACGGGATGATTTGCATTTCAACAGCCAGTCCTTGGCCCTCTCAGCGTGGATGTTGTGAAGCTAATGTTGTCTGAGCTCAATCTGCTGGCTGGTGTGACCGATGTCCTTTTTATCCTCCAGGAGGGCCTCAACGAGAAAGTCTTATTCCTGCAAATGGACGAGGTTTGCTGTCTGGTTTGAGAGTCAGGCCCTAGATACTTTCATTTGTCCCACACAAAAAGTGCTTGAGTATCTGCTGCACCTCTCCCAGTCTGGACTTAAGTCCAACTCAATCAGAGTCTACCTCAGTGCAATTGGAGCTTATCATTGAGACATGGAGGGAAATTCCATCTCGGTACAGCCTTTAGTTGTTTGCTTTATGAAGGGGTCGCTTCGCTTGAAGCTTCCCTACAAATCTTCCGCAGTGTCTTGCTACCTCAATATAGTTCTTGCACAACTCATGAAAGCTCCCTTTGAGCCGCTCAATTCTGCCCTTCGAAGTTTTTGATCTCGAAGGTGTGGTCTGTGGTGGCGGTCACTTCAGCACACAGAATGAGTGAGCTTCAGGCTCTAGTAGTTCATCCACCTTACACTAAATTCCATCATAATAGAATAGTCCTCCATCTCTTAAATTCCTTCCAAATGTAGTATTGTTTTCCATCTTAATTTGTCATTTGTTCTCTCAACATTCTTCCCAAGGCCTCATGTTCACAAAGGGGAAACTGTGTTGCACATATTTGACTGCAAGCAAGCCTTAACCTTCTATTTGGAGTGAATAAAAGCCCATAGAACATCCATCCAACTTGTGGTTTCTTTTGACCCCAGCAAGCTAGGGGCTGCCATTTTCAAACTCTCTCTTTTAATTTGGCTAGCAAACTCAGTCTCTTTCACTTATACCTAGGCAGGCCTGAGCTTTGATGGTCATTTCACAACTCACAATGTCAGAGCTATGGCTGCGTCAGTGGCCAACTTACGCTCAGTCTTATTTATTATTTATTTATTTATTACAGTTTTTTATATACCGCGCTATTTACAATCAGCGCGGTTCACAGATAACCAAAGACCAGAACAACAGGCTGCTCGGTTTTACATAAAACAGGACGATAAACTTGGATTCGATAAACTTGAATAATATGGGGGTAAAACTATATACATAGTTTATACTTTAGCTGCAATAAAGTTAATTTGAAAAGGAAAGACAGCCTGTGAGGAGCCCGCCCCATGACATCACTTCCTCGGGCTCTGCGATGACCGGAGGGCTCCTGACACAGTTTCTCTTTACTTTTCAATGTAAGTGTAGTGCAGCCGCTGCTCTGTACAAAGCAGAAGCAGCGGCTTGGGCAGAGGGTGTGTGTGTGTGTGTGAGTGAACCAGCAAGGGGGGGGGGAGTGTGAGTGAACCAGCAAGGGGGGGGGGAGTGTGAGTGAACCAGCAGTGGAGGGGGGGGTGGTGTGAGTGAACCAGCAAGGGGGGGGGGATGGTGTGAGTGAACCAGCAGGGGAGGGGGGGTAAGTGAGTGAGTGACCCAGCAGGAGGGGTGAGTAAGTGACAGGGGGGTGGGTGAGTGAACCAGCAGTGGAGGGGGGTGGTGGTGTGAGTGAACCAGCAGGGGAGGGGAGTTGGTGTGAACCAGCAGGGGAGGGGGGTTGGTGTGAGTGTTTGATTCCTATTCAAGAGAATTACTTTATATATAGTCAATATAGGCACAGAGGTAAATGTTTTTAACATTTTCTAATGGTGGTGTGCCTCGTGATTTTTTTCATGAAAAAAGTGTGCCTTTGCACAAAAAAGGTTGAAAAACACTGCCATAGGCTCATTCTATTCTGTCCAGGCTACCAAAAAAAGGGACAAGGAAAACACTGTTATTGTACATAGTTTGTAGTTTGAGTTGATATGTCCTATCACCATTAGGTGACTCCCTGCCCCTTTTGGGCTTCCCTGTATTCTCCTTGGTTTTCTATAGTCTGGCTACTACTGCTAATATTACTACTCATTTGTATAGCGCTACAAGGTGTATGCCTTGGAATATCGGGCCCATGGTTTATTTTGTTTAAATTATAATAACCTTTCTACAATGATATCTTATTTATGTGGCATTTCCATATGTTTATACATATAAATGGCCCTACACAGGTAAGTTACGATTTTAGAAAAGTTAGTACTTGAATGTGCATATCCATGGTAGGCATGTTCTGGACTTGGTTTGGGTGGGGCCTGGAAAGTATGCACACATTTCCTATTTAGCAATGGCATTTCCACCTACTCTAAGACACTTATGTCAGCTATCTAATTATTCAGAATTAAGCTAAGGAGTTGTGAGTGAAAAGACAATGATGTTTACCTCTCTGGTGTTTAGAACCATCTCAAAAATCCTAAAAGTAAAATTTTCGAGCCAGGGCCAGTGCTAGAGTTTCTGGCACCCCACTGCAATCTATAGATTGGCGTTCCATCCCTCATTACTATTAATGCTGACTATTCCCCACCCCCCTTTTTCCCCCATTCCCCTTTCTAAACTGAAATGGCATTTCCACCTGGATTGGAGGAGTAGCCTAACGGTTAGAGACTTGAGAACCAAGAGTCCAGGGTTTGATTCCCACTAGAACTCCTTGTGGCTTTGGCCAAGTCACTTAACCCTCCATTGTCTCAGAAAAATCTGTTATAGAAACATAGAAGTATGACGACAGAAAAAGACCACATGGCCTATCTAGTCTGTCCTTCCATAACAACTACAACAGTCCCCTTTTTACCTTTAGAGATCCTCTGTGTTTGTCCCATGCTTTTTTGAATTCAGTTACTGTCCTCATCTCTACCACCTCCACTGGGAGACTATTCCACGGATCCACTACTCTTTCCGTAAAGAAATATTTCCGCATATCACTCCTGAATCTATCTCCCTTCACCCTCATCCCATGTCCCCTCATAGCAGAACTTGCTTTCAATTGAAAGAGGCTCTCTCCCTGAACATTTATGCCACGGAGGTATTTAAACATCTCAATCATATCACCTCTATCCCGCCTTTCCTCTAAGGTGTACATATTAAGATCCTTCAGACTGTCCTCATATGCTTTATAATGAAGACCACTAATCATTTTAGTAGCCACCCTCTGCACCGACTCCATCCTGTTCACATCCTTTTGAAGGTGCGGTCTCCAGAATTGCACACTATACTCCAAATGAGGTCGCACCAAAGACTTATACAGAGGCATTATCACCTCCTTTTTTCTGCTAGCCATTCCTCTCCGTATGCACCCAAGCATCCTTGTAGCTTTTGCCGTCGCCTTTTTCTACCTGTTTAGCTACTTTAAGATCATCAGACACAACCACGCCTAGGTCCCGCTCTTCTTTAGTGGACAAAAGTACTTCACCCCCTATACTATATTGCTCCCTTGGATTGCTGCAGCCCAAATGCATGACCTTACATTTTTTAACATTAAATCCCAGCTGCCAAATTCTAGACCATTCTTCAAGCTTAGCTAGATCCCTCCTCATGTTATCTACCCCTTCCTGGGTGTCTACTCTATTGCAGATTTTGGTATCATCCGCAAAGAGGCAAACCTTACCTGAAAGCCCTTCCGCTATATCACTAACAAAGATGTTAAAAAGAATCGGACCAAGGACAGATCCCTGGGGCACACCACTGATAACATCCTTCTCCTCAGAGTAAGCTCCATTTACTTGTACTCTTTGTCGCCTCCCACCCAACCAATTTCTAACCCAAGCAGTAACTTTAGGGTCCATCCCTAGGGTGCTCAGTTTGTTTATAAGTCGCCTGTGAGGAACAGTGTCAAAGGCTTTACTGAAATCTAAATACACTACATCTAGGGCTCTCCCTCGGTCCAACTCCCTGGTCACCCAGTCAAAGAAATCAATCAGATTTGTCTGACAAGACCTGCCTCTGGTGAATCCATGCTGCTTCGGATCCTGTAATCCAGAAACCTCACTATTTTCTCTTTCAGCAGCGTTTCCAATAATTTACTCACCACCGAAGTTAAACTAACCGGCCTGTAGTTTTCAACCACATCCTTACTTCCGCTTTTGTGTAAAGGCACCACATGAGCCTCTCTCCAGTCCCTTGGCACCACTCCCGACTCCAATGAGGCATTGAAAAGGTCAGTCAGTGGAGCTGCTAGAACGTCCCCAAGTTCCCTCAGTATTCTCGGGTGTATCCCATCCGGTCCCATCGCTATGTCTACTTTAAGTTGAGATAGTTTCTCACGAAAACAGTCTATTGAAATGTTCAAGATGTCCTTTGCTTCTGTTCCTATTTGTGGGTGTTTTCTGAGGTCCTGCTCCTGGTTCTTCATCTGTGAACACAGAACAAAAATATTTGTTAAGCAATTCCGCTTTATCCTTATCAGCTTCTACATATTCCTCCCCTGCACCCTTGAGTTTGACAGTACCACTCTTGCCCTTCCTCTTCTCACTAATATATCTGAAAAATATCTTATCAATGTCCCTGTTAAATGTACACTACTAAGTTTAAGTTACAATGTAAACCACTTTGACTGAAATGAAAAAGCATTATTAAAAAACCTATTAAGTAAAAATAGTTTATTTATTTTTTTTATTTATCATCCCTCCAGTCCAGTCCAGATTCATGGATTAGATACAAACTTAGATTGTAAACCCTCCAGGGACAGGAAAATATCTATTACCTGAATGTATCTCACCTTGAACCTCTGAGCCAAATCTAGTATTTTTAAAAGGCTCCATGTTCAGCAAATCTTTTATAAAATACCCTTGCAAATTTGCATGCCCTGATAGCAAAATTGGGTTTATAATCTGTCATTGTATTTTGTAATTATATATATATAGATATATAATATTGCACATTGCTTTGGGTGTGTTAAGAAGGAGTGAATCACAAATTATATAAATAAATTTGTTATTGCAATTTCAGCTTTTTAAAATTTGCTCAACAGCAGTTTATGTATACAGTGGCAATGGCATACATTGTTGAAACTACTATGCCGGGTGGACCTCTGGTCTTCTTTCATAGCAGTCATCTATATAACGGAGTATAATCTGGAAATAATTTGTAAAAGCTACAATTAAACACAAGATAAACAGTAAGAGCTTAACACAAACTAAAGTTGAACAGCTCAGCCTCTGTCTGTTTATTTCTATAAATTACTGTATACAGTGCTTAATCTGTCAACATAGTGGTAAGATTTCAGAATGCCCACGAAATGCAGCCTTCCTTTGAGAGTGTCCCTTTACATTTCAGAAGTTCAAGCACATGTATGAGAAAGGCCAAATGCACTATTAATTGCAGTACTGCTGAAATGAAATAAAATATGTTTGGCCATAAATGGAGAAAAAAACACATATACTGTAGCATGCACATCACAGGAAGAATGGTTCACTTTTTTTTCAGCGTTATGAGGTATGAGAAGTGATCTCTAAAGAGTGGTTGGTTATAACATTTTAAGAAAATATAATTATAGAGTTAAGCCTTTGGAGTGCATAATAGGAGCTGAGCTATTGATGTTCACAATGTAGGAAAAAGTCTTTGCAATGATTATATTTGTTGAGTTCAAGTTAACAAACTAGTGTGACCGGACAGTGGCCAGAGCTAGAAGGATGCTAGGGTACATAGGGAGAGGCATAGCTAGTAGAAAAAAGTAAGTTTTTATATCATACAGAACATTGGTAAGACCTTGCCTAAAATAACTGCATCCAGTTCTAGAAATTGTACTTCCAAAGAATATATACAATGTGGAGGCCACCCAGAGAAAAGCTACAAAAATAGTGCAGAATCTGTACCGAAAGCCTTATACGATGAGACTTCATGATCTAAATATATATATCGTCAAAGAAAAAAAGACACAGGGAAATATGATAGAGAGATGCAAATACATGAAAGGAAGTAATACACAAGAAGTAATCCTTTTTCGGTGGAAAGTAAGTTCTTTAAGGGTCAGAGGGGACAGATGGAGGAGCAACATCAGGCAGTGTTTTTTCATGGAAAGTGCGGTGGATATATGTGGACCTTCCTCTCAGAGCAGTAGTGGAGGCTAAGAGCATGATTTTCAAAAAGAACCAAGTGCTTCATTAAAGGCCCCCCAAACTAAGGATCTAAATTTCCAGTAGGTACCTTTATTCCGAAAGTATAGATGCTTTAAAAATTTCTGAATACAGGCATCTTACCTTTTATATTTAGGCACCTTCAATAAAGGCTCTAAAAGTTATACCTGTTATAGGAATGCATAAGCTACAGTGGAAATCAGAACTAAGATCGCAATGCAGCAAACTGTGCTATGCTGTAACGCAGTGTTTTGCTAAAGATTTTCCCGCACTAGTCTTGCTCGCAGATGCAGAAAGCAACCCAGCGCAGGAAAATCGCAAGCAAAACCACTGTGCTAACACATAGCACAGTGTATATGCTAATAACATGCAAAAGAATGAATTTTTAATTGCTCCAATGTAAAAACAGCTCCGTTTTTTACTCTTCTCTAAACATTCCCAACCCCACCAAAAAATCATTGGTGGTCTGGTAGTCGTCCCCCCCTCCCCCCCGAAAATTTCCCTGCTGGCTCCTATCTCCCAACACTGAATCCCTAAAAATGTTCCCTTATGGCCCCTGCCCCCTCCCCTGAATCCTGGTAGCTCTGATCCCTCCCCCTCATCCATTCCCCCCCCCCATACCTTCCCTTTGGGGAGAACAGAAGCAATGCCCACACACTCCTGCCCTCATGCTGACATCTTGGAAAATTATATGGCAGACTGACACCCCCTCCCCCCTGCAAGTGTATCCTGAGACACTTAACACAAGGTCAGTCAGTCTACTGTCCCCACACTATGCATCTCAGGATGCACCACAGGGGTCAATCTACCATATAAGAATTTTTGTCTTATTTTGGAAGACTGATCCTACCTGGTGCATTCCATCTGCCATCATTTTCCAAGATGGAGGCATAGGGAAAGGAGAATGTGGACATTACTCCTGCCACCAATGGAGAGGGTGCCAGGTGGTCAGACACAGGGATATTTGAGCTAATGAAGGTTCAGGGGGTGGGATGTAGGGGGTCACCATGCCACCAGGGAATATTTTTGAGAGCTTTTAGGGTGGGAGGTAGGGGCCACCAAGCTACCAGGGAACATTTCTGGGGATTCAAAGTCACTGGACCTCCAAAGAATTTTAGACAATATCAGGGGGAGGGGGAGGGGAGGGGTGAATGCACAATCGGGGTCTGCCGTCATCTGAGGAGAAGTGTCAGACATTACTTCAGAAGACCGTTTCTTCAACAATCCAACACATGCACACAGGTACCAAACCTCTAATGCAAACTCCTGTGTTCATGTGCCTGGCTTGTTCTCTTTTGTGCACAGCTCATTTGCATGAGGTTTGCTTACAGCATAGGTAAGCAAAATGTCTGTGTTAAACTTGTATTAGGGGATCTGTGCTAGAGTTTTAGCACTGGGCTCTACTGCAGGATTTCTGGATAGGCCTAATGCCATCATCTCTCTCTGGACCTGCTCCCTTTTGAGGTGCCTCAGTTTAGGAGTCTTGTGATATAGGGTGCCTCTGTTTAGGTGCATGATGCCAGTAAAAAGTTTAGGTACATCACTCTTAGGGGCTTGTTTACTAAGCAGCAGTAGCGGCTTCTGACCAATATCAGAGCCTCGGCCCAATCGGAAGCTGCTACCGCTGCTTAGTAGACAAGTTCCTTAAAGTTAGACATCCTGATATTTTGAAAATCAACATATAAACTAATAAATAATTTTAAGAGGGCAGGGCATAAGTACATAGGATTCTTAATTGCAAAGAATAAGGAGAGAGCAAAAGCATGACGTTAGCAACATGTGTTTAATTGTTTTATATGCCTTACTTGAATGATGTAATAACTAAGGTCAGGTCTGCCAGTCTGAAAATCGATAGTATGAAATGTTAGAAATCCTAATGGAAATAGAGACAATCACTCAGCTGGATCTATCTGGCAGGCTTTGCAAGGGACCTAGAAAGCCAGATGTTTGAGCAGCAGTAAAGCAGACATGACTAGATAAGGATGCAATGATAAAAATTAATTTAGCAGCTGGGTCTGTTTGGCAGGCTACATGTAATAACTAGAAGTCCTATTGGAAACACAGGTGTTCAGATAGCCATCTGTGTGAAGGGCTCCTTGGGGATCAGTTTATTTATCTAAAACATTTATTACTCACATATACCAAATAGCTTAGAGCAAGATGGAATCCTTAGAGACATACCAACATATAATGCTTTGTGAAAGTTGCAGCCTGAGGTACATTTTTCACATTCTGCTGTCTAAACAATAGAACTCAAAATGCATTTAAAGTATTAATCTGTTTCTATGATCTACACAATATACTCTTCGCTTTCTGAGGGCAATTTTATAATGGGCACTTAGGTTTAGAGGACAGGAAAGTGTCTAATGTTAGTCTATTTTATAAAAGAGACATATCCCGAATGGAGATGTAGATGTGCACGCCCGCATGCATGTCTACATCAGGGACATCTATGATCTCCAGGAAGAAGCAGGAATGCAGTCTTCACATATAGGTGACGTTGGCACTGTTGGATTCTACACGGGAATGCTCCCCAGCATCCAATAGGAAAGCTTTTGGGAGCATTCCACTGCGTCTGCGCACTGCCTTCCCACCTTCCCAACTCCTCTCCTCAGTTCTTTGTTTCCGCGGAGCTAGCAAGTTACTAAATCCTATCACCACCAAAAAACTTTTTTTTTTTTTTGGTGTAATACCATGCTCTGCCTTTCCGTCAACGCCATTTCCATCAGAACTGACACCGGTCCCAATAAAGTTTTCTTTTTTAGCTATAAAATTGTCTATTTCTTTTCTTTTCTGTGGGTTCAATGCTAACTAGGCCTTCAGGCCTCCATATCCTTTCAATTTTGAGGGGTATTTTCTAAAATGGAAAAACCAACTAGTGGTTTAAAAAAAAATGTACCAAATGTGCCAGTACCATATCACAGACAAACATGACTGGTGCCTAAAATGTTTGGGCCCCGATCATTTAGCAGATTCATGAACATTGTGTCAATAAATGACAAGGAGAGGCCTAAAGAACAGAGCCTGACAGTATGGTTTGCTGTTCTCCCCCAACTCTATTAAAGTGACATCCACATCTTCGAGGATATTGGCCTCCTCTCATGGGTCTAGGTCTCTTCCAAGTCTAAACATAAGAGTAAGTCCTTGATTTCTAAAAAGTCATCGGCATCGAAGACTGATACTGAGACCAAAGGAAAGTTACAGCATAAGCATTGAGACTCCCCTAGAGGTGCCTCCGATGCATACTGGCCAGCCAAGCAGCCCCGATGGGAGGACCTGTCCTCCAAAGCAGAAGAGGGGCTCTGGGACGCTCCTGAGGAATCGACTTCTGGAGAGCTACCGGTACCATGTTCTGGGACAGTGGCTCACAGCCCCAGTGGTGATTCCACCCAGACATTAGCCATCTCCCTGGACCAGTGCACTCCTGGCAGCCTCAGTACAGAAAGAATCAACAGCTCCAGCAGTACAGGCTTCGGCACCCTGCCTACAGCCAAGTGTATCGGCCCCGATGCCGACCCTTGAGCCTGCATCGTTGGAGCTCCCAAGGCCAATGCCTCCGTTGGAGCAACAATTACCACCGGTATCCAACAGTCTAAGACTGCCATACCTCCCGATGCCAATATCTCTGAGCGCTGGTATCAGCCATTGATTTCAACAAAGTATCAAGGTCAAACACAAGACCGCCTATACTTTGATGACTTGTCAGACTCTGATTCTAGTTCTTCTGATTCTGATGAGGGATCACTGGATTCACAAAAACTTCCAAACATCCCTTCAGACCCGTCCCCTGCACATGAGTGGCGCAGGTCACCACTAGAACTCACTAGAAGAAATCTTTTCAAGACTTCATCTATGACATGGTAGCAGGACTGGCCATCACAGTAGCCTCAGAGAAGGAACTGAGGGCAAAGGAATTGTAAATACTCCAATACTCTCCCACGCCCAAGGAAGTGGCTACTTTACTAGTGCATCGTATCTTACAAGATATTAAGCTCCATATCTAGGAGGTTTCTTTCATGATTCCACCTATCAGTAAGAGGCGCAATACCATGTATGAAATTCCAGACTGCCAGAAGCCTCAGCGCCCCCCCCCCCCCACTCAATGGTGGGGAAGTTGGCGATGCACCGAATAAAGAGTTTAAAAAAATCACTCTTCCATGCCTCTGGGTAAAGACTTGAGGACACTCGATGCCTTCGGATATCAATGCCTTCAAGTATGCATGCTGGCCTCTAGGATAAACTACCTGCTCTACATGGACATGTTTCTAAAAGATGTCACCAGGGATTTGGAGATGTTTGCCCCCCATGCTTCCTGATGATAAGCAGAGTGTATTTCAGACACTCATCAGGCAAGGTCAGAATACTTCAAAATTTCTTACCAGGGCATCATTTGATGTCTTTGAGTCAATGAGCAGAGCTTCAGTAGTCTGCATTGGGGCTTAGAGGATGGCCTGGTTATAGGCATCAGATCTTCAAACAGTTGGTCCAGGACAAGCTGGTCAACATTCCATGTATGGACGAAAACCTTTTTGAAAAAGGTTGGAGAGAAAAGGCCGGGGAGATTGAGACAGATGATCTGACCCTCAAATGCAACAAGCCCAATGGACTCTGTCCTCTCAATGGGCGCAAGCAAAGGGGCGTCTTATAGACAAGATCCACATCACCCCTCAACTTACCAAGTCTTTTCAGTGGTGATGTTCATGACAAAACCTACTCAGTGGGTCACCTTTGCCTCCACCTCGATGCACCATGACAACGGATGCCTCCAAACTGGGCTGGGGGGACACATTTCAATGACCTGACTGCACAGGCACTGTGGACACAGCAGGAATCTGTTTTGCAGATCAAATTCATAGAACTCGGCATGGACAAATGCCCTTCGGGTTTTTCAACCCCAATGTTTGGGGCAACAGGTATTAGTCAGGACAGATAACCAGGTTGCTATGTTCTATGCGAACAAATAGGGGGGGGGGGGGAAAGGATCCTATCCTCTATGCAGGGACGTTCTTTGCCATCTCACTCCACTCAGAGTGGTGTACCTCCCGGGCAAACTCAGTGTCCTTGCAGACAGACAAAGCCGAATCCTTCGTCCACAGGAGTGGACCTTACATTGGGAGATGTCTGCTTGGATCTTCCAAACATGGGGAACGTCACTCATAGATCTCCTCGCCACTCTGCAGAACACACAGCTTCCACTCTTCTGCTCCATGCTTCCACCCCCTTGATACCCAAAATGCAGTTCAAGCTATAGGCCGACAAGGGCTCCATGATCCTCATAGCCCCTTTTTGACCTCATCAACATCGGTTTCCTCTACTTCTTCATCTTGCGCAGATTCAACCTCTCACACTTGGATGTGCAGCCTAACTCCTCTCTCAGGACCAAGCAATGATCCTCTACCCCAGTCTTCATGCCCTTCGCCTCATGACATGGCTGCTGAAGGGATAGTGCTCGCTGACGTCAACCTGCCTCAGGAGGTCAAGGATATCCTCCTTGCATCATGCAAGCAGTCCACCAGGTAATCTTATGCCTTCAAATGGCAAAGGTTTTCTCTCTGGTGCTCCCCAAAGGGCATCGGTCCCTTTGCCTGCCTGGTGGAATCCCTTCTACAATATCTCCTCCACTTGTTCTTGGCAGGTTTTAAAACTAACTCAGTGAGAGTTCTTCTTAGTGCCATTGTGGCCTATCTCCTCACACCCCTTAGTAGCACTCTTCATGCGGGGTCTGTTACTGTCAAAGCCACCCATTAAGCTGCCTCCGGTAGCCTGGGACCTCAACGTTCTTACTCAGCGGAATTAGAAAAGGTACAGAGAAGAGCTACCAAAATGGTAAAGAGGATGGAAGAATACCCCTATGAGGAGAGGCTTAAAAGTTTAGGGCTTTTAACCTGGAAAAGAGACAGCTGAGAGGGAGATATGATAGAGGTCTATCAATTAATGAATGGAGTGGAACGAGTAAATGTAGATCGATTGTTTACACCATCAAAAAGTAGAAAGACTAGGGGACATGAAATGAAGCTATAGTGTAACCTGTTTAAGACTAATAAGAGAAAATATTTTTTCATTCAACGCGTAATCAAACTCTGGAATTCGTTACCACAGGATTTAGTAAAAGCTGTTAGTGTAGCTGGGTTTAATAATTGCTGAAATGAAACCAGTTTCCCTATATTTCTTAAGAAATGTACATAATTGCTCTATATGTTTCAGAACCACATCAATCTGAATCTCTGAGTCTTCCATAATTTTGCTAACTACATTCACTTCAGTTAGCAGATCATACCACATGACTAAACTGACCAAGAACTCGAAAGAGCTAAGCTCGTTGTTAGCTAGCAACTGTGCTTCACTTTGAACTACAGAATCATTTGTTTCATCTGCAACCTCCAACAAGGCTTCTCTGATATTAGATGCTTGAAACCGAATTGCTTTTACGCTATCAATTCTGCACTCCCACCGGGTTTCTGATAGTGGTTTGACAGTCAGTGAGGTGATATTGTCCTTCAAAATTTTCCATCTGCTTGGAGAGGCACTAAATATTGTATAAATGCGCTGCAGCACACCAAAGAATGTTTTTGCTCTGTTAGATGACTTTGCAGTATCTCCAAGCACCAAGTTCAAGCTATGACTGCCACACGGTGAAAAGAATGCTCTTGGGTTTGTTTTCAGGATACGAGCTTGGACTCCTTGTTTATGTCTTTTCATATTGGACCCATTATCATAACCCTGGCCACGACAATCCAGCAAATTCAGTCCTAGTAAGTCAAGTCCTTTTATTAAAACATCTGCCAATCCTTCTCCAGTGGTATCATCAACTACAATAAAGTCAGTAAAGTATTCTTTGATCTCAATATCCTGATCAGTTGCTGCAGCTTTAACAATTCTCAGAATAACCGATAACTGTTCTTGATGACTTATATCAGGAGTACAGTCCAAAATTACCGAAAAGTATTAGCTTGTTTCACATCTTCAATTATAACATCTTTAATTTTTTGAGACATTACATCTATGATTTCATTCTGAATTCTGTGGCCTAAATAATGGTTATGGACAGTCTTGTCTTTAACTTTGTTAATATGTTCCTGCATCACAGGATCTAAACGTGCCAACAGCTCAACTAAGCTCAGAAAATTTCCATTGTTTGGAGTGTACAGTGTATCATTACGGCCACGAAAAACATTATTTTGAAAAGCCAAGTGATAAGTAATAGCAAACAGATGCTCAAGAACATGCCGCCATCTTTGTCTTTCAGTGTTAATGGCAGATTGATTAACACTGTCAATAGCTGTGTTACTTGCTAGTTTCTGTTCCAGTTCAGTCCACTGTTGCAGGCAGTCAAAATGTGTCACGGCACGTTCATGTTGTTTCAAGCGTGAAGTTACATGGACCCAATCTGAACATCCACCCTTTATGAGTTGTGTGGGGTTAGAATCATCAGAATGGAATAATGTACAACAGAAGCAAAACACGCTGTTCGGTTTTTGAGAATATACAAGCCAACGGCAGTTGATGGATTCACCATTTGACATCATACGATCATAATATGCTGGCTTGAAACTACGGTTATACTCGTCCTTTGGAAAGGAATAATCTTTGATCTGAGTGAGACCTCTTACTACAAGAAAGTCACGTAATTTTGAGTCAATAAATTGAGGCCAACATCGTGCATCATCATAATCAGTGACTGGAGCAGCGCTTTCGTGGATTACACTTCTCAAGTGTTGCTCAAGTGTGGAGCTTGTGCTCAGTTCAATCATTTCCAGTGTACTTTTCTCACCGTGTGTTTGTTCGGTTTGCAATTCTTCTGGTAGCACTTCCAATTCACTCTGCTGTATGATATCTGTTGTCTCACTTTCTTCTACATTTTTGATGTTTTTTCATGTATTTTTCCAAAGCTCCTTTCTGTGTTTCTAGGAAATCTTGCTCACATTTTCTTTTTCTTGCCTTCTCTGCACCAGAGGGATATTTTCGAAATCTGTCTCTGTCTCAGCCTTTGTCGCTCATTGTGTGTTTTGTTTACTTTTTCTCTTGCAAAGAGTAAGCCCTAACAAACTGTAACCAGTAAAGATTAATCAAATATAGTAAACTGAATAGATTTATCCTAATTCAATATTTTCAATGTAAAATGTCTCTAGTGCTGTCTCCATGATTTGAACATCTGCATGGAAGTTTTCAGACGTCTAATCATGACTAGGGCTTTTAAAATGATCTCAGACCTCAGGAATAAAGGAAACTGCCTTATCCAAAGGGCATGAAATGCACTTTTATTTGGAAGAGATGAACCAATGAACTAATCAACTAAGTCTCCTGCATATCACACAGATGCTCAGCACCTATGTAGGGACCCTGCTATTCTAAACATCTCACAGCAGTAAACACAGCCGTAATGTAAATTATACCAGACCCTATATCAACAATACATCTCCTACTGGTCCGGAAGAACAGAACAAGTTGGACTGCTACAAACTACATGCCAGCACTGACCTCAAGTGTCAACAAAGCTTTTATTAAATCTAGAAGTGAGCCCAGAAGTGTGAATTGGTTTTCACCTTACCCCGGGTTAAATTTACTATTTGTAGTGAAGTGTATGCCGTTGAGTCAATGCCCCTGGGTTTTCTTAGCAGGATGCAACCAGAAGTAGATTGTCAAGCCTTTCTTCTGCAGAGTAAGTCTACAGTAAAATAACGTGAAATAAAATAAGATATCTACAACTACCTTCAAATAAGTAATTATAAAATTACTGAATCTCACAAGAACACAATACACAAATGTGACATGTATTAATACTCAAAACTGCAATGTCCTTGTAGTGTGCTGCAGGAATGATGGATCTGTCCTTGGTCCGATTTGTTTCGATATTACAAAAGGACTATCAGGTAAGGTTCGCCTCTTAAATTGTGGATGATACAAAAATCTGCAATAGATAAGAGTAGCCATAGATAACATGAGGAGGGTTGTAGCAAAGCTTGGGGAATGGTTGAGAATTTGGCAGTTGAGATTTAATGCTTAAGAATGTGGGGTCATGCATTTGGGCTACAAAACTCCAAGGGAGTGGTACAGTATATAAGGGGGACAAAATGTTGCTGTCCACAAAAAGAGTGGGACCTGGGCCCAGGCCTGACTGTTCCTGATGATCTTAAGGTGGCTAAATGGGTAGATAAGGCCTTAGCGAAAGTCAGAAAGGTGCATAAGGAAAGGAACGACCAGCAGATAAGAGGAGGGCATAATGCCTCGGAATACGTTTTTGATGAGATCTACAGTGATTTATTAGAGTATTGTGTGCAATTCTGGAGACCACATCTTCAAAAGGATATAAACAGGTTGGAGTCTGTGCAGAGGGTGGCTACCAGAATGGTCAGTGGGCTTCATTTTAAGGCTTATGGGGCAGACATAAAGATCTCAATACGTATACTTTGGAAGAAAGATGGGAGAGGAAGATATGATAGAGACATTTAAATACCTCCATGGCATAAATGCACAGGATGAGTCTCTCTCAATTTAAAGAAAACTGTGCAACAAGGGGGCATAGAATGAAGGTGAAAGGAGATATGTGGAAATATTTCTTTATAGAAAGAGTGGTAGATGCATGGAACAGCTTCCCAGTGGAGGTAGTAGAGACCAGAAACCAGTCTGGAGCGTGATATAGTGGAAAGACAGAGCCTTTATTAAACCTTCATGCAGCCCGACACAGGCCGTGTTTTGCTACCCTTCGTCAGGGGTTTATCCGGCATATACTAAAAACATAAATATACAAATACTTAAAACATAGAAGAAACAGATCATTCAAAAGTACAATCGATAAAACAATCAAAATCAAATAAAAAATAAAAACAAAAATAAATTGTAATAAACATCAATTAAAACATAATGTGTGAGCTACGGCAACCTCGGTAATTTGCCAGCTTCACATTTTTAACCTCATTTTTGGATTCGGTTCACCAATCACATTTTATACTGTTGAGCGTATCGATTTTTCAGTGTTTTAATTAGAGCAAGTCTGTATTTATATTGGTTGTATTGTTTACATCTTGCTTTTTGGGCGTTCGCTCTGCCCCTTTGCTTGCAGGCAATCTGCAATCTTATTGAGACGTTATTTATTTTTCATTATTCATTTTTCATTATTTGTTTCATTCATAACATTTTAGGTTTTACCCCCCCTTTTTCGATCGTGTTTGTTTGGTGACATCTATATGGCACATTTATCATTATCTTTTGAGAGTTGAGACACTGCTTTGTCTTCGCATACATAAACATTCCCCTTCTTTTTTAGCTCAGTTGATTGTTTTACAATCTTCGGATATTTTTCTGTTGTTATACTATATTTCATTTAGATGTCATCTTTTTACGTATCTGTCTCTAGGGGTAATGTGTCCGTATATTGACACACCGTTGTTTCTCCCCTTTTTTATGTTTTAAATATTGCATTCATTTTGTTATGATTAGTTCACTGATGAGTGATATTGGCTTTGAGTAAATATGTAAGTGGTCATTATGCCCCTTTTGCATTCATTTTTGTCAAAAGACTCCTTTACGATCCTTTAGCATACGTCTGTTCATAATATACAGATACCTCCTTCCCCCCGTTTTCTTTCTTTTTTCTTTCATACTGACTCACTCCTGCTCTTCTCTCCCTTATTATAGGGAATATTATGCTGAATGTTTTTTAATTACTCTATTCTCCATGCTTCACTGTTATACTTTATGTATTCAATGTCTATTTTTAACCTATTTATTTACATTCTATTTAGTGTGTACAGATTACCAATAGTTTAGAACGGTATGGCACAAGACCTTCTGTTTTAATGGTCTTCGACAGAGGTATTTATGTTATTTTTTCATTCTTTTTATGCTCCTGGATATATTCATGTTTTTGCACATCTGGTACATTTGTTTGGTTTTTGCTTTTTAACTTCTTTTAATTGATGTTTTAATTGATGTTTATTACAATTTATTTTTATGTTTTTATTTGATTTTGATTGTTTTATCAATTGTACTTTTGAATGATCTGTTTCTTCTCTGTTTTAAGTACTTGTATATTTATGTTTTTAGGATATGCCGGACAAACCCCTGACTAAGGGTAGCGAAACATGGCCTGTGTTGGGTTGTCAAAGGTTTAATAAAGGCTCTGTCTTTCCACTATATCATGCTCCAGACTGGTTTTTGCATCCCACGTGATATCTGCTTCTGTTGTTAGTAGAGACCAGGACAGTATCTGAATTCAAGAAATCACGGAACCAACAGAACACAGAAGATTTCTAAAGGAAAAAATCCTATAGTAGTTGATATGGAAGGGCAGAGACTGTAACATTGAGCATTAGTGCAGGATAGGTACCCCCACACTAACTGCAATGTGCGTTCCATGTCCATTCTCTATCCTAACCAAACATCCCACCCATTCTCTAACCCATTGCATGTGAGAAATAGCATGAAGTAATTATGTTTGCACAGTAACTTAGTGTGGCCAGTGGCTGCTGCCCCCCATCCTGTCCTCCAAACTCAGTGTGCCCAAGGTGCTGCTGCCCTTCTCCAGGGATGTGGGTGAGATTCTTGCTAGAGGCAGAGCAGGACTGTTATACCTGGTGAGTATTATATACAGGTTTGTAAACCTTTTGCTCTTGTATGCTGGGAAGTCCTATAAATATGCTGTTTCTTTCTCTACAACATTAGCAAAATCCTCCCTTTCCTTTCTGAACACACTACTAAAACGCTTGTCACTCCCTAATCACCTCCCGTCTTGACTACTGTAACCTACTCCTTGCTGGTCTCCCTTTGAATCATCTATTCCCCTTCAATCTGTTCAACACTCTGCTGTGCGGCTAATATTTCGCCAGCCTCATCATGCTCATATTACTCCTCTTCTCAAGTCACTTCATTGGCTCCCTATCCATTTCCGCATCCAGTTCAAACTTCTCCTGCTGACCTATAAATGCATTCACTCTGCTGCTCCTCACTACCTTTCTTCTCTTATCTCTCCTTACAAACCGCCTCGGGAACTCTGCTCTTCTGGCAAATTGCTTCTATCTGTGCCCTTCTCTTCTATTGCTAACTCCAGACTTCGCTCCTTTCACCTTGCTGCGCCTTACATCTGGAACAAACTACCTGTGTCTGTACACCAGGCGCCTTCTCTAACCCTCTTCAAATCCAGGTTGAAAATTCACCTCTTCGCCGCTGCCTTTGGATCTTGACTCACCTGATCTTGTTTCTTTTCCTCTTCTTTCCCCTATTTCTATCCCTGCTTACACCTTCTGTGTTTTGTGTTTTGTCTTATGTCTTGTCTTGACTAGATTGTAAGCTCTAATGGGCAGGGACCGTCTTTTACATGTCTGTGCAGCGCTGCGTACGACTGGTAGTGCTTTACAAATGCTCAGTAGTAGCAATAAATATCAGGAATGGAGGGAGGAAGGCTCATAAGCAGGGCAACTGCACTAAGAATCACACTCAAGAGGGTATCCTCATTCTGTCCCAGGGGCGGTGGTGGCAGCAACAAGAAACAATGTGGGTCCTGTGTGCTATTATACATTCATTATATGCCCTGCAGAGGCTCTATCCCTTCTATCAGAGTCTTCCTGTTACCTGTGTGCAGGACAGGACAGCTGCCAGGCATGTGATCATGCACCAGCTCCAAAGCTTCCCCTTGATTTTATTTCCTGTTAGTACAGCCTGAAAATCCAGCAGCCCTCATCTTGCATGATTTTTATACACTTCTATTCTCTTCCCCATCACTCTGCCACCCATTTTTTGAGACTGAAGAATCAGTCAGTCAGGTGGTGAAATTTACATAAAGGTTTATTAGAAAAATTCCGAGTGATCTTTTCATTCAATAAGAGGGCTAAAGTAATAGAGGAAGGTGCACATTACAATAGCGAAAATGAAAACTGCCTATTATTGCTACTCACAGTAATGAATAAAAGGCAGCATGGGAAAAAATGAGCACATATTGCTTAGGTTGCTGTGGAGAAATGCATATTATTGTACTATCGTCATGTGCTTGCTATGTTAAGGGACATTGCACAGGAACGCATTCTCTTAAACTGATTATATTCCGGGGGCGGAGCCTGATGTCCAGCGGGTTAGACGCTTCGCGCTGAAGCTCCCGAGAGGCCTACTCAGAATCCTGACTTAATACCTACCTAAATTTAATATTTTGCTCCGAACTTACCGGGGTGCCTCGGGGGGGATGGCGGCCCACAAACCAGCGCGCTTAGAATTCGGGTCTCCCTCTTCTTCACACGGAAAACGCTCCAAAACAGAGTTGTCTTCCCCACAAAAGATGGTTCCACTCCGGGAAAACCCCGAAATGCAACAGGAGATCTTGGTGGAAATACGTGGTGTGAAGGAACTGGTACAGTCCAACGGAGAAGCGCGCCGAGCCATGCGAGAAGACTTCGGTATGCTTCAGGACCGGCTTGAAGGTCTTTCACTACGGCAGGATAACATGGCGGGGGTCCTCGACTCGCACGCGGTGCGCTTGGTGAAACTGGACAAGGCTGAGCGTCAGATACAGAATCTTCAAAAAGAGTTAGAGGATAGCAATAATCGAGCCCGTCGCAACAATGTGAGGCTCATTGGAGTACCGGAGGGGGCCGAAGCAGGAGATATAAGAGTTCCTGGTCAAAACTCTTCCCTCCTTGCTGAAGATTACTTTTCACAGAGATCTGGAAATTGACCGAGCACATCGTGTTCCTACCAACTTGGCCCTCAATCGGACGACCCCCCGGCCTATCATCTTTCGATTACTGAGATATCAACAAGTTGAGCAGATTTTAAATGCTGCCCGGGCGAATCATCATCTGGAGTTTGAAAGTCATAAAGTCTCCTTCTTCCCTGACTTGGCAAAGCCTACAGTTGACCGTCGGAAGAGACTCCTTGCTTTTCGCCCTAGACTTCAACAACTACAGGCTTGCTTTGGCCTACTGTATCCAGCGAAGCTCAGAGTTACTCTCCATAACCAAACTAGGACATTCGAGGATCCTGATCTATTAGCAACATTTTTAGATTCCAAAGAAGCAGACCAGATGCGCTAATCCAACAACTTGGATCTGTAATCCGCCTGATCTGCCCGCCATTTTGAATGGCCCGACGCGGTGATCACAGCCTGGAACAGAGACTGCCTGGACTTTTCTTTCTGTCTATATATAACTTTCTTGGTCTCCTATCCCTCCATGATGTGCACCTCGGTCGGATTCGGAACACGCACAGCTATATAGGTTATATGTTTCAATTTAGGCCTTCTCTGGGGTTTTCTCCCCGCAGACACATGGTCGCCAGTAATTTCTGGGGTTTTGCTTCTTCTCTAATGCACTTCGGTGCTTATTTTTTTATATGGGGCGCTTCATTGTTTTTTTATTAGCTTATTTTCTATCATGTCATGTGTACAGCCATATACAGTTAATATGAGGGATATTGTGCAATTATGTGCGTTATCATGTTCTTTTTCAGAATTTTTTAACCTTTCTGAATGGCCTTATGTAAGCTCTTATTACTGAACGTAAGAGGCATCAATAGTCCAATCAAAAGACAGAAACTCCTTAGCTATCTTAATCATGAGTATGTTGATTTAGTGTTTCTTTAGGAAACGCATTTAAACTCCGCTGAAACCCTGAAACTTAATGTTACGCCTTACATGGTGGCTGCCTACTCTCCCGCCGTTTCCAAACGGTGTGGGGTAGCCATCTTGGTTACGAAATCTTTGCAAGTTGCTGTAATGGATACTAGCTTTGATAAGGAGGGTAGATGGGCCCGTGCACACCTTAAGGTTGGAGATAGTGAAATCACGTGTACCCTTACAGCTCTGATGAAAGATCTTGCGTTAGTAGATATATGGAGGCTACTTCACCCCTCCGACTTAGAGTTCATCTTTTTTCAGCCCCCCATCACTCACAATCTAGAATAGATTTTTTTTTTTTTCTTCTTTCCAAAGCACTGATACTCCAAGTGGACACGGTTAGGATTCATCCTCTCCATATTTCAGTTCATGCTGCCATATCTTTCCCATTACATGTCACTACGCAAGGTGAATATCCCCGTGCTTGGTTTTTTGATAGATCCCTACTAGACCAAAAAGATTTTCAGGTTGACATAAAGGCCGCTATCCAAGACTACTTTCATTTTAATTCACCCCATGACACTACGAGCTCGGCTTGGTGGGAGGGTTTCAAGGCGTCTATCCGTACAACTATAACTGGCTATCAAATACCAGTGTGCTAGATATAGAGGAGGACCTTTGCAAACCAATCCCTCTTACTTATCTCCCTGGTATGACTCTCCCATCAGACTCCCACTATCCACCAATGTTCTTAGACACTTTAGGTGCCTTTAATACCCTTGAGCAATCTCTAGACTCTCGACTTTGTCCGCTAGATAGACAGGGAGCCTAGTCTGGAGCAAGGTGACACGGGTCTCTCGATCCGCCTCACTCACTCAGACACTTTTCTGTCTAGCCCACCGCTGTTTCTATACTCCTTACAGGTTAGCCAAATGGAACGCCACCCAGAGCAATAGATGCTGGATATGCCATGCGGCCATTGGTTTACTCACTCATGTTATGTATGAATGTCCCGCATTACAGTACTACTGGAGTCGGGTCTGGGGTCGTATTCAATCTATTTTGCACTTTAAAGAACTAATCTATTTTGCACTTTCAAGAACCCCTCTCTTGGAAGATAGTGGGACTCCGCTCAGCTGCGGGGATCCCTCCCTTCCCAAATCGGCTTACTTCCTTTTAGACTTTAGGTTGGGCATGGCTATTTCCCTAATTACGAAATACTGGAAAAATAGCTCCCATCTGAGCCCCAATGAATGGTGGAATCATGTCTGTCTCTACAGTAAATATGAGCAAATACCTCGTATGTTAGCTTCTTCCGCTCAGACCTCCCTCCACTTGTCTAAATGGACGATGTTCAACGACTATGTTCAAACTGCTAAATGCTCTCATCTGACTGTTTAAATCTGTGTAAATCTCTGTCACATGATCATTCTGTATCGCAGATACTGTTTCTGTTTGTTTTGATGTACAATTACTATTGTTTGTAAGCGCTTATCTGATGATACCTATCAGCTTAGAGAAGAAGCATAGGGGTGGGGGGTAATTGGGGTTGCTTTTCTTTATTGTATGTTTGTATTTGTTTCCTTTGGTGTGTTGTTTCTTTTTGCTTGTTGTAAAATGAAAATAAAAGTTTAAAAAAAAAACAAAAAACTGATTATATTCCTTTGTCTTCTGTTAAGAAATTTGTTCTAGCTTTGCATATTGAAAAAAGTTATGCATTTAACAGGTTTTGATCTTTACTCTGATATTTTATAATGGGGAAAGTTCATCTTTATAACAAGTATATAGGACTCCATTCAAAAATTGAAGAGGCAATGCAAAGTGCCCTTAACACAGGTATTTACAACTAGAACTACCTTAGCATACAAGTCTTCAATTTGCCTGCAGCTCCTGAATTAGGCATGTACGAGAAGTACAAACCCTGCCACAGCACATCTTCAGGAACACCTCAGTAACCTGTAAGTGAAGTTACCTCTGGAAATCAGCTGCTGACCTAAGCACTAAGTATACTAGAAAAACACCTAGAGTAGTGGTCCCTAAATTAAGGCTCGTGGGCCCAAACCAGCCCATGGACTGTTTTCACCCAGCCCCATGCCATACCACCTGGGTTGTACTAGAAACAGCCTGCTGGGCCACCATCCTGTTGCACTCCTCTCTCCCTGGCCTCCACCATCCCTTTGTCTAACATAGACTGTCTCTTCCCAGCCCAGCCCCTAAAACGCAGGCTGGGCCTGCGCTTTCTTTTTTTTCTAGTTGCTGCTATGTGCTAATCAGCTAGTTTGGACTGCCATGATGGGCCAAAAACCTATCATTCACTGTCCACCATCCCCACCCCGGGCTCCCTTCACCACTACCCCCGCCCCTCCCCCCCCCCCCCTCCGGCCACCATTACTTTTTAAAATATATCTAAACAATTTAAAAAAGGGTGGAATAAAATATCTTGCAAATACCTTGCAAATTCAAGCCTTTGGTGTCTGTCTGTGTCTGTCATCGGCCAGCTAGACGTCTGCACAGTGCACCGTCGGTCACTCCCAACACATGCAAACTGAAGCCTTTCTTCTGTGGCGCACAGCACGTCGGGGCACGCAGCAGCATGTGAGTCGTGGTGGGTGGAACAAAAAAAATGTTTGATCGACGATCCCTATGTGGCTGGCACTGCGGCAGGCCGGCCAGCCGCCCTCAGCCTCAGGCAGCCACAGGACTAAATTTGAGATGCCGATGGCAGGTGTGGAATAAAGACAGCGGGGCCGATTGAAGCGGACCAGGATCTTGGGTACACACTTGCAGACAACTAGATAAGGAAGCTTGTTGGCGCGGGGCCCCCTGAAGCGCAGGGCCTGTGCAAACAACATTCTTGCACAATGGACGGGCTGGCCCTGGACGACTGGCTCTTCTGTGCTCGTTCCCTTTCAAAAGTGCCTCGGAAGACATCCCAAGTGAGGTCCTTTTTGGAAAGCCTCGGCTGGGTGATCTATCAGGGAAAGAGCCAGCTGTTGCTGTCCCAGTCCCTGGAGTTTCTGGAAGCATGTTTTAACACTTGAGTGGGCAGAGTTTTCCTGCTAGAGGAGAAAGTCAAAAGATTGCTGGATTGCCTGATGCTGTTCTGTGCACATAAGGCTCCCAGAGTTTGGGATTATCTTCAGCTCCTCAGATTGATGGCGGTGACCATAGAGATGGTACAATGGGCATCATATTCATATGCAACTGCTCCAGCGATCCCTGTTGACTCGATGGTCCTCAAATTCTTAGGAGTTCAAACACAGACTTCTGCTCCCATTGATGGTGAAGGCCAGCCTGCAGTAGTTGCAGCAGCCTGTCATCTGAGGAAGGCCGTTCTGCTGAATGATTTTTCCTGTATCCTGCTGACGATGGATGCCAGTCTCTCGGACTGTGGAGCCCATTGCCAAGACTGTATGGTTCAGGGCTGTTGGAACCACAGGGAAGCAGAGTGGCCTATCTACTACCTTGAGGGCCATCAGACTGGCTCTTCTGTGTGTCTGGCCAGTGGTTAAGGGCTGGGTAGTTTGAGTGTTTTCAGATAATGCCACGATGGTGGCTTATGTCAGTCAGCAAGGTGGCACAAGTAGTGCCATGGTAGCTCTAGAGATGGCTGCCCTGTTTGCCTGGGTAGAGAAGAACCCCCTAGCTTTGTCAGCCCAGCAGTGTGGAAGTGGACTTCCTCAGCCAGTACTCTCTGGATCCTGGAGAGTGGGAGTTGAGCCATAACACATTTCAGTTGATTCTGCGCTGCTGGGGTCGCCTTGAAATGGATTTGATGGTGACCTGTTCCAATGCCAAAGTTTGCCGCCGCTTCAGTCACCACACGGAGGCAAGGTTCAAGGTCCTCGATGCTTTGACCCAGTCTTGTCTAAGTCAGCGATTGTTATATTTGTTTCCTCCATGGCTACTGGTGGGGCATGTAATTCGGCATATAGAAGGCAACCCAGGCAGAATTGTTCTGGTGGCACTGGAATGCCCAAGGAGAGTGTGGTTCGGAAACCTGATGTGGGCTCTGCAGGTACCTCCTCTTCAGTTGCCTCTGTCTCAGGGCCTGTTGCAGCAGGGACCAATCGTCCTGGAGGACCCAGTTCCCTTCTCGTTTATGGCATGGTTCTTGAAAGGAGATGGCTAGTGCGTAAGGGCCACTCTCCAGCAGTGGCCTCTACTCTACTTGGTGCCTGTAGGAAGTCTACCAAGCTAGCATATGTATGGATATGGTGCCTCTTTGAGTGCTGGTGTGGCACGTGGCAGTTGGCCCCTGAGACGGCCAAGGTGTCTTCCCTGTTGACTTTTCTACAGGATGGCCTAGAGAAAGGCCTTTCTCTTAGCTCCCTGAAAGTTCATTTGGAAGCTTTAGTCTGCTTCTGGGGTCTGGTGGTGGACAAGTCTCTGGCCTTGCACCCAGATGTCTCACGTTTTCTCCAGGGGGTTCAGTGTCTGCGTGTTCCCCTCTGATCTGTGATCCCTTCCTGGATCTGTGTCTGGTGCTCAGGGCCTGGATGGCGTCTCCCTTTGAGCTGCTGAAGTACGGCCTTAAAAAATTTGACACTCAAGACAGTCTTCTTGGTCGCAATTTGTTCCACAAAGTGGATTTCCAATCTGCAGGTTCTGTCTTGCCAAGATCCTTATCTGTCCTTTTCGAAAGAGGTTGTTTCCATTCAGCCTGTGCCTTCCTTCTTGCCTAAGGTGTTTTCTCCCTTTCACATGAATCGGGTAGTCTGCCTGCCCTCCTTCCTGAAGGAGCAGTGTCAAAGGAAGGGTAAGGATCTTCGCCTGGTGGATGGCCAGAGGGCACTCCTCCAGTACTTGGAGGTTACGAATTCCTTTCATAAGCACAACCATCTTTTTGTGCTGTTAAGTGGCCCCTGCAAGGGTGAAGCGGTAGCCAAGTCGTCTTTAGGGCACTGGATTAATGAGGAAACACAAAAAGCAAGAGCGATGATAACACAGCGGCTTTATTGGTTTTCCCACTGGATTAATGAGGCCATTGCCTCTGTGCATCTTTTGTGGAACTGGCCTGTTCCAGAGGGTTTTCGTGCCCATTCTACCTGAGCACAAGCGTCCTCTTGGGTGGAACGGAGCTCAGTAGCCCCTGTAGACTTTGGTCAGACAGCAATGTGGGTATCAGTTTCCACTTTTATCAAGCATTAGCACTTGGATGTCCAGTGGACACGGCTTTGACTCAAGGGTTTTGCGAGCTGCTGTGTCTTCTTCCCGTCCAGTGATGTTGTAGCTTTGGTACATTTCACTTGTCTAGACTAGTCTAGCAGGATGATATGGAAGGTGACATTTTACATACCAGTTTGTCTTTTCCTTGAGTCCTGCTATAGCAGTCCACGGCCCGCCCCTAAAACTGTATTTGCTTTGTTCTTTTGCTGCGGTACCCTTGGGACCGCTATGATTTTTTTTCAGCTTGGCTATGCGGGTTCATTTTCTTCTGACAGCTTTCTGTTTATGCTTTCCTGTTTATAGTTCTTTACTGTTGATTACTCTTTTTTGCCTATGATTGAGGTTGCGTGAGACTTACCATGTTCTCCCTTATGCTTTGGGATGAATACTGAAGGGACCTCTGGTGGCTGAGATGAATAGAAGCATGGGAGTGATGTCACTGAAACCTGAGCTTTTCTTTGGTTCTTTGTCTCCACCAATCTGCTGGTAGTGGTGCACAACCCACTTGTCCGGATTGGTCTAGCAGGACTGAAGGAAAGGACATTAACTGGTAAGTAAAATGTCACCATTAATTTGTGGAATTCATTTCTATAGGACAGGGATCTCCAATTCCAGTCTTGGAGGGCCGCAAACCAGTCAGATTTTCAGAATGTCCCTAATGAATATGCGTGAGATATATTTGTATGCACTGCCCCCAATTTACTCAAATTTATCTCATGCGTATTCATTAGGGACATCCTGAAAACCTGACTAGTTTGCGGCCCTCCAGGACCAGAATTGGAGACCCCTGCTATAGGACATTAGGGAAACAAATACTATAATGGAATTCAAAAAGGATTATACAAACATTATGGAAATTAAAATTATCAAAGGCCATTGAACACTTCGTTGTTGTGTGCTGTTGAGTCAACGCTGACTCTGGAAACCCATCCACCTGCATTTTCTTGACAAGGAGCAACTGGAAGTAGATTATTTAGCACCTTAGTAACATTGTATCCCTTAGCCATGACTACCAGAAAGTGAAAGACTATAGTAGCAAAACTAGTGCTGATATACTTCCTTTTTGCTGCAGTAGTAGCCTAATGGTTAGAGCATTGGGCTGAGAACCAGGGAAGCCACATTTCTATCCCACTGTTGCTCTTTATGATATTGGGCAAATCACTACATCCTCTATTGCCTCAGGTGCAGATTTAAATTGTAAGCCCTTGGGGGACAGGAAAAATGCCTGCTGTACCTGAAGGTGATTTGCCTTGACCTTCTGACATAGGCATGAGCTAAATTCAGTTCCCAACCTGCAGCCATTGACAGTTCTTTTGCGGTCCTTGGGGGTTCAGTTTGTATGTATGCAGATGACATCCAATAGCTTATTCAAGGGCAGACTTTCGATAATGTCTAGATTAGTTCAAAGAATAATTTATAGCAATCTTGACATATTTTGTACGAATTTAGGAACCAGACTAAAATCTTAAGAGCTAGTGTTTGTACTACTACTACTATTAATCATTTATATAGTGCTCCAAGGCATATGCAGCGCTGTACAAACATAGAAAGATGACAGCCCCTGCTTGTAGAGCTTACAATCTAATCAAGACAGGCAGAACAATGCAAGAGAAACAAGGGGCCCGTGTGACCTCTTCGTGCCCCGCCCCAACCCCTCAGTTGTCTCTCATGCTAGTTTCATGTTCTGAAGTCTCATGACACCAGTGCCAGAGTTCCTACATCAGTCATCACGCATTATCTTAAGATAACAACAGTTATAGTTTCAGATAGCAAGTTTGTGTGTGGTGTGTGATGCCTTTCTGTGTGTGAGAAGTGGTAGATGCCTTTGTGTGGGCGGGGTGCAGGGCTGCGGTGCATGTGCTTGCAGTGCATGTACGTGTGTATGCTGCAGAGCTGGGGAGTCTATGTGTGTGATGTGCAGAGGTGAGGTGCCCGTATCTGTATGTGAGTGTGTGTGTGTGAGGTGCCTGTGTATGTAGTGTGGAGCTGGGATGCATGTCTGACCAAAGGAAGTGGAGTGCTTGTGTGTGTGTGTTTTGAGGGAGGGGCATGCACCTTTCAGCAAATACACATTGCACCCTTTTGTCCCTATGATTTCATCCCTTCAAAGTCCATCATCGTGCACTCTTCCTTCCTCCTTCAATCCCTCCCCGTTCTGTTCCCCTTCCAGACTCCCCTTCCCCCTCTTCCCTAGCACTCCCATTCCCCTACCCTACATTCCCCATCCTCTTTCCTTTTTTTTTTGTTTTTGTTACTGGCCTTTTAAAATTTGCAGTTTTACTTCCCCCACACTCCTTCCTTTATAACCTTTTTTTTTTTTAATTGCCACCCACATCAACTCTCTTCTACCTTCCAGGCCACAATCCTGGTCTCCTCCACCTTTTCTGCCCATGAGGATCTGATCTTCCATAGGCAGAAGAGAAGGGGATGGCTACGATCGTGGCCCCAATGCAAACTATCTGCCCGCAGGAGTCTAATCCCCCGCAGGAAACAGGTTGCATTGGGGCCATGATCGCAGCTACCTCCTTTTCTTCTGCCCACAGGGATTGATCTCCCTTGGGCAGACAGAAGGGTTCTTGCCCTGCGATCATGATTTTTTTTAAGGGGGAGGTAAGTAATTCCCAGATGCAAAATTTTGGTCACCATAGCGACCTGGCCCTGGGATTTGTTGAGCCCTGGTTTATAGCACGTTCAGTCTTGGATGTCAGTCAATTGGCTGGCTTTAAATGTAGAGAAGACAGAGTTACTGTCCACAACTACTTTGTTGTATTGAACTTTAGCTACAGTGGTGTGCAAAAGTCTGGAATCACTTGTGAGTTTTGCGTTTTTTGCACTTTCTAACCTGTTTTTTTAAATTTTGCGTTAGCCCAGCATATTCATCTTTCTACCATGTTAAAAGGGATACATTTAGCTATTAGAGTTGACTTTTTTGCATTCCTTGCTTCCAATTTAAATACTTTACAGACACTGGGAGATAGCTACTGCGAATTTTGTGGATTCTGCGTCAAAACTGGATTGAGATTATCCAATATGCACACACGTTATTTCTGACCAATCAGGAGGCTAGTTTCACTAACCAATCACAATGCAGATATCTAGCCAACAGTGCAGCTATAAAAATGCGCGGAATTTTTGAATTTCATACGCTTTCTGGATCAACCATGAAGATGACTCGGACCCTGACATTGGAGGAGCGTGTTCGTGTGTCCTTTATGAGCGAAGAAGGATTTTCAAGCTGTCAGATAGCCAGGAAAGTTGGCTGCAGTCAGAGCGCTGTTAAGATTGTACAGAAGAAGAAAGAAACGGGTTCAGTGGTGGACAGGACTCATTCAGGTTGTCCACGTGCATCAACATCACGCCAGGACCGCACACTATGATGCATTTCACTGACTAATCGCAAGTTGACCTCTCCTCAGCTACTTCGAGAGTGGTCAGACAAGAGTGAGGTCAGTGTCAGCTCATCAGCAGTTTGTCGCCAGTGCCTGCAGTTTGGTCTCCAGGGCTGCAAAGCACGAATAAGCCATTGATGACTGACATACAAAGGCACAACCGGATCCTGTGGGCGAGAAAGCACTCAACCTGGTCGACTGAAATGTGGGAGAAGGTGCTATTCACCGATGAAAGCACCTTCTGCCTGTTTGGTAACCAGGCCCACACCTATGTGAGGAGATTTCCTGGAGAGGAATTCAAGCCTGAGTTTCTCAACCTCACTGTGAAGCATCCTTTCAAGGTCATGGTCTGGGGCTGCATGGCTGCCAGTGACGTTGGATGTCTTTGTGCCTCTTCGATTTTCATCTATTGCTTCAGGCCTTGGTCATTAATTCATGTAATTATTGTAATGCGTGTTTTTTTAGCATTACCAACATACCAGATTCACTCTCTGCAAAATGCTGCAGTCCTCTTCTTACTTCTCTACATTGGCTGCCAATTGTGCTGAGAATGAAATTCAGGATTTGTTGCTTAGTTTTTAATCTGTTGAATAAGGATGGTTCATCTTACTTAAAATTACCCTGTGTTCCACAATGGGTTTTCTGTTCGATTGGGGATCAAAGTTTGTTGGTCCCTTCTCTTCAGAAAGCCAGATGGGTTATTACCCATAGGGACATGTTTACCAAACCACTCTAATAGTTAGAGTGCTGTTTACTGCTCCCCAAGTCCACCGCGGTAACCTATAGTGCAGCGATGGCGAACCTATGGCACGCGTGCCAGCTGTGGCACGCGAAGGCCTTGCAGCTGGCACGTGGGAAGGTCCGCAATCAAGATATGCGGCATTAAAAAAAAAAAAAAAAAAGCTGCCGGGGCCGGGGCCGCCGCGGCAGAATCGAGTGTGCCGCGGGGCCCCCCGCCCAGCAGAGCCTGCCCTCCGTCCCCGGTATCACCTCTCTCAGCTGCCTCCAGTCACACGCGCCGGCTTTCAGAGCGCGAGGAAAGAGTTTCTCCCTCGCTGCTCTGTTAAGCCCGCGGGGGCTGATGGGAAGTTCCCATCAGCCCCCGCGGGCTTAACAGAGCAGCGAGGGAGAAACTCCCCTCGCGCTCTGAAAGCCGGCGTGTGTGACTGGAGGCAGCTGAGAGAGGTGATACCGGGGACGGAGGGCAGGCTCTGCTGGGCGGGGGGGCCCCGCGGCACACTCGATTCTGCCGCGGCGGCCCCGGCCCCGGCCCCGGCCCCGGCAGCGACAGCTTTCTTTGTAAAAAAAATTTCGCTGGGGGGGGGGGGTTAGGAGTGGTGATGGGCTGGGGGGGTTAGGAGTGGTAATGGCTGGGGGGGGTAGGAGTGGTAATGGCTGGGGGGGGTTAGGACGGGAGATGGGCTGGGGGGGGTTAGGAGTGGTAATGGCTGTGGGCTGTTGGGGGTTAGGACTGGTGATGGGCTGGGGGGGGCTAGGACAGGAAATGGGCTGATGGGGGGGTTAGGAGTGGTGATGGGCTGGGGGGGTTAGGAGTGGTGATGGGCTGGGGGGGTTAGGAGTGGTAATGGCTGTGGGCTGGTGGGGGGTTAGGACTGGTTAAGGGCGGGTGGGGTTAGGAGTGGTAATGGCTGGGGGATGTTGGGGGTGCTAGGACTGTTACTGGGCTATGGGGGTCTAGGACAGGAAATGGGCTGATGGGGGGGTTAGGAGTGGTGATGGGCTATGAGGGGGCTATGGGGGATATAAGTATATATGGGCTGATGGGATTAGGACTGGAAGTGGGTTGATGGGGGCTTAGGACTGGTCATGGGCTATGGGGGGCTAGGACAGGAAATGGGCTGATGGGGAGGGGTTAGGACTTGAGGTGGGCTGTTGGGTGGGGTTAGGACTGGTAATGGGCTATGGGGGGCTAGGACAGGAAATGGGCTGATGGGGAGGGGTTAGGACTTGAGGTGGGCTGTTGGGTGGGGTTAGGACTGGAAATGGGCTGATGGGGGGTTAACACTGGAGGTGGTCTGATGGGGTTAGGACTGGTAATGGGCTATGGGGGGCTGGGACAAGAAATGGGCTGATGGGGAGGGGTTAGGACTTGAGGTGGGCTGATGGGGTTAGGACTGGTAATGGGCTGTGGGCTGAGGGGGGGGAAAGGACTGGCAATGGGCTATGGGGGGGTTAAGACTGGTAATGGGCTGTTGGCTGATGGGGGCTGTCTGGTAATGGGCTATGGGGGGTTAGGACTGATAATGGACTATGGGGGGGGCTAGGACAGGAAATGGGCTGATGGGGAGGGTTAGGAGTTGAGGTGGGCTGATGGGGTTAGGACTGGTAATGGACTGTGGGCTGATGGGGGGTTAGGACTGGCAATGGGCTATGGGGGGCTGACTGGAAATGGGTTGATGGGGGTTAGGACTGGAAGTGGGCTGATGGGGGGTTAGGACTGGAAGTGGGCTGATGGGGGTTAGGACTGGTAATGTGTTATAGGGGGGGCTTAAACTGAAAATGGGGTGATGGGGGGTTAGGACTGGAAGTGGGTTGATGAGGGGGGCTAGGACTGGTATTGGGTTGGGGGGTTGCTAGGACTGGAAATGGGTTGGGGGTGCTGCTAGGACTGGAAATGGGCTGATGCAGGGACTAGAAGGGAATGGATGCTGGGTGAGGCTGGAACTAGAAGGAGCTGGTGTTGGGGGTGGAGGATTAGAATGGGATGGGGCTGGGAGAGTAAAACGGAGAGGGGAAAAATATTTTGTGTGGGAGGGATAAAAAATCTACAATTGGCCGGGTATTGGGAGAATAAGTGTGGATTGAGGATGGAGGGGTAAATTTTGAGTAGATGAAATAGGAATGAGGAAAGAGCAAAAGGAGAAAGATTAGTATGTTAAAGCAGATGTAGAGAGAGAATGGAAAAAAACCCCCAAGAAGACAGAAGAAAGGACAAATGGACAGCAGATGGAGAGTTAGCAGAAGACACGAAGAAACCAGAAGAAAGTGGCTGGAACAATTGCAACTGAAAAAAATGCACAAAAGGTAGAAAAATATCTCTTTATTTTGAATTTATTAACTGGAATATGTCAGCTCTGGGAAATGTGCATCATTAATTTTTGCGCTTTGTTTAGTACAAGAGGAAATTAATTTATAGTTTTATTTCTACAGTGTTGTTGTATATTCCAAGTTTGGCTTTTGGGGTTCCCAGTTTTAATTATTGTCTTCCTGTTTCTAAATTGTGATTCCTTGTTTGGTGATGGTCTGTTCTGCATGTGTAACTGAGCTGAGGTATTCTGTTTATATAATTCCTATTTGACATTGCCACTTGTTCTTTCCCCAGTAGGTCATGTATTGTTGTTCTCTGAAATGTATTGGTTTAATATTTGCAGTGTTGCCTTTTGATAGTTAGGGTATGGTGCTTTGTGAGTCCTGGTAGTGCTGTTAGGATACGGCGGGTTTGCTATGGGTTCTAAATGGGCAGCGTTTGTAGTAGTTCCTAATGTGCCTGGCGGTTGGTACTGGATTATAGTAATGTAGAAACCTTTTAGTCTTTCTTTATCCATATACTTATTAAGAGGCATGTTTACTAAAAGTTAGTGTATGGTAACATTATGCAAATATTTATGCAAATGAGGCACCTTATGCAAATGAGGCTTTAATTGACGTGCTGGCACTTTGAGGAAATTCTTTGGTTTTGTGCGGCAGTTTGGGCACTCGGGCTCAAAAAGGTTAGCCATCACTGCTATAGTGTAAGTTAAAAATGCAGCTGCTCTAAAAATCCCACGCTAACCACTGGTCGGAGCGGAGACTAGGTGGATTAGAAGCAGAGTGAAAACACTGATGTGGATGTCACTGGTACACGCTCACTGTCAGTGTTGCAGTTAGCATGGGTGCACAGCTCAGTACTGGTCACACACTAACTGCATTAGGACGTGCTATGCATGCCCCCATCTATTATTGCAGGTCCAGCACCACCTCTACATCACATTTTAGGCCGGAATGCCTGGTACATGACCACATTTTAATAAACATGCCTGATAGTGCCTTATTTTGGTTGCAAGGCTAATCTTATGAACATGCCCTTCTTGGGATATTATAAGATGGTTGAAGGTCTAATTTTATGGAATGTATTTCCTGGGGTATTAAGAGCTGAAATTTCATAAAGGAAGGCTCTGTTGTTTGAGGAGGGTTAGGAGTTTTATGCTACTATTCAAGTCTAATCTTTGCTTTGTGTCTGCTATTTACTGTTTTATCATGAATGTTACCTTTTATAAACTGCACAGATCAGTGTTAATCGGATATGCAGTCTGTAGGTTTAAATAAACAAGGAGGTTATTTTAGAAGCCTTATTTGTAATTCCCATGTGTAAAATAAGGCATTTACATGCAGAGCTGGCCCCAGAGTTGTTTCAAGGTGTTGGTGTTCTAGGCAGACCTTGAGCTCTACACCCTTCTAGCTGTCAAAACCTATTGTTTAGCCTGACGTTGGTGCACTAGGTGACTGCCTAGTCTGCCTGGTGGTTGGTCTGGTCTTGTTTACATGTGTAAATGGCATTCATGTGTAAATGACAATTTTGAAAGCACTGAATTTACACCAGGTTGTCCTTACTACTTATAAATTGCAAGGGGGCATGTCTGGGGCATGCTTAGGGAGTGAATTGGGTGAGTCAAAAATCTACAAGTGAACTCCCCATTTTATATAGAGAATACAGGTGTATGACTGCAATTGTCCATGTCGAGATATACAGCTGCTCCCTAGCACATATAGGTTTTTAAAAAGTGTTCATTTTAGTCAGCCCTCTACAATAGGGATTAAGGGGTTATCCTCCTTAATCCCCCTTTTTTTAATGCTTCCTCCAAATTTCAATTAGAGAAAGATAGCAGCATCTGTACTTAATTGGAAAAATTTATCCGTGTAGGACTGCATCAGCCCCCGCGGAAACTCTCCCTTCGCGCTCTGAAAGCCGGCGTGTGTGACTGCAGCTGCAAAGAGGGAGCTGATGCAGGGGAGGGCAGGCTCTGCCGGGCAGGGGGGGCCCCGCGGCACACTCGATTCTGCTGTGGCGGCTGCGGCCCCGGCAGCGGCAGCAGACAGTATTTTTTATTTTAAATTTTCCCTGGGCTGGGGGGTGGGGGGTTAGGAGTGGTGATGGGCTATGGGGGAGCTAAGTCTGGATATGGGCTGATGGGATTAGGACTGGTAATGGGCTATGGGGGGCTTAAACTGAAAATTGGGTGATGGGGGTTAGGACTAGAAATGGGCTGATGGGATTAGGACTGGGAGTGGGCTGATGGGGAGGTTAGGACTGGTAATGGGCTATGGGGGGCTTAAACTGAAAATTGGGTGATGGGGGGTTAGGACTGGAAATGGGCTGGTGGGATTAGGACTGGGAGTGGGCTGATGGGGGCTTAGGACTGGTAATAGGCTATGGGGGGCTAGGACTGGTAATGGGTTGGGGAGGTTGCTAGGACTGGAAATGGGCTGAGTGGAAGGGAAGGCTTGAACTGCAAATAGCTGATGGGGAGGGGGGCTTGGAATGGAAATGGGCTGAGTGGAAGGGGGCTTGAACTGTAAATAGCTGAAGGGGACGGGGCTTGCAATGGAAATGGGCTGAGGGGAAGTGGGGGGCTTGAACTGCAAATAGCTGATGGGGAGGGGAGCTTGGAATGGAAATGGGCTGAGTGGAAGGGGGCTTGAACTGCAAATAGCCGATGGGAAGGGGGGCTTGGAATAAGCTCTTATGGGAGGGAGCTAGGACAGGAAATGGGCTGATGGAGGGGCTAGGATAGGACTGGGAATTGGGTGTTGGGGGGAGCTAAGATTGGAAATGGGCTGTGGTGGGGGCTTGGATTGAAATTGACTCATGGAGGGGCTAGAACTGGAAGTAGGCTCATGGGGGGCTTGGATTGGAAATGGGCTGAGTGGGGGGGAGCTAGGATTTGACATGGGCTGATGGTGGGGCTAGGAAAGGACTAGAAATGGGCTGATGGGAGGCTGGTATTGGAAATGAGCTGATGGGAGGCTGGTATTGGAAATGAGCTGATGAAGGGACTCGTATAGGACTGGAAATGGATGGGGGAGCTAGGACTGGAAATGGGCTGATGGGACTAGAAGGGAGCGGATACTGGGTGGGGCTGGAACTAGAAGGGAGCTGATGTTGGGGGAGATTAGAAGGGGATGGGGCTGGGAGAGTGAAATGGAGAGGGGAAAAATATTTTGTGTGGAGGGAAGAAAAATCTACAATTGGCCGGGTGTTGGGAGAGTAAGTGGGGATTGAGGATGGAGGGGTAAAATTTGAGTGGATGAAATAGGAATGAGGAAAGAGCAAAAGGAGAAAGATTAGTATGTTAAAACAGATGTAGAGGTAGAATGGAAAAAAACTAGGAGAGTGAAGAAAGGACAAATGGACAGCAGACGATGGAGAGTTAGCAGAAGACACAAATAAACCAGAAGAAAGTGGCTGGAACAATTGCAACTGAAAAAAAATGCACAAAAGGTACAAAGATATCTCTTTATTTTGAATTTATTAACTGGAATATGTCAGCTCTGGGAAATGTGCATCATTAACGTCGGTGCTTTGTTTAGTAGAAGAGGAAATTAATTTATAGTTTTATTTCTACAGTGTTGTACATTCCAAGTTTGGCTTTTGGGGTTCCCAGTTTAGTTATTGTCTTCCTGTTTCTAAATTGTGATTACTTGTTTGGTGATGGTTATGTTCTGCATGTGTAACTGAGCTGAGGTGTTCTGTTTATATAATTCCTATTTGACATTGCCACTTGTTCTCTTTCCCCAGTAGGTCATATATTGTTATTCTCTGAAATGTATTGGTTTAATATTTGCAGTGTTGCCTTTTGATAGGTATGGTATGGTGTTTTATGAGTCCTTGTAGTGCTGTTAGGATACGGCAGGTTTGCTATGGTTCTAAATGGGCAGTGTTTGTAGTAGTTCCTAATGTGCCTGGCGGTTGGCACTGTATTATAGTAATGTAGAAATCTTTTAGTCTTTCTTTATCCATACACTCATGAAGAAGCATGCTTACTAAAAGTTAGTGTATGGTAACATTATGCAAATATTTATGCAAATGAGTCCCCTTATGCAAATAAGGCCCCGCACCGAGTCTCCCGCACATGGCCCCGCACCCCCCTTGGGCCGCCCCTGACTAGAAGACATATGAAAAGAGACTCCAAGACCTAAATATGTATACTGTAGAGGAGAGAAGGGACAGGGGAGATATGATACAGACTTTTAAATACTCAAGGAGTATTAATGAACAAACAAACCTCTTTCAAAGATGGGGAAGCTGCAAGAGGGTAAACGGAAAGGCAACATCATGAAATATTTTTCCACTAAAAGGGTGGTAGATGCTTGGAATGCCTTCTGAATGGAAGTGGTGGGGACAAATACAGTGACAGAATTCAAACTATCATGGGACAGACACAGTGGATACCTTTATAGAAACAGGATAAAATCAAAATAAACATAACTATCTCTGATATCTCAGCAAGTAGAGGTGACCTGCACAGAGCGGTGAGTACACCCCTAAACAAAGGCATGGAGAGGAGTGACCTGCACGGAGCAGCGGGCGCACCTATTCCACTGGTCAACAAACTTTTACAAAAGTCATGTTACTGAAATAAAAATAGTCATTTCTTATCAATTTTTATATGCTAAAAACGAATATGACAGTGAAATTGCAAAGTTGGCTCTAGTTTTTTGTAATCTACAAGAATTAATGTTTACATCACGAAATGCATGTCAATAGCAAATATAATAGGCGTTCGGTTAATACCTGTAAAAAACCAAGTTATAAACTACTTCTTAGATTTTTTTGCCTGTCTCTTGTACAGCTGTTCGGGAGCTTCTCTGGGGAGTGTCCAGCAGTAGTCAGCCAGCATTGTAGTGGACCATTTTCCCTGGTATCTTTGCTCCATCGTTGCGATATCCTGGTGAAAACGTTCGCCCTGTTCATCACTAACCACACTACAGTTGTTGGGAAAGAAATTGAAATGGGAATCAAGGAAATGGATCTTTAGAGACATATTGCAGCCAAGTTTCTGATACTGCATCAGCATGTCTTCTACTAATTCCTTGTAGTTTTCTGCCCTAACATTCCCAAGAAAGTTTGTTGACACTAGGCGAAAAGCATGCCATGCTTGTTTTGCATCACCTGCAGCAAGTTGTTGAACCGGTCATCTTTGAAGAGCTTTCGAATCTGAGGACCCACAAAAACTCCCTCTTTAATCTTTGCTTCGCTGAGTCGAGGGAATTTTTCATGCAGGTATCGGAAAGCTGGCAAAGTGCGGTCCATGGCTTTCACAAAGCTTTTCATCAAACCTAGTTTGATGTGAAGGGGTAGTAGCAGGATTTTGTGAGCCTCAACCAGAGCTGGGTATTTTTCTCTCCAACTGTTATATTTTGTCTGCAATTCCATTCCTTCCGCAAGTAGTGCCAATCCCTTGCTTGGCTATCCCACTCACATAAGAAACACATGTATTTTATATATCCCTGTTGCAGTCCTATTAAAAGGGCAATTACCTGGTCACCACAGAGGTGCCAGCTGTACTTGTTATAGTTAATGGAAGTCAGTAGATGCTTTAAGTTATCATATGTCTCTTTCATGTGGACGGCATGCGCTACTGGAATAGATGGAAGACGGTTTCCATTGTTCAAAAGCACAGCCTTCAGACTCAGTTTCGAAGAGTCTATAAATAGTCTCCAGTCTTGAGGGTCATGAGTGATTTTTAAGGCATTCATGAGGCTTTCAATATCGGAACGGAATACCAGATTACTTTCCTTTCTGAAGAAAGGCTCCAACTGCTGGTGGCGCTTTCGATATGAAGTAATGTTGACATCTTCTCTTCTTCTAGAAGATTCCATTGTTGGAGTCTTGATCCTAGCAATTCTGCCTTGTTCTTGGATAAGTCCAAATCACAACCCAGGTCATTTAGTTCTTCCTGTGTTATTCTGTGTGGAGTTGATAATGCATCCCAGTGAAAATCTGGGTCACTGCATGCTGATGGACCAGGAGAAGAACAGGTTGGCTCACCCTTGTCCTCATCAGATGAATCAAGAGAATATTCTGATGGAGGTACTGGAATAGGAAGTCCCTCACCATGTGGAACTGGTCTCAATGCAGACGGAATGTTTGGGTAGACTATGCTCAACTTCTTTTGCTTCGTTATTCCGCTGGAAAGAGGAGGAACCAAGCAGAAGTAACAGTCATTTATGTGGTTGCTTGGCTCTCTCCACACCATGGGGACTGCAAACGGCATTGATGGTCTTTTGCAATTCAACCACTGTGAAAGCTGTGTTGTACATGTAGCGCAGCATATATGTGGGGCCCAAGGCTTGTCTTGGTCACCAATCTTGCATCCGAAGTAAAGATGATATGCCTTCTTCAGTTGAGAAGTGATACTTTTCTTCTGGTTGGCAAATGTCACTTCCCCACAAATGTAGCAGAAATTGTCAACAGTATTAACGCACTTTCGTGGCATTACTGTTCTGTATTGTACCTAAATGGCTAAAATTATATGATTAATAAAAGTTATATGCAACAGTAGCTTAAACTGTCTCGCACACAGTCTGAAATATTTTAAATGCTCAACCTTTTCGACTGCGTATATTACACTGCTGACGTCAGATGGCTTCAGCAGCTGTCTGGCAGTAGTATTGCGTTGCATCAGAAAATGATGCAATCAACTCTGGATGATGTGTGCATGCTGGTATTATGCAATGTGATGTAATATTACATCATTCAAGGCTTATTAGGGATGTTGTTGATGTCCTACTGGATAAATTTACAGGGTGAAACGTCAAAAATGAACTACATGCAATATCTTCAAAATGAGAGCCAATAATTTTTTTTAATGTTATATTCGTGTTCAGCTCACCAAGATACTACAGATTAGGGCCTTTTAAAGTCCGTAACGATTTCATTGTTGACCAGTGTTCTTACCACCTTGCTGGGTAGACTAGATGGACCATGCTGGTCTTTATCTGTCATCATATACTATGTTCGCATATGTAGATTTGCAAAACGGGTCCTCTGGCTCCACATATCAGCAAATATTTGTGCCTTCCTGCGCTATTTTAGAATAGGCTCCATGTTTAGCAGAGTATTTTCTAAATTGTTCATTCACATGTCATACATTTACAATGGTTTTACTTCATATATAGATACTGTACATCTTAAATTTTCATTCTTCCATTCTGATGGTGTTTCTGCAAGCCTTAAAATAATATCTTCCTCAGGTGTACATTTTCTCATGAAGGCGACTTTACAATCTAGCGTTGATACAGCTTCGGTGATTATGAGAATGAAGGGAATATCCGGTGCACAACAGTTCTGCCGTTGCCTTTTCTAGTTTCTAACATTCTTAATATTATCTACAGTTCAAGCTGTTGCTAAGGCTAAATGTTCATCACTATAGTTACTCTCATATCAGCTAAGAATATGCATATATCTTAGATTAAAATTAAAGGTCATATTTGACACCATTCAAAAATGTTAATGAATGGCAGAGGGAGAAAATCTATGAATGACAGCCTTGTGGAAAATTACTGGTTCTTTGTTCATGAATTGTGGAACAAAAACATGCAGCACTCTAAAAGTGTTGGTTCCATTTCCTTGGACTTGTTTCAGAGTAGTAGTTATGAAGATCCCCATTATAGAGTACATTGTTCATGCATAGAGGAGAAAACCATCACAATATGAAAAATTTATATTATAATAGTACAGGTCTAGTTGTTAATACTTTGAAGAAAATAATTTTTAACCAGATAGTTTTGGGGCTATTTACTGACAAGGTAGGATGTTGTGCTTTATAAAACTAGACTCTTTTTGACTAGAATAACTGTTTTAGACAGGTAGAGTTGACAGAGATTTTGCAATAGAATTACTACCTCTTTTATATGAATTCTGATTTCCATTATGAGGTTCCCCACCACCAATGAATTTAGATATGTATATTTTGCTAAAACGTATGTGAACTAGTTGGCTTGTTTTATGTATGTTTTGCTCATGGGTCCGTGTCTGCCTGTCCTTCCATCTGTATACGCAGGTTTATTTGCGCTTGCATAAACAAACCCATGTGTATGGATAGGGACAGAAGGAGGAGCTGAAAGTAGAAGTCAGTAGGGTAGTGGAAAAGTCAGGCCTTGCTACCTGAAGATGAGATGGAATTACTAACATCAGTATATTAAAGATTCTGGTGGGCCGATATTCAATGCCCTTAGCTGGCCAGCCATTGGAAGGTTGATCAGCTAAGGGGGAAGACAGCGTTATCCAGCGGTACTATCGAGATAGTGCCCCTGAATAGCTCCAAAGACTGTCCTTAGCATTATCCAGTTATTGCAGGGTTGGTCCATGGGTGGAGTGGGGGTGGTACAGGTGCTAATCAAATAAGTGCGGTGCTTACTCAGCAGTTTTCAGTGGCCCTTGCCTGGGTAACTTAGACTGCATTAAAAGCAGGCCTAAATTGCAATCCAATCAAGAGCCGACCTGCACCATTCGGCCCCGGATATTCATTGGCAACTCCTATCCAGATATTGCCATTGACTCTACCACTGGCATTTAAGTGCCACAGCTGACCACCATGGCATTTGAATATTGGCGGTTTTGATAATTGGGCCCTGAATAAATATAATCATAGTGTTTAGTAAGGTAGTTGATTCTTCAGGGAACCCATCCCCATAGCACCAAAGAAGTGAAAAAACCCCCACTGTAGTGGCATTCGCAGTGTGTCACCAGTGTGCTGCTGCTGAGAAGAAATGAGCAGGCTGCTACCAGGGACCAAACATCTGGCAGCAGGAGGAGAGGAGCTGTGCCAAGAAAATTCACATGCTGCCGCCAAGCACTCAACCCTCTAGAGGCAGAAGAAGGAGAGGAGTCGCAACCATGGTGAAGAAAAGGCAAGGCTGTTTCCGAGAACCCATCCTCCAGCAGCAGACGTACTGCTGATTTAGGTACTGGGAATGTGGGGGCTGAGTACAGGGGCATGAGGAGGGAAGGATTATGCAAGGAGGGAGACGAGATAGAGATGGAAGCATGAGTGTGAGGTGAAGGGAGTGCAGGAGGAAGAAGGAAGACAGGGAGCATGCAAGGGAATTTTCATCATCTTTCTGAAAACATAAAATTTTTCCTGGAGAACGTCTGGTGATAACCCATTCCAGATTTGTGGGACTTATTGTCATCACCCAGGTTGCAATATTTTATATGATAAAACTTTTTAACACTTTTCCTGGCAAGCACTGCTTTATAAAGAAAAGTAGGTACTTAATTTTTTTTATAAAATACTAGTGTAAGTGGCAGAAATTGTGCCTTAAGTTAAGATGCAAACATTTATACCAGCCCTAGAGCTGCTATAAAAGTTCACTCTATATTTTTAAGAGTGTGTGTAAATTATAATATTTTATGGTCTGCACGTGTAGTTGTGCATTCCACTCACGCTCCACTTATACTCTGCCCATGTGCATGCCCAACAGCAGAGTACGCACCATCAAGCACCACACACATTTTTACACTGGTTGGAATTTTCTAAGATGTCATTAATGTGCATATATTGGAGTTAGCGAACTGGATTTAGCTCATGTCTTTCTCAGAAGTTCAAGGGAAGTTTCATTCAGATACAGCTACAAACATGCTTTAATACATCAAGAACATTCATATTCCATATTTAAAAAACAACTTAAGACATTGATGTTCGAGGTTGCTTTTAACTTACTAGAACCCAAAGACCTATGAAGTGATAAAAATAAAAACAAAATAATTATATTTTTTTCACTTGCTTTGATTTCATTTATATTGTTATATTTGGATATTTATTTTATTGTCATTTTAGTGTTTTGATCTCATTTATATTTATTTAACCAGTTTTATATACTGCTTTATCATTTAGTCAAAGCAGTTAGCAATTAACTTTGAACCATAACAGTTACATAGTAAACATGAAACAGGTAACTCGGGAGGGGTCTAATTAATTTGGGGTAACAGAGTTACGCAGCTGTGAGCATTTGACGGGTGAGGGGATACCCGTTATCTTCTGACCCAAAGGTATCAATGAAGAGGTATGTTTTTAATTTTTTGCATAGCTCGAGTACAATATCAGAGGATCATAAGGGTTTTCAGGGAGTCAGTTCCAGTTGGTGGGTGCAAAAATGGTGAAGACTCTGTTGCATGTTTGTTGAGTGCTTTTAGTCTTGAGAGCTGGGATGAAAAGTAGATTCTGATTGTTGTATCTTCATGATCTTGTGTCTGGGGCATTGCTTATTAGGTTTCATAGACTGGTTGGGCATTGGTTTTATAAGAGTTTGAAGATGATGATGACTACCTTGTATATTATTCTTTGAGATACTGGTAGCCAGTGGAGGGACTTTAAGATGGGTGTGATTGGGTCGTATCTGGATGAGCTGGTAATGATCCTGTTGGCTGTATTCTGGGCCATCTGCAGTGGGTAAAGTGTTTGTTTGGGGAGGCCTTTATAGAGAATGTTACAGTAGTCTATGTGTGGTGTAATTATGGTTTGACATACAGTTCTGAAGTCACATGGGTCCAATAGTGGGCATAAGTTTTGTAGAGTTCTTAGCTTATGGTATGCAGTGCTTGTTGTTATGTTAATGTTTGAGAGCATAGTCAGGTTCTTGTCTGGTGTGACACCCAGATATTTGACCTCTGTTTTGATATCCAGGTCTCTGTCATTGATCATTAATTTTGTTGGAGGGATGAAGGTTGAGTTTCATATAACGTGGAGGGCTTCAGATTTGTTGTAGTTTACTGAGAGGTTAAGGTTTGCAAGCTATTGTATGATGGTGTTGAGGCATGAGGTTATGGTTGTATAGTCAGGGGCTTTTGTAGAAAAGGGGGAGTAGATCATTATGTCATCTGCATAGATATGGAAAAGAATGTTGTGTTTTCTTATTATTGCATATAGTAGTTGAATATAGATATTAAAGAGTAATGCAGACAGAGCCTTGTGGTACCTCCTTATTGCTCTTTGAATGGAAGTGAGCTCTGTGTGCCTACCTGTTGCTGTCGTTCGGCTAAGAATGATTTGAACCATTCCAGGGTTATCTTCTGAAGGCCAAGTTCCTGTAGCCTAGAAAGGAGGATCTGGTGGTTAATGGAGTCAAATACTGCAGTGATGTCAAGGAATATCATTATAAAGCCTTGCCCACTTTTTCAATCCCCCTGATTAGGGTGTCAAAGAGGGTTGATAGAAGTGTCTCAATGCTGTGAAAAGGATGGAAGCCATGTTGTTGAGGGTCTAGCGGAGCATGAGTATCGATGTGTTCTTTAGTTGCTGTTGTACTACTTTTTCTATTATCTTGGCAATGAAAGGTATGCTTGAGATGGATCTGAAATACTGTAGCTGGGTATCATTAGATCAAGGGAATGCTTTTTAGGATAGGTCTAATTGAGACTTTTGTGAGTGTAGGGGGCATGCATCCTTGGGAGAGTGAGGACTGGACGATTTTTAGGAGTATTGTTATCTTGATCCAGGAGACTGGACAAGGGTCCAATGGAGATGTGGTGGTGTTTGTTTGACATGGCATGATTGTATTCTTCACTGGTTGTTATCTTGAATGTGTCTCATGTGTATGGGCTTATCCAGTGTTGCAGGGTGTTTGTGTGAGTGGCAGGTAGTATACTTGTTGTGGAGATAATTAACCATCGCTTGCGGATTGATGTTTGGGACGGAGTGAAATTCTTGGTTGGGGTCATTTTTAATGCACTTGCGATAGCGAAGAGCTTCCTAGGGCAGTTGAGTGACTTCAGGATGATGTTGGAGTATATTCTCAAAATATTTACATGTTTACCTTTATTGTCATTTTAATTTCTATTTTTCACATTATAATATTTTTTCTTTGATTGTTAGCTGCTCTGATAAACTTGGTTGGAAGGGTGACCTATAATTTTTTTTTAAATAAGTAAATAAAAACTAATTTAGCTCCAAGCAGCCACATACTTTGTGCCTAAATGTACATGCCTTATTATAAAATTACCCTCATAATGCTTTACAAAAATTCATTAAGCTAAGTAATGGGACATGCATTACTGAATGAAAAACTACATCTCCCCCATAAACTAGCTGTGGAATCATCTTCATTTTATAATAAAGAGGAGCACAAAATTGCTGAGATCTGGGTTTCTAGTAAATTTTAAGCCTGGTTTTGCATAGGTCATCCAGGTAGAAACAAAGGACATCCATGTCTGTTCATTCACAGTTTGTAAAGTATTTTACATATGACTGACTGAACACAGAGCCTTTGGTAAAATATCTAGAAGAAATGGAAAATACCCATGTGGTTTGTGGCATGCTCAGTGGAAGCAGCCATTTTACCAGGGAACACATTTGAGAAAAAAAAAGAGTAGTATCACTTTTTTTTAACTTTAAACTTATTTTTATACTGCCTTTCTACAATTCAAAGCAGTTTACATAGAACCAAAAACCTGAACAGGGCATGGGGATGCACACTGTTGTACATTTTAGTTAAAAGCGGTTTTTGGATGATATATTCTTCATTTGGACATCTGATCTTCAATCACTTCAGGATTTTATTGTTTGGCTGAATTCGTTAAAACCTAATATATGCTTTATTGAACATATAGATCAACGCAAAATAACGTTTTTGGATATGTTGGTCTTTGTGGAGGAAGGGGAATTATGTATCACTTTATTTAGGAAATCGGTGCAGCGCAACAGTCTGTTGAGTTTTCGAAGTTTTCAGCCTGGCCCCCTCCATAGAGGGCTTCCATTTGGCCAATTTTTGCGGATACGAAGACTGTGTTTTCCATTGTATGAATATAAGCAGCATGCTCACGATTTAAGATCTCGGCTCCTTTGTAGAGGTTATCCTGCCCATATAGCTTTTCACGTTCAGCGTGAGTGGTTATTGAATTATGATCGCTCTAAAGCTGAAGCATATAACTTTGAGCAGGTTGTTGGAGTGTTACCTTTCACTGACCATAGTTCTGCGATTGTCCGTATTCTTCATAAGCATTGGCAGATTTTGCAACTACATTCGTGTTTTGACAAGACCTTATTGATACCATTTTCTAGGGGCTCAAATTTGAGTGATTTTTTAGTAAAGTCTACTTCATCAATTGACAGACCGGTTAAGCCGCCTCGAGGATTTGGGGAACATGTCCCCTGTAACAACTGTAGTTATTGTTCGCAAACTTTGTCAGGGGTCGTTTGGCAACACCTGACTAAATCTTTTTCTTATACTCGGCGCTGGTCTACAAATTGTCTGTCATCTTTTGTAGTTTATATTTTACAATGCCCGTGTAAGTTGCTATATATAGAGCGGACAACTATATCTATCAAAACACGGTTGAGTGAACATGCTTCTCGTATTCAGCAGGGGCTTCAGTCTGCCCCTGTCGTGGAGCATTGTCTGGTCCATCACCATACTTTTGAAGACTTTCGTTGGATGATAATAGATCAGACACCTTGTGATCCCCGTGGGGGAGATAGAGTTCACAGACTCCAATGGATTGAACAACGCTGGATATTTCATCTGAATACGATCCAACCGAATGGATTAAACAGAGAGATTGACTGGATCAGTTTGTTTTAAATGGGACTCTGCTATGGTATTTATTTTTTGGATGTCTCTGTCTTTGTTTAACCAATGATAATAGGGATTCCCCTGTGTGTGGGGTGTTTCCTGTTTCATTGGTGACTCTCCTTTGATTGATAGCGAAAATAGCCAATCAGGTGAGTTGGAGTCCTTTACAAAGAGGGCCGAATAACGATCTAGCGTTTTTCGACAGTTGACATGAGTATGGAACATTGGGGCACTTGAAACAGGGCTTCTGTCCCAAAATGTGCATGTCGTGCCGATCCGTGATTCCAACTGCAATTTCTAGTTGACATATTTTCAGATAAGTGAATTTGCTTAAAAGTTTTGTACTGGGTGGTGAACCTTACTTGAACAAAAGTAGTTCACTGTCTGGTGTGTATGATTCAATGTTCATTCTTCCTGCGGTATGCTCCGACAAAAAGAAAAATTTGGCTTTGGGGACTTTGTTTGTGAAGCTTATTCTGTATGTTTAGTATTTCTTCACAACTTCAGGTGGATTTTGTTATGGATTCTAAATGGGCAAGGTTTATAGTACTTCCTAATGTGCCTAGCAGAGTGGAGTAGTAGCTTAGTAGTTAGAGCAGCTGCCTAGTACCCAGAGGATCAAGGGCTTGATTCCCACTGGTACTCCTTGCGACTGTGGGCAAGTTACTTTACCCTCCATTGCCTCAGAAGAAAAAGGCCTGGCATCTACTTCCAGTGATACATTGCCAAGAAAACCCAAGGGTAGCTGGGTTGCCAGGAGTCAGCACTGACTTGATGGCACTAAAAATTAAAAAAAAAAAAAAGTGCCTGGTGTATTGTTGTTGGTATTCAGACACTTATTATAGGCATGTTTACTAAAAGTTAATGCACATTCACAAAGGTCAATGTGCATTAAGTGCAGGAACACCCATTTATTTCTATTGGTGCAGTGGCACTTAACACATATTAATATTTAGTAAACATGCCCCTAAGTCCATTGCCAGGAGAAAAAAGAGGCTTGTGAAAGGTTCCTTTGAAAGCCGCCTAAAATTTTAGATGGGCAACATATACATTGTAAAAGAAAATTAATTTATGCAAATGAGGTTCAATGATATGCAAATGAGGCCCTACAATGCGTTGCCACACATGGCCCCACATCACCCTTGGGCTGCCCTTGGATATGATACAGATGTTTAAATAGTTGTAGAGTATTAATAAACAAATCTTTTTCAAAGATAAGGAAGCTGTAAAACTAGATGACATGAAATGAAGTTACAAGGAGATAACCTTAAAAGCAACATCAAGAAACACTTTTTCCTGAAAAGGGTGATGGATACCTGGCATGCCCTCCCGAAGGTGGTGGTAGAAACAAAAGCAGTGACAGAATTCAAAAAGGCATGGGATAGACACATAGGATCACTACCTAGTAAGAGTATGGAATCAAAGTAAACATTAACTTCTAAATAGAGAGGGGTAACCTGCGTGGAGCGGCATGTACAACTCTGGCATCTTACTGGGCAGACTCGATGGACCATGCAGGTCTTTATCTGCCATCATTTACCATATTACTATGTTAGATTTGTCAACCACACCCTTTTAATTAATTCAGAATGATAATTTGGTGGTGGCACTTTTAACAAGGATAGAATTAGGGGGATGACTACTCTTGATATGATGAGCCAACCAGGGTATTTGTTAATATGTCATGATAAGGTCATCAGGAGGAGGCTCAGCTGTTTTGTTTACATCATCTAGTCCCCTGAAATGCGAGAGATGGGTCAAATTGAATATTTATTGGTCAGAATAAATGACACCGATTCATGTTTTCTTTTAATTTATAAACAAATTAATTAAAATAAATCCATCAAAGTGGTGTCAAGCTTGTGTGTGAGCTCGCACACATGCTTGCACCACTTTGGCGGATTTGTTTTAATTTGTTGCTCCGACAGTTTTGCCCCTGACGTAGGCATCATCTGCTGAAACAGGGCCGTGTTGGGCACAATAAAATCTGTTTTTCTTTTTTATTGCCCTTCTTTTTTGCTTTCTTTTCTTGTGGAGTTGTCACTCTGTTTTTGTGGTTTCGTTTTTAAATAACATGATTGATCTAGAGCTAGTGCAGTTAAGAATGGAGCCTATGAATTTAGGATTTGTACTGAAACATCAGGAGCAATGCTGACAGGATGCGTTATTTACATGTTTTGTGGTCAGACTATTCACCATCATCTAATGGAGATCATGCCATTCAAAAATATTTTAAGCTGACTCGGGTCAAAGAATATATATTTAACATCTTCAGACTTAATTAAAATTTATTAGTAAAGCACACAAAGAACTCTGTGCAAGTTCAGTACATTCCTGGCACATAGCCAAAATTAATCTCCTCACCCCAGAGGGCATAATTTTATAAAGCATTTTGTGCATATAAAATATGTTTTATCTGCAGAAAAGGGCTCCTATAAAATTGCATATGGATATATGCACATAAAAAGTAGGCACACTTTCTTAAAGTTAAGGTCCTAAATATACATAGTATGCCCTAAGAGAGGAGAGACAGTAGATATGATAAAGGCATTTAAATATAGTACCTCAGATATGTAAATCAGGCACTAGAAGCAAATCTTTTTTCAGAAGAATGGATACTCTAGGACAAGAGGGTGTTGCTTGAAGCTCTAAGAAAACAGTCTCAAGAGCAACATCAGTAACTATTTCTATATTAAAAGGGTAATGGAGGCATGGAATGGACTCCCAGCATAGGGGGTCGAAGTAAACTCAGTACAAATATTAGGCAGCTTGAAAATTACATGCTTACAGTGTGACAGAGAGGCACATTTCCCTTTCCTCAGTTTGCGGTAAGGCATGTCTTCTGGGGGTCTTGATAGGCTGGTAATGGCTGTGGGGATAGGTGGGAATGGAGTATGTACAATGACTGGTATATGTGTGTGAGTGGTATGGTGTGCATAGTTGCGCCTGTTGAGAGTATAGATAAGTACATATAAATCTGTGACTGTTTCTGGCTCAAGGCATGCTCTTCCCCTGTCCTCTGATCTCAGTTTCTCGACTTTCTATCCCATCTTGCACTGTCTCTCCTCCAATCTACCTGCATCTTGCACTCTCTCTTTCTTTGCACTTCCTCTTTGTCCACAATACTCCTTCCATCCTTCCCCCTTGAACTCTCATCCTCCTTCTACTCACCCTTCAATCCATTTCTCCCCTCCCTTGTGCACTCACCATTATCACTTACCCTTCCATCTCTCCCTCTCCCTTGCACTCAGTCTTAACACTCACATTCCTATCCCTCTCTCTCTCCTTCTCCTTGCACTCAACCTTCCTTTCCTTTTCCCTTGCATGCACATCATTTCATCTCCTCTCTCCGCCCCCTGGTACTCTTACTTCTAACACTCATCTTCCCATCCCTACCTCCCTTCCCCTTGTGCTCACCCTTTCTTCTGTAACTCCCCCCTTCTTGCACTGTTTCTCTCCTTGCATCATACTTCCCTATCCTGTCCCTTTCCCAATCTCAATACCATATTCAGTAGCTGGATCCACCCTTTTCTTCTGCTTCCAGGAGTTGGTTCCTCAGAGGCAGTCTGTTTTTGTTTTTTTGCCATGGCCATGGCTCCCTTTTATTCTTCTGCCTTCAGGAGATGGGTCCCCAGTGGCACACAGGGAATGGAGCTGCTGTGGGTTTTATCACTGTTTTGAAGACACAGGAGTTGGGGTTCTCATAGCACTAACTTTTAGTTTCTCACTCATGTTTGGGTAGCAGGGCCTGAGTTCCCCACTAGCCCCCTCACCTTTACTTCCACAATTGCCTTCTGCCTTAATTCACCCAAGTAGGTATTTTTGTGCAGACAGACGGATGGACAGACAGATGGGTCCTCCCCAACTGGTGTTATCGCAAAAGCGAAACATGCTCAGAAAATCATGGGATAAGCACAGAAAATCTCTGGTTGTGAAGAAGCAAGGGAAGGGTCAGAGATTAGATATGATCTATTGTATTGCCTGTCGCATGAAGTTGGGTAGTCTAGTTGAACCTAATGATCCTTTCTACTGTCATAGTATAAAATAGTAATAGAAAAAGGGCTTGGAGGATGCAGAATTCAGAGCTAGCCCATCCATTAGGCAAACTAGGTGGGCAAATATGGCTGCAGGCCGAACTAGACGCTCGCCTAAGGCAGCAGGCCCCTGTAGGCAACATCAGCCCCCACCAAAGCTACAGTCCAGTGCTACCCGGCCCATCATGCCACCCCCTCCCCGATCCATCTTCTCACCTGGGGGAGGTGGGGTGGCATGGCAATCACTCTGTCAGGCCGCCCCCCTACCTCAGCTGAAAAGATGGATGCTGGGGAGGGTAGCATGGCAGGCTAGGTAACACTGAACTGCCGTTTCACTGGGGGAGTGATACCACCCACTGAGGCCTCCACTGCTTTGGGGTTTAAAGAGAACATGGATGCTTTAAGGCCCAATGTAGTGGAAGGATTGTCATGCCGCCTCCTCTCCCCTTGGTGAGAAGATGGATGGGTAGGCGGCATTGCAGGTTGGGCAGTGCTACAATCCGGGGGGGGGGGGGGGGCAGCATGGAGAGTCTTCCTGTGGAGGCAGAAATCCTTGGGCTGGCCCTGGCAGTATTGCAAACATATCACCGTTTACAAGAGCAGGAGCAAGGCGAGAAGGTATGGATCAACCAGCAAGAGGCACTTTATTATAGACTGCTGCTTTTTTCTGTTCAAATTTTTAGTTGTATCATTTTTTGCTTTTTTTTAAAATTAACATTTTCCATTCCAGTACTTACAAAGCAAGTATACAGGTCACATGATTAGAAAATAATCAAACACTAGTGAAACAATAAAGAATTATATCAAATCAATTAGTCCACATCTTGGGGAGAGAACCAGAAAATAGCAATCAAAGTAATTAAAGGACCAAAAGTCCTTATGAACTACAGCCTATCTTTAAATCCCGCCTACTACCTCATCCCATCACTTCTTTTCACGTTCCATCAAAAAAGCCTCAAACTGCAAGGGGTCTGAAAAGAAAAACCGAGACCCCTGAAAAGTGACCAGTCACTTATAGGGATGTCTTACAAAAATGGATGCTCCTAGCACCAACAGCCTCAGCTTGAGAGCCCTCCTCTGGAGCTGCGTGGCCCTGGAAAGGTCAGGAAATAACTGGATTTTTAGCTCCACAAAAAACATATGCCTTATTCTTAAAGTAACTTCAAAAAACAGAGATCTTATCTTGCTAAAGTAGATCTAATAGGAATTGTGTCCTGAGCATCCTCTAAGAATTGTGTAAAGTTAATCACTTGAGACTGCAAAATATCATATCCCCATGAGGATTCTCCCGACACTTTCCCTGTAGGTAAATAAAACAATTTTGAGATTCCCAACGTTTCAGCATTAGACAATGCCAATGCCTCTTTAAAGTATTTTCTTAATAATATCTCCGGAGACAACTGATAACAGGGAAAATTCAAAAAACGAATGTTTCTAGACCTAAGGGAATTCTCTTAACATTTCCAAACTACAATAGATGACCAGTCCATCCTTGACTGTGGAAGTACTAACATCCTTTAAAGAGGTTATCTGTTGTTGACATTTAAGAACATGGCTATCAAGACAATTGAAACTATTCTCAATCCTGTCCACCCCCGCAACAGTCTCCTGCAGGAAAATTGCAAAGCTGGGCTACTGTGGAGACCAAATTGTTTTCTGTATGGATCACCACCCTCCAAATATCCACCAGAGAGGCCTGACCTTCAGAAATCTCCCCGGCATCAGATGGTGGTGGAGTCCAAGAAACAGCTTTATAAGTCTGCAGTCCCGAAGACAGAGAACACTGCTGTACCGGTCTACCCACACCACCTGAATTGAATGGAAGCATAACAGATGGGAGAGGAGGTGGAGTGCGCCCCAGAGAGCTCAGCAAGGCCCCCGGATCATGCAGTGAGGAAATCAGTACCTGACAGGGTCTCCAATGCCCCCTCCTTGATCTGCAGATGTTTGTCCATTGGGCCAATTATTCCTTCAGAGGCCACAGGCTTCTTATTTTTGTTTTCCCATAGGAACTCCACGACCAGCAACTATTCACTCAGGCAGCTCCTATGCTGCTCCTAAGGGGCTCCCAAGAGGCAGATAACCCCTTTGTGCCATGCCACTTAGGCCACGGCTGCACAACAAAAAAGCCGCACACTGTGAAGTCAGACGTTCTTATCCCAGCTCCTGATGACTTCAGGGCTGTCCGGTGAGCCACCTCAGTCCTCTGCTCTGCTCAGCTATCCACGAACCGCCTCCCAATGGGTCACTCAGTTCCGGAGTTCTTATCCCAGCCCCAGATGATGTCAGGGCCGTTAGGTGAGCCATCCGAGTCCTCCATTCTGTTCAGCTATCTATGAACTGCCTCCCACCTTTTTGGTTTTTTTTTTAATTTTTGTGCTCTACTTTTAATATTGTATTTTCACTGTTTTATGGAGTGTACTTTATTATTGTTTTATTGTACTGTATTTTAATGCTTTTATTGTAAACAGCTTTAAACAACCTTTTGTCCAGTAAGATAGAGGCGTGTTCAATATGTCCCTGGCAACTAACCTGTGAAGGGTTTTTGTAACGTGCACACCACTACCACGAGTTCACTTAATGACTCCCACAGAGGAGTCAGATGAACCCACTTTAAGAGCTGTATTGCCGCTGAGCATGCAACAATTGCTGTGGCATTAGCAGTAATGTGCTTTCCACACTCAATCTCTACCCATTCCCTCCCCATCCCATGATCGCCAATTAATGTGCATTTTAGCATGCGAAGGCAGACACTATTGGGCGTTAATATTCCTGACTGTCTGTGGCTGCATGTTAAAATGCCCATTAACCAGCTAATGGGTTTTAGTAAAAAAAGCTTTAGTCTGTAGGTTGCCTTGAGCACAGAGGTAATTTAAAAAGTTGCAGAAATCTGTAGCATTAGAGAACTGTTGTCTTACTTCCATTGGTGTGTTCTTTAGAGATCGTCCCAGCCCTGGGATTCTCCTTGTACTGGTGCTTAAGTGAGGTTTGCAGATTCACTGGTATGAGCAATAACTTTGTTCTTCTCTTAAATGGAAATTCAACTCTGTTTTTAGGGGTCCTCAATTTTCACAGAGAGCTTCCAAAACCTATCTAGTACAGGAATTCTTGAAACAGTTGCCAAGACCTGGCAAATTTCCTCAGGTCCAGATGGAAATAATTCACCTCTTACAATTGAAAGGATAATCTGCACTGCAGACAGAGTTTCATGCCAACTCCCTCTCCTGAGAGATCACTTATACGCTCTCACCTAGGATCCCTCTGGCCCCAAGCTTTACTCCCTTATCATGAAAGCCTCAGAATGCCACCATTGAGTCCCAGCTGCCTTTCCCAGAAGAAAGTTAAAGAAGAATGAATAGGAGATCTTCTGATCTCCACTGCTTTATAGAAACTGCTCTCCCTGCAAGACATCTATTGGGACTTGTCTGTGATGCTATATGTTCCCCAGGACCAAGCAGGAAGTCAGCCCTCACATATGGGTGACATCGACGTCGATGGAGCCCCCATGCGAAGCATTTCCCCAGCTTTCTAAGAAAGCCTTTGGGAATACTGCACGAATGCGCAGTCCTCTTCCCGCCTAAAGGTGCCATCTTGCTCAGTCTCTTTTTCCGTGGAGCCCAACGGACGTCTGTCCATGTCACCCGGAAAAGTTGACTTTTTTCCTTGCGATTTCTTCGCGGTTCTTCTCCGGTTCGATGCCAGTTCCCCTTCCCGCTGGGTTCGGTACACCGGTATCGAGCCCGTCTTCTATTTTTCGGTTTTTGCCCTTCATGGCTGGCGTTCGCGCCCTTTTTTCTCTTTTCCCTGGAAGGCCGGTCCTTTGACCTCGCAGGGGCTCTTTTTTTCCACGATGGCTTCCAGTGGTTTCAAAAAGTGTGATCGGTGTAAGAAACTGATGTCTCTCACCGACACACACGACTGCTGCCTTCGATGCCTGGGACCGGATCATGATCCTAAGGTCTGTGTCCCATGTGGCAAAATGTCCACCAAGGCACTTCGAAGCTGCCAGCATCAGAAAGTACAGATTTGTTCTGACTCTGCCTCCGGCTGGGCCTGGACCTCGTCTGAGGCCTCGACATCTCGGGAGTCTGACCCCGAGCATCGCTGGGGTTCCTTGGACAGGGGGTCCCCCGATCGGGAGCGTAAGAGGAAGAAAAGACTCATGAGAGCAGCGTCGGAGGAGATCCCTGGTTCCTCGGGGGCCAGGTCTCGGACCCCCGACCGCCACCCCGGGCCCTTGGAGCAGGAGAAGCCGTCCAAGATGCCTCGCATGGAGCCGGAGTCCGCCGAGCATGTAAGTCCTGTTGTCCTCGAGGACTCTCCTCCTAGGGAGCCGACGTCCGAGTCGGTAGCTGCTGGGTCTCCTGAGCTTGGACTCAGGCTGACAGCCTTGGAGTGCAGATTGTCTGTCTTCATGGATCAGCAGCAGGTACTGATGGCCAGCCTCGCTGGTGCATCTGCCCCGACCACCGGCACATCGACATCTAAGTCGACCCCGGAGACTGAGCCGATACTCGAGACCATGAAGGCTCAACGTCGTCCTCGGTCACGGTCACCCTCGACCTCCCGCTCGGGGCCAAGGGCGTCGACGCCGGTGCCTTCGGCGTCGGGACGGGCACCACCGAGGCCCACACGGTCGGAGCCCCCCGACTCCTCTTCAGATGAGTCCGCATGGGAGACGGAGGACGAGGAGTCCCCCGACACCTTTCGGACTCACCGCAGTCCGAGCCCCGGAGTAGGTCCCCCCCCCCGGAGGACACCAGGTTCTCGGAGTTCGTCCGGGACATGGCCAAGGCTTTGGCGATTCCCACGGACCCCGAGGAGGAGCCTCGAGCCGAAGAGCTCGAGGCCCTCCAGTATGACTCTCCTCCGAAGGAGGCCTTTACTGTGCCAGTTCCTCCGATGCTGGAGCGGCTCCTCTTCCGGATGTGGGAGGAACCGGCCTCGGCGCCGGTTTTGAACAAGCGGGTCGATTCCATCTATCGACTCCGTAAGAGCCCTGGATTCCAGAAGGCGCAGCTCCCGCACCATTCCATAGTGGTGGAATCGGCCATGCATCGTCTGAAGAGCCAGAAGATGCACTCTGCGGTGCCTCCCAGCAGGGAGGCCCGGAACCTGGATGCCATCGGCAGAAAGTGCTTCCAGGGCTCGATGCTTGCTTGCCGTGTCCAGTCCTTGCCGGGTTCTCTGCTGGCCTCTCCGGGGAACCTTTGCAGAGGTTCTAGACCTTGTCCTCGGGAATCCGGGAATGCTCAAAGTTCATGTCCCGAGCGGCCTACAATGGCTTCGAGGCTTTGGCCCGTGTAGTGGCAGCCGGCATCGGGACCCGATGCCAGGCATGGCTGCAGCCATCGCACCTCGAGCCCTGGGTGCAGGACAAGTTGGTCGATGTCCCTTGCCGAGGTGAAAACCTTTTTGTCAAGCCCATGACCAAGAAGGCTGCTGATCTCGAAACCGAGCACCTGACTAGGACAAGGCTGTCCAGGAAAACCTCTGCCCCTTCTCATAAAAAGAAGTGCTCGGGTAAGAAGTCTTTTTTTCCGAGGAAGGCAACTGCCTACAAACCTTTCCCTCAGTACCAGGCCTCCCCAGCAGGGTCAGCAGGTCAAGGGGCAGGGACATGGGCCCCGTAGGCAGAAGACCCCCAAGCCTCCGGCTCCTGCTCCCACTCAGCAGGGAGGGGTTTTTGACTCCCACAGCATAGCCTTTCCACCTCTGCTGCCCCATCCCTGCACAGGAGGTCGTCTAGCCCTGTTTGCCCACAGGTGGCCATCCATTACAGGAGACTCTTGGGTATTGAGCATAGTCCACAACGGCTATATGCTCCATTTCCAGCAGCTGCCTCCTCCCTACTGTCCAGGAGAGCCTCCAAGACCTCCTCTGCACACAGACCTTCTCCTTCAAGAACTTCAGGATCTGCTTCTAGACCAGGCGGTGGAGCCTGTACCTCCCCGCCAGCAAGGTCACGGTTTCTACTTCAGGTACTTCCTCGTACCAAAGAGAATCGGGGACCTCAGGCCTATTCTCGACCTCAGGAATTTCAACAAGTTCTTGGAGAAAGAAAGGTTCAAGATGCTTACTCCTGGAATACTTCTGCCCTACCTCCAGCAGGGAGATTGGCTATGCTCCTTAGATCTGAAGGATGCGTACACTCACATCCTCATTCATCCAGACCACAGAAAGTACCTCAGGTTCATCGTGGGAGGAAACCATTACCAGTATAGAGTTCTGCCCTTTGGCCTAACCTCCACCCAAGGGTCTTTACAAAATGCCTGGCAGTGGTGGCGGCCTACTTGAGGAATCAGGGTGTTTTTGTCTTCCCCTACCTGGACGACTGGCTCATCAGGGGTCAGACTTCCCAGGAGGCCAGGCAAGCCACCCTCAGAACTGTCTCCCTACTTCAACACCTAGGCTTTGTCATAAACTTCGCAAAGTCCACTTTGCTCCCCTCCCAGAACCTAGAGTTCATAGGGGCAAGGTTGGACTCCCTGCAAGCAAAGGCTTACTTGCCAAGAGACCAGGCTCAAAGGCTCTTAGACTTGTCAAACCAGTTTCTGAGCAGGCCACAGGTTTCCGCCAGACTCTGTCTAAAGCTCCTGGGCCACATGGCATCGACAGTGCATGTGACCCCCAATGCCCGCCTCCACATGAGACCTGCACAGTGGTGTCTCAGAACTCAGTGGAAGCAAGCAACAGGAAGCCTCACAGACAAAGTACGGGTGTCCAAACCATTCCTGAACTCCCTGCAAAGGTGGCTACACTCCCCCAACTTACTAGAGGGGGTGCCTTTTCAGGTGCCTGTTTCCACAGTGGTGTTGACGACCGATGCCTCCTTGCAGGGCTGGGGTGCACATTGTTTGGAATGGTGCGCCCAGGGCCTGTGGTCTCCATGGGAGGCCACGCAACAGATCAACCTACTGGAACTCCGGGCTATTTGCTTAGCCCTCAAAACCTTCTCTCACACCCTGGCTCACCAGTCTGTTTTGGTACAGACGGACAATCAAGTGGCCATGTTCTATGTGAACAAACAGGGAGGCACGGGGTCCAGGCTCCTGTGTCAGGAGGCACAGGCCCTTTGCTCTTTTGATCTGAAACACAACATGTTTCTCAAGGCTGTTTATCTCCCTGGCCAGGAGAACTTCCTTGCAGACAGGTTGAGCAGGGTTCTGCAGCCTCACGAGTGGCAACTGCACCCATTAGTGGTTCAAAAAATTTTCCTGAAATGGGGACTTCCATCTATAGATCTCTTTGCCAGTCCCCTGAAACGGCAGCTGCCCAGGTTCTGTTCCAGCAACCGCATCCCCTGAGGTTAGCAGCGGATGCCTTCCTGATTTCTTGGTCCCAGGGCCTCCTGTATGCGTTTCCTCCCACGCCTCTGGTGGCCCGAACCTTGTTCAAGATTTAAGGGACAAGGCCTCGGTACTTCTGGTAGCCCCCAGGTGGCCGAGGCAGCCCTGGTTCCCACTTCTACTTCAACTAGCAGTAGAAACACCTCTGCCTCTGGGGTTGCAACCCGATCTTCTCTCTCAGGATCAGGGTTCCCTTCTGCACCCCAATCTCAAATCTCTCAATTTGATGGCCTGGAGGCTGCAAGGGTAGTGTTGGCTCCCTGGGGCACACCTCAGGAAGTGGAAGAGATGGTCTTGGCCTCTAGAAAGCAATCCACCAGGAAAACCTATGCCTTGAAGTGGAGAAGGTTCTCCTTGTGGTGTCAGCAGTGCAAGGAAGATCCTTTCGCCTGCACTGTGCCAGTAGTGCTTCAGTATCTGCTGCACTTGTGCAATCAGGGCCTTAAGTCCAATTCTGTTCGAGTCCACCTCTCTGCTCTGGCAGCTCACCACTCACTGGTGGAGGGACAATCTCTGTTGGTTCACCCCTTGGTGTCCAGGTTTCTCAGAGGCTTGCTCTTGCTCAAGCCTCCTCCCCATCCACCGGCCCATGAGTGGGAGTTGAATGTGGTCTTGCAGCAACTGACTCGCCCACCTTTTGAGCCGATGGCTACATGTCCTCTCCGCTTCCTTTCTTGGAAGACTCTATTCCTAGTGGCCCTGACCTCGGCCAGGCGAGTGAGTGAGCTTCAAGCCCTGGTCTGTGACAGGCCTTACACTCGCTTCTATAGGAACAGGGTAGTCCTTAGGACTCATCCTAAGTTCCTCCCAAAGGTGGTGGTCTCTTTCCATCTCAACCAGGAGGTGGTTCTTCCAACGTTCCTCCCTAGGCCCCATGCCAGCCAGGCTGTGAGAGTCCTGCATTCCCTGGACTGTAGGAGGGCTTTATCCTTCTACATTGAACATACTCAGGGGCATAGGAGGGCTACTCAGCTCTTCGTATCTTTTGACCCTAATAACTTGGGGTTACCTGTCTCCAAGCGTACCTTGTCCATCTGGGTGGCTGACTGTATCACCTGGGCTTACAGGGCAGCTGACCTTCCCTTGCAGGGTCAGGTCACAGCCCACTGTGTCAGGGCAATGGCTGCCTCAGTAGCTCATCTCCGCTTTGTACCATTGGCAGACATCTGCAGGGCTGCAACTTGGTCCTCAAGCCAGACTTTTGCGGCCCATTACTGCCTGGAGAGGGAGTCCCATAGGGACAGTGCTTTCGGTCAGGCGGTGCTCCGGAATCTCTTTGAGGTTTAGGCAACTCCTACCCTCCAGCCCTCTGGTTGGGCTACCAGTGGAGGTATGTTTCAGTGAAATTCTTTCTCTGATGCTGCGGCTAGAGGGAGCTCATTTTTCAGCTCTGGGTCCCCAGTAGCCTGAAGCTGGGGAGTCACATATGTGAGGACTGACTTCCTGCTTGGTCCTGGAGAAAGAGTAGTTACTCACCTGTAACAGGTGTTCTCCAGGAGCAGCAGGAATCAGTCCTCACAACCCTCCCTCCTCCCCTGGGAGTTGCAGTTGTACATAGTTCATTTTTACATTTTTTTTGCTGTCTTTTAGCTATGTCATCTGACTGAGCAAGATGGCACCTTTAGGCGGGAAGGGGACTGCGCATGCGTGCAGTATTCCCAAAGGCTTTCTTAGAAAGCTGGGGAAATGCTCCACATGGGGGCTCCATCGACATCGATGTCACCCATATGTGAGGACTGATTCCTGCTGCTCCTGGAGAACACCTGTTACAGGTGAGTAACTACTCTATTCCTTCTCTTTGACATCATTTGTAAGTTTCTGTGAGGCATGCGCAACTGTTTAGACATTCTTGCATTTACAACAGCTTTGCTAACTTTGATGATAAGACATAGAAGGGGACTTGGTTTATGTGTTGGTCATCTTAAAATCAAAGTTACAGATAGCAAAGCCTGAAATGGCTTTCTGGCTAAAATGGTGAGGCTGTCACTGTAACACGTTTTGGAATGCAGTGGAAGGAAAACGGCTGAGAAGTCAGGTAAAAGACATGCAGAGGAAGAAGCTAGTGTTCAGTTATATATGAGAATTTATAGATGCAACTACACAACATGCGTAACTCAACTGGGCAGACTAGATGTGCTGTTTGGGTTTGTATCATTTGTGTTACTATGTAATCCATACACATTCCGCTCAACCACCCACTCACGTCCCATACACCTCCCCACTCACGTATCTCCATAACCCCAAAGCTCATCATTTACTGCACTACACCCTATTCATTTGGCAGAGCCTGGGGAACCTAACCAGCACTGCTACTTACTCTGCCAGTGGGGGAGGGGGCTGGAGATCCCTGCCAGTCGCACTGCTTTGGCTTCTGGTAGCTCATCCACCAGTGTGTATGGTTTTGCTTTGTCTTCCTGTCCATCTATGATTTCAGTGTCACAGATGGACAAAAATAAACAGACAAAGTAAAAATAGAAGTGCTACTATTTTCATACAGTGTGCAAAATAATTGTTGTCAGGATATAAGCAATCTCCTTGTTTGTTATTCGTTATTTCTGCATATACTGAATGGTCATTCCAGAACACAAATAAGGGGTTTGTGCATGCAGTGGGGACGTTTATGTGCTGAAAACATCCCCGACCGTATTCTTGAAACACTGCTAACATGCACATCCACGGTGCTAGAATGGGGATCTCAGAATGTGGATGGGAGAGGGTGGAACGGGGGCATGGTCAGCCACAGAGACACAGAAACTGTGTCTCCATGGCTGACCATGACTCCGTTCTACCCTCTCCCGCCCACGATCTGAGATCCCTTTGCTAGCACTGTGGACGTGCATGTCAGCCGTGTTTTGCAGTACTGTGGACCTATTAATTGTTTCCTGGTAACATCCACGTTTCACCCTCTCCTGCCCATGTTCTGCCCTCTCCCGCCCATGTTCTGAGATCCCCATGCTAGCACCATGGACGTGCATGTCAGCAGTATTTCAGAATACCATGGACCTATTAATTGTTTACCAGAAACATCCAAATTATTCCTGCTGAAACATGGTATAAGGCTAGGACATAGAAATTATTCATCTGTGCTCTGCAATTTGTCCCATATAGAAGAATGTTTGTGACAAGTATGTTTCGAACTGGTGTGACTGCAGTCTGGAAAAATACATGATGTCAGTCCTAAGGTACAGGGGGCAGAAGTGAGGGAATGTTGTAAGGTAAAGAAACATTTATAAACACCCTTACGGAAATATTGGGAGGAAGTGACGTCGTTGACTGGCATGGACGGCTAGGGCAAAAGCTCTGGGAACCACTCCCACTAAATAAAGAAAAAGCTTGGTGAAAACGCTCACAGTAGGGGAAAACTGAATGAGACCTTCCCAGTGGTGTTGAGGATGGCAGCTATGTGGCAGAAAACTGCTGATTTGAAGGACATTGTTTACCGCAAACCAATGCAAGCAGAGAAGGAGGGAGGTAAAATGGCGGAGACACGCTCCTGCACATGCAACAATACGGAGTCTAATTCCGAGAGTGATGGATTAATGTGAGCACACCCTCCAGATATGATCTCTCGGGCAGAGCTTCTAAAATGCTTTGCAGAGGTCCAGAAGAATATCGGTGGTATCAAAGAAGAGGTGGTGGAGATGGTGGCGGGATTGTGCTCAAACATAACGGAAATGGGCGGCCATGTAGAGGAGCTTACAAACCACATGGAGGAAACAGGCGTGACTGTGGATAGACTTCACAGAGAAGTAGCCAGGCTGGAAGGGGTTAACAGTGAAATGGTGATAAAACCTGATCTGGAAAACAGGTCACGGTGACAGAACCTAAGAATAAAGAGCATTCCAGAGGTAGAGGACTTTCAGAACTGTATAATAGTGGCACAGGAGATCTTTGGAGTCTTGTTGGGCACAAGGTATGGAGGAGGCCCCGGGGCAGACATTAAGATTGATCGAGCGCATAGGGATTAGGCCCGATTAAAGCGCAAGTGCCACAGGATATTGTTGTGTGTTTGCATGAGTATGAGGTCAAGGAGAGAATAGCCCAACAGATGCGGAAAGCAGGCAAGTTTGCTTGGAAAGGCCACCAAATTGCAGTATATGCAGAACTGGCGTCAGCTACCATCGCTCAAAGGAAGGTGTGGGGGGTCTGACAGTTATCATGCGCCAGGAGAACATCAGATATTGCTGGCTGTTCCCACAAGGCCTGGTTTTTACCAAAAATGGTGTGACAAAGCGTATAAGGTCTATACAAGAAACGTGGGCAGCCATGGTAGAGATCGGCCTGACAGACCTGCCCCCAGTTGTTGAAAGCCCGAAAGGGGTATACGGAACTGGAGGGATCTACAACAGAAATGGGAAGCAGTGGACAGATCCAGGAAAAAGAAGATCAGCATGGCGGATGGCTCGTAAATAGAACATTGGACAGTTTGCTTGGTTTTCTGTTTAGGCCATTGAATCAATTGAGTTTTACAAGATTTTGGTTTGCAGATAAGAGCATGATATGCAGTATTGCTGTTGGGGAAGTCAGTGAAAGATGGGGTGTGGCTGGAATAAGGATGAGTGGAATGTGGGGCTGTAGGGATGAGGGAAGAGGGAGAAGGACAGGATGTGAGATGGATGTTGTAAATAATGGAGGGATGAAGAGTGAGTGGAGTGGGGAGTAATAAAGGGACTGCGGGAGGGGGCGGACATGGGGTACGGTGAGTCACTATTGTGGGGGACCCTAGCCCAGGCCGTGGCCTATAGGCGTAGGGCTGCCCTTGTTAGTCTTTAAATAAAGATTATGTTATCCTCGTCCAGAGCCTGGGCTTCTGGGACTTGTAGTTGTGTTACCTGTTCAAAAACAGAAGTATGGAAACCGAAGGAGTTTTTTTTTTAAAGGCAAACAGGAATTTATTTCTTCTTTTTTTTCCAAAAACACTAAGGCTTAACAGAAGGCAACAGGATTCTTCTCCAAACAGTATTCCTCAGGAAATTCTAAACCAAAGACTGAAACTGCTTTAGAAGGCTTTCTTAACATATGCAGCTGTCTCTCAATATATAACAAACAAATACGTCCCTTTTTTTTTTTTCAAACAAAAGTAAATGTCTTCTCTGCATTAAACAGGGTTCTTAGCTTTCCTGGCTAGAGTAACTCTCCCTGTTTCCTTAATGCTTTGGGGTTTTCAAGTTACAAGGTTTTTTTTCTCCAGAAGCTTTTATTCAGCTCTCTGACACCATGAACAGTCCATTAATGAATCTTCAGACATAGAAACAGGTTCAGGACAATCTACCTGCATTTCCTCTGGATCTCCTGCCGGTACGTCTGACTCTAAAGCTCCATGCAACGCTTCTGTCTCAATGCACTCCAGAAGCTCCTGAACTTTTCTCCACTGAGGCTTTCCACTACGAGCAAGGTTTTCACCTGGAAGGTGAAGATTCTTTTTCTGAATTAAATGCCACAGTGCCTCTAACTGTTTCAGGTCACTGTTAGCTGTACTTTTGTTCACCCACCTTCTGGGAGCTTGAACCCTTAGAGCTGGTTCACGAACTGTAGAAACTGCACTCTGCTGCTGGCCAGTAATTCTCCCAGCCACACCTCTGCTGGCTTCAGAACTACTTGTACTTTTCCTGCAAGCCTGACTTTCTCTAGGGGTGTTGCCTTCACCTCTGAAGTCCCCACGGAAGTCTCCACGGGTCTCCTCCCTGGTGAACTCTCTGGGTCTTTCTTGGGTGCTTCTCTCCCCAGCAGTCTCTGTGGTCAACTCCAACTCCCCGGTCAATTCCCCGATCGAATCCCCGATCGAATTCCTGGTCGAACTCCCCGGTGAACTCCCCGGTGAACTCCCTGGTGAACTCCCTCTCCTTCCTGTTCCTCTGGGTTTATAAAGCTGTTTTTTTCCTATCGTGCACTGCCCCCTGCTCAGGTGTTTTTCATTAGTTTCCAAGCCTGCCCTTAGGTTAGCAGAGCTTGGGTGTGGCCTGCCTTCAGCAACTGCGTGTTTTTGCTCTTTTCCTGCACTCTGCAAGCTATGGATTCGCTGCCTGTCTCTTTCCTTAAAGGTAGATTTTTGATTTTCCTCTATTTCCATGGGCTCAGCCACACTCTCCTCATCACACTATTCAGATGGAGTACAAAACCGCTGAGAGAGCGGGCAGGGAGAGAGGGAGGGAAGTACAAGGGGAGAAAGGAGGCAAAAGTTGGGAAAGTCCAATGGGGAGGAGAAGGGGGATGGGCTAAAGGCAGGGGGGATGGGGAGGGGGGTAACGATTATGACTTTAAACATCAAAGGCCTGTCATCCTGGCAGAAGTGGTGCAGCCTGCTGAGGGAAGGGGCACGCACCAGAGCAGATATTTTACTAATTTAAGAGACACACCTGATAGCCTCACAGAAAGGAATGTTAAGAACAAAGAAGTATCCACATGTGTATTTGACCAGGAATAGAGAAAACCCAAGATGGGGAGGGGTGGGAATACTGTTTTCCAGAGATGTGAAGGTGGAAGAGCAGAAGCTGATTAAAAGTCCGACTGGAGGTGGCCCACGTGGGAAAGAAAGATAAATGGGATTCATATGGTTGTGGTGAGTATTAATGCACCCAGTGAAGGGCAGAGGGACATTTTAGAGGTACAGAAGCAGTTAGGAGAGGTACGAGGGATCCCAATGATGATGGGAGGGCATTTCAATTTGACAATAAACCCAAAATTGGATAATACAGGGAAAGGAGGGATGGGGAAGTGGGTGCACAGGTGCAAGTTAAAGTGAATGATGACACATCTGGAATTAATAGGTGTGTTGCAACAGAGGGTGGGTAATAAGCAAGACTACACTTATTACACCCCAGTACACAAATTTTACAGCCTGTCACGCCACCACCACTCGCCTCTAGGTTAGAGGGGCGTGGATTATTGAAGGAACTTTCTGCTGTATGCTTTTTCAGCTTTTTGTAAAACTATTTCCCTGCTATGCCCTCTGGGAAATGTAGTCCTTATTCAGCTGTTTGAGTGCAGCATGCAGAAAGCTGTAGTCAGGCTCAAGTAGGTAAGGCAAATGACAGAAATGTATTATTTTTTATATACACAATGGTTCGATCATACCACACATAGGATTGTTGGTTCAGGACTCTTGGAAGCAAAAATTGTCCAAAACATATCCAACCACAAAATTCAGTTTTAAAGGTTCTTTCTATTGCAAGATACACAGTCTTTACCAGCAAGCTGATTGTATTCCCTTCTTAGCTTTGCTGGCTAAAGCACCAAACAAAAAGCACATTTAAAGTCTGTAGTAAACTTCCCCTTTATAAACACATGGGGCTCTCAGCCACCCTGCTTGTATAATGAGGGTACCTTTTTCCTGGATAACCTTCTTTCAGGACTGGCTTGCCTTCTCTACGTTTCCCAGGTTTATAGCTTGGCACAAGGAACAGTCCATGGGAGTGTCCTCCTCAATCAGCTTCACCTCGGGCTCTCCCAGCTGCATAGGCTCTGTCTCCCCGTCATGCTCAGCTAACAGCCTCTCGGGGGATCTTGGAGTCTCTCTTGTTCCTGGCTCCAAACTCTCCTGCAGCCGTACTACATGCCAAATAGCACTCTCTCCAGCTGGAAGCTCCGCTCCTCTGCTCTGCTCAGCCTGTCTTCCTGCTTCTCCTCTCCTCCTTTCCTTCTCTAAATCATACTCTGCTCTGGGTTTATACTTTCAGGGCTCTAGCTCCAACCCCACCCTACTCAGGTGATGGCAATCAGCCTGACTCTGGACACCTGAGTGCTTGAAGCATTCACTGCCTAAAGGGTTCTGAGCCTTGTATCCTCTCCCCTTCATTCCACTAGGGGGAGCCTGAAATGTGGTCCACATGGAAGTTTTCTGATCCCTGGAGGTGTTTATGGCTTTCCTATCCTGTCTTGGTAAAAGGGGGCCCTTTACTAGGGTGAATTCCCTGTCTCTTTGTCCTCCCCTGGACTCTGGATAGGCCTCCTTGCCACAAGCCATATTGATCTTATACTGTAGGATGGAGCATTTATTTATTTATTTAATTCTCTTATATACAGCGCTATTCTGCATCAGTGTGGTTTACATTGAACAAACTGAAATTACATTGAACAGGGCATTATAACTTGGAGATAACTATTTTACAGGGAACATGGGCTATGGAGGGTTAAGTGGCTTGCCCAAGACCACAAGGAGCACCTGTGGGACTAGAAACCCCAGTCCTTCCGGCACAAGGTTGCTGTCCTCTAGTGGGATTTGAACCCCCGACCTTCCGGCCTGAAGTACCTTGCCCCAACCACTAGGCCACTCCTCCACTCCATTAGTCACAAAAGTACAAGAGGTAGAAGTGGGCCAAATATTGTGGTCAGACCACGCGCCAGTTAGAGTGGAGTTGGATTGGAAACCAGAAAGGGAGGGACTCAAGTTTTGGAGATTAAATTAGTTACTTCTTGATGATCAGACAGTGGTGGAAAAGCTTAGGAAGGCCATTCAAATATTTTTGCAGGAAAATTATACCCCAGGGATGGAATTACCAGTAATGTGGGATAGTTTTAAGGCATTTATTTGGGGGGAATTTATGGGCCTGGGAGCATACAAGAAAAGGGAAAGAGGAAAGGTAGAAGCCCAGTTGAGGGAAGAATTGGGAAAATGGGAACTATGGCATAAGAGGGAGGGCACAAGACTTCAAAATAAATTGAGAAAATTCGAGGGACCCTGAGGGAACTAGGAGTGGAGGAAATGGCCACCAGCTTGAAAAATTACAACAGCATGCCTATGAATTCAAAAACCAGATGGGGAAGGGCGTGGCGAGGCAGTTGAAGGATAAGAGAGTACAACAGAGTGTGTATAAGATTAGGAATGAGAAGAGGGACATACAGTTCACTATGAGAAAAATTCAGGAGGGGAAGGTGGATATGCAGGGTTTCTTATAGGGATTGCTCCTGGAATGCCTGGAGGAGGAGGAGGAGCAAGCAGTGTTGGACAGAGAGATCAAAGCGGAAGAAGTAGGGAAGGCCATAAGGGGACTAAAAGAAGGAAAGATCCCAGGGCTAGATGGCCTAACTACTCAATTTTATAAACTGTATCGAGGGGAAATCTCAGCTAACATTTATTTATTATTTATTTTATTTTCATTCTCTTATATACCACGCTATTCTGCATCAGTGTGGTTTACATTGAACAAACTGAAATTACATTGAACAGGGCATTATATTAAGTGGCTTGCCCAAGACCACAAGGAGCACCTGTGGGACTAGAAACCCCAGTCCTTCAGGCCCAAGGTTGCGGTCCTCTAGTGGGATTTGAACCCCCGACCTTCCGGCCTGAAGTACCTTGCCCCAACCACTAGGCCACTCCTCCACTCCATATTTAACAACATATTTAACAAGGTCAGTTAGGCAGGGACATGAGACAGGGATGTCCACTTTTCCCCCTCTTAATTGCGATGGTTATTGAACCGCTGGCTGCAGCGTTATGAGCCTTAAGGAATATACATGGGGTGAGGATGGGGGATAGGGAATATAAATTGGCACTTTATTCAGATGATATTGTCTTTGTGGTGGGGCAGCCCTTAGTTACATTACCAAACTTTTTCTCAAGGTTATCGCACAATACAGTCAAGTGTCTGGGTATAAACTCAACCAAAACAAAACCAAGGTATTGAAGATCATGTTGGGAAACTCAGATGAGGGAAGATTGAAGGAGGCATTCCCATTCCGATGGGTACGGGAGTCTCTGTACTATCTGGGGGTCCAAATAGGGAGGGATTTTGGAGGGTTGTGTAGGATGAATTATATCCCACTCTGGAGGCAAATTAGTAGGGATTTGGAAATATGGGATAAATCATACTTTTCATGGGGAGGATGGGTGGCAATCATAAAGCTGAACATTCTCCCACAATTAGTATTTTTGCTTCAGATCAAATGCTTAAGGGTTATCAGAAGCAGATTTTGTTATATTTGGAGACGTCACCCCCCCCCCCCCCCCCGGGTGAACCATACAGTAATGTGCTGGTGGAAGAAGGAGGTGAGTATGGGTGTCCCAGACCTCTGCAGCTACTACCAGGCTGCACAATTGCAGGCTGTAATAGAATGGGGAGAAGGATTGGAAGGTAAACAATGGGTAGGGATGGAATGGCAGAACCTGGCAAGGGACCCTAGGGATGACATTTGGGGTAGGGGGGGGAGAAGGGGAGAGACAGAGGGAAGATAGCACATCCATTTGTACAAACGGTGCGAGAGCTATAGAGGAAGATATATCATGTTGGTCCAAGGAAGGGGACTAAGGTTATGGCAGCTCAGAGGAACAGAGGGATTTACCCCAAGACACAAGGTGGGGGGCTACAAAAAATGAGAGGTAAAAGGATTGGTAAGATGGGGGCAACTTCTTTCTGAGGTAGGTAGACCTAAGCAGTTTGAAGTCCTTCAGAAGGAATACAGGATTAGGGCCAGAGGACCAGTTTTACTATTTGCAAGCAATGCAATATTTGCAAAGCCAGTGGCAAATAAAAGGCTGCATGGGGAGGATAATGGGGTTTGAGAAGCTGGTCAGTAAGGGGCGGACAACAAAAGGACAACTGGTACAGATATTCCAACAATTGGTGCAACATACTGAGAAAAGCATGTTTATGCGGGGGTGGGAAAAGGAGCTGAGGAGTCAATGGGATGAGCAGTAGTGGCAGGAAATCTTTTGGAAGGTTGGGAAGGTGAAGGGGTTGGTGGCGATGCAGGAACATTGTCGGTATGGTTATCGAGAATTGGGCAGCTGAGGTTTAACAATAAAAAATGCAGGATCATGCATTAGGGCTGCAAAAATCTCAGGGAGCTCTACAGTGTGTGTGTGTGTGTGGGGGGGGGGGTGAAGTACATCTGTCTATGAAAAAAGAGCAGGACCTGGGCGTAATTGTTACTGATGATCTTAAACGGGTGGAAGAGGCGACAGCGAAAGTCAGAAGGATGCTTGGATGCAAAGGGAGAGGAATGGCCAGCAGAAGAAAGGAGGAGATAAGTGCCTCTGTTGAATCTTTGGTGAGACCACATTTGGAGTATTGTGTGCAACTCTGGATACCGTACCTTTAAAAGGATATAAACAGGCTGGAGTCAGTACAGAGGGTGGGTACTAAAATGGTTAGTGGTCTTCGTTATAAAGCATATGAGGACAGACTTAAGGATTTTAACATGTACATCTTAGAGGAAAGACGGGATAGAGGTGATATGATTGAGACGTTTAAATACCTCTGTGCCATAAATGCATAGGAGGAGAGCCTCTTTCGATTGAAAGCAAGCTCTCCTACGAGGGGACATGGGATGAGGGTGAAAGGGGATAGTTTTAGGAGTGATATGCGGAAATATTTCTTTATGGAAAGAGTGGTGGATCTGTGGAATAGTCTCCCAGTGGAGGTAGTAGAGATGAGGACAGTATCTGAATTCAAAGAAGCATGGGACAAACACAGAGGATCTCTAAAGAAAAAAAGGGGACTATTGTAGTGGTTGATATGGAAGGGCAGACTAGAGAAGCCATGTGGTCTTTTTCTGTCAACATGTTTCTATGTTATGTATAGGTTCAGGGCATCTTTTTGGCAGAACCATGTTTTTGTGACAGAAAGTGAGAGTGTGTGCATGTGTGTGGTTTGAGGGGTGCACAGGGGGATCTGGTGTGCTCATCTGCAATTCAGGGGGGACATGAAAGCCTGGCCAGTACCTTGACCGTATGGATGATTGCAGCGTCACCAGGTCCAAGTGTGATTGGGCAGTCACTCAGAGAAGGTTCACTTTAACTAAATCAAAACATATCACTGTCAATAATAAGGGGCCCTCAGAATAAGGCCATTCAACAGTGCAAACGGCACTAATGCATGCCCATAATGCACATTTTGTGGGACCAGCGGTGTTGCTGTTTAGCATGTATTAGAGCTGTTTGCACTGCTGAATGCCTGTATTCTGAGGGGCCCTATTATTGACAGGGGGGATATGTTTTGACACAGCCATAGGGTACCTATACTGATTCTTTCTGGATTATGTTACATAGGGAAAAAACACAGAAAGCAAGACATAACTGAAAAAGTCCTTTCTCCAGGACCAAGCAGGAAGTCAGTCCTCACATATGGGTGACGTCGGCGCCGACGGAGCCCTCGCGGAGCAATTTTCCCCAGCTTTCAAAGAAAGCCTTTGGGAATTGCAGCGCGCATGCGCGGTCGCCTTCCTGCCCAAGGGTGCCATCTTAGCCAGTCTTCTTTTTTCCGCGGAGCCCTACAGACGTACCCGTCGTGTCCCCGCGAAAAAGTTGATTTTGTTAGTAATTTTCTCTTTTTTCTTCGGTTCGACGCCGGTCTTTTTCCCGCCCGGACTCGCGACGCCGGTCACGAGTCCTCTTCTTCTTTTTCGGTTTTTCTGACTTAGTCAGTTTCGTTTTCGATTTTTCCCTGGCAGCCCGGTCCTTTGACCTCGCAGGGGCCCTTTTTCCCCCGATGGCTGCCAGTGGTTTCAAGCGGTGTGGTCAGTGTGACCGAAATATGTCACTAACTGACACACACGACAATTGCCTCCGCTGCCTGGGCCCGGATCATGAAGAAATGATCTGTGGGGCCTGCGGCAAAATGTCCTCCAAAGCGTTGAGAAGTCGGCGGCATCAGCGGGATAGGATTTTCGCTGACCCCAGCCGTACCCGGACCTCGTCGGAGGCCTCCGCGTCCAGAGGTTCCAGCTCGGACCGTCGCCGGAGTTCCTCCGACAGGGGTTCTCCCTCCGGGGACCATTGACGGAAGGTGAAACCCGTGAGGGCGGCGTCGGTGGACGCTCCTGGCTCCGCGAGGGCCAGGTCGCATAGCCCCGATAGCCGTCCCGGGTCCTTGGAGAAGGAGCACCTCTCGAAGCGACCTCGCCTGGAGTCGGAGCTGCCTGCTCGGGTAAGTCCTGTGGTCCTCCTGGACTCGCCTCCGAGACCGCCGACGTCGGGCCCGACGCCGTCGGGGCCCGAGTCGGGGGCTGCTGGGTCACCTGAGGTCGGACTCAGGTTGACGGCCTTGGAGAGCAGACTGTCTGCCTTCATGGACCAGCAGCGGGCACTGCTCGCTAGCCTCGCTGGCGCCGCTGCCCCGACCGCCGGGACGTCGACGTCTAAGTCGACCCCGGAGACCGAGCCGATCCTCGAGTCCATGCGAACTCGAGTCGATCCTCGGTCGAGGTCACCCTCGGCCTCCCGTTCGGGACCGAGGTCGCCGACGCCGACTCCCTCGGCGTCGGGGCGGCAGGCGCCGCGGCCTGCCCGGGCCGACCCCACCGATTCCTCGTCGGAGTCGGTCTGGGAGTCTGAAGAGGAAGAGTCACCTGATTCTTTTCGGACTCGGTGTGTCCCCTCGGACTCACCTGAGTCCGAACCTCGGAAGCAGTCCCCCCCGGAGGATGCCCGGTTCTCGGACTTCGTCAGGGATATGGCCAAGGCTTTGGCCTTCCCTGCGGATCCCGAGGAGGAGCCTCGAGCCGAAGAGCTCGATGCCCTCCAGTATGACTCTCCCGCCAGGGAACACTTTACTGTACCGGTTCCTCCCATGCTGGAACGACTACTCTTCCGCATGTGGGAGAGTCCGGCCTCCTCGCCGGTCCTGAGCAAGCGGGTCGATTCTATCTATCGAGTCCGCAAGAGCCCTGGCTTCCAAAAAGCACAGCTACCGCACCATTCCATGGTAGTGGAATCGGCCATGCATCGTCTTAAGAGCCAGAAGATGCACTCCTCGGTGCCTCCTGGCAGGGAGGCCCGTAACCTGGATGGCCTTGGTAAGAAGTGTCTCCAGGGCTCTATGCTTGCGTGTCGTGTCCAGACCTACCAGCTATACATGGGCATGTATCTCCGAGACCTGGCTAAAGAGCTAGCCGGTTTCTCCGCTGGTTTGTCCGAGGAACCTTTGCGGAGGTTCCTGGCCTTGTCCACTGGCATTCGGGAATGCTCAAAATTCATATCCCGAGCAGCCTATGATGGCTTTGAAGCATCGGCTCGAGTAGCCGCAGCCGGCATCGGTGCCCGCCGACAGGCTTGGCTTCAGTCGTCTGACCTTGAGCCCTGGGTGCAGGACAAGTTGGTCGATGTCCCCTGCCGAGGTGAAAACCTCTTTGGCAAGCCAATGGCTGAAAAGGCTGCACAGATCGAGACGGAGACTCTCACCAGGACTAGGCTTTCTAGGAAGACCTCCGCCCCTTCCCAGAAAAAGAAGGGCTCGGGAAAGAAGTCCTTTTACCCAAGAAAGGCGGCTGCCTACAAACACTACCCCCAATATCAGGCCCCTGCAGCTCCCCAACAGGGACAGCAGGCCAAGGGACGGGGTAACGGGTCCCGTAGGCAGCAAGCCACCAAGCCTGCACCACCAGCCCCTGCTCAGCAGGGTGGGGGTTTTTGACTCCTTAAGCATAGCCTCTCCCCCTCCGCTGGCTCCTCCCAGCACTGGAGGCCGGCTGGTTCACTTCGCCCACAGGTGGTCCAGCATCACTTCAGATGCCTGGGTGCTTCAAGTCGTAAGAGAAGGCTATCTTCTCCACTTCCACCAGGTCCCTCCCTCCTATTTCCCGGGAGAACCTCCACGACTCCCTCTGCACAGGGACTTACTCCTTCAGGAGTTAGCAGGTCTTCTACAGGAACAGGCGGTGGAACCGGTGCCCCACCACCTGAGAGGTCAAGGCTTTTACTCCAGGTACTTTCTAGTACCAAAAAGGACAGGAGGCCTCAGACCCATCCTGGACTTGCGCAACCTCAACAGGTTTCCTCGTGCGGGAAAAGTTCAAAATGCTTACCCTTGGAATCCTTCTGCCCTACCTCCAGCAGGGAGATTGGCTATGCTCCTTGGATCTAAAGGATGCCTACACGCACATCCTCATCCACCCAAGCCACCGCCAATACCTAAGGTTTGTGGTGGCAGGAAATCATTACCAGTACAGAGTACTGCCCTTTGGCCTGTCCTCCGCACCGCGAGTCTTCACAAAATGTCTCGCGGTGGTGGCGGCCCATCTCCGGCTTCACAGCCTCTATGTCTTTCCGTACCTCGATGACTGGCTCATCAGAGCAGCGTCTGCTCCGGAGGTCACCAACGCCACACGTCGCACGGTGACTCTTCTGCAGTACTTGGGCTTTGTCATAAACTTCGCAAAGTCCACTTTGCTCCCTTCACAGGATCTCGAGTTCATCGGCGCAAGACTGCACACTCCTCAGGCGCGTGCTTTCCTGCCTCTCGACAGGGCTCAACGGCTCATGGACCTAGCCGACCGTTTTCGCAGCCAGTCCCTGGTCTCCGCCAGGCGCTTCCTGAGACTGCTCGGCCATATGGCTTCCACCGTCCATGTGACCCCCAATGCCCGCCTGAATATGCGGCCTGCTCAATGGTGTCTTCGCAAGCAGTGGCAACAAGCCACAGGCGGCCTAGCAGACCTAGTGCGCGTCTCCGAGCCGCTGGCCTCGTCTCTCCAGTGGTGGCGTCATCGGCCGAACCTGGTACTCGGCATGCCTTTTCAGTCGCCTCAGCCGGCCCAGGTGCTGACGACAGATGCGTCCCTCCTGGGTTGGGGAGCACATTGTCAAGGGGCACGTACTCAGGGCCTCTGGACCACGTGGGAGTCTGCTCAGCAGATCAACTTCCTGGAGCTCAGAGCGATCCGCCTGGCTCTCAAGGCTTTCTCCCACCTGACCTCTCACCAGTCCGTCCTTGTCCAGATGGACAATCAAGTTGCCATGTTCTACGTGAACAAACAGGGGGGCACAGGCTCCTTCCTTCTCTGTCGGGAAGCACAGAAGCTCTGCTCTTGGGCCGTCAGTCACGGCGTTCTTCTCAAGGCAGTTTATCTCCCAGGCCAAGAAAATTGCCTGGCGGACAAACTCAGCAGGATCCTCCAGCCGCACGAGTGGCGCCTGGATCCCTTAGTAGTTCAGAAGCTCTTTCTAAAGTGGGGCCTCCCCACGATGGATCTCTTTGCCAGTCCTCACAACCGGCAACTTCCTCGCTTCTGCTCTCGTCAGCCACATCCCCTTCGAGTTGCGGCAGACGCTTTTCTACTCTCATGGTCGGAGAGCCTTCTGTATGCTTTTCCTCCCATCCCGCTAGTCTCTCGAACTCTTTTCAAGGTTCTCCGAGACAAGGCTTCCATGATCCTGGTGGCCCCTCGCTGGCCCAGACAGCCGTGGTTTCCACTCCTGTTGCAATTAGCGGTAGAGGATCCGTTCCCTCTGGGGTTTCAACCGGATCTCCTCACTCAGGATCAGGGGTCTCTGCTACACCCCAACCTCAGATCTCTCAATCTAATGGCCTGGCTGCTGAGAGGGTAGTCCTTGCTCCCCTTCTCCTGCCGGCAGAGGTGGAGGAGGTCGTCCTAGCTTCTCGGCGACCTTCTACCCGCAAATGCTACGCCCTTAAATGGCGTCGCTTTTCCGTTTGGTGTACCCAACAGTCTCAGGATCCCTTCTCCTGCTCGGTGTCGGTGATCTTGCAGTACCTGCTATACCTCTCTAATCTGGGCCTTAAGTCCAACTCCGTCAAAGTTCACCTCAGTGCTCTTTCGGCACATCATGTGCCGGTGGACGGCAGACCTCTTTCCAGCGACCCTCTCGTAGCGAGGTTTCTCCGAGGTCTCCTTCTACTTAAACCACCTCTGCGCCCGCCAGCGCCTGACTGGGATCTGAATGTGGTTTTACAGCGGATCACCTGTCCGCCCTTTGAACCTATGGCTACCTGTTCTCTCCGTTTTCTTTCTTGGAAAACATTGTTCTTGATAGCCCTCACTTCCGCTAGGCGCGTAAGTGAATTGCAGGCCCTCGTGTCTGATCCCCCTTACACTCGGTTCTACAAAAATAGGGTAGTCCTACGGACTCACCCAAAATTTCTTCCAAAAGTGGTCTCCCCTTTTCACATCAATCAGGAGGTGGTACTTCCGACCTTCTTTCCCAGACCACACTCCAGCCGAGCTGAAATGGTCCTCCATACCCTGGACTGTAGAAGGGCATTAAACTTCTACCTTGACCGTACGCGGGAGCACCGTAAAGCTACTCAGCTTTTTGTGTCTTTTGATCCCAATAAATTGGGACTCCCGGTCTCCAAGCGTACTCTGTCCATCTGGGTTGCGGACTGTATCACTTGGGCTTATGGGGCGGCCGGACTCTCCTTGGATGGTCGAGTCACGGCTCATTGTGTTCGGGCAAAGGCTACGTCGGTGGCTTACCTCCGCTCTGTTCCGCTGGCAGACATCTGCCGGGCCGCTACTTGGTCTTCGAGCCAGACTTTTGCGGTCCATTACTGTCTCGAGAGGGAGTCCCGCAGGGACAGTGCTTTCGGACAGGCAGTCCTCCGTAATCTCTTTGAGGTTTGAGCAACTCCTACCCTCCATCCCGGATGTGGGCTACCGGTGGGTAATAATTCAGCGAAGATTCTTTCCTTCTGTGCTGCTGAGCTAGAGGGAGCTCATTTTTTGTGCTTAGGGTCTCCGGTAGCCTTAAGCTTGGGAGTCCCATATGTGAGGACTGACTTCCTGCTTGGTCCTGGAGAAAGCGTAGTTACTCACCTGTAACAGGTGTTCTCCAGGAGCAGCAGGAATCAGTCCTCACAACCCTCCCTCCTCCCCGTGGAGTTGCAATCATCTGCTTAAGTTTTTTTGCAAATTTTTATGCTGTCTTTTTAGCTATGTCATCTGACTGGCTAAGATGGCACCCTTGGGCGGGAAGGCGACCGCGCATGCGCGCTGCAATTCCCAAAGGCTTTCTTTGAAAGCTGGGGAAAATTGCTCCGCGAGGGCTCCGTCGGCGCCGACGTCACCCATATGTGAGGACTGATTCCTGCTGCTCCTGGAGAACACCTGTTACAGGTGAGTAACTACGCTTTATTTGCATTCAGCGACTCCAAATAAAGGACTTTTTCAGTTACGTCTCGCTTTCTGTCTTTCCACTGTTTTTTGCGAGTACGGTGTGTTTTCTAAGGACCTTATTTTACATAGGGTACTCTTAATTAGATCAGATAGTGTTGGCAGTGTTATAGGGCAGATGTAACAAAAAAAGAACCCAATCGGATAAAACCAATAGCCCAAAAAAAATCCGAAATGACTGAACAATTCCCACCATGCAAAAAATTATTTTTTGTCGGAGCTTAGTCAGCCCAGTGCCAGGGACACCACCCTCAGCACCACCGTGACCACTCCATTTTAATAAAGAAAGATACGTTTGCCATTTGCTGTTTCTCTGGACCTGAGGCAGGGTTGTTGTGCTGAATGGTGGCAGACCCGAAACGTGGAGCCACGTCGTCAACTACAGTCTCGGCATTTTGGCGCTACAACAGCTAAGTTTGGACTTTAGGTTTCTTAAAAGTATCTTTCTTTATTAAAATGGAGTGGTCACGGTGGTGCTGAGGGTGGTGTCCCTGGCACTGGGCTGACTAAGGTCCGACAAAAAATAATTTTTTGCATAGTGTTATAGGGCAGCCATGCATTTGCTGTGCCTGGCACTGGGTGACGTGACTGATGTAGTGCCAACATTTCCCGGATTATCCCATGCAGTCTATATCCCTACCCAGGCCACGAGCAATGAGAGCTGCGAGAGTGGTGATATATCTGGAGTCTGGCTACATGGTGTGATGGCACAGAGATCTCCCCTCCCATGCCCACATGGCCCTGACTAGGGGAGCAGTGCCACAAAGCTGGCTTGGGAAAGGCAGTCAGGGTTTTCTCACAGGTAGCGAATATACACAGACTGACAAACGTCACGATGGGACAGTGTAGCTGCTGTGAGAAATACCAATACCCAAATAGGTGGGCCTCAGATGCCATAACACAACTCCTACAACTACTACTGATCATTTGTATAGTGCTACAAGATGAATGCAGCGCTGCACAGACACACATAAAAGATGGTCCCTGCTCAGCGGAGCTTACAATCTACTTGGGACAGTCAACACAGCGACTGTGAACAGGTTACATCCAGGGGGAATGGTCAGGAAACACAAGGGAGCTTAGGTGGATCTGTTCCAACAGCGGCAATGATGACGTGAACAATCAGTTTGGGTTTGAGAAGGGCCAGGGATGAAGCCTGATGTACAGACTCAGGTAGTTTGTTCCAGGCAGAAGGAGCAGCAAGGTGAAGGGAGCAACATCCGAATATGACAGTAGAAGGGAAGGGCACAGATACAAGCAATCCGACAGAACAGCGGAGTTCACAGGAGGGGGTCGGGAGAGATAAGAGGGAAATGGTAGTGCAGAGCAGCAGAATGAGTGCACTTATATGCCATATGCACGAAACGGGCATACATTTGTTGCTCAGAAATATTATGCATCCTTTGGGGACCTGCAAGGTTAGTTTGAGGTTTTGTGGAACTGGTGAGGATCCATCCTTAGTAGATTAAGGTGTGTTTGTAGAGATGACCAGGGCAGGAATCACTGGGGCTAGTTCCTAATGCCATGTACCATTTGATGCAAGGTATGCCCTGACATACATGTTCATATTTACATTCATGTATACCATATTGAGGTGCACTGGGCTTTCCTCACCTGGTTTGCATTTTGTCGTGCTGTGAGGGCTGTGAGAGCTTAGGGACTAAGGGAGCTTGTGTGCATCAGTGATGCTGTGAGGGCTTGTCTGCATCAGTGATGCTAAGGGGGTTTTCCAAGATGGACAGGTCTCAGCTATGGTGCCAGACCAAGACAAACCACCCATCTGGGCAGCAGCAGAATGGAATGGTGCTGGCAGTGGAGGATCACATTTTTGTGACAGCGCAACACCACTAAATTAAACTGCGTGGTAGAAAGGCCTGACAATCTTCTTCCGTATCTTGCCATGAAAACCCAATGGACAGTCACAACAAAACAAATTGCACTATAGTGCTGGAAGATGAGACTCCCGGGTCAGAAGGCACTCAATTGGCTACCGGGGAAGAGCTGAAGACCTTTCAGAGTAGAGCCAGCATTTATGATGTGGTTGGATCAAACCCCTTGGAACATCTGACTGCTGATGTAGCTACGCATGAAATGAGAGTCAGAAGCTGCCATACATATTGGGACATGGAACATATGAAGCATAAACCAAGGGAAGCTGGAGGTGGTCAAGAATGAAACGGAACGTGTACATCTGGATCTGTTGGGTGTCAGTGAACTGAAATGGACTGGCATCGCACGCTTTGCATCTAATGATCACATGATCTACTATGCTGGAAATGAAAGACAAAGAAGAAATGGTGTTGCATTTATAATAAAGAAGAAACTTGCAAGAACTGTAATGAAATACAATGTAATCAGTGAACACTTAGCTTCTATTTATCTACGAGGAATGCCCATCAACACAACTATAATTCAAGTATATGTCCCAACAACAGCTGCAGAAGAAGATGAAGTTGATGAGTTCTATGAGCAAGTACAAGCTGAAATTGACAGAACATGCAAACAGGATATCTTGATAGTCATGGGTGACTGGAACGCAAATGTTGGTAACAAAGAAGAAGGCAAAGTGGTTGGAAAATATGGACTTGGCAACAGAAATGAAGCTGGAGAAACACTGATAGAATTCTGCAAGACCAACGATCTATTCATCTCAAACACCTTCTTCCAGCAACACAAGCGGCAACAGTACACATGAACTTCACCCAATGGATTGTACAAAAACCAAACTGACTACATCTGTGGAAGGCAATGATGGAAAAGCTCTATAATAACAAAGACAAAACCTGGAGCCAACTGTGGTACAGATCACCAACTACAAGTATGCAAGCTCAAGTTAAAGTTGAAAAAGAGCAAGCCATTCATGAATGTAGCAAAATATGACCCTGCGAATATACCACCAGAATTTAAAGACTGCCTGCAAAATTGATTTGCTGCTTTAGATACAAATGACAGAGCTCCAGAAGAGTTATGGGATGACATCAGAAAGGTTATGTTGGAAGAAAGTGAGAAATCTCCACAAAAGGTGAAAAAGCAAAAACGGCCAAAATGGATGACCGAAGAAACTCTGAAAATTGCCTAGAAATGCAGAAAAGCTAAAGCCAGAGTATAAAGAAAGGCAATCACAGAACTCAACAAAGATTTCCAACATGCAACAAGACAACACAAGGAGAAGTACTGCAATGATGCATGCAAGGAAAAAGAAACAGAAATTATTAGAAGAAGAACAAGATCGGCTTTTCTAAAGCTATGAAGTTAAAGAAAAAAATACCAGCCTCGAATTGGAATGTTACAAGATGCTCAAGGATCCATGTTGAATGATGCTGAGAAGGTCAAAAAAAGTGGAAAGAATATACAGAGTTATTATATGATAAAGATCAAGTGATCCAACAGCTGTTTCGACCTGTACCTTATGATCAGGAACCATTGGTGATGAAAGAAGTCATCAAAGCAGCATTGAAAGCCTTATGTTTGTTTATTTAAAAACTTTATATACTGCCCGTCACAGGGTATCAGAGCAGTTTGCAGTCATAAAATCATAAAAGGCTGCAGAAAGGAAAGAGAACGCCAATTTAGAAGTTTCCAAGAGGGGAAAAGGAAAGAGAACAGAAAAGTAAAAAAAAAAAAACAACCAAACGACAAGACAACCAATAAAGAAGTTAATTACAATACTCGTTAAGGGGGAAAGTAGTAGGAGGTCAGGGAGGGGGCGGAAGGTTGTATGCCATACAAAAAAGGTGAGTTTTTAAGTGGGGTTTAAAGGATTTGAAAGAAGAATCCAATCGGAGGGCAGGGGGGAGCGAGTTCCAGAGGTGGGGCCCAAGAAAGTAAAAAGCGGAAGACCGTGTAGATTCTAGGTGGGCTTCGGACGGGGAAGGAAGGAACAAGTGGTTGGAGTGGACAGAACGGAGAGAACGGTGGGGGGTGTGAAGGTGTATCAGATCAGCAAGGTACAAAGGAACACCAGTGTGAATAGTTCTGTGGACAAAGATAAGAATTTTGAATTGTATGCGATATGAAACAGGGAGCCAATGGTGGTGCAAAAGTAGGGGGGGGGGGTGACATGATCCAAGCGGGATGCATGTGAAAGCATATGGACAGCTGTATTCTGGAGATGTTGGATGCGGAACAGTTGAGATTGAGGGAGACCAGCTAAGCAAACGTTACAGTAGTCCAAGCGCGAGAGAACTAATGAACAAAGAAGGGTAGCCAGAGAGGAGGAGGAGAGAAAAGGACGGACAGCACGGAGTTGTTTTAACACAAAAAAGGAACGTTGGACCAAGGATGAAATGTGACTCTTAAAGGTGAGGGCAGAATCAAGAGTAACAAAGCTCCAGGCATTGATTGCATTATCATTGAAGTATTACAGCAATCTGATGCATCTGTTACCATACTTACAAGGCTCTTCCTGGAAATGTGGACGACAACATCATGGCCATCTGACTGGAAAAGATCTGTGTTTATATCAATTCTAAAGAAAGGTGATTCAACTGAATGTGGAAATTATCGCACAATTGCTCTAATCCCACATGCCAGCAAGATTCTACTGAAGATTATTCAGCACAGACTGCAAGCATACCTTGAACGAGAACTGTCTGAAGTGCAAGCAGGGTTCAGGAAAGGGCAAGGAATGAGAGGCATCATCGCAGATGTGAGATGGATCCTTGAAAAGACTAAAGAATACCAAAAGGATATCTATATGTGTTTTATTGACTACAGCAAGGCTTAGTGGTTAGGACACAGTACCTCAGGCCAGAGGGTCAGGGGTTCAAGTCCCACCTGGGGACAGCAAACTCAGGCTGGAGGGACTGGGGTTTCTAGTCCTATAGGCACTCCTTGTAGCCATGGGCAAGCCACATAACCCTCAGTTGCCTCAGGTACACATAGATTGTGAGCCCTTTGTGAACAAGGGAATGTATCCAGTACCTGTTTGTAGTGATTACATAATGTAAACTGCTTTGATTGAAGGATAAGGTGATATAGAAAAACTGGTTAAATAAAAATAAAATAAATAAACCATGAAAACCTCTGGGCCACATTGAGAAGTATGGGTATACTAGAACACCGGATCGTTCTCTTGCACAACTTTACAATGATCAAGAAGCAACAGTTCAAATGGAATAAGGAGAAACAGGATGGTTTAAAATCTGCAAAGGTGTACAACAAGGCTACATACATTCCCGCTACCTGTTTAATTTATATGCAGAACAAATCATCAGAGAAGCAGAACTGTATGAAAACAACAGAGATGTGAAGATTGATGGAAGATTCATCAACAACCTTCGCTATTCTGATGGTACCACATTACTAGCTAAAAGTGAAGACGATCGAAAACATTTGCGTCTCAAGATCAAGGAACATGTCTTAAAATGGGCCTGCACCTTAATGTAAAGAAGACAAAGATCCTGACAACTGGCAAAATCAATAAGTTCATTATCGATGGAGAAGAACTCATGTGTATACTGTGAAGAAAAAGCAACCAATGTATATACTGTAGATAGTGGTAGTTAGATGTAAATAGCAGTAGTTAGTTGTAGATAGTTTCCCCAGTTGGAGATCCAAGTGTATTCCACCTGTTCAATGTAAGTGCTTAACAGGCTTCCTGTTCTGTACAAAAGTGTTACTTGTAAACCGCACTGATTTTAAAAAGCACGGTATATAAAAGCGATAAATAAATAAATAAATAAAAATAAATAAGAAATTGAAATAGTGGACAACTTTAACCTACTTAGATCAACTATCAATAAAGAAACAACAAGCAGTCAATAAATCAGATGAGACATTGCTCTTGGCAGAATGGCTATGAAGGACCTAGACAAGATTCTCAAGAGCAGAGCTATCTCTCTCCATACAAAGATTTGACTTGTTCAAGCCATGATATTTTCAACATCATATGGATACGAAAGTAGGACAGTGAAAAAGATAGACAGGGGTTATTTAGGAACCTAGTAAATATATTATGACCAGTATGGTCCATTGGTCTGCCCAGTAAGGTGGCTAGTGGTAACTAGCTTACCCCCATTATGTCTTTGATTAGGGTTGTACCCACCACTCCGTCCAGGTAACCTCCCTCAATGCCTTTGTTTAGGGTTGTAGGTACTGCTTCATTCATGTCATCCACCGCCCCTCCTCTATCTGTTGAATTATAAATGAGAGATCAAGCATGGCGAACACACTAACCACCCCTTCATCAATAAAGACAAGCACCCAAGCCACCAAGAACCAAGTCTTTTCTTTATATGCACCATCTCTGTGAAATGCCCTCCCTGCCTCAATTCGAGCCATCTCCGACCACTCAACCTTTAGAAAAGCCATAAAGATACACTTGTTCCATCTTTTCTATGACCACATTCCATAGATATGACATACCCGTAGGGTGGTCCATAAAAATGAATTCCTGAATTCCTTTGCTCCCTGGCCTGACTCTGGTTCCATTTAGGTAGAAAACACTGTGTACAAAGTTTGAAGCCAATCAAATAATATTTAGGGGTGGCTCAACAAGTCTTGAGATTTCCCCCTGGGAGCAGATGACGAAATGTTGCATCATCTTGTATCATCCACTCAGTTCCATGCTGATTACATTTGATTGCGTCATATTTGAACTAATCTCGTCTCTGAGAGGTGGCAAAGACATTGTACTATTATCTTTGTATCTTTATTCTTTTCAGATGGCGAAAAAACGTGGTTTTTATCTCATTGAAGAAATGTCCACCACAATTCTGGGGGCCAAGCTCCCCAGCAAGGAGCAAGTGTTAAGTGTATTTTTACATCACCATATGACATTAAACAAAGGGATTAGTGAAAGTGCATCTATTGTAACAAGTGAAGTAGAAGCTTACTGGGAAAAGGCCAGGCTTCCTGTTCAAAGAAATGACAAAATTCAAGAAAAAGTAAGCAAATTGTTCAATCAGTGGAAACTTTTGAAGAAAAACAAAGGGAGAGGAGGGAAACAAGAGGCAAATGAAAAAGAATTCCAGGTTGCAATGAAAAACCTATTTGATGTGGCGCATGCCAATGCAGTGTCTTTAATTCATATTCAAGAAGACAAAGAATTCTTAATAGCGCAACGAGAACCAGGGTGCCGCGGCTCAATGTGCGCGATGGACAAGAAACTGGCCAACACAGAAGCAAGATCGCAACAGCGAGAAGAAGAACTGAAAAGGCGCAGACAAAAACATGTTGCCGAAGCCAAGGCAACTACAAGCCAAGTTCAGCTGGAAGGATCTTCTTCCTCAGCAGAGTCAGGTGAAGACTCGTCGACATCTGCGGATTCAGATAACGGACAGAAGAAAGCAACTCCACAAACAAAGCAGTTTCGACCTAACAATGTCTGAACCCCAGAGCTTACAGCAGCCCTGGATCGGACAGGGACAACGGATCACAATGCTCTGTTTGTGGTAGCTGAAACCGCCAGAAGTCTGGGACATTATCCTGGGGAGCTCAATATCAGCCGCTCCAGCGTCAAGTGCCATAGAGAAAAGCACCGTCAGCAACAATGGACGGACCTGCACAACGCATTCAAAGCCGAAGGCAAAACATGCATTGTGCATTGGGATAGCAAGTTATTGCCATCTCTCCTCTGTTCAACCACATCCGTTGACCGCCTTCCAGTTTTGATAACGGCTGTCTCCACTGGAGAAACACAACTTCTTGGTGTACCAAAACTGACATCAGGAACGGGCGAGAATCAAGCTGCAGCAGTTTATGAACTGTTACAGGAATGGTGTTTGGATGAAAAGGTTGCAGGCTTCTGCGTTGATACAACTGCATCGAACACGGGACATCGATCAGGAGCGTGCATTTTTCTAGAACAGAGACTCCGTCGCACAGTCCTTCATTTGGCATGCCGCCATCACATTTACGAAATAATTCTTGGTGCAGTATTCTCTACATGCTCTGGAGCTTCATCGGGTCCCGATGTCCAACTCTTTCACCGGTTCCAAAAGAATTGGGGCTCCCTTGACAAATCCAACTATCAAACTGGAAAAGACTTGGAGGTGCTGCAACCTGACAGGGATCGCATCATGAAGTTTGTGGAATCCAAGTTGGCACAGGGCAATCACCGAGATGATTACCTGGAATTCTTGGAGTTAACGATTGTCTGCCTTGGAGGGAATCTTCCTAGTTTCAATTTCAAGAAACCCGGAGCTTTCCATCATGCCAGATGGATGGCAAAAGTCTTGTACTGTCTCAAGATTTGGATGTTCCGAGGACAACTCAAAGATCTTACCCAACGGGAGGAGTCCTGTGTTCGTGATGTGAGCATTTTCTCCATCCTGATTCATGTGGAAGCCTGGTTTTCTGCCCCTGATGCCGCAGTTGCTCCTCGAACAGATTTGGAGATGCTGAAGAAACTACACTCTTACCACAATGACCGTGTTGGAAGAGCGGCCAGAGACAAACTGCAACAGCATCTGTGGTATGTGTCAGAGGAGCTTGTGGCACTGTCACTGTTCGATGAAGCTGTTTCAGCACCGACAAAGCGGGCCATAGTGTCGGCCATGATCCCGGCAGAATCAGATGAAAGCGATGAGGATGATGACGAAGACGAAGATCCCCCAAAGCGGGTCGAATTGAAAAGTTCCATGATTCCACCACTTGAATCTTTTGCAACTCGCAAAGTCAATCCGTTTCCTGAAACACCTCGACATCAACAGTGATTTTCTTAATGCAGACCCAGAAGACTGGGAAGAGAATGCATCATTCAAAGACGGTCTGAAGAAAGTAAAAAATCTTCCAGTGAGCGAGGGGTCAAACTCATTGAGTTCAATGGCCGACACACCACAAAAGAAGAGCAACTCCAGTTCCTTCTGGGTGTTGTCTCGCAACACCGTAAGATGTTCCCCACATCGTCAAAGTCCTTACTAGCATCTGGACCACATTGAGTGCTTGGCAAGCATGATACCCCCGTCTATGAGCGGATAATACCCAGTGGTCTGACGAACCCTGGGGGGGATCCAGGGGCCTGATAGATAGGGACCTTGAGCCACCCCTAAATATTATTTGATTGGCTTCAAACTTTGCACACATTGTTTTCTACATAAGTGGAACCAGAATCAGGCCTGGGAGCAAAGAAATTCCTACTTTTATTTTTTCCCCTATGGCAGTGGACCACCCTAATACCCAGTGCCTGTCAATCCCATTGCTTCAACCTCCCCTACGTAAACGTTTAAGATCTAATTTAGTTCCCCCTTGTTCTACCCAAGTTGACGTTCCTGTTCAGTGTTAATCGCTTGTTTCAGTTTAATGCCTATTCTGTGTAAAACGGTTCCATTGTTCATGTTCTATGTAAACTACGATGATTTTGAAATAGTGCGTTATATAAGAGCAAATAAATAAATAAAATAAATAAAAGTTATTTACGTTTGTTTCGTATCCATCCTCTTGCTATATAGAGATAGAAACATGACAGCAGAAAAAACCACATGATCCATCCAGTCTGCCCTTCCATATCAACTACTACAATAGTCCCCTTTTTTTCTTTAGAGTTCCTCTGTGTTTGTCCCATGCCTTTATTGAATTCTGTCACTGTTTTTGCCTTTACCACCTTCATTAGGAGGGCATTCCAGGCATCCATTACCCTTTCTGTGAAAAAGTATTTTGTTTACCTGGTTGCAGTTTCAGTTCATGCCCTCTAGTTTTACAGCTTCCCCTTCTTTGAAAAAGATTTGTTTGTTCATTAATACTCAAAGTATTTCAATGTCTATGTCCTTTGTCCCTTCTCTCCTCTAGAGTATATATATTTAGGTCGTCTTCTCACATGTCTTCTTGCAGAGATGTCAAATCATTTTGATTGCCTTCTTCTGAACCATTTCAAGTCTTTTTATATCCTCTGTGAGATAGGGTCTCCAAAACTGAACACAATACTCTTAAGTGTTATTCGTTCCTTGTAAACAGTTGAAATACACTGCTTTTATTATTCTATGTAAACCGTTTTGATTCGTAGAAAGACAGTATATAAAAATGTTAAATAAATAAATAAAGCCACACAGAAACGTCGACAGCAGTTTTTGTTGCTTAGACCTCAGGTTTTACAGCTGGGAGGTCCTTTCTTTCTTAGATACCCATGTCGATGTTTAGTCAAATATCAGGGTGTTAGCTATACTTTTTTTGAGCCTTCCCATCTAACCCAGTTCATAGTAGGTCGGAGTGCTCTCCTGGTTTAGTATATTCGGGATTTATTTAATACAGCTCCTTCTCGTGTTATATTTCCTAAATTTATTTCCTTTGATTTGTGTCTTGCTCCCCCTCAAATTTGTGGGCTAGTGAATAGTTACTTTATTAATTTTGAAGGCTAAGGGTTTTCCTTATGCTGCATTGATAGTAGTGTTTTCTTTTGAATATTCTTTACTGTAACAGGATGTATCTTGCGAATTCTTTTGAAATTATATAAATAAAAAAATAAATAAATAAATAAAAAAGTGTGGCATCACCAATGACTTGTTCAGGAGCTTTAATACCTCCTCCTTTCTGATGGTTATTCCTCTCTGTATGCAACCTAGCATCCTTCTGGCTTTGGCTACTACCTTTTCACATTGTTCCGCCAACTTGAGATCCTCATACACCATTACTCCAAGGTCTTTCTCCTGAACTATGCACACCAACCTCTCACCCCATGCCGCATACATCTCTGCATGTCTTCATACTAAATCTTAAATGCCAAATATTAGAACATTCTTATCATTTTTGTAGTTCTTTCCTCATGTTGTCTACAACCTCAGAGGAGTCCACTCTGTTGCAAATCTTTGTGTCATCATCAAAAAAAGTGTCATCAGGCTCCATCAATACGGACATCACCCATATGTGAAGACTACATTCTTGCTTGTTCCTAGAGATCACAAGAGACTCTGCCAAACCTATATGCTCTTGTAAAAAAGGTGCAGGACTGCATGGGTATACCTCACCATATTCTATGGGAGCAGTGATTTTAAGGGGCTGCATAGTGGAGGGAAATGGAAACCCTCCTGTTTATCGGCACTATGGTGGTGGATCATTAGGGGAGTTACAGTTGTGGTTGGGTTGGGTAAGGGGAATTCTATTCCAGGGGAGGGGGATTGGAGCTGCCCGCAGGGTGGGGTCTTGGATAATGTGTTTCTGAGGGTAGGGATCTTCATGAGGGGGTTCCCAAGATCAGGTTACTGATGGGGGAGTCCAACCTTGGTATTCACCACTGATCCTGACAGCAGGCACGTTTTCATGCCTAGGGCAAGTATAAATGCCAACATCTAAAAATTGGCAACGAGACTTGAATTCGATAAAATGGGAAATCCATGTCTGCATTGTAGGCCAGTCCAAATTACCCCCCTCTTACCACCCCTACCACTCTCCCAGGGAATTTAGACGTGGTGAGCATTCCTCATCTCTCACTTTATGAAAAGGGGGAAGCATGTCTACATTGTTGTCCCACCCAAACCACTCCTTCTCCCTGCTTCCACCATTCCCCCAAGGAATATCAACATGAGCATTCCTCCATCTGAAAAAAACCCTGTTCTAAAATGACATTTATATATGTATGACAAACTATACATGTAAATGCTGCTTTTGAGACATGAGATTGCTTTTCATATCTACATGACTAGATCAAGGGCATGCGATGGATATGATCTACCTAGGATTCTGTAAAGCCTTTGATATTGTTCCTCATAGGATGTTTATTAATAAACTGAACAGCTTTGGGGTCCCAAAGCCGTGAAATGGATCAGAAATCGGTTGACTGACAGAATACAGACAGTGACGGTAAACGGAATTCATTCAGAAGAAAGGAATGCGAGTAGTGGAGTGCCTCAAGGATTGGTCCTGGGACTGGTACTGTTCAATGTTTTTTGTGAGTGATATTGCAAAGGATTGAAAGGAAAGTTTTTTTTTGATGATGGAGCCTGCACAGGAACGCTCGCTAGCGTCCAATATGAAAGCCTTTGGGAGCACTCAACTGCACCTGCATTGCTGTCTTCCCAATTCTCTCTCTTCAGTTCTTCATTTTCTGTGGAGCCAGCAGGAAGCAAATCCTGTCACTGCAGCAAAAATGTCTTTTTGTGGATAGCGTCTGCCATCCCATCGACACCGGCACTGTTTTAGACATTGTTGGTTCCCTTATTCTTTTTTTCTTTCTTTTTTCCTTTCTTATTTTCTTAAGGAAAAAAAATTAACTACTTGGACATCAATGCCCTTTTAGGCCTTAAGCCTCCCATACTCTTCATTCGTTTCTCCATACTCTCAAGAACTAGTGGTTTCAAAAAATGCACTAAGTGTGCCAGCATCATTTTGGCGACTGACACACATGACTGGTGTCTACAATTCCTTGACCCAGATCACCAACCAAAGGACTGTCCCCTTTGTCATAAGATGACCTGGAGAGTCTACAGACCTGGACCTCTAATTTAGGTACACTCTTCGCCTCAGATACGGTATTGTTGGCGTCCAATTCTTCAAGAGCCTCTTAATCCTCTCCTGGATCTTAGGTATCCTCAAAGTCCAAGCATAAGGCCACATTGAAGTCTGTGGGCTCCCCCAGAGAAAGATGTTGCTCTAAACACCGAGATTCCTCGAGAGTTGCCTCGGAGGCAGATCGGCCTGCCAAAAAACCCCGGCGGGAGGCCTTGCCCTCCATAGCCATCGAGGGGTTCCAGGATGCTCCCGAGAGCTACTGGTGCCGTGCTCTGGGACAGTGGCACAAATACCCATCACCAATACCCAAGCATCAGCAACCTTGATAGACCAGCATATACTGGCCATCGAGCATTTATTTATTTTATTTATTTAACTGCATTTATATCCCGCTTTTCACCGGGTCAAAGCGGTGTAACATGTAACATAGGGAGGGGTAATTTCTTTTAGGAAGGGGCCATCACCAGGGTCAACAATTAATGATTATGGGTGGACATGGACATGATTTACTTCTGCTAAAATCTAAGTGTTAGGTCATGGTGGTGTTTCCGTTGAAAGATGTTCACGGAATAGGATTGTCTTTAGCTGTTTCTTAAATGATGTGATGTCGTTGTTGTTCTTGATGTGGTTTGGTAGAGAGTTCCAGAGGGATGGAGCATAAAGTTCGAATGCTCTGTTGCAGGTCCGTTGTGTAGATTTGGTTCTTTTGTGGGGGACAACGATAGAGTTATTGGAGGAATGTCTGGTTGATCTGTTGTGGGATGGTCGAGGCAGTAAGGAGTGTAGTGAGGTGTTCCGTGCTTGGTGGATAGTTTTGTGGATGAGTAAGATGGCTTTGTACCTGATTCTTGCTTGCAGTGGAAGGAGGTGAAGGTCTCTTAGGATTGGGGTGATGTGCTCCCGTTTTTTTGCATTTTGAATAATCCTTGCTGTGGTGTTTAAGGCAGTACGGAGGGAGTTGGTGTGCGAGGCAGGAAGTCCATGATAGATTATGTTGCAGAAATCCAGATGAGGGAGTGTCACAGCTTGCATCACTGTCCTAAAGTCGTGAGGTTCTAGGAGGGGCCTGAGTCGTTGGATAGTTTTAGCTTTGTGGAATATCATCCCAGCGGTTTTGTTGATTTGTTGTTTGAAGGTGAGAGCTTGATCAATGATGACGCCTAGATATCTTATTTGAGGCTGGATTTGTATTTGTGTGGTTCCCATGTTGAGGTGGGTAGGTGGTTTGAAGTCAGGTTCTTTTGTTACTATTAGGGCTTCGGTTTTCTTTATGTTGATGGATAGATTGTTCTCCTGCAGCCAGTTGGCCACGTCGTTGAAGCAGGCTGATAGCTGTTCGTTCTTTGGGTTGTTGGTTGTAATTGGTGCGTAGAGCATTATGTCGTCCGCGTAGATGTGGAAGTTGATGTTGTGGGTGCGTATGATTGAGCATAGTGGACGTAGGTATATGTTAAACAACATGGCTGATAGGGTGGATCCTTGGGGTACTCCTTGAAGTTGTTTGTATGGGGGCGAAGTTGTGGAGAGGGTGCGAATCCGTTGCTGTCTGTTAGTTAAGTAGGATCTGAACCATTGGAGTACAGTGTCCTTGATTCCGATTGTTTGTAGTCTGTGTATGAGGATTTCGTGTGAGATTGTGTCGAAGGCCGCTGATATGTCTAGGAAGATCAGGATGTACCCTGAGTTTTTCTCTTGTGTTCCGATGATGAGTGTGTTCATTAGGATGGTCATGAGGGTCTCAACTCCATGTAGTGGTCGGAAACCGTGTTGCTGAGGGTCAAGTATGTCGTTGGTGTCTAGATGATCTTGGAGCTGGTGTTGGACTATCTTTTCTATTATCTTGGTGGCGAGGGGGAGGCTTGCCACCGGTCTGTAGGAGGTGGGGTCCTTGGGGTCCAGGTTGTTCTTCTTTATGGTTGGTCGGATGACTGATGTTTTGAGGGCATCTGGCATGTATCCTTGTTTAAAGGATTCGTTTACGATGTGAGTTAGTGGGGTACTTAGGTCTTCCTTGGTTTTCTTTATCCATTCGGTAGGGCAGGGGTCCAGTGGGGAGGTAGTGGTGTTCAGACAGGAGATGGTGGAGGATATTTCTTCCTTTGAGGTGTCATTGAATGTAGTCCAGTTAGCGTTTATGGTGATCCTTGGGTATGTTCTTGTGGCTGTAGCGCATTGGTAGGGTTGTTGAGGTTGCTGAAATTGCTTGTATTGTCGGGCCAAGAGATCCGAGGGGATATCTGGAGGTTGATCGGAAGTGGTTGGTGTCTTTGTCAGTTTTTTAGCGATTTGGAAGAGTTCTCGAGATTTGTTTGCAGCGGTCGTGATGATTTTGGTGTGGTAGTTTCTCTTTGCATTGTCGGTTTCTGTGTGGTAGGCAGCGAGTTCATATAGGTATTGCTTTTTGTCTTTGTCAGTTTTGTTTTTTCTCCATTTTCTTTCTGTTCTTCTAAGATTTGTTTTCAGTTTTCGGAGATCAGGGGTGAACCAGCGGGCCTTTGAGGAGATGGGCTTGTTGCTGGTCTTGTTTACAGTTGCTCTGGATGCCGAGGAGATAGTGGTGTTCCAGTTGTCCATGAGGTCGTCAAGGTTATTTGAGTTCGTAAGTAGATTAGGTAAGGTCAGCGTCAGGAAGTCTTCTTTGTTGAATGCTTTGAATCTTCGTGTGTGTTGGGCGTATCCTCTGTTTGTATTTGGTCGATATGCGTGGGAGAGGTGGATGATGTAATGGTCTGACCATGGGACTGGTGAGATTGTCGGACTGCTGTATGAGGTGGATGCCTGGGAGTTCAGGAATATGAGGTCCAGGGTGTTTCCTTTTTCGTGTGTTGGTTCATTTATGATCTGCGATAGGTTCATTGCTGTCATGGCGTTAAGGAATGTTTCTGTTTGTGCGTCTTGGAGGGATGGGAGATTGAAGTCTCCTAGTATAATTGGTTCCTTTGATGGGTCGATGCTTTCGGAAATCAGGTGTAGTATCCTTGGTAAGTCAGAGTTTGCAGCTGGTGTTCTGTAGACCAGGCATATTGTGAGGTTTTTGTTGGTGAGGGTGAGGATATCTGCTTCATCGGAGGTTTCAGAGGTGAGGGTGCGTAGGTGGAGGTTGTCCTTTGCGATGATGGCTACTCCTCCGCCTTTTGCGTGCGTTCGGGAACAGTGATGAAAGCTGTATCCGATTGGTGTCAGTTGGTTCATTATTACTGTGTCCGTTTCTGTTAGCCAGGTTTCTGTTATGCATAGGATGTCGGTCTTCTCAGATATGATCAGGTCTTGGAGCATGTGATATTTGTTCCTGGTGGAGCGTGCGTTTATGAGTGTGATGGAGAGGTGCAGGTGATTGATGTGATTGGTGCTTTTGGCTGGCGTGTGGTGTGTGTGAGTTGGGTTGTTCGTGGTGTTGTAGATGCTTGTGGGTTGCAGTCCTGTGGTTCCTGTGTATGGAAGGTCAGTAGGTGTGGTGGGGCGGGAGTACAGTGTCTGTGCGGAAGGGGTTGTGCTTGTCAGTGTGTCTGCGTAAAGAGGATTGCTGAGTGTGTTTGGGTGGGGGTACAGTGTTAGCAGAGGAGTGAGAAGGTAGATGGGTGTAAGGAAGGGCGGCATGTTGTGAAAGAGTACCTGGGGTTTTGAAGCAGTGTAGTCTTTTTCTTGCCGGTTTGCTGGAGCGTTTGAATATCCTGTATTTGTCCTGTTGAGCTGTTTGCTGCGTTGGGTCTCCTCTATATCAGAGATGGTTGTCGGGTGTTGAGGCTGTTGGAGTTGATGGTGTTGCTATTTTTTCTTGGCGAGCTCAGACCCGATCAGGGGAGCTCGAGCCTTGCCCGTTGTGGAGATTTTCCGGGTCACGGTAATGGCCACTGCCTAAGGGCCACGCCAAAGGGCCCTCTGGCGAGCATAGTTTGGCAGCCCTACTTGCAGCCTCGGTGCCCATAAAACTCTTGACTACAGGTACTGGGCAATTAGTACTGGTTCCGGTACCAGCATCGACACCGGTTCCAGGTGCGAAATCGCTTCTACTCATGCCCTCCCTGGAATCCCTTACCGATACCAGTCCAAGGCCCAAATGGCTCACCGATACATCGGAACATCAGTACCAGCATCTGTCTTCTGGTGCACACTGGACCTATTGATACTTTGAGTCCTCCATTTCCAATTCCACTGATTCCAATGCGGACTCACTCAAGTCATGGGGGCCCCAGGACCTTCCTTCAGACCCTTTTCCACCTCAACAGTGGCACATGTTGCCACCAGAGGACATGTCCTTTCAGGAATTTATTTGAGATCTAGCCAAAGGTCTCTCTATCACGGTGACATCGGAGAAGGAGCCAAGGGTGGAGGAGCTGGAGATCCTCTGATATCCAATGGCACCCAAGGAAGCAGCCACCTTACCAATGCACCGCATCCTTCATAACCTTATGCTTCATATGTGGGAGACACCTCTCACGGTCTCATTCCAAAGTAGATGTCTCAATTCCATGTACCGGGTACCGGAGTTTCCCAGCTTTCAAAAGGCACAGCTTCCCCACCATTCCATGGTGGTTGAATCGGCTATGCACTGAATCAAAAGCTCAAAGAATCATTTCTCTAACCCACCCAGTAGGGAATTGAGAACCCTCATTGCTGTTGCGCATCGATGCTTCCAGGCCTCCATACTCTCAGCTGGGATCAATTCCTATATACTTTATATGGGAATGTTCCTAAAGGAGGTCTACAGGGATCTTGAAGCAATTGCTCCTCTCTTCCCGGTTGACAAATGGGCAGGCTATCTAGCCCTAGTTAAACATAGCCAAAATGTATCAAAGTTTGTCAACAGAGTTACTTTTGATGCTTTTGACTGCTCGAGCAGGGTTCGGCAGTTTGCATCAGTGCATGTAGCATTGCTTGGCTTCAGGCCTCAGATCTTGAACAGTGGGTTCAAGATAAGCTGGGCAACATATCTTGCACAGGGGAAAATCTCTTTGGCAAAGACTGGCAAGATAAAGCCTCTCAATTAGAGTCAGAAAATACTACTCTAAAGAGACTGTCCAGAGTTACAGCTGACCCTGCTAGGAAAAAGACTCCTGCAAAGACGTCGTCTTACAATAATAATAAGAAATTCTTCTCTTCCTATCCCCCTGCTTATTAGTATCAGGGCCAGGCCCCACAGAAGAGGCAACAGTCTCCTAAGCAGCAGAAGAAGCCATAGGTGGTTAAATCTCAACCAGCCCCACAGTCACTGGCTGTGCCTGGTTTTTGACCCGTTTCTAGAGAACATTGTCACCCTACCTCTGGAGGTTCCCCAACCTCTCCATATAGCAGGCAGACTATGTTACTACGCCCATAGATAGCACCTCGTCATGTCAGAGCAGTGGACACACACCATAGTTCAGGAGAGGTACAGACTTTACCTGCAAGCTCTGCCCCCCCTCCACATTCAAGGGGGAATATCAAACACAACCCCCTCTCACTGCTCTCCTGCAAGACGAGGAGGTCCTCTCTTCTATCTCAGGGTGCCATAGAAGAGGTCCCAATATCCCAGCAGGGAGTGGGCTTCTACTCTCCCTACTTTCTCATTCCAAAGGAAACCGGAGGATACAGGCCAATTCTGGACTTCAGAAACCTCAACAACTTTCTAGTCCACAAAATGTTCAAAATGATCTCTCTCGGGACTCTTCTACCCTATCTTCAGCGTCAGGATTAGCTCTGTTCTCTAGATCTAAAAGAAGTATACACACATATCCTTATCCATCCAGGAGACAGGAGGTACCTAAACTTCACCTTCCAGGGAAAACATTATCAACCATCGTTATCACTGCTACTACTTCTGACTCGGACTCATCCTCTCCAGATCTCCTCTCTCAGGACAATGGCTCACTACTACATCCCAATCCTCAGTCGCTTCACCTCACACCTTGGCTGCTGAGAGCTTAGCCTTACAGGGCTTTGACCTTTCTCAAGAGATTAAGGAGATCCTCTTAGCTTCTAGAAAGCCCTTCACAGACGTTCATATGCTTTTAAGTGATGTAGATTTCTGGTCTAGTGTTTTCCAGAAGGATCTCAATCCCTTTTCTGCTCCAGTGGAGACCCTCCTTCAGTATCTCCTCCACCTGTCTTCGACAGGTCTAAAGACAAATTCATTGAGAATTCACCTTAGTGCCATTGCAGCCTCTCATCATCTGCTTGATGGACAGCCCATCTCCTCATATCCACTATTGGCACATTTCATGTGAGGTCTCCTGCTGTCCAAACTTCCCATTAAGCCTCCCCTGGTAGCTGGGGACCTCAATGTTGTTCTAGCGCAGCTTCTCAAGCCACTCTTTGAATCATTAGCTATGACCTCACTTAAGTTCCTCTCATGGAAGGTGATCTTCCTAATTGCCCTCATTTCAGCTAGATGCATTAGTGAGCTTCAGACTTTGGTGGTGGATCCTCCCTATACCTGCTTCCACAATGACAAAGTAGTCCTTCGGACTCACCCACACTTTATGCCTTCCATCTAAACCAGTCAATTTACCTTCTAGTTTTCTTTCTTAAACCGCATGCGTCTAGAGTTGAAGCAGCCCTGCACACCCTTGACTGCAAGTGTGCATTGGCGTTTTACCTGCAAAGGGCTCAGAGTCATCGTAAAGACTCGCAGTTGTTCATCTCTTTTGACCCCAGTCACCTGGGATTATCTGTCTCTAAGCATAAACTCTCCAGATGGATAGTGGACTGCATTTCATTTGCCTATGGCAAAGCAGGACTCTCCCTGGAAGGGCATGTTACTGCTCACAATGTTCGTGCCATGGCCACCTCGATGGAAAACCTAAGCTCTGTAGCCATCAACAAAATTTGCAAAGCAGCAACTTGGTCCTCTGTCCATACCTTTGCTACCCATTAATGTCTGAACAAGGACTCCTGTCGGGGTGCCATGTTTGGTCAGGCTGTTCTCCAGCACCTCTTTCAGACTTAGATGCAACTCCTACCTTCTGTCCTGGACTTTGAAGATACCAGAGATCCATGTGAGATCCATGATCTCATCATGCCTGCTTCGAGGTGAACCTCCTACCAGTTCTGAAGTCACTTCATCTGGGAGCTAGGGAGTCCCATATGTGAAGACTACATTCCTGCTTGTTCCTGGAAATAGTGTAATTACTCACCTGTAACAGATGATCTCCGGGAATAGCAGGAATTTAGTCTTCACAACCTGCCCTTAAGAACATAAGATATGCCATACTGGGTCAGACCAAGGTCCATCAAGCCCAGTATCCTGTTTCCAACAGTGGCCAATCTAGGTCATACGCAGGGGCGGCCCAAGGGGGGTGCGGGGCCATGTGCGGAGACTCGGTGCGGGGCCTCATTTGCATAAGGGGCCTCATTTGCATAAATATTTGCATAATGTTACCATACACTAACTTTTAGTAAACATGCCTCTTCATGAGTGTATGGATAAAGAAAGACAAAGATTTCTACATTACTATAATCCAGTGCCAACCGCCAGGCACATTAGGAACTACTACAAACACTGCCCATTTAGAACCCATAGCAAACCCACCGTATCCTAACAGCACTACCAAGACTCATAAAGCACCATACCCTACCTATCAAAAGGCAACACTGCAAATATTAAACCAATACATTTCAGAGAATAACAATACATGACCTACTGGGGAAAGAGAACAAGTGGCAATGTCAAATAGGAATTACATAAACAGAATACCTCAGCTCAGTTACACATGCAGAACATAGACCATCACCAAACAAGGAATCACAATTTAAAAACAGGAAGACAATAATTAAACTGGGAACCCTAAAAGCCAAACTTGGAATGTACAACAATGTTGAAATAAAACTATAAATTAATTTCCTCTTGTACTAAACAAAGCACCGACATTAATGATGCACATTTCCCAGAGCTGACATATTCCAGTTAATAAATTCAAAATAAAGAGATATCTTTGTACCTTTTGTGCATTTTTTTTTCAGTTGCAATTGTTCCAGTCACTTTCTTCTGGTTTATTTGTGTCTTCTGCTAACTCTCCATCGTCTGCTGTCCATTTGTCCTTTCTTCTCTCCTCTAGTTTTTTTCCATTCTCTCTCTACATCTGCTTTAACATAATAATCTTTCTCCTTTTGCTCTTTCCTCATTCCTATTTCATCCACTCAAATTTTACCCCTCCATCCTCAATCCCCACTTAGGGGCTTGTTTACAAAGCCGCGGTAGCGGTTTGCGATCGTAATCGGAGCCGCGGCCCCATTGATTTCAATGGGGCCGCGGCTGCGATCGCGAACCACTACCGCGGCTTTGTAAACAAGCCCCTTAGTCTCCCAATACCCGGCCAATTGTAGATTTTTCTTCCCTCCCACACAAAATATTCTTCCCCTCTCCATTTCACTCTCCCAGCCCCATCCCCTTCTAATCTCCCCCAACATCAGCTCCCTTTTAGTTGCAGCCCCACCCAGTATCCGCTCCCTTCTAGTCCCCACATCAGCCCATTTCCAGTCCTAGCTCCCCCATCCATTCCCAGTCCTATCCGAGTCCCTTCATCAGCTCATTTCCAATACCAGCCTCCCATCAGCCCATTTCTAGTCCTTTCCTAGCCCCACCATCAGCCCATGTTAAATCCTAGCTCCCCTCCACTCAGCCCATTTCTAATCCAAGCCCCCCATGAACCTACTTCCAGTTCTAGCCCCTCCATGAGTCCATTTCAATCCAAGCCCCCACCACAGCCCATTTCCAATCTTAGCTCCCCCAACACCCAATTCCCAGTCCTATCCTAGCCCCTCCATCAGCCCATTTCCTGTCCTAGCTCCTTCCCCTAAGAGCCCATTCCAAGCCCCCCTCCCCATCAGCTATTTGCAGTTCAAGCCCCCTTCCACTCAGCCCATTTCCAGTCCTAGCAACCCCCCCCAACCCATTACCAGTCCTAACCTCCCCATCAGCCCACTCCCAGTCCTAATCCCACCAGCCCATTTCCAGTCCTAATCCCCCATCACCCAATTTTTAGTTTAAGCCCCCCCATAGCCCATTACCAGTCCTAACCCCCATCAACCCACTTTCAGTCCTAATCCCATCAGCCCATATACAGATTTAGCTCCCCCCTAGCCCATCACCACTCCTAAACCCCCCCAAGCCCATCACCACTCCTAACCCCCCCAGCCCATCACCACTCCTAACCCCCCCAAGCCCATCACCACTCCTACCCCCCCAGCCCATCACCACTCCTAACCCCCCCAGCCCATCACCACTCCTAACCCCCCCCCAGCCCAGCCCAGCCCATCAACACTCCTAAACCCCCCCCCAGCCCAGCCCAGCCCAGCAACACTCCTAACCCCCCCTCCCCCAGCCCAGCCCAGCCCAGCCCAGCGAAAATTAAAAGAAAAGAAAACCTGTCTGCTGCCGCGGTCGGGGCCGCTGCGGCAGAATCGAGCGTGCCGCGGGGCCCCCCTGTGCACGGCAGAGCCTGCCCTCCCCGTAGCAGCTCTCTCTTTGGAGCTGAAAAGTCAGACGCGCCGGCTTGCAGAGCAGAGCGCGAGGGAAGAGTTTCTCCCTCGCTGCTCTGTTAAGCCCGCGGTGGCTGATGGGAACTTCCCATCAGCCCCCGCGGGCTTAACAGAGCAGCGAGGGAGAAACTCTTCCCTCGCGCTCTGCAAGCCGGCGCGTCTGACTTCAGCTCCAAAGAGAGAGCTGCTACAAGGAGGGCAGGCTCTGCCGTGCACAGGGGGGCCCCGCGGCACGCTCGATTCTGCCGCGGCGGCCCCGACCGCGGCAGCAGACAGGTTTTTTTTTTCTTTTCAATTTTACTTTTCAAAAAGAATGTTTTTTGCGCGGGGCCCCCTGAAACGCGGGGCCCTGTGCAAAAAACATTCTCGCTCAATGGACGGGCCGGCCCTGGTCATACGTACCTAGCAGTTTCCCCAAAAGACATAAGTTCCGCAATGCTTGTACTGGCCCTTCTTCCCTCAGAGTTGTAGGGTTTTCTCTCTTAACTCTCCTTTTTCTCAGCTACAAACTCAACTGAAGAGGAGTTGGGAAGACGGGAAGGCAGCGACCCAGGCGCAGTGGAGTGCTCCCAAAGGCTTTCCTATTGGACACTGGGGAGCATTCCCGCACGGGCTCTGTCGATACCGACATCGACCATATGTGAAGACTAAATTCCTGCTGTTCTTGGAGATCACTTGTTACAGGTGAGTAACTACGCTAAATACTGTCAGAATTCTCCACCTCCTGTCATGGATATGTGAATTCCCCTCACCATGTCCTATTTAAAATCTGCCTTTAAGCTAATATAATGTCTTTCTCTTGTTAGGAAACCATGTTTCTAAGAAATCAGAAATGCTGACCATGTACAGTTCCGTTGTCAAGATTGTTTTAAATGCTGTAGTTAATATATCTATTTTTATAAAACTGTGACAGTCGATCATTTCATGTCAAACATTCACTGGGAAAAGTTGACAAGTCCTAATTCCCACAATATCTGCTGGCTTGGCACTGTAGTCCACAGCTGAATTTGTGTTGTGCTGCAGCTCCTGTGACACCAGCGTATCATTGCATCAAGTTTAAAATAAGCAGCCAATTCTAAATTTCTTGCCTGCAGCCAAATCCTACTGTATATTGTATGTATAAAGTATTTTGTTATGTATTGAATGTGTATGAATTGTATTTGATGTATTTGAATTTGTTCTTGAAATATGCTTAGTAATTTTGTATGCCATTTTGGTTAACCCTTGTGGGCTAAAACTACGATGACAATATAAAGTTATGGTGCATTGCGCTAAATAGATCCTAGATCACTCAGTCTGAATGCTGGATGGTGGACTCCCTGCTCGGGGATAAGGGTTATCGATTGTATTGTCAATCTTCATTCTGCCACCTACTGAAAAAGGTGTTTTTTTAATCAGAAGCTTTCCTATGTCAAGTGCTCTGTCGTCACATACAATGAAAATACACTGTTCTTACAGCATCCACAAGATGACAAATGCTAAAGTTTGCATTGTGTTACTGACAGGCATATGGTTCTGTCGGATTACTAAATGTCTATGTATAATTTTATGGTTTTTAAGTAACAGCTTAGCAATTAATCCCTTTGGCTGCTGCACATCTGCGGTAATGAGCTCCTTTCAGAAATATTTAAACAGCTGTTCATTTCTAGTGTTGAATGTGTGATAGCTACAGGGCTCTTCATAAGCAGCACCATATCACTTGTAGCAGAACACTTCTAATGGTGGTAATGAACACAACACCTTAAGCATTACATTGTACAGTAGAAATGCAATCCGCTTTAAAAATTACAATAATTTGCCTTTTCTCCGTGATTCACTGGAGGTAGCTAAGGTGAAGGCTCATGTGTTTATTGACCCTTGCTGGGTGGCGTGGAGGAAGATCTGTAAGCAGTTGGGACTTTCCGCGTCCCATTCACCCTACACTGTTTTAGGAGCCCTAGGGTTTACTCGGAGTATGAAAATGGGATTGAATTTCGATTTTGCCCTGACAAGACTGTCTTCTTTATATGAGAGCTCACATCCTATGCCTAAGCAGAGACTAGAGCTGCACTTAGGTTGTCACTTTTCCCAGTTCCAATATATCCAATTATCTCATTGTCTGATTATCCAGCTTTCAGAGTCTGATTTGGTTAGGAGCCCTAGACAATGGGAGCAAGATCTTTTTGAGACAACGAAGCTCCCCACTTTCATTGCACGGCTGTATTGGCATATTGCAGATGATTTACCTGTTCGCCCCGCCTTGAATCTTCCTCAGCAGCTCTGGGAGGCGACTTTACCAGGAAAGGGACTGGATTTCTGGCTGGAAGTCTATTCTTACTTGCATTTGTGCTCTCTCTCGCTTGGGTTAATTCATACACAACTTAGGCTCCTTTATCGTCTTTCAATAACGCCGTTAGATCTCTTTCAATGGAAGAGAGCAGATGACTCGCTTTGCTGGTGGCTGTGTGGTCGTCAAGGCACCTTTCATCATATGTGGTGGGTGGTGAACTACATTACTGGGAGGTTACAGGTCACCCTCCCCCTTGATATGGAGACTTGTTTACTGGGGGTACTTCCTAAGTCCTCCAGTAGTGTTCCTCTTTAGAAATTGGTGCAGTCACTGCTACTAGCAGCCAGATCGGTGATAGCTCGGTTTTGGAAGCGTAGTAGGGCACCGCCTCTTATAGAATGGCGCTCTAAGAGCTGGGAAATTTATCAGTTGGAAAAAATTACTGCTTCAGTACGTGGACGTTCATTTCAAGGAGAGGATCTTTGGAGCTTAATTTTTCAGGAAGACCAGAGCGCAAGAGATCCCCGGTTGTAACCTTGATGGATGTTCTATTCTCTCTTAGCTGCTTTTGCTACGGTCTGTTACTTTTTTCCTTTCTTTTTTTTTTCTTCTCTTCCTTCCTTTCCCTTTGCTCTCTGGCTAAGATGGGTTGGTCCGAGATGGGGGGGGGGGGGGGGCTGAGGGGGGTTGGAGGGGGAGGGGCAGGTATAGGGGGTTGGGAGGGTGAGCAGGGATTGATAAGCCTTGTCCTCTTAAGGGACTTATAGTTTTTTCTGTGTGCAGCTCTTCATTGCTCTGAAGAGAAGAGGGGTAAATCGCTTTTAGAAATTGGTAACGAGCGGGGGAAGTTGTTGGGGTATTGCCTTTGCCTCATAACCACTTTTGCTACTGTTATATTTAAGGGGAAGGGCTAGATATTTGTATCAGAATTGTATCTGTAGTGTCTCTGTATTGTTCTGTTCGTTTTGTCCTGATCCGGGCTGTTTTGTAGCTTTATTATACAGGGCCTTATTTTTAGGCATTGTTATTTGTAATGGCTGCATAATAGCTGTTGTTAATCTGGCCTGTCTCTTATTGGATGGGTGCTAAGGCTGTTAAAACTGGTAGATTATATTCCTCAATGTTATGGTTTGTTGAGTGTGAATGTATGTTATTTGAAACTGCTCAATAAAAATTTATTACGCAAAAAAAATGACAATAATTATTTTTTTTAACTCTATAGTGTCTTTCAAAGGATTTTCGAAATGAAGAAGTTTAACATCTTTTCAGGTCTTTTGGTATGAGAGTCGTAGGCAACACATTGTTTTGTGGGTATTCCTGGTTTCTATGGGATTTATTTGATTACCAAGCAGAGTAGTGTTTTCATCAGTGGTTATAATGCCTATACGGTAGATGGGCTCCCTTACCGCCTAAAAACAAACTTGAAACTTTGTTTTGTTTATATAAAATGATCTGATTTCTTAACATAGTATGATTTTGCTGAAATCCATCAGTCATTTCAGCCTTGCTGTCTTAAAAAAAATGTTGGCAAGCTTTGGGCTTACTTGGAAGCAATACTGTGAGCCAGGATTCAGTTACTGAGTGAGACTTCCGTTTGCCAGGCTGAATGGGGATGCTGTGGAGGCAGCTTCACACTCCCTGGGGAATGAAACTTGGGGCCCAAGATTGTAGGACTCCATCGTGGTCCAAGGTCTATGGTCTCTGTCTGAGGTCATCACTGCAATGACTTAACTAAGTGAGGTAGGAGGAAAGTCAGGGGAAAAACCCTGGATAGCTGCGCAATACAGGTTAGTTCCAGGTGAGCTGGGAACCCAAAGGAACAAGAGAAAACTGTTGGTCTAAGGTTCAAATGCTCGCCAGAGCTCTAAAGCATGAAGGTATGAAAGAAATAACTTGAAAAAAAAAAACGTTTTATTTCTGTGGTTCAGAATGTGACTTATGTCTGGCAAATAGGTGCAAGGGTATTGGATGCAAACTTTCAGCCCTGCACTCCCCTTCAATTGCATTCATGCCCCTAAGCCCTTCCCTCTGAGATTTTCATAATTAAACTCAATAATCATGATTATACAAATATCATCTATTCCAGACAATCCTGTAAAAATGAGTAGATGGGCAGCACACTGTTAAATATTAAGTTTTGCTTTGCATGTACAAATGAGGGCAATTTTATAAAGTCTCACAGGTCACATGCATTTTTCGGAGCATCACTAGCACATATTTTGTAAAGTCAAGTACATAAGTAATCTAAAACTCATGTTAAATCTAGGCATGCGCAGATTTCTCAATCACCTGCATAAATTATTGTATTTTATAATTTATGTGTGTAAACTTGCACACTGCCCTAGCTTCACCCCTGTGCATGGCCACAGTGAAAAAATGCATACTTGTCCTACAGAATAGCAACCACCTAAAGTACATGCATGTGCCCATTTACATGCACAAATCGTTCAAATACTGTGATTTATGTGCATAAATGGCATGCAGCTTTCTATGGCTCATTATAAAATTACCCCAATGAAGCTAATTTCCAATAGCCATTTACCCAGGTGACTGGGCTACTTGAAAATTACCCACTCGCCCTGCAGATAAAAGTACATGCTGATTGTTCTTTGAGTTACTACTACTACTACTAGACCTTAGGGTGAGAGCAGGAGCTTCCCTCTCACCCCCCGCTGCAACCAATCAGCAGCGGAGCAGGACTTTTAAACAAGAAGCCTCTCCCGAGGCAAAACTACAGCCGAGACTGGAGGATGAGAGCAGGAGCTCCCCTCTCACCCCCCACTGCAGCCAATCAGCTGCGGAGAAGGACTTTTAAAGATGAAGCCTCTCCCGAGGCAAAACTACAGTCAAAATCTGAAGGTGAGCACAGGAGCTCCCCTCTTACCCCCCGCTGAAGCCAAGCAGCAGCGGAGCAGGACTTTTAAACAAGAAGCCTCTCTCAAGGCGCGCCCGCACCTGAGGGCCCTTAGGCGGGGACCTAAACACTCCCACAGGACAGAATGCCGAAACATCCAACAGTAACATGAAAAACCAGCGTTCCCAGATAGCGATAGAACAGTGAGAATCAACACCTCTAGCTGCCTAGGACACTGAACACTGCCATTATCCACCACTCAGAAAGCAGGAAGGACCAGCAGACAAACACCTGAAAGGAACTATAGATGCCAGAGAGCTTTGATGTAAAGGTAATTACCCCTCCACCACAACATTACCCACGATCCTAGAACACCACAACTACACCACTCAAATCTTAGATGCTGACAGACTCACTGAACAAATGCTACTGCATGATCTACTAGCTACTTATAGCTGCACTTATAAACAACCTGGCAAAAAACACCTCTTAAAGCATCAACATGGCTTCGCTAAAACAGAAGTACGCTTCCACCATACTGATACTCCTACTACTCACCTGGATAATCATCCATCTCACAGCAGCAATTAGATCAAGCTATAGCAGCCAAATTCCTATAATTACCAGCTATAGATGCTCTATAAGTACCTCACTGACAATACAAGTCAGTCCTCAATACCAAAAATGCTACTGTGCTCTAAAACACATACCACAGCTGACAAACAGTGCAGTGAAACCACACCACCTGAACAACATGATGTTCCCTATAAGATGTGCTCTCATCAACGCCAGCTCTGCAAGAAATAAAATTCAAGCCCTAGCTGACTTCATAGATGAACACTGCTTAGACATACTATTCATCATGGAAACATGTTTAATGGACACTGATTCTGTCCTACTGAACCAACTATGTCCTCCTACGCACACTATAGTTACTTCAAACTGTACCACCAACAGAGGCAGAGGAGTGTCGATAATTGTGAAAGAGAACTTGAATTTCAGCATCTCCAGCTCCAGTTCCACTAAAGGAATGAACACCCTATACATAACAGATAAACACATTGCACTCTGCTTAGCATACCACGCCCCTCACGGAGATAATGCAGACCTCACCACCTTACTTGCAGCTGCATGCTCCCCAGCAGACAGGCACCAACCCCCTGGTAATTCTAGGAGACCTTAACCTGGCATCCCCCCCCACGTCAGAATCAGGTGCCTTGCTGGAAGTCATGGTCACCCTCGGATACTCACAAATCATCATTGAACCAACACACAAGAAAGGAAATGTACTGGATCCAGTATTCATACCTCAGATCTTCTCTACAATCCCCAACAATCCAACACACAATTTTCCCTGTCCTCTGGTCAGATCATGCCACCATCCTTTTTTCGATCCATACCTCACCCCAGCAAGTTACACTAAATGACACACTGCGCACGACCCGGAAATTCCAAGAATTCAACAGTGAACAATTCATCGATGCTGTCATCCCTCAACTGGACCTCATCAATTCAGCAGACTCAGACCACGACAAAATGATAACAAACTGGAATGACGAACTATCCACAGCTGCACTTGTACCCCCAAGGAAAAAAGCGTAAATACACCACAACAGTGCCCCATGGTTTTCTACATCCCTAACAGCTTGCACCATCTTGAAAGAAAATGGAGAAATTCAAAAGACTCTTCTCTCCAAAATACCTACACTGAACAACTCAAGACATATAACAGAGAAACCCTAAACAGAAAGCGGGAATACTATGCTAACCTTGTCAACTCAGCAATAAACAAATCAAGGGAGCTATTCTCAATAGTAAAAACAATCACAAGAAAACCAAATAGTGACAACACAAAAAAAAAAGATATCCCCCCCCAAGAAGACTGCCTCCTACTTACTTTCTAAAAAGCTACAAACATCTCTGATGGATCAAACCTCAGACATACAGCCCTGAAAGCTCCTAGAAGACATGGTCTCAATTTGAGCTTCCATCTGTTAATAACATAGAGGACACAATACAAAGCCTCAACATAACAGACTCTATGCTGGACCCATGCCCTGTCACATGCATAAAGCTGATCAGATTACACCTGAGTTCATACCTTAAGACCATAATTCATGCCTCACTATCTCTAGGCCTTATGCCCACAGTGCTCAAGCAAATCTCAATTCGACCGCTGCTCAAAAGCACTAAACTTGATCCAACCTCCTCTAAATCATACAGACTAATATCTAGCATCCCATTAGTCACTAAAATAACAGAGAAAATTGTACTAAGACAGCTACAAGATCATCTTGACAAGTATGCACCCCTTAACCTCCACCGACATGGCTTCAGGCAATTCCATAGGGTGGAAACATTCATCACCTCCCTCCTAAACATCCTCACAACCTGCCTGCAACATACCAAGAATGGATTCATCCTAATTTTCCTAGACATCTCTGCTGCTTTTGACTCCATCCCACGCTATCAACTTCTACGATGACTCTTGGAGATCGGCCTTCATGATACCACTCTCAACTGGTTCTGCTCTTACCTTGACTCCTGGAAGCAACAAGTATGAATTGGCGCTAAGACCTCAAACCCATTCTCACAGATTACAGATGTATCTCAAGGATCAAGCCTATCAGCCCTTCTCTACAATATATATATATATATATCCAGCCACTATGTCAGATCTTCAAAGCACATAATATCCTATATCAAATCTATGCAGATGACATAATGTTCTTCCACCCATTAACCTCCTCTAACCACAGCTTGACAACTTACATAAATGTTTCATCAACATCAAAAGCTGGCTTAGTAGACACAACTTCTCATCAATCAAGATAAACTGAAGCACGCTACATAACCACCAACCCAACCTTTATCCCACCACCAACAATAGAATTTGGTGATGTAAAAATCAAGGTCAGCTCCAAGACAAAATACTTGGGCATAGCAATAGATCAGCAACTAATCTTCCAGCCTCACATAAAAAGAATAACCACCTCAGTCTACTACATACTAAGAATCTTGAAGCACCTCTGCCCCCTACTCTCTCCAGACCTCTTCCGAACAGTGTGACAGGCAATGATTGCACCAGTACTGGATTACTGCAACATCATCTTCCAGGACCTACCTAAACAAACTCTCTACCCACTACAAATGGCCCAAAATACTGCAGCTCGAATAATCACTGGTGTATCATATTGATCACACATCACCCCCTTACTGATACAGTTTCATTGGCTTCCCATCTCTGCTAGGATCAGATATAAAATTCTGATCATAATATTCAAAATACTGAATAATGAATCTGCCACATGCCTCCAACCCCTAATCTCTAGTACAAATAACAAGAGACTATGAAGAAACTCAACCCTCAACCTGCTCGCAATACCACAGAAAAAGCCAAAAAGCAATTAAGCCACTTGCAATAGAACATTCACACTATTCACCCCATCATTATGGAATAAACAGCCAACACCCATAAGAGCTCTCTCAGATCTGTCGGACTTTAGGAAGAAATTAAAAACTCATCTTTTCAAAGACGACGATCCTCAGACATACAGACTACTCACCCATCATAAATCCATATTGCATGAACTGCACAACTCAACTAAACAAACACTAACAATGTAATAAGGACTCTGAATGATAACTGTAAAAGCGCTGTAAATACATCCTAGTCAATGTTATACAGTTAAATTGTTTCTTCGTTATAATGTTCCAGTTCTCTGTAAAATATCACACCTTATGGTCATGATAATCTGTTGTTCAGCTATAAACCACTTTGAATTGTAGAAAAGCGGTATAAAAATAAGTTTAAATAAAAAAATATGACTGAACATTTGTATAGTGCTACAAGAAGTACGCAGAGCTGCTCAGACACATGTAAAGACAGTCCCTGCTCATCTGAGCTTACAGTCTAGTCAAGACAGACAACACAGTAGCTGTAGACATGGAATACAGCTAGGGGGAATGGTAAGGAAACATAAAGGAGCTCAGGTAAGTCAAGATCCAAAAGTGGCAGCGAAGAAGTGAATTTTCAGCCTGGATTTGAAAAGGGTCAGAGAAGGCACCTGATGTACATACTCAGGTAGTTTTTTCCAGGCATAAGGGGCACCAAGGTGAAAGGAGCAAAGTTTGGAGTTGGCAATAGAAGAGAAGGAAGGAGTTCCTGAGGAGGAGTGTAGGGAGAGATAAAAGAGGAAAGGTAGTGAGGATCTGCAGAGTGAATGCACTTATAGGTCAGCAGGAGAAGTTTGAACTGGATGCGGAAATGGATAGGGAGCCAATGAAGTGACTTGAGAAGAAGGGTAATATGGGCATGATGAGGCTAGTGGAAGATTAACCTCTCAGCAGAGCATTGAACAGATTGAAGGGGAGAGAGATGATTCAGAGGGAAACCAGCAAGGAGTAGGTTACAATAATCTAGACAGGAGGTGACTTAGGCGTGGGTAAGTGTCTTAGTAGTGTGTTCAGAAAGGAATGGGTGAATTTTGTTGATGTTGTAGAGAAAAAAATGGCAGGTTTTAGCTATCTGTTGGATGTGTTTGGAGAAGGAGAGAGAGGAGTCAAAGACGACCCCAAGGTTGCAAGCTGAGGAGACTGGGAGGAGTAGAGAGTTATCCACAGAGACTGAGAAAGGAGGAAGGGGAGAGGAGAGTTTAGGGGATAAAATAAGCAGCTCAGTTTTGGCCATGTTTAATTTCAAGCGGTGGTGAGACATCCAAGCAACAATGTCAGAAAGGCAGGCAGAGATCGGGCCTGGATTGCCGGAGAGATTTCAGCTGTAAAAAGGTAGATCTGGGAGTCATCAGCATAAAGATGGTACTGAAAGCCATGGGAAGAGATGAACGCACCAAGAGGCTAGGTATGAGAGAAAAGATGTGGACCCAAGACAGACCCTTGGGGTATACCAACTGAGAGCGGGATAGCAGTAGAGGAGGATCCACCACAACAAACACTGAAAGAGTGATGGGAGAGATAAGACGAGAACCAAGATAGCACAGGGCACTTAAAACCAAGTGAGGACAAGAAAGTAGAAGCCCAACACCACCACCACGGCCAGTGGGACGAGGCGTGTGGGAGAACTGATAGCCCCTATGACAGAGAGCAGCAGTAGATGCAGTATCATCTGGGAGGATCCGGGTCTCAGTTAGAGTAAGAAGATGTAGAGCATTAGAGATAAAGAGATCATGAGTAAAAGCAAGTTTATTAGAGACAGAGTGTGCATTCCACAAGGCACATGAGAAAGGGAGAGTGGAAAGGGAAAGGAGAGGGATAGGGATAAGATTAGACATGTTGCGTGAAGATCTCTTCTCAGAGTGAGACAGAAGATATTATAATGCCTCTATATCGTTCCATGGTGAGACCGCACCTTGAATATTGTGTGCAATTCTGGTCGCTGTATCTTAAAAAGGATATAGCGTTATTAGAAAAGGTTCAGAGAAGAGCCACCAAAATGGTAAAGGGGATGGAAGGATACTCCTATGAAAAAAGGCTAAAAAGGTTAGGGCTCTTTAACCTGGAAAAGAGACAGCTGAGGGGAGATATGATAGAAGTCTATAAATTAATGAACGGAGTGGAACGGGTAAACGTAGATCGATTGTTTACGTTATCAGAATATAGAAAGACTAGAGGACATGCAATGAAGCTCCGGGGTAAACTATTTAAGACTAATAAAAGAAACTATTTTTTCACTCAACGTGTAATCAAACTCTGGAATTTGTTACCGGAGGATGTAGTAAAGGCTGTTCGTGTAGCTGGGTTTAAAAAAGGTTTGGACAAGTTCCTGGAGGAAAGGTCCATAAACCATTATTAAGAAGGGACCCAGGATATCAATGCTTGACCCAGTACAAGCATTGTGGAACCTGTGTCTTTTGGGGAAACTGCTAGGTACGTATGACCTAGATTGGCCACTGTTGGAAACAGGATACTGGGCTTGATGGACCTTGGTCTGACCCAGTATGGCATATCTTATGTTCTTATGTTCTTATGTCTAGGGGGGCCAGGATTGGGGGTGATATCTCCGGATGAGAGAAGGGGAAGGAGTAGCAAGATACGGGGGTAGAGAGGAGACAGTATGGCGGAAACGAGGGTGAGGTTGCCTTAGAGAGAGAGGAGATGGTTGAATGAGAGGGAGAAAGTGATGAAGCTCAAGCGCTGATGATAGGGTAGAAGACTGTCATCTGAGTCTGTTCAACCATTATTAAGAAGGGACCCAGGATATCAATGCTTGACCCAGTACAAGCATTGTGGAACCTGTGTCTTTTGGGGAAACTGCTAGGTACGTATGACCTAGATTGGCCACTGTTGGAAACAGGATACTGGGCTTGATGGACCTTGGTCTGACCCAGTATGGCATATCTTATGTTCTTATGTTCTTATGTCTAGGGGGGCCAGGATTGGGGGTGATATCTCCGGATGAGAGAAGGGGAAGGAGTAGCAAGATACGGGGGTAGAGAGGAGACAGTATGGCGGAAACGAGGGTGAGGTTGCCTTAGAGAGAGAGGAGATGGTTGAATGAGAGGGAGAAAGTGATGAAGCTCAAGCGCTGATGATAGGGTAGAAGACTGTCATCTGAGTCTGTTGATGAGGCAGTAGTTTCCTATAATCCTGCACTCTCCTTTGCTCTGGATGCTCTTGCTCCACCCATGTCACGTCCTGTGAGGCATACTATACCTCAACCCTGGCTGTCTTCCACTACCCACTATCTACTATCTACATTCCTGCATCCGCTCAACTGAGCATGCTTGGCTCATATCCCACACACTTGCGGACTTTCTACATATCAAAAACATGCTTGTCTCTTTCCAGTCAGACATAGAACTCACCAAACAAGACTATTATGTCCATCTGATCAACTCTTTTGCCTCTGATACTCGCCATCTCTTTACAACTCTCTCCTCAAGGTGCCGATGCCTCTGCCTTTGACCCCTCCCTCCATTTCTACCCAGACCCTGGCTGACTACTTCCATGATGAAATCCACAAGATCACACTCTAATTCCCCATGAGGTCAGCTACTTCCCCTCCTCCCCCTCTTCACTCCTGAACTCCCCCCCCCCCCCACACCTCTGCTACCTTTTCTTCCTTTTCTATTATCTCTGAGAAGGAAACTACTCACCCTCCTTTCTCATCCAAACTCACTACCTGCTCCTCTAATCCTATTCCCAGCCGTCTCCTTAGCTCCATCTCCTCCACTGTAGTCCCTTCCATCTCTCAAATTCTCAATCTATTGCTCTCCACTGCAACTTTCCCTGCAGCCTTCAAGCATGCAGTGGTCATGCCTCTCGTCAAAAAACCCTCACTAGACCCTGTCCTTCTCAATATCGACTTATCTTCCTCCTCCCCTTCATTTCTAAATTACTTGAATTTGTGGTTCACTTCCATTGTCTCGACTTTCTCTCCCCTCAAGCCCTTCTGGATCCTCTACAATCTGACTTTCATTCTTTACATTCCACTGAAATGGTTCTTGCCGAAGTCTCCAGTGGCCTGTTTCTAGCAAAATTCAAGGCCCTTTACTTGAACCTCAATCTTCTTGATCTTTCTGCTGCTTTTGACACTGTTGACCACAACCTTCTCCTTGATATCTTGTCCTCACTTGGTTTTATTTATTTATTTAGACAGTTTTGTATACCACCTTATCCTTCAATCAAAGTGGTTACAACACAATTGGGGAATACATTTTAACATGAGGGGATATGAGACACATACATTACAGGGAACATGGGCAATGGAGGGTTAAGTGACTTGCCCAAGACCACAAGGAGCACCTGTGGGACTAGAAACCCCAGTCCTTCCGGCACAAGGTTGCTGTCCTCTAGTGGGATTTGAACCCCTGACCTTCCGGCCTGAGGTAACTTGCCCCAACCACTAGGCCACTCCTCCCTCCTTTTAAGCGCCTGTGCTATCCTGGTTCTCTTCTTATCTCTCCCATCACTCTTTCAGTGTTTGTTCTGCTGGGTCCTCCTCTACTGCTATCCCGCTCTCAGTTGGTATACCCCAAGGGTCTGTCTTGGGTCCACATCTTTTCTCTCATACCTCCAACTTTGTTCCACTGCCCCCACTCACCAGCATAGCCACTGCCTTGGCCTGATATTTTTCTCTAGTTGCTTACCCTCGAACCTCTGTAGCTCAGTTCTTCCCTTATCTAACCATCACCTTTTAAGCTTTAATCTTCATCACCCGCTGCCTCAGCCTCGTCATGTCTCCTCCAACCTATTTAGAAATCTTCATGCTATTGATCCCTTGACTCTCTTCCACTATTTCTTCATCTCTTTCTTCCACTATGTCGTCTAAGTCTGTTGACGAGGCAGTAACTTCTTATAATGCCGCACTCTCCTCGGCTCTGGATGCTCTTTCTCCGCCCATGCCACGTCCTGTGAGACGTTCTTCACCCCATCCCTGGCTTTCATCCACTACCTGCTATCTACATTCCTATGCCCGTTCTGCTGAGCGTGTTTGGCTCAAATCCCACTCCCCTGCAGACTTTCTACACTTCAAATTCATGCTTCTCTTTCCAGTTAGCCATAGCTCTTGCCAAACAAGACTACTATGTCCATCTGACTAACTCTCTTGCCTCTGATTCTTGCCATCTCTTTACTACTCTCAGCTCTCTTCTCAAAGTGTCTCTTATCCCTCCCTTCCTTTCTTCCCAAACCCTGGCTGACTATTTCCATGACAAAATCCACAAGATCACCCTCCAATTCCCCACAAAGTCAGCTACATCCCCTCCTCCCCCTCTTCACTCCCAACTCTCCCCCCTACCTCTGCTACCCTCTCTTCCTTTCCTGTGATCTCTGAAGAGGAAACTGCATACCTTCTTTCTTCCTCCAAACTCACCACCTGCTCCTCTGATCCTATCCCCACCCGTCTCCTAAGCCCCATCTCCTCCACCATTGTCCCTTCCATTTCTCATATTCTCAACCTATCGTTCTCCATGGCAACAGTCCCTGCAGACTTCAAGCATGCTGTGGTCACACCTCTCCTCAAGAAACCCTCACTTGATCACACCTGTCCTTCTAATTATTGACCCATCCCTTTCCTTCCCTTTATTTCTAAACTACTTGAATGTGTGGTTCACCTCCACTGTCTCGACTTCCTCTCCTCTCATGCCCTCCTGGATCCCTTACAGTCTGGCTTTCGTCCTTTACACTCTACTGAAACGTCTCTTGCCAAAGTCTCCATTGACTTGTTCCTGGCAAAATCCAAGGGACTTTACTCTGTCCTCATCCTTCTTGACCTCTCTGCTGCTTTTGACACTGTTGACCACAACCTTCTCCTCGATACCCTGTCCTCCCCTGGTTTTAGGGGCTCTATACTATCCTGGTTCTCCTCTTCTCTCCCATTGCTCTTTCAGTGTGTGTTTTGGTGGCTTCTCCTCCTCTGCTGCCCCGCTCCCAGTTGGTGTACCCCAAGGATCTTTCTTGGGTCCACTCCTTTTCTCTCTCTACACCCAGTCCCTTGGTGCGCTTATCTCTTCCCATGGCTTTCAGTACCATCTGTATGCTGATGACTCCCAGATCTACCTCTCTATACCTGAAATCTCTCCAGCAATCCAGACCCGGATCTCTGGCTGCCTTTCTGACATTGCTGCCTGGATGTCTCACCGCCACTTGAAACTGAACATGGCCAAGACTGAACTTCTTATCTTTTCCCCTAAAACCTCCCCTCCTCTTCCTCCTTTCTCAGTCTCTGTGGATAACTCTGTACTCCTTCCTGTTTCCTCAGCCTGCAATCTGGGGGTTGTCTTTGACTCCTCTCTCTCTTTCTCCACACATATCCGTCTGATAGCTAAGACATGCCGTTTCTTTCTCTATAACATCAGCAAAATCCGTCCTTTCCTTTCTGAACACACTACTAAAATGCTGATCCACTCCTTAATCACCTCCTGTCTTGACTACTCTGACCTACTCCTTGCTGGTCTCCCTTTGAATCATCTCTCTCCCCTTCAATCTGTTCAACACACTGCTGTGCGGCTAATCTTCCGCCAGCCTCGTCATGCCCATATTACTCCTCTTCTCAAGTCACTTCATTGGCTCCCTATCCATTTCCGCATCCAGTTCAAACTTATCCTGCTGACCTATAAATGCATTCACTCTGCGGATCCTCACTAGCTTTCTTCTCTTATCTCTCCTTACAACCCCCCTTGGGAACTCCACTCTTCTAGCAAACTGCTTCTATCTGTGCCCTTCTCTTCTACTGCTAACTCCAGACTTCGCTCCTTTCACATTGCTGCGCCTTACGCCTGGAACAAACTACCTGTGTCTGTACGCCAGGCACCTTCTCTGACCCTCTTCAAATCCAGGCTGAAAACTCACCTCTTTGCTGCTGCTTTTGGATCTTGACTCACCTGATCTCCTTTTTCTTTCTCCTTGCTTTATCCCTGCCTACATCTTCGGTGTTTGTCTTGACTAGATTGTAAGCTCTGACGAGCAGGGACTGTCTCTTACATGTCTGTACAGCGCTGCGTACGACTTGTAGCACTATATAAATGCTCAGTAGTAGTAGTAGGAAAGAGGTGATGAGACAGCAGAGAGAGCCAACAAGTCAATAGCATGAAGATTTCTAAAGAGGTTGGAGGAGACAGGGTGAGGTTGAGGCAGTGAGTGATGAAGAGTGAAGTTTAGCAGGTGATGGTCTGATAAGGGGATAAGTGAGGCACAGAGGTTTAAGAGTAAGCAATTACAGACAAATACAAGGTCAAGGCAGTGGCCTTGCTGGTGAGTAGGGGCAGTAGAGCAAAGCTGGAGGTTGAATGTTGAGGTAAGGGAAAGGAGCTTTAAAGCATAAGAATGAGAGGGGTTATCAACATGAATGTTAAAATCCCCAAGAATAAGGGAGGGGGAAGATGAATACAGAAAGAAGGAAAACCATGAGTCAGTCAGAGAGAAAGGTAGAGGTGGACTTGTCAGGAGGTTAGTAAATAATGGCTAATCGGTGAAGTAGTGAAGTAAAGAGCCGTATGGAATGGACTTCAAAGGAGAGAAGCGAGTGAGACTGAGGCAGAAGAAGGGGTTGAAATTGACAGAAAGGAGAGAGTAGAAGCCCAACACCTCCACCATAGCCAGTGGGATGAAGCACGTGGGAGAATTGATAGCCGCCATGTCAGAGAGCAGCGACTGAAGCTGAATCCTAAGGGAGGAGCCAGATCTCAATTAGAGCAAGGAGTGGAGAGCATTAGAGATAAAGAGATCATGAGTAAAGGCAAGTTTATTTGAGATGAAGTGTGTGTTCCACAAGGCACATGAGAAAGGGAGAGAGGACGGGGAAAGGAGAGGGATATGAATAAGATTTGAGCTGTTGCGTGAGGATCTGTTCTGGGAGTGTGACAAAAGTCTAGGGGGGGGCAGGGTTGGGTTTGATATCTCTGGAAGAGAGAAGGAGCAGGAGTAGAAGAGTGTGCGGCAGAGAGGAATCAGCCCGACTGTCAGGATTTATTGTTTTGTTTTGACTTCAGGTGCCCTTTGCCACCTCCCAGAAACTGCCTAAAGGTTAAGCCTTTAAAAGAGCATCATGCCCCTGTTCACCTGTCAGGAAGCTGCAGAATCTTGTAATGGCTTAGAAACATGTCCTGCTGAGGACTGGAAAGCAACTGGATGCATAGGCCATGAAAAAAAGAAAATTAAAGCTTATGTGAGGATATATAGCATTATATTTTAACACTATGTGTGACATCTCCAAAAGTATATTACAGATATGAGACAGTCAGAAAAAGAGTTAGCAAAATGGTGCACTCTGCCCCACAATCCACATGTTGTGAGACATAAAGATCTAAATACGTATGCCCCAGAAACTGGAAAAATATGATAGAAATATTTGAACACCTAAAAGGTATAAATATTGCAAAAAGCAAGCCTCTTTCTGTTGAAAGAAGAGGTCAGGATATGGGGGTGAAATAAATGGGTAGACTGAGAAATAACAAAGCAGCATTTCTTCACAGAAATGGCACCAATGCATGAAACTGCCTCTCAGTTGAAGGTAATGGAAACCAAGACAGTAAAAGAATTCAAGAAAGCAGGGATAAGTAAGGAAAGGTATCGTAGTTATGAGGAAGTGAGGGTTAAGAAGGTCAAGCAAAGTCTGCACTATTGCATCAGGAAAGAGACCAGCTAGAAAGATGGGCCTTGCAGTTTTTATCTGCAGTCAAATTCTGTGTTAAATTCTGATGACATTACAATGTCCATTAGCTTTAGTAAAATGTGAACAGATCACACAGAATTTAGAAGTAATGTTAATTCTAATGATTTTAGTTTTGCTTCAAAATATATTATAAATTCAATAACTACTTCTAAGATGTACAGTAAAAGAGTCTGGGCACTGACTGCTAAAAGCTGAAGAATAGCTACCATGACTTTATCCTGGCAAAAATGCAAATGCAATGTGTGCCTTTGAGTCAATGCTGACTCCCGGTGATCCAGCAGCTCCTGGGTTTTCTTGGCAGTGTGACCGGAAGTAGGTTGTCAGGCCTTTCTTCCAAAGCAATGGAGAGTAAGTGACTTGCCCAAGACCTCAAGGAGTACTAGTTGGAATTGAACCCTGGTCTCTTGGTTTCATAGACAGTGCTCTAACCACTAGGCTACTCCTTCACTCCTTTGTCCTGGCAAACATGGCAATTGCAGACAGCTCTTGACTGTGAGAATATAGTGAACTAAGAGCTCGTAGACTAAGCAATGGATTTAAGTTTCAAATGAAATTAGTCAAGCTAGAAATGAGTGGGAGTTCAATGCCCGTAGATCTCTGGGAAAGAAAAAACAGGCATAAGAGTCATCTGTAGTCATATTTTATAATATAAAGGCAGTATTGTAATATTCATAAGCTGTGAGGAATATACTAGCAGGGGCGTGCTTATTTAGATTTATGAATGCTACGTTAATGAAAATGTGGCGTCTTTAGGAATGCATAAGACCCTCGGGTAAACATGGTTTTCCTTTAGAGCCACATAAGCTTTGGTGTGTCGAATGCACTAACTCCTTTGGAATGCTTATTGGGAAGAAGGAAGCATGATGCTTGCAAAATCTTACTGTAGAAATGCTACTCCAGTTTCATAGCGGAGGGGTCTATGATAAATCTAACAAGTTAAAAAATAAATAAAAGTTTAAAAGCACTTATCTGGATAGCAGCAGCACCAGCTATCCGGATAAGTGGAAAGAGGATACTGGGCTTGATAGATTTCTGCAGGTAGAGTTTTACTCATTTATGTAGCCTCTGCTCTACACATGAATTGCATACAATTTCGTGGGGAATCAGAGGCCATCGAACAACCTATGTTCCCAGGACCTTTTCCTGGGTGACGGAGGATTTAAACTATCAAAGCCCTCGGCTAGTCCCTAAGAAATCAACCCATGTAGTCCCAGCACAACAAATAATATATCGTGGACCCTTAGGCACTTGTCATTTGACATATCCAAGGACTACAGTTGTGAAAGGGAGACCACTCTTCTTATCTTCCGGGCCCTGATAGTCAGGGGAAAAGCAAGCTTCAGGGTCCTATGCTCAACGGATGCATTTGCGTAATTAGTATACTCTTCACATTCTTTCTTCTCATGCACCCAAAATGAAGTCAGGTCCAGTCGAGGATTTGGCTGTATATGTAAAAATAGACAGAGTGATATTCAAAGCCAAATTTTTCCTAGAGCGGTCTAGCTGTAAGCTTCACACTCCCTTAAGAAGCAGACGAGTAACTGTAGTGGGCCTAATATACAGCCAGTCCGACCAGCATAGAAAGTTAAGCATTGGCACATTATTTATATATTCAGTAGTGCTCCCTTTTAATTGGTGCCGCATTATATATTTATTTATTTATTTTATTTATTTCTCTTAATATACCGCGCTCTTCAATATCAGTGCGGTTCACATGGAACAGTTATGTTTTACGGTGGGATATAGGTCTGACAGGTGAGCATGACCAATCCAGCACCTGCTCATTTAAAGTTAGGCTTGCTATTGAGCTGCTGAATTTTAAATACATCATTTTTTTTCATTTAGCAGCTGAATATTGCCACTAACTAATAAAAAGTGTCAGCTTCAACTTTGCTCCTCCTCAGTGCTGGCGCCTTCTGTGAATAAAATGTAGCAGTTTAGAAAGTTAAAGAGCTCAATTTATCCTACGTAAGCACTGAAAATACACGCATCAAGACAGGGGCAACAAGACAATCTTTTTCTTAGAGGGGCCAAAAACATTCCATCCGCAATCGCCAAGCTCCCTTGTTTCTGATGCTGTGTAGTGCCCAAGGTTGGTGGGGCCATTAGCTCAGTAGCCCACCCTATTTCACTGCCTATACATAAGCAAGTTATGCATTCGCCACCTGCTGGCATGAATTCTTCATAAAGGCAGTTAATAAATCTTAACAATAATTGCTTACTTTGAATTTCAGACCTAATTTTTAGGATAGTGAAGGATGTCACAGAAGTTAGTCTGACCATTCATTGATAGCACGAGTTCAGCACAAATCTCTTCTCCCATGTGTGGGCAAAAAGAGTACTCCTGCTCTCAAGGACCTCTTTCCAGTAGTAGCCTACCCTCCACTTTATGTTTATGTGGCTTTGTCCTCCACAGCTAAGCTAGGGCAGACTGCGCTCTGGTCACAGATCACCGTCACAGAAGCCACTGCACAAACCACTAGCCAAAAAGGCAGAGTCAAGCAGCACTTATGTTTTACCTTCTCTCTCTCTCTTACTAATACTAGTACTGCTTATCATTTGTATGGCGCTACAAGTCATACGCACCGCTGCACATATAGATATAAGAGACGGTCCCTGCTCATCGGAGCTTACAATCTAATCAGCCCTGGAAAATGGGAAGCACAGTTCTTATCCTCTCCAGCTTTTTATTAGCCAAGTCCTCCTCTGTGCTCCAATTGGTAATTAAGGGGTAATTTCATAAAACGTCACCTAGATTTACGCGCGAACACCACACCTAAATAATAGATGTGCCTAAGTGGCCACTTACGCATGTAAATGACACAATCACATACTTTCACTAAGGTCATGCACATGCACGGGGTCGGAGTTTGGGCAGAATGTGGACAGAGCACAAGGTTATGTGCATAAATTGTAAACTGCAATAATTGACGAGCATTCCTTACAAATTTAGGGCTGGTGTAAGTGATTGTGCCTTAAATTACCACATGGTTTTTAGCCATTTACACTAATATTATATGCATACTTAACTTTATAAAATTGGTGTGAAATGCATGCATAAAAATACACATCAACTATGCAGGACTTCCTCAAACTATCCTCAGAGAGTCCTGTGGACCAGGATCTACATTACAGTCCTAGACAGCAATGCTAGACTGGGGCAGCCATGCTGATAAGGACTACAGCTGAATTGATATCACACGTCCACAGAGTCTTGGCTGTATCCTCATAACAGGCATGAGAGCATGGCGTGGAATGGTGCCGCACTCGTCTCCTGGGCTGCCCCTTCTGACTGCAGGGAGCAAAGACAATTCCAGGATTCTGGTGATACTAAGTATCGCTTCTCTTATTATTAAATTTCAGGCCTGGAGGCAGGATACTACATTCTTTGCTGCTGTAGCTGCTGTTTCCCCAAGGATTATGTTGAGATTTCCTGCTCCATTCTTTTGTGGGAAGTCATTTATTTTGTCAGAACGCTTTGGGAAATATCCATCTCCTCTGCGTTTGTATTTTGCACAATACAAGAGGAAATGGATTCTATTTCTCCACTGGTATACTGAATGCAAAGTCTAGCTTCTTGCATTTCTATTTTAGTTTTTTGCACACTTCTGTTTCTGATCTCAGGTCATGTATTTATTTACGTAATTAGTTTAGCAGCCTTTCCAAACTGCCTAAAGCAGGAACAGAATTCAGCATAAAAAGATAATCTTCTTCTATATTTGGTGCAAGCTTATCTGTATTCTGTTCATGTGAATCATGTGAATGAGATGAGCTATTCTGCTAGTCAGTGGAGCCATCTTCAGGCCATTGCGAACAGTGAGACCACACTGGGCCCTCCAGTGGTTATAACACATGTACTGATCTAAAGAGAGCTGATCTGAGCAGGTCTGCTGGCTGGAGATGTTGGAGATAATTGAGGAGGAATGACAGAATCCAACATTTTTATTTTGTATTTAGTAACTTGGATGTTACAAAATAAAAAAGAGTATAGAGGTATGTGACACTGTGTCAGACAACAAAATATGGAAACGTTTTAAGATTTGCATTGACCAGTATAATCATTTGGGCATTTCTATGCTGACTTTGATATTTGAGTTTCATACTGCAAGGATATTGCTAAGCTCTTGTTCAGTTCTGGCTAAATACAGATAGTATGACAATCTATTTTGCAATTAGAGGGTGGGAATTCTTTCTAAAATTAATGAAACCCACTTATTTGGTATTGTTATAGAGATCTTCATTGTTTTCTAGTTCTGATTTCTGTCAATAATAAAAAATAATAAAAATGATTTTGTAAAGTTCAGTGTAAAAGTTTGTGAAAAAGTGGGCAGTCCTTGTCCTATGTCTGCTATTCTGAATTATGTGGTACCCATGTGAACTATATACAATACGGTATATATGCTAGACTTAAAGAGAGCTTTATTTTCAGAAAAGTTCATGTTAAAAAATTCAGGATTTCCAATAGTGCAACTACAATTTACCATTTAGATTTCAAGTTTGTTTTCTGAAGATCTATAATAGGATTTTGGGGCCATCTGCTGGCAGAATATTGTAACTTAGTTTCAGGTTAACTGTGTTAGGTTGCAATGCAAAACAATTTTAAATAGATCGAAGTAAAGGTCAATAATCAACAGGTTCATCGTTGAAGTAAAGGTCATAATCAACAGGTTCATCGTTGAAGTAAAAGTCATAATCAACAGATTCATCGCTGAAGGAGAAGAAATTGAAATCGTGAACAACTTTAACCTACTTGGATCAACTATCAATAAAGAAGCAACAAGCAGTCAGGAAATCAGACGACGTATTGATCTTGGCAGAATGGCTATGAAAGACCTAGATAATATTCTCAAGAGCATTCTCCATACAAAGATTTGACTTGTTCAAGCCATGGTATTTTCAATAACATCATATGGATGTGAAAGCTGGACAGTGAAAATTGATGCCTTTGAATTATGGTGCTGGTGGCGAATACTGTGTATACCATGGACTGCCCAAAGAACAAAACAGTCGGTACTAGAGGAGATCAAACCTAAGCTTTCTTTAGAAGCTCAGATGACAAGACTTCGACTTTCATACTTTGGATACATCATGCGAAGAGAGCGATCATTAGAGAAAGACATCATGCTTGGCTAGATAGAAGGTCAACGCAAAAGAGGAAGGCCAGCAATGAGATGGCTCGATACAAGAACAGCAGCTACGGGTACCAGTCTGTCAACAATGAGCCGCCTGACTGAAGACCGAACGCAATTTAGGATAGCTTTCCAGAGGCTCGCCATGAGTCAACTCCGACTCAACGGCACTTAACAACAACAACAAAAAGGTCAATAAAATGTAGGTGATACCTTTTTATTGAACTATCACCTACAACTTGATTTTTGATCTTTATTTTCTACAGATTTATAACTAATAATATTTTGTAAAACTACCAGAGGCAATCTCATTTATGTTTATCCTCAAAATCCTCATTTTTATGTAGTAAACAAAAATTTTGTTTTCACTGCTGAACATAGAACTTAATAATTCTCCAGGACCAAGCAGGAAGTCAGTCCTCACTTATGGGTGACATCGGCACCGATGGAGCACCCGTGCGGAGCATTTCCCCAGCTTTCTATGAAAGCCTTTGGGAATACTACACGCATGCGTGGTCCCCTTCCTGCCTAAAGGTGCCATCTTGCCCAGTCTCTCTTTTTCCGTGGAGCCCTTCGGACGTTTGTCCTAGTCACCTGGGAAAAGTTGACGTTTTTTCGAAGAATTCTTCGCTATTTTCTCCGAGTTCGATGCCTGTTGCCCTTCCTGCCGGGTTCGGTACACCGGTATCGAGCCTGTTTTTTATTTTTCGGTTTTTTCCCTTCGTGGCTGGCGTTCGCGCCCTTTTTTCTGTTTTCCCTGGAAGGCCGGTCTTTTGACCTCGCGGGGGCCCTTTTTTCCCCAATGGCTTCCAGTGGTTTCAAGAAGTGTGATCGGTGCAAGAAACTAATGTCTCTCACCGACACACACGACTGCTGCCTTCGGTGCCTCGGCCCAGATCATGACCCCATGATTTGTGGCCCGTGTGGAAAAATGTCCAAGGCACTCCGAAGCCGTCAGCACCAGAAGGAAAAGATTTTTTCGTATTCTGCCTCTGGCCGGGCCCGGACCTCGTCTGAGGCCTCAACGTCTCGGGAGTCCGATCCCGAGCATCGCCGGGGTTCCTCGGACAGTGGGCCCCCTGACCGGAAAAGCAAGAGGAAGAAACGGCTCGCGAGGGCGGCTTCGGAAGAGGTCCCTGGTTCCTCGAGGGCCAGGTCTAAGACCCCCGACCGCCGTCCCGGGCCTTTGGAGCAGGAGAAGCCGTCCAAAGTACCTCATGTAGAGCCGGAGACCATCGGACATGTAAGTCTTGTAGTCCTCGTGGACTCGCCTCCGAGGGAGCCGACGTCGGGCCCGGCGCTGCCAGGGCCCAAGTCGGTGGCTGCTGAGTCTCCTGAGCTTGGACTCAGGTTGACAGCTCTGGAGTGCAGATTGTCTGCTTTCATGGAGCAGCAGCGGGTACTGATGGCCAGCCTCGCTGGTGCATCGGCCCCGACCACCAGGACATCGACGTCGAAGTCGACCCCGGAGACCGAGCCGATACTCGAGACCATGAAGGCTCGAAGTCGTCCTCGGTCAAGGTCTCCCTCGACCTCCCGCTTGGAACCGAGGGCGTCGACGCCGGTGCCTTCGGCGCCGGGGCGGGTGCCACCTCGACCTGCGCGGTCGGCGCCCCTCGACTCCTCTTCGGATGAGTCAGCCTGGGAGATGGAGGATGAGGAGTCCCCCGATACCTTCTGGACTCTGTGCGTCCCGTCGGACTCACCGCAGTCCGAGCCCCAGAGTAGGTCCCCTCCGGAGGACCCCCGGTTCTCGGAGTTCGTGCGGGACATGGCCAAGGCCTTGGCGATTCCCGCGGACTCCGAGGAGGAGCCTCAAGCCGAGGAGCTCGAGGCCCTCCAGTATGACCCTCCTCCGAAGGAGGCCTTTACTGTACCGGTTCCTCCGGTGCTGGAACGGCTCCTCTTCAGGATGTGGGAGGCACCGGCCTCGGCGCCGGTCTTGAGCAAGCGAGTCAATTCCATTTATCGACTCTGTAAGAACCCTGGCTTCCAAAAGGCGCAGCTGCCGCACCATTCCATGGTGGTGGAATCGGCCATGCATCGTCTGAAGAGCCAGAAGATGCACTCTGCGGTGCCCCCCGGCAGGGAGGCCCGGAACCTGGATACTTTCGGCAGAAAGTGCTTCCAGGGCTCGATGGTTGCTTGCCTTGTCCAGTCATACCAGCTGTACATGGGCATGTACCTCCGGGACCTGGCAAAGGAGCTTGCCGGATTCTCTGCTGGCCTCTCCGGGGAACCTTTGCAGAGGTTCCAGTCTTTGTCTTCAGGAATTCGGGACTGTTCCAAATTTATGTCCCGAGCGGCCTACGATGGCTTCGAGGCTTCAGCTCGTACGGCGGCCGCCAGCATTGCGGCTCGATGCCAGGCATAGCTGCAGTCATCGGACCTCGAGCCTTGGGTACAGGACAAGTTGGTCGATGTCCCTTGCCGAGGTGAAAACCTTTTTGGCAAACCCATGGCCGAGAAGGCGGCTGAGCTCGAAACCGAGCACCTGACCAGGACAAGGCTGTCCAGAAAGACTTCTGCCCCTTCTCATAAAAAGAAGGGCTCGGGTAAATAGTCCTTCTACCCGAGAAAGGTGTCTGCCTACAAACCTTTCCCTCAGTACCAGGCCTCCCCAGCTCCCCCTCAGGGGCAGCAGGCCAAGGGGCAGGGACATGGGCCCCGTAGGCAGAAGACCCCCAAGCCTCCGGCTCCTGCTCCTACCCAGCAGGGAGGGGGTTTTTGACTCCCAAGGCATAGCCTGTCCACCCCTGCTGTCCCATCCCTGCACAGGAGATCGCTTAGCCCTGTTTGCCCACAGGTGGCCACCCATTACAGGGGATGCTTGGGTCTTAAGCATCATTCACCAGGGCTATATGCTTCACTTCCAACAGCTACCTCCTGTCTACTTTCCAGGAGAACCTCTGAGGCCTCTCCTGCACACCAACCTCCTCCTCCAAGAACTTCAGGGTCTGCTTCTGGACAAGGCGGTGGAGCCTGTACCTCCTCAACTACAGGGGCATGGGTTCTACTCCAGGTATTTTCTGGTACCAAAACAGACAGGAGGCCTAAGGCCTATTCTAGACCTCAGGAACCTCAACAAGTTCTTGGAGAAAGAGAAGTTCAAGATGCTTACTCTTGGAACACTTCTGCCCTACCTCCAGCAGGGAGATTGGCTATGCTCCTTAGATCTAAAGGATGCGTACACTCACATCCTCATTCATCCAGACCACAGAAAGTACCTCAGGTTCGTGGTGGGAGGAAACCATTACCAGTACAGGGTGCTGCCTTTTGGCCTGACTTCCGCCCCATGGGTATTTACAAAGTGCCTAGCTGTGGTAGCGACCTACTTGAGGACTCAAGGGGTCTTTGTCTTCCCCTATCTGGACGACTGGCTTATCCGAGGTCAGACTTACCAGGAGGCCAGGCAGGCCACCTTCAGGACTGTCACATTCCTTCAAGACCTAGGCTTTGTTATAAACTTCGCAAAGTCCACTTTGCTCCCCTCCCAGAACCTAGAGTTCATAGGAGCAAGGTTGGACTCTCTGCAAGCAAGGGCTTACTTGCCCGAGGACAGAGCTCAAAGGCTCATGGAGTTGGCATCCCGGTTTCTCAGCATGCCAAGGGTTTCTGCCCGACTCTGTCTACAGCTCCTAGGCCACATGGCGTCGACAGTACATGTGACCCCCAATGCCCGCCTCCACATGAGGCCTGCACAGTGGTGCCTCAGAACTCAGTGGAAGCAGTCCACAGGGAGCCTGGCAGACAAAATAAGGGTATTAAAACCTTTCCTGAATTCTCTTCAGTGGTGGCTACACCCCCCAACTTGCTCCAGGGGGTGCCTTTTCAGCTGCCTGCCCCCACAGTGGTGTTGACAACCGATGCCTCCTTACAGGGCTGGGGTGACACTGTCAAGGGAGCTGCACCCAAGGCCTTTGGTCCCCATGGGAAGCCACGTAGCAGAGCAACCTACTGGAGTTGTGGGCTATTCGCTTAGCCCTCAAGGCTTTTTCTCACACCTTGGCCCACCGTGTTCTATGTGAACAAACAGGGCGGCACTGGGTCCAGGCCTCTATGCATGGAAGCACAGGCCTTTTGTTCTTTCGCCCTCAGGCACCAGATGTTGCTGAGGGCTGTTTATCTTCCTGGCCAGGAGAACTTTCTGGCATACCGCTTAAGCAGACTTCTGCAGCCCCACGAGTGGCAGCTGCACCCTTTGGTGGTTCAACAGATTTTCCTAAAATGGGGACTTCATCCATGGATCTCTTTGCCAGTCCCTGGAATCACCAACTGCCCAGATTTTGTTCCAGGCAACCGCATCCCCTAAGGGTGGCGGCGGATGCCTTCCTGATTTCTTGGTCCCAGGGCCTGCTCTATGCGTTTCCTCCCACGCCTCTGGTGGCCCGAACCTTGTTCAAGATTCTCAGGGACAAGACCCTACTTCTGGTTGCTCCCAGGTGGCCGAGGCAGCCCTGGTTCCCCTTGCTACTTCAACTGGCAGTGGAGACGCCCATGCCTCTGGGATTCCAACCCGACCTTCTCTCTCAGGATCAGGGTTCCCTTCTGCATCCCATTCTCATATCTCTCCATCTGATGGCATGGAGGCTGCAAGGGTAGTCTTGGCTCCCTGGGGCCTACCTCAGGAAGTGGAAGAGGTGGTCTTAGCCTCTAGAAAGCAATCCACCAGGAAAACATATGCCCTGAAGTGGAGGAGGTTCTCCTTGTGGTGTCAGCATTGCAAGGAAGATCCTTTCGGCTGCACTGTGCCAGTAGTACTACAGTACCTTCTGCACTTGTCCAATCAGGGCCTTAAGTCCAATTCTGTTCGGGTCCACCTCTCTGCTCTGGCAGCTCACCACTCAGTGGTGGAGGGACACTCTTTGTCGGTTCACCCCTTGGTGTCCAGGTTTCTCAGAGGCTTGCTCTTGCTCAAGCCTCCTCTCCGTCCACCGGCCCCTGAGTGGGAGTTGAATGTGGTCTTGCAGCAACTTACTCGCCCACCTTTTGAACCAATGGCTACATGCCATCTGCGCTTCCTTTCCTGGAAGACTCTATTTCTAGTGGCCTTGACATCGGCCAGGCGAGTGAGTGAACTTCAAGCCCTGGTCTGTGACAGGCCATACACTCGCTTCTGTAGGAACAGGGTAGTCCTTAGGACTCATCCTAAGTTCCTCCCCAAGGTTGTCTCCTCTTTCCATCTCAACCAGGAGGTGGTTCTTCCAACATTCTTCCTTAGGCCCCATGCCAGCTGGGCTGAGACAGTCCTGCATACCCTGGACTGTAGGAGGGCCTTATCCTTCTACCTTGAGCGTACGCAGGGGCATAGGAGGGCTACTCAGCTCTTCGTATCTTTTGACCCCAATAACTTGGGGGTTCCTGTGTCCAAGCGTACCTCGTCCATCTGGGTGGCTGACTGTATCACCTGGGCTTACAGGGCGGCTGACCTTCCTTTGCAGGGTTGGGTCACGGCCCACTGTGTCAGGGCAATCGCTGCCACAGTAGCTCATCTCCACTCTGTACCGTTGGCAGACATCTGCAGGGCTGCAACTTGGTCCTCAAGCCAGACTTTTGCGGCCCATTACTGCCTCGAGAGGGGAGTCCCGCAGGGACAGTGCTTTCGGTCAGGCAGTGCTCCGGAATCTCTTTGAGGTTTAGGCAACTCCTACCCTCCAGCCCTCTGGTTGGGCTACCAGTGGGGGTATGTTTTCAGTGAAATCCTTTCTCTGATGCTGAGGCTAGAGGGAGCTCATTTTTCAGCTCTGGGTCCCCGGTAGCCTGAAGCTGGGGAGTCTCATAAGTGAGGACTGACTTCCTGCTTGGTCCTGGAGAACGAGTAGTTACTCACCTGTAACAGGTGTTCTCCAGGAGCAGCAGGAATCAGTCCTCACAACCCTCCCTCCTCCCCTGGGAGTTGCAGTTGTACATAGTTTATTTTTACTTTTTTGTGTGCTGTATTTTAGCTATGTCATTTGACTGAGCAAGATGGCACCTTTAGGCGGGAAGGGGACCGCTCATGCGTGTAGTATTCCCAAAGGCTTTCATAGAAAGCTGGGGAAATGCTCCGCACGGGGGCTCCATCGGCGCCGATGTCACCCATAAGTGAGGACTGATTCCTGCTGCTCCTGGAGAACACCTGTTACAGGTGAGTAACTACTCTTTTCCTTTATCACAATTATCTTCTTATTTTCTCACAATTTTGCATAATAGAGCACTCTGTTCTTTTGCTGAGATAGTTTTTTAAAACTGTGTTAAATAGCATACATATTAAAAAAACAATCCAAAGTAGTCCATCTTTAAAACTTTTTTTTTGTTTCAGATGCAAAGATGGGTTGAAAGGATTTTCATTTTCTGCATTGAAGTAAGTACTTTATAAAAGCATTTATAACCTTGAAACAAGAGCATGCATATGCATCAAATATTCTACCTTAGAGCATTCATAACTTTGATTTAGGTAAAATATACCAATAGCATGTGCTGAGCGTAGTATGGCTGGTAGACATTTACTCACTAAAATCAGAGCAAACAAAACCTTTTTCCAGTCAAAGGATTATCTGATGTATTATAGCACTATATCTCAGAAGAAAGTTCACAGTTAAGGGGCATGTTTGCTAAGATATGCACTGGTAGCATGCAATTGTGCCACCAAATTAGCATGAAAGCCCATGCAAATTTTTGAGGCCATGTGCGTCCAATCCCCTGCCCATAGCCTAATGCTAACATGCAGCACCGCGTTAACCGGCATATGGATGCACTTAATGCCACCCATTGAGGTGGTGATAGGTTCACTCGCGCTAATGGTAACAGATGCAGTTAGCACATGCCCAAAGTGGCTGTGCCGCTTATAACTGCACTGTTAGCATTATGGTAGTTGTATATCCCTCCCAGAATGTTTATTTCATCAATATTTTCTATAAAAACAATTGATAAAGCAATCTCAATATAGTTTATAATTCAAAATCAAAACCTGTCGTGGATCAATATCCAGCCCTGGTGTTAATAAAAACACACATATTCTGCAGCACTTAATATATGTGTGGACCGCTGACTGCCAGCAGCTATATGTCTCGTGATATTTAGCCTCTATACTTACAGCTAAACAATTTAGTTTAAGGCGCCCTTTTAACTGGCTTAAATTAAACTGCTTTAGTATGTGGATAGTGATTGAATGTAGCCATCCTGGCACTGCATGAATTCCATGGGCTTATATAGAGGGATTTTTGGCAGCAGTATGCATACAATGCTCCATAAAATCTACAGATAGGGTGCATTTATTTAATAACTGCCACTAAACGTATGTCTCTTTGAATATTGACCTCTTAATTATTATCACCTAAGATGATTGTTGTGTTCTGATTTAAAAATGGCCATCGTATCAGAGATATGTCACTCTCCTTCTTCAGAGCTTCTCGGTTTGGAATGGAACAATATCCAAACAGTACATAGTTTGGAAATAACAATAAAATGTAACCAAGTATGATAACATATCTAGCCATTAGATGTCACTAGTAACAGATTTCAAAGGATGAGCCGTACAGTTTAACCATAGGGGCTCGCAGTTCCAAGGCAACAGGTATTGTCATGCTTATTCACCACTAGGAGGCTGTACACATAGCAACCAACAGCAAATTGAGTTTATTTTAGTCTTATGTTTGTAGTTTGAATGAGCTATTTATAGAATGTGTTGCTTGTCATTTTGACTGCATGCCACTTTGTTGGTTATTATCTGAAACCATTAAGCAAATGAATAAACATAAACTATGTAGTTCAGTCACTAAATGTCGCCATGAATAGCAACCATTAAGAAAGCTATACAGCTTAATCAATAGGTTTTCCAGTAGAATGTACAACAGGGAAAACGAAATACACATCTAAATCACCAAGGAGCATGTTTACTAAAGGGCGTTAGCTGCTACTGCAGATCTTGACACAGATTTATCCCATGGTGGTAGCAGCTAACACAGGAGAAATTCAGATACGGCAGCACATTTCTGTGATATCTGCATTTTGCCTGGTGGACCTGGAGGGGGGAGGTGGAATCAGGGCAGGGAGTAGGCATGTGCCAATCGTCAGCAGCCATTGTGCTAAACTTTGTCCCGCAATGTTTCCAAATTGGGCCTCAACGCGGTTGCAGAAAATGCCTCCTCTGCTGTGGGGCTGATTGAGTTCACAATTCCCTCCCCCCTTCTCCCCCCCCCCCCCTTAGATCATTGTGCTGTAGATCTAAAGATCTGCACATCAATGATTAAAAAAAAAGTGGTCTAGACTTCCGGTGTTGCCATGAGCTAGGGCAGATGTGCAGGACCTAGCTTTGGGGCTCCCTGCTACACTTTTCTGCATATTTACCAGCTCTACCGGCTGAAAACCAAAGGGCAATAACCCTGAGGCTTCCACCAATGATAAACACAATGTCTGGCAGGGGTTGCAGGACAAAAGAAACCATATGGCGGCAAAGCCGCAGCACAGAGAAAAGCCACTTGCTGGTGAATGCAAAATGGCTGAAAACAACCCGCAGTGAGAAGCGTGCAAGCACAGATGGCGCTGATGGAAGTTTCGGCCACCGTGGCTCAAGCCCTCAATGACAAATTTGAAGGGCTGACAGATTGCGAACTTGACTGCAACAGTAAGTGATTTCACAGGTCAGATACAAAAGGTTGAACAGCGGGTGTCTGGCCTAGAAGATGGCAGTCAGGCCTATGAGAAGTGTCTGCAAGCACTCGAAGATCAGATCAGATGCCAGGATCTTAAAATCGACGACTTGGAAAATAGGGGCCAGTGGAAAACATGACTGATTGGTATACCTGAGTCAGTCCTGGACAGCGACCTTCGGGTGTTCCTTGATGTCTGGTTGCCACAGAGCCTATGTCTCCTTGATATGGTAGGGAAGATACAAATTGAGAGACTGCACCGAGTAGGCCAGCACCGAGAGGGAGAGATAAGGCCTAGAGCGGCTTTGGCATGCTTCCTAAGTTACAAACAGAAAGATGTAATTCTGCGTGCAGCTAAGAATCAAAGGAGCCTGGAACATGAAGGTCACAGAATTCTATTATTCCAAAACTACTCGGTGGTAGTGACCCAAAAGCACAAGGCTTTTTCAGAAGTATGCAGATCTCTGGCAAAGAAGGGAGCGTGTTTCTCATTAACTTATCCAGCCAGACTGCAACTGAACCACTATGAGTGTTCCAATCCCCAGAGGAAGCAAAAGCATTTAGTGTCAAGCATTTTAAATTACGCCCCTGAACAAGGAACTAACCACGGACCTTTGGAGTAAGTCAATGCCCATATTTAGAGACTTGGGGTGGAAAGCCAGAATGTGGGATGAAAACATCTCAACTATGCCCTCGCCTAGGCGTCAACTTGCACACACTGTGATGCCTTGGTATAACAAAGCTGCAGCAGCACTTTATAGCCCAGGGACTACCCAGCCTCTGCAGAAGGGAACAGTATTTATTTATTATTTATTTAACGTCTCTTCTATACCGCGCTATTCATATCAGTGCGGTGTACATTTAACAGAACCTTATACAATGCAGTCGGACTGCATTGTATTTACAGTAAACGGGAGCTGAAACTTGGATATAACTGGGATAACTTTCTACAGATTATTTACATTAATGACTATACAGTCCAACTATAGTCAATACAATTGTACAGTCAGTACAATCAAATTAATGTTTGGAAGAACTGCACTGGACACCAGGTGAAGGGAGAATTAAAATATGACTGTGGGAGTGGAAGAGGAATCCACAGGCTTGGGATGGAGATCCTTAATGATGCAGCTCCTGGTATGGAACTGATATAAAGCAGGAGACTCTTGAAAACCAAATATTGTTGCTTAAAAATGTGACTAACAATACAATAATGTCTATGGCTACTAGGACTAAATAAACTGTCTGGGGAGTTCTGGATATATCTAGTTGTAATTGCATATCTTTGGACGGGTACTGTGTTTCATTCTCAACCCTCTTTTTATTTTTATTATTATCTTTTTTATTATTTTTTGACCCTTGCGGAGCAGATTCTGGGTTACCTCTCTTGTGCACACATGGTAAATACACACTGATAATTCCTACCTCCAAGACGCTAAAGTCTGGAAGTAAGATGAGGGGCAAGGATGCAAAAGAGCAGTAAGGTAATGGAGGAGAGGGAGGGATTAGGAAGAAAGAACCTGCATAAGGTGATGCCCTAACTCTGTCCTATGTCATGTAATTTAACCAACTCACTACCACAGTGCTAAGCAGGGAATTCTATCAGGAAATGCCTGGGCACTACAAATCAAATAGGATCAAGAAGGCGAGGGGCAAGGTAGTTTGGAGTAGCATGAGGATGGGGGCGGTTGGGGAAGTGTGGAGAGCCCTGCCAATATACCGGAAGAGCACCCTGAGAGAACCCGGGGAGCAAGAGGAGAGAGCAAATGGAGATAGAGGAGAAGATAGAACAGGGAGAGGGGAGGGGAAGGGAATGGGGATCAAGAGATGGGGGAGAGAGGATGGGATGAGGAAAGGAGACTGAATATTGCAGGGGATGGGTATACGTAACCACCTGAATGGGAGTGTGTCACAACTGACAAAAAAGCCTGAGGCTCCAGGCCGTGGGTGGGGTCCAGGGCAGGTAAGGAACCAAACCTGTGGAACATGCAAAGAAGATCATTATGCCATATAGATCACAGTTAGACCACTCCGGGTAGCCTCGTGCAATGTATGTGGAATTGGACACCCTATCAAGAATCACAAAATACTAAAAGCCCTTAAGGATAAACATGTGGATTTTGCCCTCCTTCAGGAGACATATCTTAGTACAGTAGAACATGCAAAGTTGAAGCAGTGATGGGTGGGGGAGGTTCATGGAGCTTTTTCTGGGACCAATAAGTCTGGAGTTGCCATTTTAATTGAACATCATGTAGATTTTAAGGTCAAGGCCATGCGTGCTGATCCGGGGGGCCGGTTTCTGTTTCTGCTTCTGCAGGGCCAATTGAGAGGCCAATGGATTGTACTGGGAAATATTTACTGTCCCAACACACATGTGGCATAGCACTATCGGGAGGCAACAAGTTGTCTGTCTGAGTTAGCTCATACCCCCCTCCTTCTTGGAGGCAACTTTAACTGTGTGGTGGAAGACACTCTAGACCGCGGGGGGGGGGTGGGGCGGATGCAAGGAGATCTCAAAGGATATGAGGATGGTGTGATGGCTATGTCCTTGTTGATATCTGATGACTCACACATCCGTCTGAGCGCGACATTACCCACATATCCAGAGCACATGGCACAGGTTCTTAGATTACTTTCTGGTAGCAGAAGGAATGCTGGATAGAATAGGAAAGGTGGAGATTGGCCCAATCGCAGTTTCGGACTTTACTCTGATCTAGGTAGATCTCGAATGGGAGAAAGAGACGAATGGCAATGTGTGGAGATTTCCTTTGAGTGTGGCAGAGGATAAAGATTTCTGGATATTTTTGAGGGCATGCTGGGCTGAGTAAGAGATTGACAACGCAGTTCATGTCGACAACCCAATATTATATTGGGAGACTGCTAAGGCTGTTCTATGAATCCATATCATTGGATATTGTTGGTCAAAACGTAAAGAACAGGGGAGACGTTTGCTTCAGCTGGAGCATGCCCTCCGCAGGGCTTATTGCAACTATGCAGCCTGACCTACAGTCGAGCAGAGGATGGAGATGTTTGCGGTGCAGGCAGAACTGAATACTCTCCTTCACCAAAGAGCTCACAAGTCAAACTTCTATTACCGCTACAAACTGTACCAATATGGTAATAAGACTGGGAAGTTACTAGCATCGCTAGTCAAGGCGGGAGGTGGAAGTCGGGTGATTCAGGCCCTACAGGATAGTAGGGGAGTCTACAGACTACTCAAAAGGACATTGAGTGTGCATTCACAGACTTTTACAAAGGGCTATATAAGGCAGAGTCCACTACTACAGCCATGGCACAGACATATTTGCAAAAATTAGCCTTGTCACATTTAAGCGAAGAGCAGTTAGCACTGTTAAATGCCCCGATATTGGCTCAGAAAGTACAGGGATGCATACGTAAGCTCAGGAAATGTTGGGCTCGAGGCCCAGATGGGTATCGTGCCAAATTCTATCAGCTTCTTTCTGACAAAGTGGCTGTTCCCCTGGCCGAATTCTTTGCCGGCCTAGTTTTGAGGCAGAAGTTCCCCTACAAGCCTAATAAAGCCCTGGTTACTGTTATCCCCAAACCCGGCAAAGACCCCACGTTACCAGTATCTTACAGACCCATCTCGCTACTCAATATCAACATAAAAAGTTTGGCTAACATCATGGTGGATAGGCTGTCACCCCTCCTGTCATGTTTGGTGGAGGACTCACAAGTAGGCTTTGTGCCAGGCCGAAACATAGCAAGAAACATGTGCAAAATATTGGCGGTTCAGTGTGTAACCCTGCAGCAACATCTTCTGACGCTTTTGATCAGCTTTGATGCTGAGAAAGCGTTTGACAAAGTTCAGTGGGATTATATGTTTCTGGTCTTAGAGAAATTTGGAATTATGGGATATTTTGTTGATGTAGTGCGACTCCTATATGCACAACCGTGTGCCTCCATAATAGTTAATGGAAAAATGACTGCAGACTTCCCGCTGGAGCAGGGAACGTGACAGGGCTGCCCGCTATCCCCGCTCCTGTATGTATTGCAATTGGAGCCCTTATTAGAAAGCTACGCACCCACCCTCAGTTAAGAGGGGTGCAAATGGGGCAGGAAGATTTTTCATATCTCTGCATTTTCAGATATGTTGATATGCCTAGGTGATCCAGAGAATTCTTTGGAGACCTTCCTTAGTGAATTTCAAACCTATGGCACATTTGCTGGCCTCAAGTTGAACTTAGACAAATCGGAGGCGCTTCCGGTAATCTCTGAACTACAAAGATCTTGGTGGGGAACATTCCCTTTGAAATGGACCTCAGGAAGCTTTAAATATCTTGGTGTCCAACTCCCAGAAGACCCGAAAAGATTATATGATGTAAACACGACCACATTGTTGCGAGACATGGAAACTCGGTTAGGGTTCTGGAAAGATTTGCCGATATCATTGAGTGGTTGAATTAGTTTATATAAAATGGCTGTCTTCCCCTGGTGGCTACACGTACAACAGGCACTGCCCATCTACCTGCACACCAAAGAATTGAAGCATATTAATCAATTACTGAACAGTTTCTTATGGAAAGGGAAGCGCTCAAGGCTCAGAGTGGGGGCCCTGAAACAGCCTTGGTCGAGGGGAGGCTTAAACCTTCCGGATATGTTGACTTACACCCGTTGAATCCAGGCTAAAAACTCACCCGTTGAAGGATGAGTTTTTAGCCTGGATTCAAATAGGATCAAGGATGGAGCCTGACATAGAGACTCAGGGTAGTCTGTTCCAGGAATATGGAGCAGCAAGGTGGAATAAACAGAGTCTGGAGTTGGCAGTGGCATAGATAAAAGTAATCTGCATGATGAGTGTAGTTTATGAGGTGGGGTGCAGAGAGAGATAAAAGAGAAGAGGTAATGAGAAGCCACAGTCTGAATGCACTTGTATGTCAGTAGGAGAAGTTTGAACTAGATATGGAAACAAATAGGGAGCATGTAAAGTGACTTGAGAAAAAGGGTTATGTGAGCATAGTGACACTAGCAGAAAATAAGCCGTCCAGCTGAATTTTGAACTGAATGAAGGGGAGATGATTCAGTGAGAGACCAGTGAGTGCTGTCCTATAGGCACTCCTTGTGGCCTTGGGCAAGTCACTTAACTCTCTGTTGCCTCAGGTAAACATAGATTGTGAGCCCTTCGGGGACAGGGGAATGTATCCAGTACCTGTTTGTAGTGATTCATAATGTAAACCGCTTTGATTGAAGGATAGGGTGGTATAGAAAACTGGTTAAATAAATATATAAGCAGGTAGCAATAGTCTAGATGGGAGTGGCTAGAATGTGGATGAGGGTCTTGGTAGTGTGTTCAGAAATGAAAGGACAAGTTTTGCTGATGTTATAGAAAAAGAAAGGACTGGTTTTTACCTGTCTGTTGGATATGTGCAGAGATAGAGAAGTAGAGAGAAGAGACAAAGATAACCCCATGGTGCAAACTGAGGAGACAGAAATAGAGATGGGAAGAAAGGGGGAAGTGTGTTTACGGGGAAAGATAAGAAGCTCTGTCTTGGTCATGTTCAGTTTCAGACAGTGATGGGAAATCCAGGCAGCAATGTCAAGCAGGTAAGCTGAGATACAGACCTGAATTCCTGGAGAGATATTAGGTGTAAAGAGGTAAATCTGAGAGTCATCAGCATAAAGTGTGGAGTGGAGGAGTGGCCTAGTGGTTGGGGCAAGGTACTTCGGGCCGGAAGGTCGGGGGTTCAAATCCCACTAGAGGACAGAAACCTTGGGCCGGAAGGACTGGGGTTTCTAGTCCCACAGGTGCTCCTTGTGGTCTTGGGCAAGCCACTTAACCCTCCATAGCCCATGTTCCCTGTAAAATAGTTCTCTGTGTGCTGTGCTTTCCTGTCTAATCAATGTGTTTATACCTCAAAAATTTCCTGTCATGATTTGACAATTTCCAATCTGTAATCAAACCGCTGCTGATCGCTGGAAGTAGCGGTATACAAATGTATACTAAAAAAATAAATAAAGATGGCACTGAAAACTGTGGGACGAGTTCAGGGCACCAAGGGATTGAGTCTAGAGAGAATAGAAGGAAGCCCCAAGACAGAGCCCTGAGGTACACCAACTGAGAGTGGAATGGCAGTAGAGGAGGATCCACCAAAGCTTACACTAAGGGTAAGGGATCTGTTTACTAAATCGCATTAGCTGCTACCATGGCACTGCCAGGAATATACCTCCTGGTGGTAGCACAATGGTTCCCATCACTCCCTTCTACCTGGACAACCTTGGTTCCCTTCTCCACGCATGGACCTAGCCAACTGAGCCACAGGCTGGTTCAAATTTGCAGGAAGGTGGGGTGATGTTGCATCCCAATATCTGATCCTTGTCCCATGTGCATGAGGGTTGAGAGGCTGTTGATATTTGTGCACAGCCTGCAGGCCAGTGGACCAGCACCCTTTTGGCCCTCAGAAGGACTTATACGATAAGGGTTTTTTCCTGCTATGGAAGAGTTTGCTATCTGGTGGAAGGCCAGGCCCTACACCTTTTTGCTTGTTCCACGCAATGACTGCTGGAATATCTTCTGCACCTCTTTATGTGGGGACTTCGGTTCATCTAAGGTGAGGTCTGTCTCACTGCAGATGGAGCTTACCACCAAGGTGTGGAATGGACATCTATCTCGGTACGGCCTTTTGGGTTCCACTCCGTATGGAAGTTGCTTCTCTGGAAGCCCTCTAACAATGTCTTTATACCTCGATGTGTTTCTTCAGCAGCTCTTGGAAGCTCCCTTGATTATTCTCTATTCCTGCTCTTTCCAGTTTGGTCCTAGAGGTAATATTTAGTGGCGGTCTCTTTGCTTCAGACTTCAACAGTTATCCGCCAAGTTCCATAATGCTAGTCTACCCCTCTGTACTCCTCTTGAATTCCTTCGGGGGTAGTTTTGGTTTCCATTTTAATCAGTCAACTGTTCTATCAACATTTTTGCAAGGCTTCATGCCCGCTAGGGGGAAGCCGCGTGGCTGCAGGTGAGCTAACTTTTTCTTGGAGCGGATGAAAGCCAAAGGGAGTTCTTCCAGCATTGTTATTGGACCCCAGCAAGCTAGAGGTTGCCAATCATTTTGACTGTGCACCACATCCCTTTTGCTTATGCCCCGGTAGACCTGAGCCTTCATGGTCATGTCAACACTCATAACCCCATCCGCAGTCTCCACTCAGCTCATATCAACTGCCTTCACTTACCCTCCCCGAACAATGCCCATCTCGAATCCACCCATCATTCCACTTTCTTCTTCCTGGGTCCCTCCCTCGGAAACTCTCTCCGATTCGCTCTTTGCCTTGAACCTTCCTTCCCCCATTTCAAAGCTCTTCTAAAAACTCACCTGTTTCTTTCTGTCTTTGACCTGCTTCCTACCACCTCTTAACTTTCCCTGCTGTTTTTCTCTTTTTCTGATGTGAATGACTATTCTTCTGTCCTGTCCATAAAATGTAGTTCCTTTCCTTTCTGGCCATTGGCCTTTTCTTGTATTTTATAGCATTGTAAACCGCCATGATGACGTAAAGGGTGGTTTAAAAAGTGCATGAATAAAGATATAGATAAGGTCAGGGCTACGGCTGCATTGGTGGCCAACTTGCACTGGTCTCCCAGGAGGAGTTCCACATGGTTACGCTGTGGCCTTTGTCCACGCAAACTCATCCTATTATTGTCTAGACAGGAATTCCTGTTGTTAACAGTGACTTGATCCAATCTCTCCTCCAGATTCAGGTTGGGGATTAGAATCCAAGTCCATTCCCCCTAAGCCCATTCTCCCTGTCCAGATTCCCCCCCCCCCCTCTTGCCATCTCGCAGTTAAGTTGTCCCTGTTGGGCTTCTTGATGGCCTCCTTGGTTTTCAGTAGCCTGTAGCCTGGGAGTCCCATACGTGAGGACTCATTCCTGCTTGTTCATGGAGAAACGGTAGTTATTCACCTGTAGCAGGTATTCTACATGGGCAGCAGAAATAAGTCCTCACAACCATCCCACATCCTTTGCCTGCCAGTCTTCTACTACAGCTATGTTATCAGACTAAGGCTTCGTGGCACCGCAGCAGCAGGCAGGAAGGAGCCTCTCAAAAGCATCCAATATAAACTGGGGAGTTTTTCCGCCTGGGATCCGTTGGAGGATGTTACCCATATGTGATGACTTATTCCTGCTGTCTATGGAGAACATCTGCTATAGGTGAGTAACTACCTTTTACTTCATAGCTATGACCTGTGTAAACATTCTGTAATGCCCACGGGGGACTGGCAGGCAAAGTGGGCGAGGAAGTGATAGCTGGCGGGGTGCTCCTCATTCTGGAAGTACTGCATATTGGGGTACCTACACTTTTCCTTGATGCATTCCCACTTCTTCTCTGCTTCTGGTGCTCCATTTCCTCCACCTTGCACACCAACTTATTCCTGCAGTAAATCAGTGTCTTACACTGGGTAGTGATGATTTTCTTTCACCCATGGGGCACACAAGGTTGCTACCATGTAAACATCTTCTTTGATGAGAGATTTCAACTTTTTTTTGTACTTCTAGCAGCAAGGAGACTTCAAGCACAAATACCTCAGATACACCAAAATGCTTCCGAAATAAATTCAGTCGCACTTTACTAAGTCTGAGTTACTAAGAATGAAAATGATGCTTAAAATTGGTTATTGACCCTAGTTTTCAATTTACACTACTGGGTCAGTACATACAGCCTCGATGTCAGAAGTACTAAGGATATGCAAGTTATAAGGGGAAGGGATCTCAATTTAAAACATAAATTACTAAAATACATGAACATCTTTTACTGGATTTGTGATAAATCTATGCTTTTGTTTGCACAGAACTTGCTTTTCAGTCCAAACAATTAATGAATGATGCAATTTGAAGGTGCTCTTGTGTCATACATGATATGAATTGCTCATGTTATTTCTAGAAGTCGTAGATGATGCAATCCTAATGCAGCTTAATTACATCACTCTGCAGGACAAATTGTGCAGTTATTTTTAATGAACATGAGGTGTCAGTAGTATTTTGGCTGTAGACCAGTCTTCTCAGTGTTTGATTTTTTTTTCCTTTTAGCCTTGTAATTATTTGAACAATGCAGATGACTTCTGCTACGTTTGTGTTGAAGTGACTTTTGCATCACACAAACACAGTTATAACGTCTTTGATTAAGAAATCCTACCACTTTTACTTTGGCTGCAAAATTGGAGATCAGGGCAAGAGCTGGGCCCCACACTTATGCTGTAACACTTGTGCAACAAATCTTTGCCAGTAGTTAATAGAAAAAGGAAATCCATGCCTTTTGCAGTGCCAATGATTTGGAGAGAGCCGACCCACCATATCAGCAATTGTTACTTCTGCATAGTGCCTCCTGTTGGGAAAGGTTTGTCGAAGAAGAAAAAGTAGACTGTGCAGTATCCAAACATTCCATCAGCTATATGCCCAGTAACCCCATGGAGAAGGACTGCTGGTTCCTGATGCTCCAGAATCATTCTCACTTGAGTCGGACAAGGAAGAGAAAGAGGATGAAAATTCTGGTCCTGAACCATCAATGTCACATGACCCAGATTTTCTCCCATCCTCATCCGCTGAACCACACCTCATAACACAAGGCAAACTGAATGACCTTGTCAGGGATTTGGAACTACATAAGAGTAAGGCAAAGCTGTTGGGCTTCACACTGCAGTAGTGGAGTCTCCTCTCAGGTGATATTAGGGTTTCCATGTTTTGTGAACGTCAAAAGGATCTGGTTACATTCTTCTACATGGAAGGTGATCTTGTAGCCTACAACCACATTGATGGTCTGACTGCAGCCCTCAACATCATCATTCAGATGAGTGGAGACTGTTCATTGATTCATCAAAGATGAGTCTTAAAGCTGTTTTGCTGCATAATGGCAGATTTTTGCCATCAATTCCAGTTGGTCATGCAGTCCATATAAAGGAAACCTATGACAATATAAAAGAGCTGTTGAGATGCATAAACTATGACCAACATCAGTTGCATCTTTGTGGTGATTTGAAAGTCATTGCTCTATGGCTCGTCTACAGACTGGATACACAAAGTATTGCTGTTTTTTCTGTGAATGGGATAGTTGTGCGAAAGATTCCCACTACATCAAGAGAGATTAGCCACTCCAACAGTCATTGGAGCATGGAAAGAAAACTATGCACCATCCACCACTTGTTGAATGAAAGACAATTTTGTTACCACCCATACACATTAAGCTGGGTCTAATGAAAAATGTTGTCAAGGCCATGGACAATACAAAACCAACTTTCAAGTATTTCAGCGTGAAATTTCCAAGACTAAGTTGAATCTAAGATAAAGGAAAGGTGTCTTTGTTGGTCCTCAGAATTCTTCAAGATGATGCATTTAACTGTGCACTATGTGGCAAAGAAAGGACAGCATGGAAAGCTGCCTAGTTAATGGCAACATATTTTCTCGGAAACAACAAGGCAGAGAACTACAGGGAGTTGGTGGAAAAACTCCTCAATGCATACAAAAGCCTTGGCTGCAACATGTCACTAAAGATACACTTTTTGCAATCTCATTTTGATTTTTTTCCACTAAACTGCAGAGCAGTGAGCAATGAGCATGGCGAGTGATTTCATCAGTACATTGAAGCGATGGAGAAAAGATATCAAGGCAAATGTCGCTTATCAATGCTGGTCAGTGACAAGCGATACTCCATTTACAGAGTACAAGAGACAAGCCTAGAAACACTGAGTAGACGCTGAATAAGGTCTGAAATGAATACTAATGCATTCATAGTCGTTTCTTGTTTTCTGTTTCATACTAACTTTTTAAATAAATTGTATTTAAATAACCCCTTGGCTGATTTTTAAACTTTTAAACAAAGATGAGAGGTGAAATATTATCAAGGTCATATATATGGCAACCATAAACACATGAAAAGACCTAGGATTTTAATAATTTGTGATTTAAAACTCTATTACCAACATGCTATATATGCACATAAAATGGAAAAGCTTAGATATCTTGGAAACAGTAGCAAATCAGCATTTGTCATTTTTTAATTCAGCACATCAAAATCCATAAGAATTGGCAGATTTTGTCTCTGAAGCAGACAATTTTTAAAAAATTGTAAACCAGTGTATCAGTTTTACTAAGTCTGTCTGCGACCTTTGATACCGTGGACCATAGTCTGTTAGACTATGGTATCTTGTGCATATGCAATGACTGTTCTCCTTTTTTATGAAGACCTGCTCCCAATGTGTTTGCTACTATTACTAATGAAGGGTTCATGGATCTATGCTGGGCCCACTACTTTTTAACATGTTTATTTACGACCTGGAAATGGGAAAAGAGTGAGGTGATCAAATTTTTAGACTGGTTATCCAAATGGCAGATTAAATTTAATGTCAACAAATGCAAAGTTAAACACTTAGGGAAGAACAACCCAAACTATGGTTGTGCGATGCAAAGTTCCACATTAGGAGCTGTGGCATGTAACAGATTTCTTGCTGGGGATAACAAGTACAGGGGTCTTTCCTCAGCCCTTGGTTTCCTATCTCTGGTCCCAGAAGCAAATGAGATGAAATGAGAACACAACACACACACAGTTATATACCATAACAAAGTCTGCTAAAGCCTTTAGGAAGGTAGCCATGGGCCTGCAAACCTAAGCAGTCTCCTGTAACTCCCTTAATCTACTTGTCCACAGCACTTTCTTTTATTAGGAAAAAACTGCCACATTATACATTCTTTTGCTTTATCACTCTGTGTCATGCTTTTTGCCTTGCCTATATCTACATTTTAGAGGTCATGCCAAATACTACATGTTTCAGGTCAAGCCAAGCATAAACATATTATTCACGCTTAATCAGGACAGGTTCCTGCACACATGAGCTCCCTATCTTGCAAGATGTAACCTTGACTGCCTCACTTACATATAAACACCCCCTGTAAAACTGTTAGCATAACCCAGGGCATGCCAGAATGGCCTCCGGGTCCCTGAGTGTACCCTAACATCCCCCCCCCCAGTGCCTCCTTACATAACCAGGCCACTCTGTTCTTACAGAACACGCTTTATTAATGGGTTTCAAGGCCACAGCTTGCGGCTATTTACAATAAGATCAATAATAACAATAGCAACAATAAAAGCAGTAATAATAATACCAAAGATAACAATATGCAACAATAGATAACAGTATACCCTTTTACCACCCTGCCCTGACGTGGGGGTACCACTGCCTTTTTCTGTCAGGTCGAGGTCGAGGCCTCGGCCTGCACTGTGGCCTAGGCCTCACCTCCCCCCGCCCCCCTCCCCGGTTACACACTGCTCCGTGCTATTGCACGGGGTAACCCTATGTTCTCTGATCATGGCAATTGGGGCCAGGTAACCCTCCCCTGGTATCTGGCCCCCCCATCACCGAGCCCAGGCACCCCACCGTTAGCAATATCAGGGCTCCCAGTCTCCCTTTTCAGTGATACCCCCTCGCGCTTATTGACAAGGTCCTGCCACCAGGAGGGACCATAGCCTGATTCACCCATAGTGAATACCAAACCAGTGTCCTCTGCAAGCCGGCATTAAAACAACTCGATGCCAATCTCGTTAAGGTGTACCCCGTCCCCCGCATACACCGTTGGGCCCCCCCCCCCACTAGTATACCTTTGTGCCTCACGACCACGTCCCCCAAAGCTTGTACAAACTTCCCCACCTCCACATTCAGCTTCCTCCTGCTCCTCTTGATGCCCTTAAGCTGTAGCACTCCCCGTCACATTTGTTGGGGAATGATCTGTGACCAGATGACCCCCATCCCCAGCTCAGCGCAAATCCAAGCCAGATCTGCCTTGATCCTGATAAGATCTATACCCTTTACGGACACCAGATCATTACCACCCAGATGAAGGACCATGAAATTGGGTGGCTGGCTCCGCTGACACCTGCCGATGAGCACGGGCCACATCCCCCCCTTGTCCATCTATTATATGTGAGCGATGTCCAGGTGAAAGCCGAGTTGCTTGCTGAGCCTGCTCCCCACAGCCCTCCTTCACACCTGTTATATATAGGAATGCCCTACTATCCAGAATGAGATCTGTCTGTGATCTATTGGGCAAAGGGAGATTGTGTCAACAGTGTGTTTAATGAGGTGTTCAGTGCCTGATATACAACTTATATCTGTCGGAAGCCCAGCTCCCTATTTGCCTTTATCCCCAAACTCAAGTCATGCGCTGTGGTCGCCGCTCTTATCTTAAATGAGTGTAAGGTCAGGCCCGTGCACTCAAACCCCCCCAGTTCTACCACCCGCAGACAAATGGCCCTAAGCTAATATTGCAACAAACAATAACCATCCTGGTGCTGCAGTAGGGGTCCCCTTGTGGGTGGTCACACCCACAGGTACTCATACATGACTGATACAGGGCACAGGTCACACACCGCCATGGGGTTCAACCAGATGGTTCTTCCCTTCTGGAGCTGGTCTGTCTTGGACTGTGCCAGTGAAAGGTGGATCCTGCCCCCTTCTATGGAGACATCTTCCACCCACATGGCCGCCAGGTCCGAGGTGAACCAAGATATAGCCTCACTCATCCGTAAGTCCCCAAAGAACATCAGCAGTGCGGCTAACCTGAACAGCTTTTCTTCAGTCCCATTTTTGGTTACTTCCACTGCCTTTTGTATAACCTCTGTTAGCATGAGCAGGGAGACCGGCCTCTGGTTATCTGGCTGTGGTGCTGCCTCCCTGGTCTAGCCCTCCATCACTTTCCTGACGATGAACTCTTTTGTCACATCTCTGTTTCCCCTCCCCTCCAAGCTTCAGGAAAACAACCACCCTAGCCAGCATTAGCATAGCCTGTCAAACTGAGGTCTCCTCGCCCCAGAGGCTCATCAAGAACTCCAGCAGAAGCCCTGTGGTTACTCTCTGGCAGAGGTTGCAGTCCGGCAAATGCCCCCAGTCAGTCCCATGCTCTCCAATAAGCCTCCATGTCCCAGCCGACAGTGATGCCATCAGCATTTCATCCACATTCCACAGCCAAGATTCCACGAAAGCATGTAACATCTTATATAAAAAAAAAACCTTCGTGATAATGATATTAAGAGGACCGTATACGGTCCTCTTAGTATCATTATCACAAAGGGTGGTTGTTTTTTTTTAAGATGTTACACGCTTTCGTTCTCACCTTCAGTAAGCTTTTATATGTGAATATGGTCGGTAAGAATGACGATATGTTGAGCCTTTTAAATTTAGACTAGATATTTTGCATCGTATTTTAACCTTATGATGCAGTTCCTTGAGGTTTATATTTATAAGGCTACCTCACTGTTGTGCTTTAATATGTGTTTTTAAAAATATGTTTGTCAGTCTTTTTTACCCCCCTGAGGAAGGCGTTCCGCTGAAACGCGTTGGGGAACTTCAATAAAAGCATCTGGAATAAGCATTTGTGTCATCATCACTCTTGCTCCTTGTGTTTCCTGATCGATACTGCAAGAGCTGCTGCTCTCTTTGTGCCTGACCAGCCGACAGTGATGCCATCAGCATTTCATCCACATTCCACAACCAAGATTCCACATTTCTTCGGGCACGCGTATTGCCCTGGATGCTGCAGTCTGGATGAGCTGCCAGAAGCGCTGGAGCTGGAAGCGAGAGAGCATCAGCAATCTCATTGATCTCCTCTGGCACATGGCTGGATGTGATATACGCATTCAATTCCAGGCTCAGCAGCACCACCCTCCTGACCAACCCCATTGCTTGGCCTGCCCGGGCTGACTGTTTATTAATGGCGTATACAACCACTGCATTATCTGACCTGAAAACTAGCCGCCTGTTCGTGAGCTGGGACTTCCATATGACTATGGCAGCCACTTATGGGAACATCTCGAGGAATGTGATATCCATGGTGATCCCTTGTCGGTGCCACTCCTCTGGCCATCTTTCTTGGCACCATTAGCCCCTGAAATAGATCCCAAAACCTTTTCTTGCAGCTGCATCCATAAAGAGCTCCAGGTCCCTCTTACTGGTGGGGGCTGCTCTCCATATGTTCCTCCAGTTGTATCCTGCCAGTAACTGCTGCCACTCCACTATGTCTTCCCTCATAGCTGCAGTGACCCTAATGAAGTGGTGCCATTTGCGGAGTCCTTTTGTGTTATCCACTGACTATCTGATGAAAGCCCTTCCCCGAGGCATCACCCTATATGCGAAATTCAGATGCCCAATCAACAACTGCACTGCCTGCAGGGCCATAGCATGAAGTGCCACCTTCAATGCCTTGACCTTTCCCGCAGGAAGCCACGTCACCATTTCCCTGGTGTCAGTCTCAAGCCCAAGAAAGGCCGGCCCTTTGATTCTTTTCTCTGCGAGGGGGACGCCTAGCTCCGCTGCCTTGTGCTGGAAGCTCGCTAGGTTGCATTGACAGCCTTGTCTGTCCCTTGCCATAATTAGAAAGTCGTCCAAGTAGTGGATCACTTTTTCCTGGCCAATTTCCTTTTCCACTATCCATTGGATGGTAGAGCTGAACTCTTCAAAGAATGCACAATACATGGAGCACCCCATTGGGAGGCATTTGTCAATATAATACTGTCCCCCAAAACGGAACCCAAGCAAATGGAAGTAGCCTGAATGCTGTCTCCACGTCCTTCTTTGCTAATCATGCCCCCTTTTCCAATCCCTGGAGCAGCTCCAGGCTCTGGTCTACCGAGGCATACTTCACCGAGCAGACCGCCTGGTCCAATTGGTCATTTACAGACTCCCCGTCTGGGTAAGAGAAATGGTGTATAAGGTAGAACTCTCCTGGTTCCTTCTCAGTACCAAGCCCAAAGGGGAAATTATTAGGTTATTGACAGGTCTGCTCTTGAAGGGGCCTGCCGCCCTGCCCAGGGCCACCTCCTTTTGAATCTTATCTTGTACCACCTCTTGCTCGAGGGCAGACTTCAGATTGCCTGCCAGCCACGGGCCCGGTGGGCCCGCATAGAGAATCCGAAATCCTACTGTAAAACTGTTCACTAACTATAGTGCTTGCACCCTGTCATACCCCCCCAAATTCTGCCGCAATGCCCCAATTCTAATGGGCATGTGAAGGGGGTCTCCCCCTGCCTTCTTAGAACATTGATACTGGGAGTGCCCCTCTCCACAAACCGTGCAGGCATGCCTGTATTTGCAAGCATTGTTGAATCTACAGCTCCCCTCTTTGTACAGCTGGAATGCATCTGGCGCACACCGAAGGTTTATGGAGTTGCACCCCTGCCTTCCTCGCTCTGTGGTCTTCTGTCCCACTGAAAAAACTGCTGCAGCACCCCTGTACTCCTGTCCGTCTCCCCTGCCGGCTTGTACCCACCTCTCCTGGCCCACACTGCCCTTGGGTCATCAGCCTGATCGACAGGTCAATGTCCTTCCTGTCCCAGCTCAGTCCTCTATTTCCCACTGTGTTCCTGCGGAACTGCTCATTGTATTCCAGCCATGCAGTGCTGCTGTACCCCCTATTGGCCTTTCATATACTGTCTTGGTATTTAAAAAGACCCTGGCACTGGTTGGGATGTGTATCCCCAACTACTCTGGCCAGAACCTGAAAGGCTGTGTACCGATTTGCGATTGTCCTAGGAAGGCTGTCTGCCTTCTTGGAGACCAGCTTACATTTGTTGCGACAATTCGAACAATCACAGTGTGCGTCGTCCCACCTGATGAGCAATTAGAAAGCAAGTTCTGCTACGAGGGGACATGGGATGAGGGTGAAAGGGGATAGATTCAGGAGTGATATGTGGAAATATTTCTTTATGTAAAGAGTGGTGGATCCATGGAATAGTCTCCCAGTGGAGGTGGTAGAGATGAGGACAGAATCTGAATTCAAAAAAGCATGGGACAAACACAGAGGATCTCTAAAGGAATAAAGGGGACTGTTGTAGTTGTTGATATGGAAGGACAGACTAGATAGGCCATGTGGTCTTTTCTGTCATCATTTTTCTATTTCTATAAGATGTTCACGTACTTTCCCCTCCATATCTTTTCTTTTTGCACCGTCAGCACATGACTGTCCAGTGCACTCGTAAATGCCCACTCCACAGGCCTAAATTCCGATACCAACTCCCCATTGCCCGCCCCCTATGACTCCACTGGCAGGGGGCTTCCCGTGGCAGAAGGTGGCATGCTCTCTGGGGCTGCACCAGGGTTTGATGCGCTGACCACCCCCGCCCTGCCCTGTGCCGCCCCATGATGTTGATGTGCCCTTGCTGTTGGCTGTTACCAGCTGCACCAGTATCTGGAGCAGCCCTACGATTCCCTGATGCTTGCTACTGCACCACCCACCTCTTGTCCCCTCAACTCCCCAAACTGGGGTCGCTGCAGTAACCCCTTGCCCCTCGTGGCCCCCCACTCTATACTGCCGGTGTCTGGCCCACTACCTCGCTCCCTGTTCCCTCCCCCCCTGACACTCAATCCCCAATTCACACTTGCCAGCTATGCCTCCTCCCCCCACTCCCACGCTATACTGCAGCAATGAAATAACTTGTTCGTACTCACCCTGCTGTCCTGGTCCTCCAAGTGCAGCCGCCAGGTCTGGTGCTCTATCCAGTGAACTCAGCAGAGCCTGCATGCATCCCGCTCTGTGGACTGCAGCCATGGCTTGTACCTTATCCATGAAGTCACGCAGCTCAGGCATCTCCAGGTTGGCCCCATCGCATGGTGGGGGCCTGTCCCTGCCATCCTGAGGTGTTGCTTGTGTCCGCTGCTCCACAATATGCCATCCAACCCTGCTTGCCTGTCCACTATGTCTGGCCACCTGGGGTTTGTTGCTTGTCATCCTTGATGCCTTCTCCTTCTGCCCCCCTGTCTGTTTTGCCTTCTTACTCGCCTTCCCTCCATCAGTGCTGCTATTGATCCTTCTTTTGGCTCCCTGTTGTCCACTACACTCCGGGGCTCATGCTGGCACTATTCCACATGGAAAAACCGGGCTGTCCCTCTACATTGCCTGACCAGTTTTGGGGGGGGGGGGGGGGGGTTGTGCCTATGGGTTGCCCTCAGGTGGTCCTGTAGGGAAAGCTTGATCTTCTCCATGCCAGGGGAGGGCTGGTCCAGCCCTATTCGCTTCCCAGCCGAGGAGACTGTCCCCCACATGCGTCCTGCCATGGTCTGTCACTTTTTTCAAGCCAGAGTCCCCAGCTGCAGTCTACTGCGTGTTGGCTGGTGAGCAGGCCAGCCCTATGCTAGTGCTGGCACTTCCTTGTTCTGGCCCCGGGGGGGCCGCGTGCCTATCGCTAGAGCAGGCCTGACTGGCCTGTCCGCCGCTCTGGTCCCACTCTCCATGCCTCAAACGCACGCTGGATGCTGCCAGTGAGATTCCTGTGAATTTGGGCTTCTTGCAGCTCATGTTTTGTGTGGCTGGCCCTGACTGCAGCTCCGGCCACATGCATTTCCTGGTTGAAGCTCCAGCCACACGCTCCTTGTGTGACCAACGTGTTTCTGGTTGCGGCTCTGGCTGCGCAGTCTTCGTGCTTCCGATATGGGGGGGAGACCCTTGTAGCTAGTGACTTCTGGTGGCATTACCCTCTGGGCAGTGTTTTAAAACTGTAAGTAAGCTGCGAGTAAGCTGCCATGACTTGGGCAGAAAAGATCAGGTGGCTCCAGGCTCCTGCCTTTTATGCTGCCTTGGCGCCCCATCCCCCCTGCCCACCTGGACTGCCTCCCATTGTGGCCCTCCTCCTATCCGGCCACCCGATTATGGGGCAGGCACTCCTTCACTGCCAATCCCTTCATATTCAGAGCTGTTCTCGTGCTCTAAATTTTCCCCATGAGGCCCTAGCCCCCCTTCGGGTCCCTTTTTACAGGAGCCACCAACCAGGAAAAGGATCTAGGAGTCATTCTGGATAGTACATTGAGATACTCCACTCAGTGTGCAGCAGCAGCCAAGAAAGCAACAGAATGCTAGAAATTATATGGAAGGGAGTGGAGAATAAAACAAATGCCTTTATATCATTCCATGGTGTAACTGCAGCTTTTGTATTGTGCGCAGTTCTGGTCATCGTATCTAAACAGAAAATGATACATTGGAAATGGAAAACATACCGAGAAAGGCGATCAAAATGATAAAGGGGATGGCGCTTGAAAGGTTAGGGTTCTTTACCTCAGAGAAGAGACAGCTGAGGGGTGATATGTGAAAGAGGTGAACAAAATAATGAGCAGAGTAGAACGTGCAAACATGAATCAGATATTTATTCCTTCAAAAAGCATGAAGACTAATTGGAGAAAAATATTTTTCACTCAATGCATAATGAAACTCTGGAATTTATTGCCCGAGAATGTAGTAAAAGCTGTTTGTGTAGCTGAGTTTAAAAAAGATTTGGACAAGTTCCTGGATGAAAAGTCCATAAACCATTATTGAAGTAGACTGGGTAAAATCCATTACTTATCCCTGGGTTAAGCAGCATGGGATCTGTATACTTTTTGCGGTTCCTCCAGGTACTTGTGGCTTGGATTGACCACTGTTGGAAATTGGATACTGGGCTTGATGGACCATTGGTCTGATGTAGTATGGCAAATCGTATGTCCTTACTACTACTGCTGCGTATCACTTCTGCAGTGCTACTAGACATACACAGTGCTGTACACATACATACAAGAAAACATTCCTGCTCTACAGAGCTTACAAGCTTTACAAGACAGACAAACAGAACAAATGGGGACTAAGGAATTAATTTACAGGAATGATTAAGCAGGAGAATAATGGGATCAGGAGCTAAAAGCAGCTGGAAAAAAAATGGGGTTTTAACTTAGATTTGAATAGGTTCAGAGATTAAGCCTGAAGTACAGCAAGGTGGAAAAGCACAGATGAAAGTGATTTACCTGATGAGTAGAGTTTCCAAGGAGAGGCATAGGGAGAGATAAGAGAAGAGAGGTAATAAAAAGCTGAAGAATGAATGCACATAGAGGTCAATAGGAGAAGACTGAATTCTATGCAGATACAGATAGAGAGCAAATAGAATGCTAGGTATCATAAGGAAAGGAATGGAAAATAAAACAAAAGATATTATAATGCCTCTATATCGTTCCATGGTGAGACCGCACCTTGAATATTGTGTGCAATTCTGGTCGCCGTATCTTAAAAAGGATATGGTGTTATTAGAAAAGGTTCAGAGAAGAGCCACCAAAATGGTAAAGGGGATGGAAGGATACTCCTATGAAGAAAGGCTAAAAAGATTAGGGATCTTTAACCTGGAAAAGAGACAGCTGAGGGGAGATATGATAGAAGTCTATAAATTAATGAACGTAGTGGAACAGGTAAATGTAGATCGATTGTTTACGTTATCAGAATATAGAAAGACTAGGGGACATGCAATGAAGCTACAGGGTAAACTATTTAAGACTAATAAAGGAAACTATTTTTTCACTCAACGTGTAATCAAACTCTGGAATTTGTTACCGGAGGATGTAGTAAAGGCTGTTAGTGTAGCTGGGTTTTAAAAAGGTTTGGACAAGTTCCTGGAGGAAAGGTCCACAAACTATTATTAAGAAGGGACCCAGGATATCAATGCCTGACCCAGTACAAGCATTGTGGAACCTGTGTCTTTTGGGGAAACTGCTAGGTACGTATGACCTAGATTGGCCACTGTTGGAAACAGGATACTGGGCTTGATGGACCTTGGTCTGACCCAGTATGGCATATCTTATGTTCTTATGAGTCAACGAAGTGACTTGAGAAGAGGAGTTATGTGAATTTTGCAACCTTGCCAGGAGATCAGTCATGCAGCTGAGGTTTGAATAAATTAAAGGAGAGAGAGATGGTTCAGTGGGAGCCAGGCAAGGAGCAGATTGCAGTAGTCTAATTGGGAAATGATGAGTGAGTTGTGGTTATTCAGATCCTTGGAACTTGAAATCAGAAGTACCCCAAAGATCATCGTTAGCTCTGACCTTGTTTAATATATGCATATTTGCCAGGTGATCCAGCTCATTGAAATGGACCAGTGGATATTAAAATTAATCGGTGGAACTTCTAGCTTTGCTATGCAGGTAGCAAAAAACATAGGTACGACAAAAATTGTTTGCTAGAATAAGAGGGACATAGGTCCTGATACTCAAAGGCATTTACACACTTTGCAGACCTGCAAATCATGTAAGTGCCGGTTAGCAGGATATTCCGCAGCACTAACAAGGTTAGTATCGCTGAATATCCACGGGTGCTGCTGCTACACTCTTTGTTAGCATCGGGGCATGTCATGGGTGTTCCAGGGTGGAGCAGAGGCAGCACCTGTCACTAACCAGACAGCAGCGATATTGACCTGCTGCCTTGTTAGCAACCCATGGGTAAAGTCAGGCACAGCAATATTGCTGCTGTCCAGTTATTTTTCAGGATCTGCGGCTACACCATATGGTCAGTGCTGGTAGCCAGATATGGCCGCAGCATTGAATATCCTCGGTTAGTTTTCAACGGTGATGCCTAACCACGTTCAGTAGCGGCGGCTAGCACTGCTAATATTGGGCGCATAGTAACTAAATTTGACATTGATGTTCCTATAAGATGGTTATTTTTAATATTTATATTGAGGAGCCTGATAAAGTGTACTTCATGGGCAGATGTCATCCAGATATATTGGGTTAGGTGAGGATCATGGCAATGCTGTTTTCAAGCTGTCTGTTTGGATAAAGTTGAGAATTGGTTGGTGGCCATTTAGCTGAAATTGAACCATATGAAGACTTAGATGCTGTGTATTAGGAAACCTCTGATGAATTTCCCTTGCTCATGAAGGGAATTGGACAGTAAACCTTCTAGAAACTTTCCATATCCCGGTCCTTCGTCACCTCATGGCTTATTTGAAAACCAACACAAGTAGCTACAAACGCTTATTAGTCTGGAGAAAATCCTACTGAAACACCACCCCACACTCACAGACCCCAAAAAACATCCAGTAACAAAAATCCAGATTGCAACATTAAATTGATAATACATTTCTTCTCCAAAAAACGCAGTCAGGCAGACAAATAGTCTACTTCAATAGTAATATAAGATGTAGGAGAAAAAGCCTTAGGATTATAGATCATCCCTATATGTGGCTACTGAAAGCCATAGGGAGTTAACTAAGCTACACATTACAGGCTTAAAAAACTCCCACCATTTATTACTATTATAATTATTTAATAGGTATATAATAAGTTAACTAAATTAAATTGAAAGAAATTATACTTTAAAAAGCAAGGGATCTCTGAGGTGCCTTGGCAGCAGTTGTTACTCAAGCCACTGGCTAAACACAGTCAAATCGTGTTATAAACTGAAGGAGCTCCAAGCGACAATGTACAGATAAAAATACCTGTGGGGAAAATAAAAAAGATCACATAAGAACTCAGAGACCATTTCAAAGCCTATCCAGCACAATTTACTTATCTGAAGGCAGCCGGTTCTCAGCACGACACCCCTCCACTATTTTGAAGCTCCCAAGGAAATGTCAACAGCGTAGACCTTCTGCAGCACAAAGCTACCAAGCCACCATAGCCTAGCTTGAACTTTAGCTCAAACAGATCATAGAATAACCCAACAAAGATCTTTGTTTCGCTTTTAAAAAAAAGCTTCCTCAGGGGTTAGACTTATCGCCAGAAAACTTCTGATGTCAGGCGCCACTGACTTTAAATAAGAGACAACCAGGGCCGGATTTACCTTGAGTGAGGCCCTACGCCAACAAAAATTGTGGGCCCCCAGCAGGGGCGGCCCAAGGGGGGTGCGGGGCCTCATTTGCATAAGGGGCCTCATTTGCATAAATATTTGCATAATGTTACCATATACTAACTTTTAGTAAACGTGCCTCTTAATGAGTGTATGGATAAAGAAAGACTAAAAGATTTCTACATTACTATAATCCAGTGCCAACTGCCAGATACATTAGGAACTACTACAAACACTGCCCATTTAGAACCCATAGTAAACCCGCCGTATCCTAACAGCACTACCAGGACTCACAAAGCACCATACCCTACCAATCAAAAGGCAACACTGCAAATATTAAACCAATACATTTCAGAGAACAACAATACATGACCTACTGGGGAAAGAGAACAAGTGGCAATGTCAAATAGGAATTATATAAACAGAACACCTCAGCTCAGTTACACATGCAGAACATAGACCATCAAACAAGTAATCACAATTTAGAAACAGGAAGACAATAATTAAACTGGGAATCCCAAAAGCCAAACTTGGAAAGTACAACACTGTAGAAATAAAACTATACATTAATTTGCTCTTGTACTAAACAAAGCGCAGACGTTAATGATGCACATTTACCAGAGCTGACATATTCCAATTAATAAATTCAAAATAAAGAGATATTTTTCTACCTTTTGTGCATTTTTTTTTCAGTTGCAATTGCTCCAGCCACTTTCTTCTGGTTTCTTTGTGTCTTCTGCTAACTCTCCATCATCTGCTGTCCATTTGTCCTTTCTTCTCTCTTCTAGTTTTTTCCATTCTCTCTCTACATCTGCTTTAACATACTAATCTTTCTCCTTTTGCTCTTTCCTCATTCCTATTTCATCCACTCAAATTTTACCCCTCCATCCTCAATCCCCACTTACTCTCCCAATACCCGGCCAATTGTAGATTTTTTATCCCTCCCACACAAAATATTTTTCCCTTCTCCATTTTACTCTTCCAGCCCCATCCCATTCTAATCCTCCCCCAACATCAGCTCCCTTCTAGTTCCAGCCTCACCTAGCATCCATTCCCTTCCAGTCCCTGCATCAGCCCATTTCCAGTCCTAGCCACCCATCAGCCCATTTCCAGTCCTAGCAACCCCCCAACCCAATACCAGTCCTAGCCCCCCCATCAACCCACTTACAGTCCTAACCCCCCATCACCCCATTTTCAGTTTAAGCCCCCCCTATAACCCATTACCAGTCCTAACCCCCCATCAGCCCACTTCCAGTCCTAACCTCATCAACCCATTTCCAGTCAGCCCCCCATAGCCCATTGCCAGTCCTAACCCCCCCATCAGCCCACAGCCCATTACCAGTCCTAACCCCATCAGCCCACCTCCAGTTTTAACCCCCCCAGCCCATTTCCAGTCCTAGCCCCCCCATAGCCCATTACCAGACAGCCCCCATCAGCCCACAGTCCATTACCAGTCTTAACCCCCCAAAGCCCATTACCAGTCTTAACCCCCCCCAAAGCCCTTTACCAGTTCTAAACCCCCCCAACAGCCCATTACCAGTCCTAACCCCATCAGCCCACCTCCAGTCTTACCCGGCGCAGCCCCTTTCCAGTCCTAGACCCCCATAGCCCATTACCAGACAGCCCCCATCAGCCCACAGCCCATTACCAGTCGTAACCCCCCCAAAGCCCATTGCCAGTTCTAAGCCCCCCCCCAACAGCCCACAGTCCATTACCAGTCCTAACCCCATCAACCCACCTCTAGCCTTAACCCCCCCAGCCCATTTCCAGTCCCAGCCCCAGCCCCAGCCCCCCCAATAGCCCATTACCAGTCCTACCCCCCCACCCCCGTCGGCCTAAAGTAAAATTTAATTTAAAAAAAAAACCTGCTGGCTGCCGCCGCGGGGCCCCCTCTGCTGCCGCGGCAGCACGGACTGACCCGCGGGGGCCCCCTCTGCAAGCTGACTCCGTCGGTCCGTCGATCCCTCTCTCCCTCCGTGCACGCTGTGAGAGGCGCGAAGGTAGAGTGTCTCCCTCGCGTCTCTGTTAAGCCTGCAGGGGCTGATGGGAAATTTCCCATCAGCCCCTGCGGGCTTAACAGAGACGCGAGGAGACACTTTCGCGTCTCTCACAGCCTGCACCCTGCACGGAGGGAGGAAGGGAGGAAGGAACCGACGGAGTCAGCTTGTAGAGGGGGCCCCCGCGGGTCAGTCGGTGCTGCCGCGGCAGCAGAGGGGGCCCCGTGGCGGCAGCCAGCAGGTTTTTTTTTTAAATTTTATTTTAAAAAAATTAACTTTTTCTTTTTTTGTGGGCCCCTGCCAGCTGTGGGCCCTACGCCATGGCGTACATGGCGTATAGGTAAATCCGGCCCTGGAGACAACAACCAATCAGAAACAGATCACTAGCTGATTGGAATAGTTGAAAATAGCAAAGCAAACAGGGGAATAAAAGGTCCTTGGACCACACAGCAGAAAAAAAATCTAGAGGAACCCCCCCCCCCCAGTCAATTTTATTATTCAAACCTGATAGTTCAAGGGTATTGAGTTTAAAAATCCAACACTGTCCTTGGGGTTTGACTCTTCTCTCTCCTTCTCCACACACATTCATCTGATAGCTAAAACCTGCCATTTCTTTCTCTATAACATCAGCAAAATCCGCCCTTTCTTTTCTGAACACACTACTAAGACGCTTATCCACTCCTTAATAACCTCCCGTCTTGACTACTGTAATCTACTCCTTGCTGGTCTCCCTTTGAATCATCTCTCTCCCCTTCAATCTGTTCAACACTCTGCGGCGTGGCTAATTTTCCACCAGCCTCGTCATGCCCATATTACCCCTCTTCTCAAGTCACTTCATTGGCTCCCTATCCATTTCCACATCCAGTTCAAACTTCTCCTGCTGACCTATAAATGCATTCACTCTGCAGCTCCTCGCTACCTTTCTTCTCTTATCTCTCCTTACAAACCCCCTCGGGAACTCCGCTCTTCTAGCAAACTGCTTCTATCTGTGTCCTTCTGTTCTATTGCTAACTCCAGACTTTGCTCCTTTCACCTTGCTGCACCTTATGCCTGGAACAAACTACCTGTGTCTGTACGCCAGGCACCTTCTCTGATCCTCTTCAAATCCAGGCTGAAAACTCTTCTCTTCACTGCTGCTTTTGGATCTTGACTCACCTGTTCTCCTTTTTCTTTTTCTTTCCCCCTTGTTTTATCCCTGCCTACACCTTCTATGTTGTCTGTCTTGACTAGATTATAAGCTCTGATGAGCAGGGACTGTCTCTTACATGTCTGTGCAGTGCTGCGTACGACTTGTAGCGCTATACAAATGCTCAGTAGTAGTAGTAATTTCCTCCACGATAGCTAACAGGCACAAAATCAATAGCCCTACAAAAAAGATCTTTAAATACATGGTGGTATTGCATGCAATGTTGTACTAATGGTGCTTCTTCTCGGACTTTTAAAAGATTATTTTTATGTTGTGATAACCTCATTTGCAGCTGTCTGACTGTTTTCCCCACATAATACTTGTCGCAAGGACAGCGAAGCATATAAACCACCTACATAGAAGTACAAGTAGTCAACCAACGATGATAGAAGACAGAGCCATTTATGTTAAAACTGGAGCCGCCTTCCATAATCTCTCAAAAGACACAACAGCCACACTTAAAATGACCATTGTCAGCATCATGAGATAGAACTCTAGGCACTGCTGGACAGAGATGATCCCTCAATTTCTTATGTGATCTTTTGTATTTCCCTCACAGGTATTTTTATCTGTACATGGTCGCTTGGAGCTCCTTCAGTTTATAACACAATTTGACTGTGTTTAGCCAGTGACTTGAGTAATAGCTGCTGCCGAGGCACCTCAGAGTATCCCTTGATTTTTAAAGTATAATTTCTTTCAAATTAATTTAGTTAACATATTATATACCTATTAAATAATTTTAATATTAATAAATGGTGGGAGTTTTTTAAGCCTGTGATGTGGAGCTTAGTTAACCCCCATGGCTTTCAGTAGCTGCATATAGGGATGATCTATTATCCTGGGGTTTTTTTTCCTCCATCTTATCTTACTGTTGAAGTAGACTATTTGTCTGCCTAACTGTGCGTTTTTTGGAGAAGAAATTTATAATCAATTTAATGTAGTAATTTGGATTTTTGTTGTTATTGGAGGTTTTTTGGGGTCTGTAAGTGCGGGGTGGTGTTTTAGCATGGCTTATTAGAGAGAGCTAGTTCTTTAAATTAGGTTCAATCATAGCAGAAAATAGAAAACCCAAAGCATAACATAAATATAGCTTTAATCTAATTATAATGATATGTGTGTGCTTAAGGGCCATTAATGGGGTGATACAGCTGGACTTTTAAAATTTACACTCACTCACCATTTTGCAAGGGGAATAGACGAATACTTCAGAAAATTTCCCCATCAGCCCTGACACTCCTCCACACGAATGACCTGTGGTTTTCAGAAGTGAGTGAGGGATAATTGCCCAGAATTCGAATTGTAAAATTTAGCTTCTTAAGTGGCTTCTCTTATATGTGTAATTTTACAATCTGTTAACCATGTAAATAAAGGTCAGTATCAGAGTGAGAATAGACAATCAGAAAATGAAAAATCCACTCTACCAATATACAGACTCAAACTGGTTGAGACCCAAAATATTACGAGGAGGAGAAAAAGGCCTCAGAACTGTTAAAGACATAGAGCCATCACAATGGACAACAAGTGTCCTAGGCTCTGCACAGAAAACATCAACGTCGATATGTGTTCGGAGGTTTACATCTTAGCTAAGTGCACCTTGTTTATGAAATTGCTGATAATGTCACTTGTTATATTTTTTGTATTGATTGCCATTGCTTCAGAAGGGGACAGAAATATAATAGGAAGAGATTTTTTAGGCCATTGATGTTTTCTGTGCAGAGCCTAGGGCACTTGTCCAATGTGATGGCTCTATGTCTTTAACAGTTCTGAGGCTTTTTTCTCCTCCTTGTAATATTTTGGGTCTGCAACCAGTTTGAGTCTGGTAGAGTGGTATATTGGTAGAGTGGATTTTTCATTTTCTGATTTTACAAAGTCTGGCACATAGGCTTGTAAGTAGCAAAATCAATACATAGGCTTGTAAGTAGCAAAATCAATATGTAGACGTGTAACACACTGCATGAAACCACTCTTCTTTGCTGGTCTTTTTTGTAAAGTGGCTGTTGCCCTTATACTGTACATACTAACAAATACATATCCACTCCTGCATGTCTTTATACATCTTTTACAAAAGGCTGCGCATTCAGCAGGCCTTTTGTAAAATACTTGGAAGACCCTGACTGCCCCAACTTGGGCATCCCTTTTCTGATCTATGCAAAATGAAATTTTCACATATCCGTAGCTAGAACTTTTCTAATTCCCTATTATCTATTGAACAAAATTCAGGTATTTGAATCTTCATAGTTTAAAACGTTCTCCGGGAACAAGCAGGAAGTCAGTCCTCACATATTAGTGACATCGCCAACGGAGCCTGTGCGGAAGCATCTCCCCAACTTTCAAAGAAAGCCTTTGGCAGATGCACCATGCATGAGTGACCTCCTTCCCACCCAAGGGTGCCATCTTGCCTCGGTCTTCTTTTTTCTGCAGAGCCCTGCAGACATCTGTCCAGTTTCCCCCGGAAAAAGTGCGTTTTTTTTATACCTTTCTATCCGGTCTGCACACCGGTTTCTTTCCCACTTCTGAGCCAGCTTGCCTCGGCATTGCTCCTCGGGTTCATTCCTTTGTTGTTTGTTTTTTCTTTGAGGTATCCCTTGACCGGTGTTCATACCTTTTTTCGGCCAAAGGCCTAGGACCCCTGCCAGGCGACAGGGCCACCCTTTTTCCCAATGGCCTTAAGTGGCTTCAAGAAGTGTGATTGGTTCAACAAGATGATGTCTCTCACCGATTCGAATGACTGCTGTCTCCAGTGCCTTGACCCGGAACACAACGACTCGGACTGTGAACCTTGCAGGACTATGAACCCAAAGGCCCTTAAGAGCTGTTAGCAGCAGGAAAAATGTTTTCAAAAGTCCAACTCCATGCTGGAGTCTCCGGCGACACCCTGCTCCAGGGCCCTTTTGGTACCTCGATGCCCCACGAAGCCTGGGCCGCCTCGGAGTCCCACGGCTGCGGTTCATCTGAGAGGAAATCCCTAGAAGTGGAATGCAAGAAGTCGAAGTTCTCGAAGACCTCCTCAAAGACTGGGTCTGGGAAGATGGGAAAATCCCATTCCAGGCCCCGCAAACCCCAGCATGAGTCGGAGGAGTCAAAGTGGCAGTGGCCTCACAAGCTGCCCCAGAAGGAGTCGCCAGTACCCACCCACCGGCCTCGGACACCCAAGGCCATTATCGTCGAGGACTCCCCCTCGATGGAACCAAGTGGACCCAAAACCCTCAGCATCCGCGTTGAAGGATAGCAGAGTGCAGTATCTCTACCCTCGTGGCACAGAAGCAGGCATTCATGTTCAGTTCATCCTGTTCCTCTGCCCCAACGATGGGACCCTTAACATTGAGGTCCTCCCCAGACATCAAGCTGATCCTAGAGCGCCACTGGCCTTGAGAGAGCCATTGGCTCCGTCGGTACCGACAATACCCATATGTGAAGACTAAATTCCTGCTGTTCCCGGAGATCACCTGTTACAGGTGAGTAACTATGCTTTACCCATTCCACTCCATTCATTAATTTATAGACCTCTATCATATCTCCCCTCAGCCGTCTCTTTTCCAGGTTGAAGAGCCCTAACCTTTTTAGCCTCTTCATAGGAGTATCCTTCCATCCCCTGTATCATTTTGGTGGCTCTTCTCTGTACCTTTTCTAATAACGCTATATCCTTTTTAAGATATGGCGACCAGAATTACACACAATGTTCAAGTTGCGGTCACACCATAAAACGATACAGAGACATTATAATATCCTTTCTTTTATTTTCCATTCCTTTCCTTATGATATCTAGCATTCTGTTTGCTCTCTTGGCTGCCGCTGCACACTGGGCGGAAGGTTTTAACATCTTATCCACGATGATGCCTAAATCTTTTTCCTGGGTGGTGATTCCTAAAATGGAACCTTGCATCGTGTAACCATAGTTTGGGTTGTTCTTTCCTAGGTGCCACATTAAATTTCATCTGCCATTTTGATGCCCAGTCTTCCAATTTATCAAGATCCTCTTGCGATTTTCCACAATCCTCATGGGTTTTAACAACTTTAAATACGTAGTTTTGTGTCATCTGCAAATTTGATAACGTCACTCGTTATTCCCTTTTCCCGGTCATTTATGGATATGTCAAAAAGCAGTGGACCCAGCACAGATCCCTGGGGTACTCCACTATTCACCTTTCTCCATTGGGAAAAGTGGCCATTTAGCCCTACCTTATGCTTTCTATCTTTTAACCAGTTCCTGATCCACAATAGTACACTGCCTCCTATCCCATGACTTTTTAGTTTTGCCAAAAGTCTCTGATGAGGGACCTTGTCAAAAGCTTTCTGAAAGTCCAAATACACTATATCAACCAACTCACCTTTGTCTGTTTATTCACACCTTCAAAAAAACATAACAGATTAGTAAGACAAGATCTTCCTTGTCTAAAGCCATGTTGGCTGTCTCCCATTAAGCCATGACTATCTTTTGTTCTTTATAATGGTTTCTACCATTTTTCCCGGTACTGATGTCAGACTCACCGGTCTGTAGTTTCCCGGATCACCCCTAGAACCCTTTTTAAAAATTGGCATTACATTGGCCATCCTCCAATCTTCAGGTATTACAAATTTTTTTAATGATAGTTCACAGATTACTAATAGGTCTGCATTCTCATATTTCAGTTCTTTCAACACCGTTGGATGTATACCATCCGGTCCAGGTGATTCGCTACTCTTCAGTTTATCAAATAGTTGTAATACACCTTCCCGGTGTATCGATATTTCTTTAAATTCTTCCGCAGTATCACCTTTAAATATCACTTCAATCCAGGGGTAACATCCCTACATCTTCCTCAATAAAGACCAAAACAAAGAATTAATTCAGTCTTGCCGCTATGGCTGTGTCCCTTCTTAATGCCCCTTTTACCCTGCTATCATCTAATGGTTCAACTGACTCTCTCACAGGTTTTTTGCTACGAATGTACTCGAAAGTCTTTATTACGCGTTTTTGCTTCCACAGCAAGCTTCTTCTCAAATTCTCTCTTTGCCTGTCTTATCAATGCCTTGCATTTAACTTGCCAGTGCTTGTGCTGTTTCCAGTTTTTGTCATTTAGCTCTTTTTTCCATTTCCTGAAAGATTCTTTTTTGGCAAAAAAAGCCTCTCTGTCCTCACCTTTAAACCATGCTGGCAGTTTTTTGGACTTCTTTCCACTTTTCTTAAAGAGAGGAATACAGCTGGTCTGGGCTTCCAAGATAGTATTTTTAAACAACACTCAAGCTTGATGTAAGTCTTTAACCTTTGCAACTGCTCCTTTTAGTTTTTCCTTAACTATTTTGTTCATTTTATCGTAGTCTCTCTTTCGAAAGTTAAAAGGTAGTACTGTGGATTTTCTTACCATCCCTCCTCCATTAATTAAATCAAACTTGATCATGCTATGATTACTATTGCCAAGTGGCCCTAACACCCTTATCCAGCAGTTGTATGTGGCTCAGACTATAGATCCTCCAGAGGCCCTGTGCTTGGACCTCGACCGTGGTGCCCATGAAGCCTTGGAATCAACTTCGGACATCCAGTCCGATTGGGAAGCCGAGAAGAGGAGTCTCCGAATGCTCAGAACCATTGGGATGTACCTTCAGACTTGTTGCCCCCCGGCGTCCCGACACCATTCCCCGCCAGAGGATGTTGCCTTCCTCATTTTTATGTGGGACATGGCTAGGGTTCTCTCTTTCGAGACCAAGGTAGAGAAGGACCCTCGCACAGAAGAACTGGAGATCCTCCAGTATGAGGCCTTTCCAAAGGAGGCCCGCATGGTACCCGTTCCATCGATCCTCGAACACCTCTTTCTCCGCATGTGGGAAATACTGGCATTGGTGCCCATCGTCAGTAGGTGACTCAACTGTATGTACCAAGTCCACTGAGGCCTCGGGTTCCAGGAAACCCAACTTCCCCACAACTCAGTGGTTGCTAAGTCTACTATGCGCAAACTCAAGAGCCAAAAGAGAAGGCCCCGGGAAAGAAACCTTTCTTCCTGAGGAAAAAGGGCAGCTCTGGCAATGCCTCACAGTTCCGGGCCTTCTCAGCCCCACGGCAAGGCCAACAGCACAAGGGGCAAGGGCATGGCCTCCGATAGCAAAAGACCCCCAAGTCCCAAGCAACGGCCCCAGCTCAGCCTGGGAGGAGCTTTTGACTCCCTGGGTGTGACCTCTTCTCCTCCAGGAGGTCCCCTACAGCCCACAAGGAGATGCTTGGCCCTATCTGCCCACAGGAGGTCCACTATAGTCATTGATACCTGGATCCTACAAGTGGTCAAGGGGGGCTACCTCCTCCACCTACAGCAGATGCCACCCTCATACTTTCCAGAAGAGCCTGTAAGGCCTGAACTCCGCCAGACCCTGCTCCTCACTGAGCTCATAGGTCTCCTCGAGAGCAAGGCAATGGAGCCAGTGCCGAAACATCTCTGAAGTACAGGCTTCTACTCCCGGTATTTCCTCGTCCCCAAGAGAACAGGGGCCTTCAGGCCCATCCTGGATCTGTGGGATCTGAACAGGTTCCTGATAAGTAAAAAGTTCAAAATGCTCTCCCTTGGAACATTGATGCCATTCCTCCAGCATGGAGATTGGCTCTGCTCCTTCGACCTAAAGGATGCCTACACACAAATCCTGATCCATCCCAGTCACAGAAAATACCTCTGGTTCATGGTGGGAGGAGAGCACTACCAATACAGGGTGCTGCCTTTCGGGCTGGCCTCATCGCTCAGGGTCTTCACCAAGAGTCTCCAGGTGGTCGCAGCCCACCTCCTTCTCCAAGGACCTTTGTCTTTCCCTCCCTGGACGACTGGCTGCTAAGGGGAGGCACAGCTGCAGAGGTGCAATATGCCACAGGGTGCACTATCAATGCCCTGCAGCATGTGCAGTTCATCATCAACTACCCCAAGACCCACCTCTCTCCAGCTCAATTCCAGGAGTTTATAGGAGTCCAATTAGACACCCTCCAGGCCAAGGCCTTCCTCCCTCAGGAAAGGTCAGAATGCCTCAGGGGACTAGCTGCAGTAGTACAGCGATGCCGATCGCTACCTGCCAGGCTTCTCATCTGCCTGCTGAGCCACAAGGCCTCCATGGTTTACATGACCACATACGCCAGACTGCAGATGAGAGCGGCCCAGTGGTGCCTCCACTCTCAGTGGACACAAGCCACAGACAGGCTGCGGGACACAGTGAGAGTGACCCACCAGCTGGCAGACTTCCTCGGATTGTGGCAGATTCGCCGTCACCTTCAGGCCAGAATGCCCTTCCAGGCACCCACCTCCCCAGAGGGTCCTCATCACAGATGCCTCCTTACTGGTTTGGGGAGCGCATTTCGAGGGCCTCTAGATGCAAGGCAGCTGATCCCAGATGGAATCCCAGATGCAAATCAATCTGCTGGAGCTCCGGGCGATATTTCTGGCTCTCTGAGCCTTCCACCAGCGGCTGCAGCACCAGTCGGTGCTGGTCCAGACCGACAACCAAGTCACAATGTTCTATGTGAACAAGCAAGGGGGCACAGGGTCATATTCCATCTGCCAGGAGGCTGTATCCCTCTGCTTCCCTGCCGCCGCTGCACACTGGGCTGAGGGTTTAACATGTTATCCACAATGAAGCCAAAATCTTTTTTCCTGGGTGGTGGTTCCTAATGTGGAACCTTGCATCTTGTAACCATAGTTTGGGTTGTTCTTCCCTAGGTGCACAACTTTGCACTTGTCCACATTAAATTTCATCTGCCATTTTGATGCCCAGTCTTCCAATTTATCAAGATCCTCTTGCAATTTTCCACAATCCTCTTGGGTTTTAACAACTTTAAATAGTTTTGTGTCATCTGCAAATTTGATAAGATCACTCGTTATTCCCTTTTCCAGGTCATTTATGGATATGTCAAAAAGCAGCGGACCCAGCACAGATCCCTGGGGTACACCACTATTCACCTTTCTCCATTGGGAAAATTGGCCATTTAGTCCTACCCTCTGCTTTCTATCTTTTAACCAGTTCCTGATCCACAATAGTACACTGCCTCCTATCCCATGACTCTTTAGTTTTGCCAAAAGTCTCTGATGAGGGACCTTGTCAAAGGCTTTCTGAAAGTCCAAATACACTATATCAACCAACTCACCTTTGTCTGTTTATTCACACCTTCAAAAAAACATAACAGATTAGTAAGACAAGATCTTCCTTGTCTAAAGCCATGTTGGCTGTCTCCCATTAAGCCATGACTATCTACATGTTCAGCAATTTTGTTCTTTATAATGGTTTCTACCATTTTTCCCGGTACTGATGTCAGACTCACCGGTCTGTAGTTTCTCGGATCACCCCGGAACCCTTTTTAAAAATTGCTGTTACGTTCGCCATCCTCCAATCTTCAGGTATTACAGATGATTTTAATGATAGTTCACAGCTTACTAATAGCAGGTCTGCAATCTCATATTTCAGTTCTTTCAACACCCTTGGATGTATATCATCCGGCCCAGGTGATTTGCTATTCTTCAGTTTATCTAATAGTTGTAATACATCTTCCCGATGTATCGATATTTCCTTCAATTCTTCCGCACCTTTAAATACCACTTCAGTCATGGGCAACATTCCTACATCTTCCTCAGTAAAGACCGAAGCAAAGAATTCATTCAGTCTCTCCGCTATCCCTTGTTGCCTCTTAGTGCCCCTTTAACCCCTCCAGAGTGCTGGCGCTGCATGAGAAAATGCCTTTTTGTTTGTTAGTTTTATGGCATGCCTGAAATCTTTTGGGAATTCCAGTTTGTTTTAATGTTGCGTTCTTTGTCTTCTGTTTGGGGTGTCGCTAGAGATTAATGTGTTGATGAAGGATGGGGCTATATTATGTATTATTTTGAATGTGGTGACAAGTGTTTTGTGTGTAATGCAGCAATGAATTGGTAGCCAGTGGAGGTCAGATAAGATGGGCGTTATGTGTTCTGTGGATCGAATGTTTAAGATTGAGCGAGCTGCAACATTTTGTGCTAACTGCAACCGTCTGATGGTTTGTTTTGGAAGACCCAGTAAAATGGTGTTCGCAAAGTCAAACTGTGGAGTGATAATTGAATGTATAACTGATTTATAATCTTGTTGGTGGATCAGGGGGCATAGTTGTTTTAATAGTCTTTGTAGTGTATTTTTGTTGTGATGTTTTTGACGTGGGTTCCATGCTTAGGGCCCGGTCAAGGATGACTCCTAGATATTTTCCCTCCGTTTTTACAGCAATGTTGGTATTCAGGAGTGGTATTGTGTTAGGTGGAGCAAAATTATTGTTTCTTGTGACATACAGGATTTCAGTTTTGGAGAAATTGATGTGTAAATTATGTTTTTTGAGCTACTGTTCAGCCTCACTGAGGCATTCTGATAGGTGTTGAATTGGGGAGTTCAGTATTGTGAAAGGGAGGTATAACATTATGCCATCCGTATACATGTGGTAATAGATGCGGAATTTCTTGAGTATATGGCAGATGGGCTGGAGGTATATGTTAAAAAGTAGGGCAGATAGAGCAGAGCCCCGAGGGAGACCTTGTTCCTGTTTAAAATTTAGGGATGTTTCTAGGTTGATTCTGTTTGTGTTCTATCTTGGAGGTATGATGTGAACCAGTTGAGGACAATGTCTTTCAGGCCAATTTGTTGTAATCTTTTGGTCATCAGAAGGTGGTTCACACTGTCAAAAGCTGCGGCTATGTCCAGGAATAGGAGTATGAACGCTTGTTTAGTGTTGTCAATACCTCTTGATAGCCTGTCTGTTAGTACCGTAAGGAGTGATTCCACACCATGATGAGGGCGGAAGCCGTATTGGTGCTCGTCTAGGGGGGACTGATGTATCTATGTGTTCTTGGAGTTGCATTTGTATGGTCTATCTCTCGAGCCAAGACAATGCCCTGGTGGACAAGCTGAGCAGAGTCCTCCGGCCGCACGAGTGGCACCTGGATCCCAAATTGCCGCCCGGCTGTTTCAACTCTGGGGTATCCCTCTGGTGGACCTGTTCACCAGCCTGGACAACACGCAGTTGCCCTGCTTCTGCTCCCACCAACCACACCTGTCTTGGATGGCAGCAGACACATTCCTCATTCTGTGGACAGAAGGCCTCCTTTATGCCTTCCCGCCAACACCACTGGTCACCAAGACCTTCTTCAAGGTCCAGTGCAGTGCGACAGGGCACCACTAATACTGATAGCCCTCCAGTGGCCCAAGCAACCCTGGTTCCCACTGCTCTTTTTCCTGTTGGCATTACCAATTCCCCTGGGCCGAGCTCCGGGACTACTCTCACAGGAGCAGGGCTCTCTCCTATACACCAATCTGGGGTCCCTGTCACTCATGGCTTGACTGCTGAAAGGATAGCTCTACTTCCCTGCAACCTCCCATGGGACGTGGAAGAGGTGGTTCTGGCCTCTCATAAGGGTACACCTTCAAGTGCCTTTGATTCTCAGTGAGATGCGCCAGAAGATGGGCGAACCCGTTCTGCTCGGTACAAGTGGTAGTCCAGTACCGTGGGATTAAAGTCCAACTCGGTCAGATTGCACATGAGCGCTATCGCAGTACACCACCATTCTGTTGAAGGCAAGCCCCTCTCAGCTCAGCTCCTTGTATTTCTGTTCTTACGGGGCCTTATGCTATCCAACCCCCCCTCCCCACCATCTGCCTTTCAGTGGTGGAAAAGGATTTCAATGTAGTGCTCTCGCAGCTCACTAAGCTGCTGTTTGAGCCTCTGGCTACCTGCCACTTGAGGTACCTCTCCTGGAAGGTCGTCTTTCTTGTGGCACGCACATCAGCTCACAGAGTCAGTGAACTCCAGGCTCTGATGGCAGAGCCCTCTACACAAGGTTCTACAAGAACAGAGTGGTGCGCTGCACACACCCCAAGTTTCTGTCAAAGGTGGTGTCCCCATTCCATCTCAATCATGAGGTGGTGCTCCCCACCTTCTTTCCGAGGCCTCATGCCGGCAGGGGGAGACAGTCCTTCATATTTTGGATTGTAAAAGGGCCATGTCTTCTATCTGCAACAGACTCAGGGCCACCACAAAGCACCTCAACCTTTGGTATCCTATGACCCCAGTCGCCTGGGGCTCCCAGTGACTAAGCAAACTCTGTCCACTTGGGTGGTGAACTACATTACCCTCGCCTATGAGCAGGCGGGGATCTCACTGGACCAGAGGATCACAGCGCACCGCATCAGGGCCATGGCTACCTTCGTGGCAAGTCTGCTTTCGTATCTGTGACGGAAGTCTGCTGGGCCACCACCCGGTCTTTGGTCCATACCTTCGCAACTTATTATTGCCTGGAGAGGGAGTCCTGATGGGACAGCGCCTTCGGCCAGGCCATAATCTGTAATCTCTTTGGGGTGTAGGCAACTCCTGCTCTCTTACCCTTCTATGTTCAAGCTATCGGAGTGCTAGTTTCCTGCCGGACACTTGGGTCTTGTGAGAGTCTTTCAGTAGGGGCTCAACTGCTGCAGCTCGTGGCTCACCCTTTTCAGGCCGCTGTGGAGTTTGTTTGTTTTTTTACAGGTTCTCGGTAACCTGTAGCTGTGGAATCCCATATGTAAGGACTGACTTCCTGCTTGTTCCTGGAGAAAGAATATTTACTCACCTGTAGCAGGTGTTCTCTGGGGACAGCAGGAATCAGTCCTCACAACCCTCCGTCCTCCACTTATAGTTGCTCCTTTACCGTATTTTATTTCTTTTTGCCGTCTTAGCTATGTCAATAGACTGAGGCAAGATGGCACCCTTGGGCAGGATTGGGACTACACATGCGTGGTGCATCTCCCAAAAGCTTTCTTTGAAAGCTGGGGAGATGCTTCTGCGTGGGCTCCATCGGCGTTGCTCATATGTGAGGACTGATTTCTGCTATCCCCAGAAAACACCTGTTAAAGGTGAGAACTACACTTTGCAATGCAATGTGTGCTTTCGAGTCAATGCTGACTCCTAGCGACCCAAAAGCTTCTGGGTTTTCTTGGCAGTGTGACTGGAAGTAGATTGCCAGGCCTTTCTTCCGAGGCAATGGAGGGTTAAGTGACTTGCCCAAGGCCACAAGGAGTGCTAGTAGGAATTGAACCCTGGTTGCTTGGTTACCAAGCCAGTATTCTAACCACTAGGCTACTCCTCCACTCCAACTACACTTTAAGGCTGTAATTTAAGTATTTGTAACGTGGATTTCTCACATTTAGAATTTGATGAGCACTACAGCGATGACCAGCAGTTTTCTACATGTCTATTGTGCTGATCATGATGCAACTTTGTCAACATAGCCAGTCTTTGTATTGCTGCTGCAGAAACGGGTGTTGGAAATAATAAAGATAATTTACAGTGTGCTTTTCCCCATATGTTTGGATGAATTCTAAAATCACTTATTTGAACTGCAAATGTTTTATATCTTCTATTTATTTTTCTCTTTAGATTCATTGTTGGAAAGGAAGAAATCCCATCATTACTTTTACCAGAAGTAGTATATATAAAGGAAGAAAAGCAGATTAAAAGCCATGATGGAGCATCAAGGAAAAGAAATGTAGTTGCCTTAACAACGAAGCTTATAGATACACTGTGAGTATATAAGCCTATGGGGTATGTTTACTAAACCGTCCTAATGTTATTGGCACTAGTTGCAGCGATAAAATGAAGAATGCCATATAAGGAGTGGGCGTTCCAGTCCTAAGGTAGCAAGAATATGTATCGCGCGATAGTGGGCGCCGTGGCACGTTAACGCGCGTTAACCCTAAGTACATGGCAGCGCAGTGTTAGAAGCTATAATGATGTAGCCCATTGGTTACTGCAATGACTGTAGAGGCAGAGGTCATGGGTTCGATCCTGCAGTGGTGTAATCTAAAAAGGCTGTCTGAGGCATTTTCTTTTAATTTAAATCAGTGCTGCCAGCAAAAACACCCTCACAGTGCCGTAACCTAAGGTGCCTCATAAGGCGCCCTATAAAGGCGCTCCATAGGTCACATTATAAAGTGCCCTGTCTGCCAAGGCACCCTATAATGTGCCCTATATGGCGTCTTACAGGGTGCCTATGAGGCACCTTAGGCTACAGCACTGTGAGGGTGTTTCTGCTGGCAGCACTGATTTAAATTAAAAGAAAACACCTCAGACAGCCTTTTTAGATTACACCACTGCGGGATCAAACCCATGACCTCTGCCTCCACAGTCATTGAAGTAACCAGTAGGCTACATCTCTATATAGCTACTACCACACTGCTGGCTGGCTACAGAAAGACTGCAGGTCACCACACAAACTGCCTGCTGTGGTTACCAGGATAGGGTAAACCTACCCGTACCCATGATGCACTGCACATGCAGATCAGCAGTCTACAGCTGATCACATAATGGGGTATGCACCCCCACAGCACCTAGGCCTGGTAGGGGGAATTGACCATGTGTGTTACTGGCACAGAGTAGCTACAGACCATGACATTGTACGGGTCCTGTGCTCACCCTGAGGGTGAGGTGGGGCACCCAGCACCAGGTCCGCAGCACCTGGCTTGGCTGAGATAGGCTATGCTGCAGGACCCCATCAGTACCAGTATGTGATAGGTAGTGCTTGCAGACACACCTAGGATGCACCTGTGTCCATCTGTATTTCCCAGTCGCGTCTAGCCCTTGTGGACTATGATGCACCCAGAATAGTGCATATCCTGTGTGGGTGCCATGGTCACATGTTATAGGTGAAGGGGGGTGTTTGGACCCAAAAGTGTATTATCTAGCACCACCCAACCCGCCCTCTGTGCCTCAGGGTGGGGGGACAGGATCTCCCACCAACAGATCCACATTGTACATCTCTGCAATGGTGGCAGTAGAGAGGACCATCAACCCCAGTCCTGCTGGGGAACAGGCAGCCTACAGGGAAGTCGATGCAGATCTGTACGCATCACATAAGGCAATGGCAGACAAGCAGAACGCTGGAGAAGCTCAGCTGCCCCCCACCACTATCTGACATCCACCAGCAGAGGGCACAGTCAGTCTCCACCCGCTGCACCCTGCAAGGCGTTCCAGCCATACACATGCTAACTGCAGACAGTCTGCTAGCTAGTAGATAGTGCATGTTCCTGAAGGAACTGTGTGCACCCAAAAATGGGATGTGAGCACACACACACCAAGCAGGTATATCAGTGATTGGGCCCCGGAAAAGAGAACCCATAAATATCACTTGAGAGAAATGCTGCATAGCACTATGGGGGAACCTAGCCATGCCGTGGTCACTGCTCAGTCAGGGTGAAAGTGACCTCCCAGCATGATATGCTGTGGCCACCCTGTCCGTGCAGGTGGTGGTTAGGCACTACAGTGTCCCAGCTATTGCCCTATACCCTGTGCAGATGCATCCTGCCCAGGCCACCCTGTCCGGGCCATACCCACAGTACCTTGCTCCTCATTATGCACATTGGCAGACTAACACTGGAAACAGTGCAAGCAGTGTGGGCTCAGTAAGGTGTAGGCAGCCACAACACGCTGGATAGACAGACACACACTCCCACACCTATGCCAGCATTGTGCAAATATGGAGGTTTGTGGCAGCCCTGGCCGCCAAACCAGTCCTGGGTACAGTGCAGGCATTGCTATGGTATGCAAAACTGTTGGGGTCACTCCCCGGGGTGGTAAACACTGTCAGAATCAATAACTGAAACACACTCCACAGATATCAGAAAGGTTACTATGATGAATCTCTATCAACAAACCGTGTTTAACTTAGGATTTGTTATCTGACATTAATCATGCAACTTTTTGATATATGTGGAACGTGTTCTCAAGTTTAGGACGGCATTGCTAAGGTATGCAGGTGCCAGTATTGGGAGATGCTGCTCCGCGCAGGGCCCAACAGCCTGACTCTCCATGAGGCGTTGGATAGTGGAGCCTGTGGGTGTGGGTGTTTGTACCCCTGTTGGCCTCTGCTCTAGGGCTGAGTTTCCCAACTCCGGTCCTGGTGGGCCAAACACTGTTCAGGTTTTCATGCTGTCCCTAATGAATATGCATGAGATACATTTGCATACAATGGGGGCGGCGCATACAGATGCAACACAGGCATATTTATTAGGGACAGCATGAAACCTGAATGGTGTTTGGCCCTCCAGGACTGCAGTTGGGAAACTCTGCTCTAGGGATTGCACATGTTTATGGTGTCTGTGCTCTGTAGGGTAAAATATAGGCGTTTCAGGCATGTTTATTTTATCTGCAATAAAGGTTCCGTCTTTATTACCACGGTTTAGTACTGGGTAAAATATGGGAAAAGGGTTGGCAGAAGCCACAGCTGGGACTTGAACTTGTGACCTTCTGCCCCTGAACACACTGGCTGTGTGTACTGCACCAAACTGTTGCCACAGGGGCAAATCATTCCCTGGGGATACCATGACTGTTCGTCAGACAGACCTTGTCTGTTGCAGTGCACGGCACCCACCTAAACGGGGCTTGGCCATGGTCTGCTGTGGGAAGATGCCACTGCCCCTCCGCCACCATGCGGACATGCCCTTATGCCGGTGGTGCTGGTGGTGCCCAGTCCCAGGCCATCCAGTGTGCCAGTAGGCAGCAGCCTATGGTGTGGGTTCTCGGGTAGGGGTGTCTACATGGACATGCGCACTTCCCCCTGGCACTGCCTGCCAATGTTGTGTGCCCTTGGGGGTACCTGCTGGGTAATATCCCCTGTGACACTGTGGGACACACATTCGTGCCCATGTTGGACCCTCGTCAATTGCTGTCTTGCTGCTTTACAGTTTCGGCATTCCTATGTGCTACCTAGGCATCTGCCTAGTCCGCACTGTGCCCCAGCTGGACCACAGCATGTGCCGCCTGCAGCCCCCTGTATCCCATTTACAGCATCAGTACAGTTGCCCTTTCCTACGTGTCCACTCTGCTGTTGCTGCACATGTGCATGCCATAACAAACCTGCCCACTATAAATGACAAAAACCTTGATCACTGCTATTTCAATGTGGGATCATTCACTTTGTAGGGGGACAGAGCATAGACCCTTCCAAACATATCATCTTCCTTTTTACGCTTTGTCAGTAGTGTTGCTTTATCATTAATATCACTATTGGCCAGCTTGGTTATTGGGATTTCAAATGTGGTTTTGGTCATTTTATATGTTTATTTGCCTTTTTGGTTCCTGCACATGTATCACTACTATCACTTTTCTAGGTGTCCCTGCCTTTGCTGTACATTGCTGACTGAAATGTTTTCTCTCTCCTGCAAATGTGCCTCTAGCGCGAGGTTTTCACTGGCGCTAATTTTCAGACCTTCATTTCACAGCATTAGTGTGCATGGAGCCTCTCCCCGCCCACTCTCTGCCCATTGACCCCTATCTCCGCCCGCTGGGGAGCCTCACTCCACCCTTCAGACCTGGCTTTCACAGCGTTATTGTGCCTTAACACTGCTGCCGACGTTATTGCGCGATACGTGACGTTATTGCGTGATAATGTCGGCGCTGCTACGTTAAGACTGTTTAGTAAACATACCTCTATGTGTCGGTGATGTAGGTCACACAAGGCCTGGCCAGAAATAAGGACTGGTATAAGGATGCAGAATTGTTTGACCAGTGAGAAATGAACTGGGGGTCTCCATTCAGTTTTATTTAGTTATTTATCTACTTTTATATACTGCCATATCTGAAAGTAAGAGCAGTTTCCAGGTTAAACAAAAACTCAACTTAGCTTTACATCGAAACACAAATATAGTAAAACATAACTTTAATTTTTAACTTTGATTTGGGGTGTAGAAGTAACAAAAAAGGGATCTCCAGGAACAAGCAGGAATGTAGTCTTCACATATGGGTATCGTCGGTACCGATGGAGCCTGTGCGGGAACGCTCCGCAGCGTCCAATTAGAAAGCTTTTGGGAGCATCCCACAGCGCCTGCATGTTGCCTTCCCGCCTTTCCTAACTGCCTCTCTCCAGTTCTTCATTTTCCGCGGAGCCAGCAGGTCGTTGTTCCTGTCACCGCAGAAAAGTTTTCCCTATTAACCTTCTTTTTTGTGGTCGCGTCTGCCTTCCTCGACGCTATACCGGTACCGCCGGTTTTTCTTTCTTTCTGTAAAAAAAAATAAATAAATTATATACTATTAGTACTTTTCCATTTTTTCCAGGTGCACGCACCTTTTTGGGCCTTAGGCCCAAAAGTTCTTCCAACATGGAAAAACCTGCTTCAGGTTTTAAAAAGTGCACCAAGTGTGGCGGTACCATCTCTGTCACCGACACCCATGAGTGGTGTCTAAAATATTTAGGTCCTGACCACTCCATCTCGGAATGTATGGCTTGTGCCATGATGTCCAAAAGGGGTCGACAGAACCGAGCTGCCAAGCTCAGTACCCTGTTTCCTTCCGATGCAGCTTCGATGGCATCGACGTCTTCCAGGGCTTCGTCTTCCTTCCATGGATCTCAGGTAACTAAACATAAGTCCAGCCGGACCTCAAAGGGTAGATCTCCTTCTAAGCATCAAGATGCCTCTGGCGTTGCCCTTCAGGATTCTGCATCGGCAAAACTGCCCCGGCGGGAGGCTTCGGCTTCCAAGGCATTATCGGGGCTCCAGGACGTTCTCGAGGCCTCGACCTCGTCAGAACTACTGGTGCCATGCTCTGGGGTACTGGCTGTATTTTCCGGTACCGACACACAGGCATCAACAGCGTCGATAGACCAGAGGTTCCTGGCTATTGAACGCAGTCTGGCGGCTCTCCTTGCGGCATTGATCCTCTTGGAACCGCATCAGACCGTTCAACCGGTATCGGTACTGGTACCGACAGTATCAGCATCGACATCGGGTTTCGCTTTGCCGGCACCCAGTCAGCCCATGCCCTCCGGTACCGATACTCCGTTACTGATTCCCCCCGGTACCAACTTCGGTCGGTACAGGTATCGGGTTCTACAAGAGCATCCGGACAGAAGATACTTCGAGTCCTCAGAAGAATCTGAGGATTCTGATAGTTCTGTCGGTACCAGAATACTTCTCCCAGAGGAGCCTTCCTCCCCTAAACGCAGGATGTCTCCTCCAGAGGATATCTCTTTCCAAGACTTCATCAGGGAAGTGGCTCAAGGTCTCTCTATTACTGTGGCTCCTGAAACAGAGCCCAGAGCAAAGGAGTTGGAAATTTTACAATATCCCAAAGCTCCTAAGGAGGCAGCCACTTTGCCTATCCATGAGATCTTACATGATCTCATGTTGAGAATGTGGGAGACACCTCTTACCACCTCTCCTCACTCACGTAGCCTGGATACCATGTACCGGGTGCCCCCGTGTCCTGGTTTCCAGAAAACTCAGCTTCCCCACCACTCTATCGTAGTGGAATCAGCCATGAGAAGGGTCAGAAGTGCAAAGAGGCATGCCTCTAATCCTCGAGGACGTGAGTGTCAAACCCTGGATGCCTTTGGACGTCGTACCTTTCAGGCTTCCATGCTTTCTGCTAGGATCAGTTCCTATATTCTATATATGGGAATGTTCCTTAAGGAAGTCACAGGTGATTTAGAAGTTTTGAGTCCTCTTCTTCCTGAAGATAAGAGGCAAGACTTTCTCAAACTAGTTAACCATGCCCAGGATGTTTCCAAATTTGTCAACCGTGCAGCTTTTGACTGTTTTGAGTGCATAAGCATAACCTCTGCCATTGCCATAGGTGCACGTAGAATTGCCTGGCTCCAGGCATCTGATTTGGAGCTATGGGTACAAGACAAATTGGGCAATATCCCTTGTACAGGTGAGAATCTGTTTGGTAAAGATTGGCAAGAAAAGGCCAATGAGATGGATGCTGACAACTCCACCTTGGACAGACTGTCCAAGGCCACTGCTGATCCTGCAAGAAAGAAATCTTTCAGGAACCCATTCTTCTCTAAAAAGAAGAGGTTTTACCCTTCTTATTCCCAGCAGGGATGTTCTGCGGGTCAGCCTGCCCGGAAGGGTCAGCAACCACCTAAACAGAGAAAACCAAAGACTGCTAACCCTCAACCATCTCAGCAGTCTCAGCCTCCACAAGGCCTTTGACTTTCAGCTAGAGAACTTAGCCTTCCTGGCCCTCAATGGACCAGAGCCTTCCACCATTCCAGGAAGGTTGTCTCATTTTGCCCCCAGATGGGGGCAAATAACAGCAGAACATTGGACACTCTCCATTATAAAAGAGGGGTACAAGCTTCACTTCCTGTGCATGCCCCCTCCCACAATGGTAAGACAGTTCAATTCTCAGAACTCTCTTCTCAAACTGTTAGATCAAGAGGTCACCATGCTTCTTGCCCAAGGGGCAATAGAAGAAGTACCCATCAATCAACAGGGTACAGGTTTCTACTCCCCTTATTTCCTTATCCCAAAGAAAACAGGGGGATACAGACCCATCTTAGACATCAGAGAATTGAACAAATTCCTGTTCAAAGAGAAATTCAAGATGGTTTCTCTAGGAACTCTGCTGCCATACCTTCAGAGCCAGGATTGGCTTTGTTCTCTAGATCTCAAGGATGCGTACACTCATGTGCTCATCCATCCAACTCACAGAAAGTTCCTTCGGTTCCTTTTTCAAGGAAAGCACTACCAGTACAGGGTGCTTCCTTTTGGCCTGGCCTCAGCACCAAGGGTGTTTACAAAATGCATGGCTGTGGTAGCTGCATTCCTTCGCACTCTAGGGATATTCGTCTTCCCCTACTTAGACGACTGGCTCATTCGAGCCCCATCAGAGTCAGAGGCCAGGATCGCTCTGTCTTGCACAATGCGTATTCTTCAGTATTTGGGGTTGGTCATAAACATCCCAAAATCCAATCTAACTCCTCCTCAGTCTCTAGAGTTCATAGGAGCTTTATTGGACACCAGAAAAGCAAGGGCCTATCTTCCTCAGGCCCGTTGCTTTCGCATGGTGCAGTTAGCTTCTCAAGCAGTGTTAAAGACCCATCTCACTGCTCGGGAGATGTTACAACTGCTAGGCCACATGGCATCTACCGTGCATGTGGTTCCTTATGCTCGCCTCCATATGAGAGCAGCCCAGTGGACTTTATCCACTCAATGGACCCAGGCATCAGGGTGTCTGTCAGACAAAATAGCAAACACAAATCGCCTTATTTTGTCCCTCCAATGGTGGCAGTCCACTCAAAACCTGTTGCTGGGGTCCCCTTTTCAACAACCTTCACCCCAAGCAACTCTCACAACAGATGCTTCTCCAATGGGTTGGGGAGCTCATCTACAGAACCTCTCCACCCAGGGCAATTGGACTCCACAGGAGAATCATCTACATATCAATCTCTTAGAGCTCAGAGCAATCTTCCTTGCTTTCCGAGTGTTCCACACCCTACTCAACTGCAAGACAGTCCTTATCCACACGGACAATCAAGTAGCCATGTTCTTTGTGAACAAGCAGGGGGGAACAGGCTCTCTGTTGCTTTGCAACGAAGCTTTGCGACTATGGGCCTTCGCCAGAGAGCATCAGATTCATCTCCTGGCAGTGTATCTTCCAGGCATACAAAACTCTTGGGCAGACAGGCTCAGTCGAGTTCTGCTTCCACACGAATGGTCTCTACATGTAGACCAGGTGGCCCAGATTTTCCAAATTTGGGGAACCCCGGACATAGACCTCTTTGCAAGTCCGTTGAATGCCAAACTTCCCTGGTTCTGTTCCAGAATCCCGGCTCAGGGCTCTCAGGCCAAGGAAGCTTTCCTCCTTCACTGGGGACAAGATTTCCTTTATGCCTTTCCACCCATTCCCCTAATTCCCAAAACCCTGTTCAAGCTTCAGAGAGACAGAGGCCGCATGATCCTCATAGCTCCACATTGGCCACAGCAAGTGTGGTATCCTCTGCTTCTACATCTCTCTCAAGCTCCCTCCCTGGAGTTAGGGTCTGCTCCAGATCTCCTATCTCAGGAGGACGGAATGTTATGGCATCCCAATCCCCAGTCTCTGCATCTCAGGGCTTGGTTGCTGAAGGCCTAGATCTCCATGATCTTAACCTTCCTTCACAGGTGAAGGATATTCTTTATGCTTCCAGGAAACCTTCCACAAGATGTTCCTATGCTTTCAAGTGGAAAAGATTTACCATATGGTGTTCGCAAAGGAGTCTTAACCCTCTTGTGATACCTCTGGAATCATTACTGGAGTATCTCCTTCATTTATCCAATGCAGGACTTAAAACTAATTCAGTGAGAGTCCATTTGAGTGCTATTGCAGCTTCTTTTAAGCCTCTAAATCAGGGGTTCTCAACCCTGTCCTCGGGACCCACCTAGCCAGTCGGGTTTTCAGGATAACCACAATGAATATGTATGAGAGAGATTTGCATACACTGCCTCCATTATATGCAAATCTCTCCCATGCATATTCATTGTGGTTATCCTGAAAACCCGACTGGCTAGGTGGGTCCCGAGGACAGGGTTGAGAACCCCTGCTCTAAATGGACAACCTATTTCCTCCCATCCTCTTATAGCAAGATTTATGAGAGGCCTTCTCCTAACTAAGCCTCCCATTAGGCCACCTCCGGTGGCATGGGACTTAAACTTGGTTCTTGGTCAGCTCATGAAGCCACCTTTCGAACCCTTGGCTACTACCTCATTGAAATTCCTTTCTTGGAAAGTTATCTTTCTCATTGCAATCACATCAGCACGTCGCATCAGTGAGTTGCAGGCACTAGTGGCTGATCCACCTTATACAAGGTTCCATCATGACAAGGTAGTCCTTAGGACTCATCCACACTTTATGCCAAAGGTGGTCTTGCCTTTTCATCTAAACCAAGCGGTCTACCTACCTGTGTTTTTTCCTAGGCCTCATGCATCAAATGCAGAAAGGAATCTTCATACGTTGGATTGTAAAAGAGCTTTAGCCTTTTACTTACAAAGGACACTTCAACATAGAAAGTACTCCCAACTCTTTGTTGCTTTTGATCCTTCTCATTTGGGACTTCCAGTCTCCAAAAGAACATTGTCTAGCTGGATTGCTCAGTGTATTTCCTTCGCCTATCAGAGTAAGAATCTTCCTCTGGAGGGCCATGTCACAGCTCACAATGTGAGAGCCATGGCAGCTTCAATGGCTCATCTGCACTCTGTGTCTATCGATGACATCTGTCGACCAGCCACTTGGGCCTCGGTTCATACCTTCACAGCCCATTACTGCTTGGACAAGGACTCCTGCCGGGATGCCTTGCTTGGTCAGGCTGTTCTCCAACACCTGTTCCATACCTAATCAACTCCTACCCACCATCCCTGGTAGGATGCCAGAGATCCATGGGTGGAAGTGGAGCCTTTTCACAGGGATACACTACTTCTGGGGTTTTCTCCCTGGCATCTAAAGCTAGGGAGTCCCCATATGTGAAGACTACATTCCTGCTTGTTTCTGGAGATAGCATAGTTACTCACCTGTAACAGGTGATCTCCGGGAACATCAGGAATTTAGTCTTCACAACCCACCCACCTCCCCTAGGAGTTGTCTCTATCTATCTCTTTCTCTTTCCCTCTCTCTCTCTTTGTCTCAGCTTTAAAACTCAACTGGAGAGAGGCAGTTGGGAAAGGCAGGAAGGCAGCACGCAGGCGCTGTGGGATGCTCCCAAAAGCTTTCTAATTGGGCGCTGGGAAGCGTTTCCGCACAGGCTCTGTTGGTACCGACGATACCCATATGTGAAGACTAAATTGCTGCTGTTCCCGGAGATCACCTGTTACAGGTGAGTAACTATGCTTTATAATTGAGGTCAACATTATTGGCACCATTGCATTTTAGGTGTGTTTTGTATAGTATCTTGAGAAATAATTGGAAATATTCCAATTGTACATTATGTCATGATATTTTAATAGTATGTTCAAAGATAAACAACAATACTTGTGTCAGAGTAAGCAGTGGATTTCCCGTGTCCTTTTTAATAGTGGTTTATGGACCTTTCCTCTAGGAACTTGTCCAAACCTTTTTTAAACCCGGCTACTCTGCTTTTACTATATCCTCCAGTAACGAATTCCAGAGTTTGATTACGCGTTGAGTGAAAAAAATATTTTCTCTCATTAGTCTTCAATAGGTTACATTGTACCTTTATTGCATGTCCCCTAGTCTTTCTACTTTTTGATGGAGTAAACCACCGATCTACGTTTACCCGTTCTACTCCATTCACTAATTTATAGACCTCTATCATATCTTTTCCAAGTTGAAGAGCCCTAACCTTTTAAGCCTTTCATCATAGGTATATTTTTCCATCCACTTTATCATTTTGTTGGTTCTTCTCTGGACCTTGTCTAATACTGCAATATCCTTTTTAAGATATGATAATCAGAATTGCACACAATATTCAAGGTGCGGTCTTACCATGGAACAATACAAAGGCATTTTAATATGCTTGGTTTTATTTTCCATTCCTTTCTTTATAATTCCTAGCATTCTATTTGTTTTCGTGGCCACTGCTGCACACTGGGCCGAGGGTTTCAACATATCCTAATGTAGAACCTTGCATCATGTAACCGTAGTTTGGGTTGTTCTTTCCTAGGTGCCTAACTTTGCACTTGTCCACATTATATTTCATCTGCCATTTAGACGTCCTCTTGCACTTTTTCACAATCCTCTTATGTTTTAACAACTTTGAATAATTTATTGTCATCTGCAAATTTTATCACCTCACTCGTTATTCCCATTTCCAGGTCATTTATGAATATGTTAAAAAGTAGAGGGGCACTCCACCTTTCTCCATTAGGAAAATTGGCCACTTAGCCCCACTCTCTGCATTCTATCTTTGTTTTTTAATATATATAAGACTTTATAGAACCATATAACAAACATACATGCCAACTGTTCTACAACTGAGTTATCATGATAAGTTACAATCAAGAGTACCCAATCCAATTGGTCAGCCTCACTTTTATAACAATTTATATCAAATAAGGCAACCCACAGCCCTAATACAACTACTACCAAACTTACCCTCCCTCCAACCCCTCACCCACCTCTACCCCAAACCCAACCCACCCTACCACAGAGGGGGAGTGCCAGTCCAAATTCACATGTCCCTCAATCAAGTAGCATCACTCACACTGTACACTTGCATAAATTACTCCCAGGTTTACTCAAAGCGCACCTGCCCCAACCTTTGGGAACAGATCACTCGTTCCATATTGTTGAGATCCCACATGCGACCACCCATTGAGGCAGGACTGGGGCCATGACTTGCTTCAAGGCCAAAACCAGTTTTAATTTAGCTGCATTCATACAATACTTGACTAGCACTAACTGCAGGGCTTTAGCCCAAGGCACCGTCCCATTAAACAGGAAAATGCCTGGATCCCAGAGAACATTCCATCTAATCAATCACTGTACCCGATACTGAATACCTTTCCAGTAACCCTGAATTCTAGGGTACCTCCACTATATATGCGCCAGGATCCCATTCGTCCCCAGATAAGCTTGGGCCAAACATTCATGAGTTATATACTACCTATATGGTATATACAGGTGTTATATACCATAGAGCTCCACTACAGTTGACCCTTAATTTGTTCCCACTGCTGCTCCTTATACGTCAGTTGCAACTCCCAGGCCCAATAAGCTCTATGCTTCCCCACTGTAAATGCCTGATTCTGCTGATAAGCAAAGAGAGCGGAGACCAAACCCCTAATGGAAAACCAGTCCTCACACAAGGACGCCAGGTTTGACAGCGTTAGGGCTACCTGACTTTTAACCTCTTTCTTCTCCACCCATTGTGCCACCTGGGCATGGTAATGGGCATGCTTGGGGGCAAACTAAACATCTCCTGCAAGTCCTTAAAAGGAAGCAGCTGGCCGTCCTTGAATAACTGACCCGCCTTGCGCAACCCTGCCTCCCTCCAGAGCCAGAAGATGCTAGAGTCAATACCTTGCCCAAATGCCCGGTTATCGGAAATTGGGGATAAGGGTGTAAGAGAGGCTGCCCTTGACCAAAAATGATGATCCCAACATCTAATGGTATGCTCCACATAGGGGTTCCTGTGCCCCCCCCCCCCATAGAAGTGCAGCTTTGTCTGTACCCACAACTGGGCTCCTAAGTCCAACGTACCTACCAAAGCTTTTTCAAGCTATACCCACTAACTGGATTCATCCACTCCACTCCAGTGTGATCTTGCACTGCCACATAACACCACACAAGATTCAGGAACCCCATTCTCCTTGACGGCAGTGTGCATAAAAAGTGTTTTTCGTTAGGCATGGCCACCAGTATTGCCACACATAGTTCAAGAGTAACTGCTGCCAAATCTCCAAGACCTCTACAGGTAGCCCAAGTTGGAAGTACACGGAAGAGATAAAGGAAACGTGGGAGGACCACCATTTTGAGCACTACTACCCGACCAAACCAAGACAGGAGCAACCCAGATCAAGCCACCAAATCTTGACGTACTTGTCAGTGTAGCAGAGTATAATTGGCATGACAGATCACTCCAGGGTCCCCCCATTAGGTTCACCCCTAAGTATCGCATAGAAGAATCCACCCACTTGAAGGGGAAGCTACTGTGAAGGCGGCCGCAAAGCTCCTTGTCGACATTGATATTTAATATTTCAGACTTAGAATAATTAATCTTAAAACAGGAAACCTGGGAATGTGCCACAAAGAGGTGTATAGCATTAGGCAACGATATCAAAGGTCTCGTCAAGGAAAGCTGCTTTCTGTCTTTTAACTAGTTCCTGATCCACAATAGTACAGTGCCTCCTATCCCATGGCTTTTTAATTTCACCAAGAATCTCTCATGAGAGACCTTGTCAAAGACTTTTTGAAAATCTAGATATACTATATCAACCAGCTCACCTTTATCTACCTGTTGATTCACCATAAATATATATCAGATAAGATCTTGCTTGACTATATCCATGTTTGCTTTCTGCCATTAAAACATGACTATATACATATTCAGTAATTTTATTCTTTATAATGGTTTCTACCATTTTGCCTGGTACTGATGTCAGGCTCACCGGTCTATTTATTTTATTTATTTTATTTAACAAACTTTTATATACCGCAACCTTCCGGTGATCAGGTGCGGTTTACATATAACAGTTAAGGGGACAGAAAGACAATTCTGTTTTTACATTGAACATTGCATGAATTATGTACATTAACAATTAAACTTTAGTTTAATTGTTAATGTACATAACAATAACAATAACAAAACTATGTACATAACAATAACAATAACAAAACTATAGTTTCCCCGAACACCCCTGGAACCCTTTTTAAACATTGGCATTACAGTGGCCATTCTCCAGTGTTCAGGTACTACAGATTATTTTAATGATAGTCACAGATTAATAGTAGGTCTACAATCTCATATTTCAGTTCCTTTAACACTCTTGGATATATACCATCTGGTTCAGGTGATTTGCTACTCTTCAGTTTATCAAATAGTTGTAAAAATTCTTCCTGGTTTATTGATATTTCTTTCAATTCTTCTGATACATCATCTTTAAATATTATTTCAGGCATTGGTAACTTCCCTACATCTTCTTAAAAAAAACTGAAGCAAATAATTCATTCATTCTTTCCGCTATGGCCTTCTCATTCCTTAGTACCCCTACCTTGAGAACATAGCCAATACCTCTGTCCTGCTTTTGGACATCCTTCCATTTGGTGGGAGGCTCATGCCCTTTGCAAATCATTGGTCTTTGTAACCTCTAACTCTTGGGTACTCAAAATAGTCCAGGAGAGGTACAGAATTTGACTATTCAAACCCCTTCCAAATTGTCTCTTTAGTTTCCACAGCTAGTATGATGATGCAGTTACGATGATGCAGCACAACCTGGAAAACTGCAAAGTTTAACCCTCCAAATTGTCAACTAAGAGCACACTCTTTGGGCTCTCATTACCAGAAGATACTTCTTCAGGAAAGTTCTATCCTTCAGTCCACAAATGTGGTCAAGCCCATTCCTCCAGGATAGGAAATACTGGGATTATACTCAAGATATTTCCTAGTATCCAAGAAAGCAGGGGGATATGGGCTCCTCTTAGACCTGAGGAATCTGAACAAGTATCTAGTTTGAGAAAGATCAGAATGATTTTCCTAGAAATCCTGCTTCCTTTTCTTCAAAAAGGAGATTGGCTATGCTCTCTGGACCTAAAGAATGCTTACACCTTGTGGTAGTGTGGCATGCAGTGTGAAGGTGTATTCTTTTAAACAGAGGCCAGTCAGCAGTTCAGGGAAAACAAAAGCAGTTTTTATTCTGTCCCAGCTTGTTAACCCTCCACAAGCTGGTTCTCCTGGTCCTTCCTCCAGCCCCAGTTAAAGTTCCTACCTCAGAACTCCTTTGCATAGCTTACCTTGGAAGGACCTGGCTCCAGGGGCCTCTCTCCCTCCTGCAGCCTGCTGGGTTCTTAATCTCTCCTTCTGAGCCATGCTTTCCCAGCCCTGAACTCTGGGCTGCAGATTCTCTTAAAGAGGACTGTTGATAATCCCTTTGGAGTAGGATAGATAGCATTCTATATAACCCATTACACACCCTCCCCCCTCAGCTCAACCATGTCCCACTGAGTGCCTGCCTCATCCGGGACCCCAAACCCAGAAAAGGAAGTTCGCATTCAGGTAAGTTCAGCCAGCCCTATGGTGGACCTGGAACTGGTAAGGTTGGAGACTCAAAAACACTGCATAATACGGCCACTGGGGCTCCTTTTTGTCGAGCCAGCCACTCGAGAGATTGGTGGTCCATTATTAACATAAATTGATGTCAAAGCAGGTAGTAGTTGGAGGTTTTAAGCGTCCACTTGACAGCCAAGGCCCCTTTCTCGATCACTGCATAATGCTTCTCTCAAGGAAGCAGTTTCCTGCTGATGAATGCTATGGAGTGTTCTTCACCCCTGAGTTCCTGGGCCAGAACAACTCCTAGGCCCACCTCTGAGGCATCAGTTTGCACAATAAATGGTAGAGAGAAATCGGTTCAAAGCACATGGCCTTCTTCAGATGCTGGAAGGCCAAGTCCAGGTCCGGTGACTACTCTCCTCTAGAAGAGGTTGGTTAACAGCTCCGCCACCTCTGCAAAATTAGGTATGAACCATTGGTAATAACCAATCAATCTAAGGAAGGTGCAAAATTATTTTGTCAATTTCGGGGAGGGAATCTGGGCAATGGCATCAACCTTCCATAGCTGAGGTCGTATCTGTGCATTCCCGATTAAATACCCCAAGTATTGAAAGTCCCAATCTCCCAGAAAACATTAATTGGGGTTGACTGTAAACCTGGCCTTCCACAGGCAGGTCAACATAGCTTGTACTTCGGTTAGATGAGTGGTCCAGTCTCTGCTGTAAATGATGATGTCATCAAAGCAGGCAGCCGCATACTCCTTGTGTTGTCTCAGTAGGCAGTCGACTAGGTGTTGAAACGTGGCAGGAGCCCTGTGTAATCCAGAGGACAGCACTGTAAACAGGAACTGACTTTAAGGTGTCAAAAAAGCATTCTTCTGCTTGGCAGCAAGAGTCAAGGCACCTGCCATTATCCCTTGGTCAAATCCAAGGTTGATATAAAGCTTGCTCCATCGAGTCGCTCGATTAGCTCATCTACTCTGGGCATGGGATATATAGAAGCTACATTGACCCTCCAGAAATCAATGCAGAATTTGATGCTTCCATCGGGTTTAGAAACCAAGATGACGGGTGATGACCAGTCACTCATAGACTCTTCTATAACTCCCAGATTAAGCATCTCTTCCAGCTCCTTGGCAACAGCTTGTCACCAGGCCTCCAGAATCTGATAGGCCCAGTGGACCCTCAGCTCTCAGAGGACTCAGGCCATGAGCCAACTGGAGGTTCAGGTCTGGATCACCCCGCCTCTCGCAGCCTCTCTCACCTGGTGGCAGAGCTGACAGAATCTCATGGCTGGCTTACCCAGCCAGGCCCCGCCAGCCCAACATGTTCTGATCACGGACGCCTCCAAGCTCAGCTGTGGAGCCCACTGCGATAGTCTCCAGTCGTAGGGCTCCTGGACACAGGAGAAAAGTGCCCTTCAGATCAACCTCCTGGAACTCAGAGCTGTGACAAATGCTCTTCGGGTGTTCCAGGCCCACCTGGTGAGCCAGGTTGTCCTCATCTAGATGGACAATGAATTAGAGAATGTTTTACATCAACAAGCAGGGGGCAACGGGCTTGTACCTCCTTTGTTGGGAGGCGGTCCGCTATGGAGCTTCACTGTGGAGAAGGCATGATCTTCCAGGTGGTCTACCTACCGGTCAGGACAATCTGCTCATAGATTGACTCAGCAGTCCTTCAGCCCCCACAAGTGCTGCCTCAATCCAGCAGTGGCTATCTCTTTCAACGTTGGGGGATCCCAAAATTGGACCTCTTCACCAGCTCCAAGAATATGCAGTTGCCATGCTTCTCCTCCTGGAGGCTGACCGCAGAAAGGGTGGTGGCAGATGCCTTCCTCCCATCCTACTTCCTCTGGGAGCCTGCTGTATGCATACCCACCAACTCCCCTGTTCCCAAGATCTTGCTCAAGGTGCAATCAGACTGGACCATGGTCGTTCTCATTGCTCCTTGGTGATCCCAGCAACCGTTGATGCCTACTCCTGCAGCTGTTGCGGGTGGCCCCGATACCCTTGGGTCATGCCCCGGACTTGCTGTCTCAGGAGGACGGGATCCTCCTTCATCCAAACCTCTAGTCCCTTGCCCTGATGGTGTGACTGCTGAACGATTGGCCCTAGCACACCTCTACCTCTCCCATGATATGGAGGAAGTCCTACTGGCATTGAACAAGGACTCAACACAAAACACGTATGCCTTCAAATGGTGTAGCTCCTCGGTCTGGTGAGCAGACTGGAATCTCAACCCTTTCTGTTGCTGGCTGCAGGACATTCTGCAGTATCTGCTCCACCTCTCCCGGGCTGGATGGGTGCAGGACATTCTGCAGTATCTACTGCATCTCTCCCAGGCTGGATGGGTGCAGGATATCCTACAGTATCTGCTGAGATTTGCATTTTCTCTGAAAGGACAGCTGGGAAACCGGCTGGTACTTTGGTAGATCTCTCTCTTTTGCTTTAACAGATACCTAAGTTCCACGAACAGAACAATGGCTGGGAAAAATTGTATCGTTAAAGCTCTTGCCCCTGTTACAGCTTTTGCCTCTGTCCAGACAGAGGTCCCAATGCCAATTGAAGGACCGGTTCCATGTGCAGGGTGCCTGCATGCTGTAGCTCTGAGGAAACAAATGGAGGAACTCAGAGAGGAGGTGACGAGGCTGAGGAGCATTCAAGACAGTGAGAAGTACATTGATGAGATGCTTCTTGCAGCAACCAAGCTCTCCAGCAGAGGAGAAGATGGGTGCTGACAGAATGACAAAGGTTGGACACAAGTCACCAGGGCCTGCAGAATCACCAATCCAACTTCTCCAACCCTTGAATTGAAGAACCATTATGCAGCCCTAGAAGTGGAGGCGGTGAAAGCATCCCTGGAAAGGGAAGAACCAGAGCTCAAGTACCCCAAAGTTGCAGAATCAGTGACCACAAGGAAGCAAAGGGTAGTGGTGGTTGGTGACTCTCTTCTGAGGGGTACTGAGGCATCCATCTGCCAACCAGACTTGATGTCCAGAGAGGTATGCTGAAACCTGTTGCCAAAATTCAAGATGTTACGGAGAGTTTGCCGAGACTCATCAAGCCCACTGACTATTACCCAATGTTGCTAATCCATGTCGGAACAAATGATACTGCCAGGTATCCCTCTAAGCATATCAAAAGTGACTTCATGGCTCTGGAACAGAGGATGAAGCAGTTAGGTGCACAGGTGGTGTTCTCTTCAATCCTCCCTTTTGAGGGTAAAGGCCAAAACAGAGAGGCTCGCATCCTGGAGATGAATGCATGGCTGCGTGGATGGTGTCATCGAGAGCGTTTTGGTTTCCTAGACCATGGGATGCTGTTCCAAGGGTTGCAGAGCAGAGATGGCATCCATCTGTCAAAGAAAGGTTGACGCGTCTTCAGTAGTAGACTGGCTAATCTACTGAAGAGGGCTTTAAACTAGATTCGTTGGGGATGGGTGAAGAAAGCCCCCAGGTAAGTGGGTGATACCCATTTCCATAAAGGTATTTAATGTAACAGGGGTAACATATGGAAAGCAGTGTGTATAAATGCCCGTAGCATGGGAAATAAGATCCCTGATGTTGAAGCTTTGGTGGGAGTGGCCGACTTGGATTTAGTGGCAGTTACAGAAACATGGTTCACAGAAAACCATGACTGGGATGTAACTATACCTGGCTATACTTTATTCAGAAAGGGCAGGGTAGGAAGAAGGGGAGGAGGAGTGGTACTATATGTAAAAAATACTATTAAAGCTTTGGAATTACAGAGCTTAAAAGGGAGAGAGGAGGCATTGTGGGTTAAATTAGAAAGAGGGAAAGAGAAATCTATTTGCATTGGCATGATATACAGACCTCCCTCACAAGAGGAAGAGGTGGACAGAGAGTTAATTGAAGACATACGCAGCATTGCTAGGAAAGGGGAAGTGCTACTGATAGGGGATTTCAATATGCCAGATGTTGATTGGCACATTCCTGCTGCAGTATCATCTAGAAGTAAAGAGATCCTGGATTCTCTACAGGGAGAACTATTCAGGCAATTGGTAACAGACCTCACACGTGAAGGGGCCATACTGGACTTGGTGCTTACCAATGGTGAAAGTGTTTCTGATGTTATAGTGGGAGATCATTTTGCATCCAGTGATCACCAGATGGTGTGGTTCAGTATTGGGACTAGGTCTGTTAGAATCCATTCAAAGTGAGGGTCTTGGACTTTAGGAAGACTAACTTTGCCAAGATGGGCCAATACCTCAGGGAGTCGTTAGCGGGATGGGAACAGCTGGGGGATGTAGATAAACAGTGGGCAAAACTGAAAGAGGATATTTTAAGGGCAACCAACCTTTTTGTTAAAATGGTAAATAAAGGTAAAAGGAAAAGGAGACCGCTATGGCTTTTGAAAGAAGTAGCTGAAAAGGTGAAGAAAAAGAGGGAGGCTTTCATGAAATACAAGAGATCACAGAGAGAGGAAGACAGGCATCTATATTTGGAAAAACTTAGAGAAGCTAGAAAAGTAGTCAGGAAAGCAAAGATTCAAAAAGAGGAGGAAACAGCCAATGCAATAAAATGGGGAGATAAGACATTTTTCAGATATGTTAGTGAGAAGAGGAAGGGCAAAAGTGGTATTGTCTGACTCAAGGGTGAAGGGAAGGAATACGTAGAAGCTGATGAGGATAAAGCAGAATTGCTTAACAAATATTTCGGTTCTGTGTTCACAAATGAAGAACCAAGAGCAGGACTTCAGAATACACTCACAAACAGGAACAGAAGCGAGGGACATCTTGAAAAATTTTCAGAAGACTGTGTTCGTGAGAAACTAGCTCAACTTAAAGTAGACAAAGTGATGGGACCGGATGGGATACACCCTAGAATACTGAGGGAACTTGAGGATGTTCTAGCAGCTCCACTGACTGCCTTTTCAATGCCTTGTTGGATTCGGGAGTGGTGCCAAAGGACTGGAGAGAAGCTCATGTGGTGCCTTTACACAAAAGCAGAAGTAAGGATGTGGTTGAAAACTACAGGCCGGTTAGTTTAACTTCAGTAGTGAGTAAATTATTGGAAAGGCTGCTGAAAGAGAAAATAGTGAGGTTTCTGGAGTCCAGCAGATTACAGGATTCGAGGCAGCATGGGTTCACCAGAGGCAGGTCTTGTTAGACAAATCTGATTGATTCCTTTGACTGGGTAACCAGGGAGTTGGACAGAGGGAGAGCCCTAGATTTGGTGGATTTAGATTTCAGTAAAACCTTTGACACTGTTCTTCACAGGCGACTTATAAACAAACTGAGCAACTTAGGGATGGACCATAAAGTTACTGCTTGGGTTAGAAATAGGTTGGATTGGAGGTGACAAAGAGTACAGGTAAATGGAGCTCACTCTGAGGAGAAGGATGTTACCAGTGGTGTGCCCCAGGGATCTGTCCTTGGTCCGATTCTTTTTAACATCTTTGTTAGTGATATAGCAGAAGGGCTGTCGGGTAAGATTTGCCTCTTTGTGGATGATACGAAAATCTGCAATAGAGTAGACACCCAGGAAGGTGTAGATAACACGAGGAGGGATCTAGCTAAGCTTGAAGAATGGTCTAGAATTTGGCAGCTGGGAATTAATGTTAAAAAATGTAAGGTCATGAATTTGGGCTGCAGCAATCCAAGGGAGCAATATAGTATAGGGGGTGAAGTACTTTTGTCCGCTAAAGATGAGCGGGACCTAGGCGTGGTTGTGTCTGATTATCTTAAAGTAGCTAAACAGGTAGAAAAGGTGACAGCAAACGCTAGAAGGATGCTTGGGTGCATACGGAGATGAATGGTTAGCAGAAAAAAGGAGGTGATAGTGCCTCTGTATAAGTCTTTGGTGCGACCTCATTTGGAGTATAGTGTGCAATTCTGGAGACCGCACCTTCAAAAGGATATAAACAGGATGGAGTCAGTACAGAGAGTGGCTACTAAAATGGTTAGTGGTCTTCATTATAAAGCATATGAGGACAGACTTAAGGATCTCAATATGTACACCTTAGAGGAAAGGCGGGATAGAGGTGATATCCATGGCATAAATATACAGGGGGAGAGCCTCTTTCAATTGAAAGCAAGTTCTGCTATGAGGGGACATGGGATGAGGGTTAACGGGGATAGATTCAGGAGTGATATGTGGAAATATTTCTTTACGGAAAGAGTGGTGGATCCGTGGAATAGTCTCCCAGTGGAGGTGGTAGAGATTTATTTATTTATTTATTTATTTACATTCTCTTATATACCGCACTATTCGGCATCAGCGCGGTTCACATAGAACAAAAAGTCTCAGTACAATAACATGCATGAGTTTACAGATAACAAGGGGAGGAACTTGGATAACAGGGGAAACTATTTACAGTCTATTTACAGATATAATACTACAGCATGGCTACAAGTTATTAGGAACAGGTGCTAATAATATGTTCAATAAACAAAGCGATTTGTCCTAATTCTGTTATTGAGATACCATGGAACTGAATAGCTGGGAGGAATCACTGAAGTCGATGGGTGTAAATGGCTCAATAAGATGTTTGTTAAAGAGGTGGAATTTGAGGACAGTATCTGAATTCAAAAAAGCATGGACAAACACAGAGGATCTCTAAAGGAAAAAAGGGGACTGTTGTAGTTGTTGATATGGAAGGACAGACTAGATAGGCCATGTGGTCTTTTCCTGTCGCCATATTTCTCTGTTTCCTTGTTGCACCTCTCCCTGGCTGGTCTAAAATCCAATTCCATCAGGATACACCTCAGCACCCTGGTGGCACATCACCACCTCGTCTCTGTGCACCCACTTGTGGGCCGTTATATGAGGGGGCTTCTCCTCTTCACGGCCCTCCTGCCCACCACCGGTGGTGTGGGACCTGAACATTGTCCTCAGGAAGCTGATGGCTCTCCACTTTGAGCCGCTGGCTTCGTGCCATCTCAAGTTCTTGTCATGGAAAGTAGTGTTTCTGTTAGTGCTAACTTCATCCAGAAGGGTCAGTGCCCCCCTACATCTTGTTCCACAAAAACAGGGTCATCCTATGGACTCACCCACAATTCCTGCCTAAGGTGGTGTCCGCTTTTCATATCAACCAAGAGGTGGTCCTTCCCACCTTCTTCCCCAGGCCTCACACATCCTGAGCGGAAGACTCGCTACACACCTTGGATTGCAAAAAGGCACTGACCTTCTACCTCCAGAGGACAAAGGCCCATCGGTACTTGTCACAACTATTCATCTCTTATGACATAAACAGACTTGGGGTTGCGGTCTGTAAGCATACCCTGTCTAACTGGATGGCAGACTGCATCTCTTTCACCGATGAGCAGGCTGGATTCTCTCTGGAGTGAAATGTTACTGCGTATAATGTGTGCACCATGGCAGCCTCTGTGGCTTACCTGTGCTCTGTCCCCCTGCAGGACATCTGTCAGGCTGCCACCTGGTCTTCGGTCCATACCTTCACAGTGCATTACTATTTGGAGGAGAACTCACGGCGCAACAGCACCTTTGACCTGGCAATACTTTGTCATCTCTTTGGGAATAGTGCAACTCCCTCCTGCCAGCCCTCTGTGTCCAGGCTACCGGAGAGGTGATTCCAGCATCAGTGTTGGGGCTGCATCACTGGACTTCAAGCCATTCAGCGCTCCTTGCTGCCCTTCATGGTTCGCCTTTTGGGCCGCCTGTTTTTTTGGTAGCCTGTAGCTTTGGAGTCCCATATGTGAGGACTAACTTCCTGCTTGCACCCGGAGAAAACCTAGTTACTCATCTGTAACAGGTGTTCTCCGGAGACAGCAGGAATCAAGTCCTTACAACCCTCTCTCCTCCCCATGGAGTTGTTTTTCCTTTTTATGCTTGTTTAAGCTATATCATCATACTGAGGTAAGATAGCACCTTTGGGCAGGAAGGTGACCGCACATGTGTGGCCTAGTTCCCAAACACTTTTTTTTAAAGCTGGGGAGTGATTCCGCATGGGTTCCATCGATACCGACGTCACCCATATGTGAGTTCTGATTCCTTCTATCCCTGGAAAACACCTGTTACAGGTGTGTAACTATGTTATATACTCCTTGTTATATTTTGCATGTGTTTGTACTTATTTCTTTACCCGAGTCTAGCGAACTGTGCTGGGGAGGTGGGTATATATATATATAATTTTGAAAATTCCTATATGATGTTCTGAGCTCTGCCTGGGTTCTGCATAAGAGCAGGCCAGGAATGTATGGTTTCTGTTGTTTTCAATAAAACATGATTAAAGATTAAAAAAAAATTAGTTTATCATATTAGATATATGAAATATGATTCATACAAACAGATGGAAATATAATCTTATTTGTAAACTACAGAGGTAGGAGCAGTTACCAATTATGAGCCAGGTTGTAGCTGAGATCATGAAAACTTATCAAGTAACTACTGTATTATCCCCTAGCTTAGAAGAGATTCATCGCCTATGATATAACAGGCTTGGGGTTGCGATCTCTGAGCGAAAGAGATGCAGTCTGCCACCCAGGTACACCGCTTTGACTGGTAGAAAAGCGGTATATAAGCCTAGTTAAATAAATGTTCATTCGTATGATGGTATGTGCAAAACGAAGCTGTATAGATACTGTATATTACCCCTAACTGACACACCTTGATATGTTGTTTATACATACCACATCCTATGCACTCCAGAAGGAAACTCTCTTTTTCACAATGTAAATTCTAAGGTGAGTGTTAGCAGTAAATTTGAGAAATGGAACTTATTTATTTTTATTTATTTGTGTTTTATTTAACACTTTTCAGGAATCAAAGCGGTTTACAAAGAACTCAAATATTTTTGAATTTACATTGAAAAATGTATGATAAGGTACAATTAACAATAATATCAATAATGACATCAATAACATCAATAAAAATAAATTAACGTTTAAACGTATTAACAAATTAAACTCTAAAAAGAGGGGAGCTTGGAGGGAGGAATGAAAAGGGTTGGTATGGATAAAGGCAAGTATAAGTATAATCCAGTAGTGATGTGTGGACGTAATCATGGTATGTAATATCAGTTTTTGATTACAATGAGTTTATTAATTATTGTGAAATTGTAACAGCTGAGTTACATTGGTATTGAGGTTGTCCTTTGGAAAAGTTTATCAGGTAATTGTTTCCCCAAAATGTTCCTTGAATAGCTTAGTTTTTAGTAGTTTGCGGAATGTGTTTTGGACCATAGGGTCTTTTAGTTTTTCAGGCAGCGAATTCCACAGTGTTGGAGCATAGAGAGAGAAGGCTCTCTTTGTTGTGGAAGATTTGCATGTCTTGTATTCGTTGGGTGGTGGTGTTGTTGTTAAGTGCCGTCGAGTCGGAGTCGACTCATGGCGACCCTCTGGATAGCTATCCTAAATTGTGTTCGGTCTTGAGTCATGCGGCTCATTGTTGACAGACTGGTACCCGTAGCTGCTGTTATTGTATCGATCCATCTCATTGCTGGCCTTCCTCTTTTGCGCTGACCACCTATCTTGCCAAGCATGATGTCCTTCTCTAATGATCTCTCTCTTCGCATGATGTGTCCAAAGTATGAAAGGCGAAGTCTTGTCATGCTTGTTGCTTCTTTGATCCAAGTAGGTTAAAGTTGTTCACGATTTCATTTTCTTCTCCTTCAACGATGAACCTGTTGATTATGCCAGTTGTCATGATCTTTGTCTTCTTTACATTAAGGTGCAGGCCCATTTTGAGATTATGTTCTTTGATTGTGAGAAGCAAATGTTTCAGATCATCTTCACTTTCAGCCAGTAATGTGGTATCATCAGCATAGCGAAGGTTGTTGATGAGTCTTCCACCAATCTTCACACCTCTGTTGTCTTCATACAATCCTGCTTCTCTGATGATTTGTTCAGCATATAAATTAAACAGGTAGGGGGAAAGTATGCAGCCTTGTCTTACACCTTTGCTTATTCATTGGGTACCACAAGTGAATTCTTGTTTTTGTTTCTCCGTGGTCTGTTTTCCGAGGTGGGTAAAATAAGCATCTTCAGGTAGTTTGGTGTTTCTGTATGAAGGGTTTTATAGATTTATACCCAACATACCCTGGCTTAGAAATGCAGTCATTGCTGTCATGGTATGTATAAAACAAACCACATAGCGACACCGCCCCTGACAGAGACATGATGTGATAAATAAAAGAAAGGATTAAGTAGTGGCCCCTTTAGCATAGTATAGTTCACATAGTGATAGAAGATTGAAAATAAACAATTGCTTAGGGGTCTACTTCCACTGGGACCTTCCAGTTCCCTACTTTGATATGTTGGACAACACTGTCAAATTTTCACTGTCAGATTTCTTGTCTATATGCTTTTATGTAATTATGAGGATAAGTATCCAAAATCTGATCTTATTTTCTCCGGGAACAAACAGGAAGTCAGTTCTCACATATGGGTGACAGCGCCGACAGAGCTCCCACGGAAGCATCTCCCCAGCTTTCAAAGAAAGCCTTTGGGAGATGCCACCACGCATGCGTTGTGCCCTTCCCACCCAAGGGTGCCATCTTGCTCAGTTTCCTTTTTTTCCATGGAGCCCTTCAAATATCTGTCTGCTTTCCCTCGGGAAAGTTGATTATTTGCCTGAGTTTTATACTCTCTCCTCCGGTTGTACACTGGTACTCTTCCCGCCACCCAAGCCTGCTTCCCCCAGCATCGAGTCTCGGGTCCATAACCCTTTTTTCTCTTTTGGTGCCTTCGCACACTTTTTTCCAACTGGCAACACCATGGGTCTTTGACTCTTCTGGGGTACTTTTTCCCCCATGGCTACCAGTGGCTTCAAGAAGTGTCATCAGTGTACAAAAATTATGTCCCTTACAGATATACATGACTGCTGCCTATGCTGCCTAGGGCTGGACCACAACCCTGCAGCCTGTGTTCTCTGTAAAAATATGTCTACTAAGCCCCTCGAGCCGTCAGCAGCAGCACAAGATTTTTCCTAGAGTCCCTGGCGCTTCTGAAGGCCAAGGCCCCATCTAAAGCCTTGGACTCCCGTGACGCCCTCGCGGACCTCGGGTTGACACCATGGGTCTTCAGAAAGGGGGGTCTCCCTCGAGGGAACACAAGAAAACGAAAAAATCCTTGAAGGCAGCAGCCCTAGATAGTTCCGAAGGCCAGGTAAATCCTGAGCCAGGTCTCGCAGTCCACATTGCTCTTCTGAGGATGCGGAGCGGGAGTGGCCCACCAAGATCACCCAAAAGGAATTCCCGGAGATCAGCCTCAGACACCCGAGGCCATCCTCATTGAGGACACCATTTCGGGGGAACAGGTGCTAGGCCTGAATTCCTCGGTGCCCACGTCGATGGCTGCGGAGTCTTCTGCACTGGAGACCAGAATGGTGGCCCTGGAGCACAGCTTGTATGCTTTCATGGACCAGCAGCGGGCATTGATGTCCAACCACCGGGCCCTCAACATCAACAATGTCCCCAGAGGCCGAGCCAATCCTCGAGACCATATAGCCTGGAGTCGATCCTCAGCCAAGGTCTTGATCCAGGTCCCATTCTATGGGACCAAGGTCTTTCCCGGCTAGTATGCATCGACACCAGCCATGGGGCCTCTGAGGGATGTGGGCCAGGAGTCTCTGGGCCACCACCCCCCCCCCCTTAAATTTTCCATTGACTACTCAGAATGGGAGACCGAGAATGGGGAGTCCCCAGACACCCGTCACGACCGCGACGTCCCCTCAGATCTGTCCTCCTCCGAGTCTCGATGTCAGTCCCCGTCCGAGGACATTTCATTCCTAGACATCATGCGGGACATGTCAACGGCGCTAGCATTACCAACAGAATTGGAGAACCCTCAGATGGAGGAACGAGAAATCCTCCAGTACGAGGCCCCACCGAGGAAATCGCTGACGGTGTCCATTCTACCCATCCTGGAACAGCTAATGCTCCGCATGTGGGAAACACCAGTGCCGGTGCCCATCATGAGCAAGCGGGTCGACTCGATGTATCGAGTCCACCAGAGCCCGGGCTTCCAAAAGGCACAGCTGCCACATAACTCCATGATGGTGGAGTCAGCCATGCATCAGCTGAAGAGCCAGAAGATGAACTCCTCAGTGCCTCCGGGTAGGGAGACCCACACCTTGGATGCACTCGGCAGAAAGTGCTACCAGGGTTCGATACTCATCAGTCAGATCCAGGCCTACCAGCTGTACATGGGCATGTACCTGAGAGACCTGACGAAGGAGCTCGCCGGGATCTCAGCTGGTCTCTCTGAAAAACCTCTACAGCAGTTCAGGAACCTGGCCGGAGCCATCCGTGAGTGCTCCAAGTTCTTGACTCAAGCGGCCTATGATGGCTCTGAGTCGGCGGCTAGAGTCGCTGCAGCAGGAATCGATGCCCGGCGCCAAGCTTGGCCACAGTCTTCCAACCTCGAGCAGTGGGTTCAGGACAAATTGGTCGATGTCCCATGCCAAGGGGAGAACCTCTTTGGCAAACCCATGATGGCAAAGGCCGCCAAGTTGGAGACAGAACTCGTGGCGAGGACCATACTTGCTAAAAAGACTGCCCTTTCCCGATAGAAGGGTTCGGATAAAAAAAACATTTTTACCTGAGGAAAGGGGCTGCTTATAGAAACTACCCACATTCTCAAGCCTCCCCAGCAAGGTCAACATGCCAAGGGACATGGGCAAGGCCCTCGTAAGCAGAAGGCTCCCAAGCCCCAGACATTGGCTCTTGCCCAGCCTCGGGGGAATTTTTGACTCCTTGGGCATAGCCCCTCTACTCCAAGGAGAATAGCAGCCCATAGCACCAGCTGGTGCCTCAGTGGGCATGGTGGCCCAAGCAGCCATGGTTCCTGCTGCTCCTCCGATTGTCAGTGGAGGCACCGATCCCCCTGGGGAGCTCCCTGGGGCTCTTGTCTCAAGAAGAGGGCTCTCTCCTGCACCCGTTCTTCTGCCCATGCAGCTGGTGCTGCAGTACCTTATTCATCTCTCGCAATCCTGCTTCAAATCAAACTCTGTCAGAGTGCACCTCTGTGCCTTAGCAGCGCACTACTAACTTTTTGAAGGCAAGCCCCTCTCGTCCAGCCTGTGGGACCTGCTTCCTAAGGGTGCTCCTGCTGTCAAAACCACCTTCCGGCGACGGAGTGGGACCTCAATATAGTGCTGACACAGCTCACCTGCCCAGCCTTCGAGCCCCTGGCTACCTGCCACCTGAGGTATCTCTCATGGAAAGTCAAGTTCCTGGTGTCGTTCAGCTCCGCTCGCAGGTACACCAAGTTCTACAAGAACAGGGTTGTGCTATGCACACACCCCAAATTCCTCCCGAAGGTGGTGCTGTCTTCCTTTCACCTCAACCAGGAGGTGGTGCTACCCACCTTCTTCCCGAGGCCTCACACCAGCAGGGTGTAGATCGTCCTTCACTCCTTGGACTGTAAGAGATCCCAGTCCTTCTACATTCATTGTACCCAGGGCCACCACAAAACCTCTCAGCTCTGTTTCCTATGACCCCAGTTGGCTAGGGGAGGCAGTGACCAAGTGAACCCTGTCCACCTGGGTGGCAGACTATATCGCCCTCACCTATGAGCAGGCTGGGCGCACGCTGGATGGCCGGGTCATGGCACACTGTGTCAGGGCCATGGCGGCCTCTGTGACAAACCTGCGCTCTGTCCCGATGCTGGACATCTTCCGGGCTGCCATTTTGTTTTGAGTCCATACCTTCACAGCTTATTACAGCCTGGAGAGGGAGTCCCGACGGGAGAGCACCTTCGACCAGGCTATGCTCCGTAATCTTTTCAGGGTCTAGGCAGCTCCCACCCTTCTGTGTTCAGGCTACCAGAATATTGGTTTCCATTGGACACACGGGTCCTACTGCAGTCTGCATCTGCAGACTAAATTGCTGCTGCTCATGGCTCCCCTTGACGATGACCGTGTTTTTTTCTACGGGCTTTCGGTAGCCTGTAGCTAGGGAGTCCCATATGTGAGGACTAACTTCCTGCGTGTTCCCGAAGAAATCGTAGTTACTCACCTGTTACAGGTGTTCTCTGGGGACAGCAGGAATCAGTTCTCACAACCCTCCCTCCTCCCCTTGGAGTTGCTTCTTTACATTTTTTGCCGTCCTTTAGCTATGTCATCTGACTGAGCAAAATGGTAACCTTGGGCTGGAAGGGCACCAGCATGCCGCATCCAGATCTACCAACTCTACATTGGTATGTTAATCTGAGATCTCACCAAGGAACTCAGAGGATTTGTGGTTGTCCTTGATGGGGACCATCTCTGGTGTTTCCACGCATTCTTGAAGTCAGTTGATGAGTGCTCCAAATATCTTTCTCGAGCTGCCTACGATGGCTTTGAGTCCTCTGTACAAGTGGTGGCAGCCAGCATCGGTGCCCACTGGCAAGCTTGGCTCCAGTCCTCCGACTTGGAGCTGTGGGTCCAGGAGAAGCTCCTCGATGTCCCTTGCCTCAAGGAGCAGCTTTTTGGTAAACCTATGGAGGACAAAGCGGCCAAAATTGAAACCAAGTATGTCACTCATACCATACAATATGTCTCCAGGAAGTCTTCTACCCTTCCTAGAAAAAATCCGCAAGGGAAGAAACCCTTCTTCCTCAGGAAGAGCTAGCCCTACAGGGGATACCCCCTGTACCAAACCACGCAGACCCCGCTGCAGAGCGGTCAAGGCAAGGGCTTTGGCCAGAGGCCTCACAAGCCCAAAGGACCGAAGACCCAATTGCCGGCTCGAACACGGTTGGGCTCGGGGTTTTTATGCCCCCAGCATAGCCTCTTGACTGCTGGGCGACCAGCTGCCGACAGGGGGTTGGCTGGTCCACTTTGCCCACAGGTGGGACTCCATCATCACTGACACGTGGGTTCTTCAAGTCATCAGGGAGGGTTACCTCCTCCATCTGGACCAGCCACCTCCCCTCTACTTTCCCGGGGAGCCCTAGCGGCTTCCTCTGCACCAGGCCTTACTAATTCAGGAGCTCACAGGCCTCCCAAAGATGGGGTGGTGGAGCCTATACCATCTCATTTAAGAGGAAGAGGGTTCTACTCCAGATACTTTCTCATCCCAAAAAGAACAGGAGGTCTCAGGCCCATCTGCGACCTAGGGAACCTGAACATATTACTGATGCGGGAGAAGTTAAAAATGCTCTCTCTTAGAACACTAATGCCCTATCACCAGCAGGGCGATTGGCTATTCTCCTTAGACTTAAAGGATGCTTATACCCACATCGACATCCACCCCAACCACAGACAGTACCTTCTGTTTGTGTTCGGAGACAATCACTACCAATACAGGGTGCTCCCCTTCAGCCTCACCTCCATGCCATGAATCTTCACCAAGTGTCTTGCAGTGGTGGCAGCCCACCTCCATCTCCAAGGGGCCTTCATCTACCCTTACGTAGACGACTGGCTCATAAAGGTAGACATGGCCTCGGAGGCCCTGCAGGCCACAGGCCACACCCTCCAGCTTCTTCAGCACCTGGAATTCGGGGTCAACCACCCAAAATGCCACATTCCTCCAGTACAATCCCTGTAGTTCATAGAGGGTCACCTGGATACTCTCCTGGCTAAGGCCTTCCCCTCTCAGGACAGGGCAGACCGTCTCGTGTCCCTGACGTCCGATGTGTGGAGTCACTGCACAGTCTCGGCTCGGTCGATGCTTCGCCTCCTAGGCCACATGGCCTCCATGGTCCACATTGTGCCCAATGGCCATCTCAACATGCGAGCAGTGCAGTGGTGCCTCTGTGCACAGTGGACCCAGGCTAAGGGCTGACTCCGGGACCCCATCTCGGTCTCAATCTCAGATGGCGGAGTCCTTGGTCTAGTGGCAGGACACATAACACCTGCTCCGGGACATGCCCTTCCAGATCCCGACCCCCCAGAAAGTCCTGACGACAGACGCCTCCCTCTTGGGTTGGGGGGCCCATTGCAAGGAGCTGCGCACCAAGGGGGCCTGGTCCCCTGAGGAGGGTCGGCAGCAGATCAACCTTCTGGAGCTCTGAACTGTCTTTCTTGCACTTAAGTCATTCCGTCATCAGCTGCGGCACCAGATGGTGCTCATGCAGATGGACAATCAAGTCACTATGTTCTGTCTGAACAAACAAGGGAGTACCAGCTCCTACAGCCTCTGCCAGGAGGCAGTGACCCTGTGCTCGTATGTCATGAGCCAGGACATCATCCTCAGAGCCGTCTATCTCCCGGGCCAAGATAATGCCTTGGTGGACCGACTGAGCAGAGTCCTCCAGACGCACGAGTGGTGCCTGAGCCTCGCGACAGCACAGCAGCTATTCAAATCTGGGACACCCCAGACCAGGACCTCTTCACCAGTCCAGCCAATGCTCAGCTTCCCTGGTTTTGTAGTCCCTATCCTCACCCGGGCAGGGTGGATCCGGATGCCTACCTTCCTCTCATAGATGACGGGCCTGCTATATGCCTTCCCTCCAACGCCCCTGATAGCACAGACCCTTCTCAAGGTCCAGCAGGACAGGGCCTCGATGATGCTCGAGGCCCCAAGTTGGCCCAGACAGCCATGGTTCCCCCTGCTGTTCCGTCACTTGACGCAACCCCCGGTTCCTCTCGAGAGGTCACTGAGGCTCCTAACGCAGGAGGGAGGCTTTCTCCTCCACACCAATCTGGGGTCCCTGTCCCTTACAGCTTGGCTGCTGAACGGGTCGCCTTAGCTCCCCTTCATCTCTCCAGGGTGATCAAGGACATCCTTCTGGCCTCTCATAGGTACTCAAGGAGATGGGCGTATGCCTTCAAGTGGCACAGGTTTTTGGTGTGGTGTTTGGAGAAATGCATGAACCCATTCTCTTGTCCAGTACACTCGATCCTGCAATACTTGCTCCATCTCTAGTATTCTGGGCTATAATCCAACTCGGTCAGGGTTCAACTGAGTGCAATCTTGGCAAACCGCCATCCCATCAAGGGCAAACCCCTCTCAGGGCAGCCCCTCATCTCTCATTTCATGTGAGGCTTGCTCCTCTCCAAGCCCCCTATCAGCTTGCCCCGAGTGGAATGAGACCTCAATGTGGTCCTCACGCAGCTGACCTAGCCGCCTTTTGAGCCCCTGGCTACTTTCTCCTTGCGGCACTTATCCTGGAAGGTGGCCTTCCTGGTAGTGCTCACCTCCACCTGTAGAGCTAGTGAGCTCCAAGCTCTGATGGCCGAGGCACCATACACCAGGTTCTACAAGAGCAGGGTGGTTCTTCACATCCATCCGAAGTTCCTCCCGAAGGTTGTCTCGGACTTCCATCTCAACTAGAATGTGGTGTTGCTCACTTTCTTCCCAAGGCCCCATGCCGACTGTTCTCCATACCCTGGACTGCAAGAGAATCCTGTCCTCCTACTTGCAGTGGATTCAGGGACACTGCAGAGCTGGGCAACGTTTTGTCTCCTATGATCCCAGCCATCTGGAACAAGCGGTCACCAAATGGACCTTGTCCATTTGGGTGGCAGACTGTATCGCCTTTGCCCAGGCCCAAATCTGGGCTGCCATTGGACCGCTGGGTCACAGCTCCCAATGTCCAAGCAATGGCACGTCAGTCATGAGCCTCTGCTCGGTGCCTCTGGCAGATATCTGCCGGGCTGCCACCTGGTCCTCCACTCATACCTTCACGACCCATTGCTGCCCGGAGAGGGAGTCCCATTGGGACAGCACCTTTGGCCAGGTGGTACTCCATAATCTGTTCATGTTTTAAGAAACTCCTGACCTCCGACCCTTCTTGTTCAGGCTACCGAAGACATTTATTTTATTTATTTAGACAGTTTTGTATACCACCTTATCCTTCAATCAAAGTGGTCACAACACAATTGGGGGATACATTTAACACGAGGGGATATGAGACACATACACTAATACTTACAGGGAACATGGGCAATGGAGGGTTACATGGCTTGCCCAAGACCACAAGGAGCACCTATGGGACTAGAAACCCCAGTCCTTCCGGCCCAAGGTTGCTGTCCTCTAGTGGGATTTGAACCCCCAACCTTCTGACCTGAGGTAACTTGCCCCAACCACTAGCCCACACTCTCCATGGACTCGGGGTCATTGGGTCTGTCTTCAAATTTGCTTGTGGATGCTTACGACTCTGCTGTGCTTTTTCCTACAGGTCCTTGGTAGACTGTAGCTAGGGAGTTCCATGTGTGAGGACTGACTTCCTGCTTGTTTCTGGAGAAAGAGTAGTTACTCACCTGTAACAGGTGTTCTACGGGGACAGCAGGAATCAGTCCTCACAACCCTCCCTCCTCTCCTTGTCCATTTTTTGCCATCTTCTTGGTGGGTCCCTAGTTATGGCAGCTGACTGAGCAAGATGGCACTCTTGGGTGGGAAGGGGACCACACATGTTTGGTGGCATTCCGAAAGGCTTTCTTTGAAAGCTGGGGAAATGCTCCGCGCAGGCTTCGATGGTGCCGATGTCACCCATATGTGAGGACTGATTCCTGCTGTCCCTATAGAACCCCTGTTATTGGTGAGTAACTATGCTATTTCTCTTAAGAATTCCCTAGTCCTCTGTTCTGTTTGTCTGTCTTAGCAGGGGACTGTAGTTTATGGTGTATTTGTACAGTGCTTGCATATACCTAGTGTGTGTGTTCCGTCGAGTCAGTGATGACTTTTGGCCACTCCGGCCCTAGGTCTTCTTGACAAGTTGCACTATAAAAATGATTAGTAGTACTATTTCACAGTTGGAGGAGTGATTAAATATCTATTTGCGATCCAGATCACAAAGGGGCTTATTTATTAATATAAACTAAGGTTTTATCTCTAAAATGCATTAGGTTTAAAACCTCTGCAGTAACAGATGGGAGTATCCCCTGGAATTTTGGAAGGGCAACTGTGCCAAAGTTTGCCCCTGCACATTTTATAGCATGGCCAATAAAGCAGAATGCAGTTAACTACACCTCTTAAGGTGTTTTATTGTTGTGTGTTATCTGCCACGTTAGCAGTTAACATGTGGTAACAACTCCTGTGTTACTGCAGAGTACAGTTTCTGCCGTTTCCTGCCTTATTCAGCGATTCACTGGTGATTTCAGCATTAGCTATTTAACATGACAACATCCACTATCTTGACTTGATTTGATTGATGCCCCCCCCCCAAGCACCCAGAGACCGTCTCCTACCAGGCTTTGTAGAATGGCTAAACACTTCATAGCTAAGTAAAATGTCCCCTCTTTGCTTCAAAGTTAAACATGCCAGACCTGGACGTACATGATAATTCAAGTAAAAAAATGAAAGATGATTGATGCATTCTTTTTTTAAAACTTTTTAATCACAATAAGCTGATATTGAGCCCACGGAAGTCAGCATTTTTTTAAAGGCCAGCCACCGCAAGTAAAAATGTGGATATTCCGCAGCAGTATCATGATAGTGGCTGCCACTCAACAGGATTGTACCAAGCTAGAAATACACCCTGTATGACTAACGATTTTGGTGTCCCCCTGCACCCCAGCCGCATGCAGTAACTTGTTCTTTTTGAGCTTCCTGGAAAACCAGTGATGATATTGATGCTCTTTCTATACTTTCGTCCTGTGCGTCTGCGCCACTCACACAGCCCTTGGTACGCCCTTCCACTGTTGTTGGCCCTGCTATGCTGCAGATCCTGCGCTACTGCTGCTGTGTTTACTGCCTTCTGCTATGCTGCTACCACTAAACTTGCCAAGCAACATTGCTGCTTTGCATTTCCCAAGTGAAGCATGGAGCATGCTAATAGTGATTGTATTAAAACAAATTTTGGAAAAATTTGTTTTAGAGCGACAGGGCTCTGTCGAGGTTAGTCGGGATGAGTAATTGGTATATGCCTCTATATTGTAGGTTTTGTTAAAACCTTGTTTTCTTATGGTTGTGATGTTTTTTCTTTCTCTTTCACATCTAGGTCCCAGTAATGTGTGGAATTTATCACTTTGATTTAATGTGCTGTAATGGTATTGTTTCCTAACATGTTTTGATTGTCCTGAACTGTTTGGTTTAACTTGTTATGCTGGCTAAAAATCAATAAAAAAATAATAATAATAGTGATTGTATTATCATGCACTTGTACCCACTGAATCTCATTGGCTGATGATCTGCCCATTCCTTCGCATGTAGAAATACTTTTCTGTGATGATTTTATTGCGGCCAATATTCATGTGAAAATAGTCAGCAAAAAAGTAGCAGGTGATACTTTTGGGCAGCAGTATCGAACTGCTAACTCGGTATCATCAGTGAAAATGACAATGTAGCTATCAACCTTTTCTCCCAAACCATTTCTGAAAAGGTTAAATAAGTGATGATGTTTGGTTTTTTTCAGATGTAGACGTGGACCAAGACATAGATGTTGCAAGCATTTTGAAGATAATTGCATTTCTTATTGCATTAAAGTGAGTATCAGAAATCTCAGTGTGATAAGAATCAACTTTGTTTTATGACATACAGAAAAATATTAGCTTACAGAAAGGCAGGATATCAGTACCGTTAATTACAATTCCCATGTTGTGGTTATTAAACTGTGCTTGTATGCTTTGATCCCTTGTAAATTCCTTCTTCGGCTCTTATGTTGGAATTGTCAGTAATCATTGCTGCTAAATCTTTATTATGTATACTCTTTTCTACAATAGAAAACTAGTGCCTTCAGACATCAGGCTTAATTATACTCCTTTCTGCTTAATGCTTCAGAAAGTAGGTAGAGAAAGAGTACTGTGTTAGTCTGCTAAAAATAAAATTTAAGATTACAGTTGAGTAGGAATGAACTTTTTGAGCTTTATAAAGATATCTCTTCTCTACTGCTTTGGTTTTCTTTTAGTTACGTTCCTTTATGCCTAATGCTGCAGTGAGTTGTGGGCCCACTGTGTTTGTATTCTGGAAAGTCACACAATACACTCGTCGGCCACTCTCAGAGCATAATCATGATACTTCAACAAAAATTATATAAACTGCTCCACTTATTAACCACACCGTAACACCTTTCAATAAGCAAACAGAAACAAAAAATCAGGAGGAAAAGCAAATCTCAGACTCTGCAAGGCCACCGATCAACCCACAAAGGTCACAGGGGTCTCCCTTGACAAAACATCAATGATCTGCTTATACTGTTCCTCCTATTAACATCATGGCGGAATCTATACCATACAGTCCAAAACATAAATCAATGAAGATTTATGAAGGTAATAAACACAAATCCCTTCATATCAATTTTATACAAATATAAACATTCTTTCATCCTTCAGTATCATGTATTAGATAGATCCACCAATCCAAGTGAGCTAAACCCAACACCCGCTTAGACGTCTCATCAGCGTTTCGCATCCAGCTGCATCAAGGGAAAATAACTAAAAACAAAAAAGAATTGCTTAACTAACGTATCACAGTTAAAAAAAACAACCATCACCTTTTAGTATATAACATAGAATGTCCATATCCTACCCAGCAACATTACTTAAATTCTTATCCATATGTCGCCATCAGCTCTAACAGACACAGCTCAACTGGCAGACAAAAAAAGCCACACATGCGCCTAGATATCCACTAGACCACTCCCTCTTACATCTTTACACCAGTCATCTCCAAATACGTCATCAAAGACTACACACAGACCCTCCAGTCAATACTGGAATTCAAGCCATCAGGGATCACTGTCCCGAGTAGAAAAATCCATTTCTGCTCACGTAACATAAGAAACTGATCCCATGTTTTCATTCCATGGCCTACCAGCACTTGCTCAATGCAAAAACAACATAAATCCGAAAAAACATGTCCATTTAATAAACAATGATCAACCAGAGGAGCCTCCCGTCTCTTACAATGCAACCTACTCTTATGTTCACCTAAACGAATACGAAATGAATGAGCTGTTTTACCAACATATAACAACCCGCAGGGGCAAAAAATGCCATATACTGTACCACCAAATCTGATTCACATGTTGTATGGGCATGCAAGAAATATTGCTTTCCTTTGTAAGAAAAACAATCAGTTTCCCACGCAACAGTGCAGAAAGCACAATGACCACATTTTTCATGCCCCTTCGATATAACAGGAGCCGACGCCATAGGATGCAAACCCGAGGTGCTCAACAATTCCTTCAAATTAGAATTTCGCTGCCATGCACATCGAGGACTGGCAGCCTTTAGACCTGGTATTGTCTGTAACACAGTAGCATGCTTCTGGAAATCACTGCAGAAGTAAGATACTGTAGTTTAGGGAGAAAGAGAACTACTATTACTACTATTGAGCTACAGCATATACAACAGGATGACAAGAATCTGTGGAGAGTTTTGTACATAATTGAATGTTTGGGGTTATTCAGTAGCATATAAAGCAGAGTTACTTATTTGTAATAAGCGTGCTCTATAAACAACAGGATCAATCAAGCACAAAAATTGGCGACTCCCAAGATCAGGGTTACTCCACTTTGTAGATCATTCATTACTGCTAAGGAGCAGTCTGACCAAAACATGATAGAGAGTTGAATAGATCACAGACAGATTGCTTCAGTACTTCTTGACCAAAAATATTGTCTCTGACTGAAGACTTGTCCAGGCCATAGCATAGAGTGAATATATGAAGCAAAGATTATGTGGCTGTTTTGCATATGCCTTCCAGTGAAGCAGACTACAGGAGCTATATAAACAGCAGTGGCTCTTATCTGATGAGTCTTGATCTTATTGGATAGAGGGATACCAGCCTGGTGATACCAGAAGTGGACACTAACCAATTAGCTAAAGTATTCTTTGCCACAAGAATTCAAGTTTATTAGGGTCAAAGCTGTGTAGACCTTCTGGATTCTGTTATTTTAAGTTAATAAACAAGAGCATGTTTGCAGTTCAGAGCTTAGAGGACCATCTCATAGTGATGCTTGTGCAGTTTAGATAGTATCAGGGCTTAATTTGTAGACAAAAAGGAAATGGAACTGTGAGAGTAGCCGGGCCCAGACATGACTTCTGGGGTGGGGCCAGGCCCATAAGTGACCTCACTCCCACACACACAATGCTTCTTTTGGAGATAAAAAGGAAGCTGGTATGTACACATATATTTGGAAAATTAACTTTTATTAATATATTTGTTAAACATATCACCAAAATTTGTAAAGCTTCATTCATAATCTCAGGCTAATCAATATTACCCCCCTCCTTGCTACGATTCCACTATTTCCTCTCTCTATGCCCCCTCCTGGCTCAATTCCATTATTTCCCCTCCTCTTTTTGCTGCACAATTTTCTTTTTTTGCCATTCCCCTCTTCCTGCCCCCTCCTTGGCACAATTTCACATTTCCCTTGTTCCTGCCCCCCCCCCCCCCAGGCATGATTGTGTTCTCTTTTTTTCCTCACCATCCTCCAGCACAATCATTTTATTTCTACTTCCTCCCTTTGCACGCCACCCCCCACAACATTCATTGCTCCTGCCCTTATTTATGTCCTGCCATTGGTCCAAGAGGATACTTGGATAAGGATTAGCTCCCCTGCTCCTCAGTCCCAGCAGAAGCTGCAGCAGCACAGTTTTTAAACCTAGAAGCCAGCACACACATAGGCATGACTCAAGGCACTGCAGCAGGACGCGGCTCTCCACCAAGCCACAGTAAACACAGTAGAAGTGTCTGGTCATGGTCCAGACTTATGGAGAGAATTCGGAGGCACTAAAAGATAGAGGTTAGCAGGCAAAAAATTTAATTTTGTTTTAATACATTTTCATGTTTCATTTTGTTTTTATAAATTTTCATTTCATGGCAGTTTTACTAATTAAGAGATGGCTGTGGCTGTAGACCAACAAAAAGCACAGCTGAAAGGTTACTAAAGGTTTCAGGAAAATACCTCCCCCTCCCCCCAGATTTTTGTGTTTTCCCCCCACTTTTATTAAGAGTTGTTCTGTCCCCCCCCCCCCCTACCTACCATTGTTGTCAGCCTAAGGCAAGCATCTTGCAAACAGAACTGTTGTCTCCAAGGAAGGCATGTTGTGCCAGCCTGGTCTTAACTATGTATTGTATTTCTGGTGATCTTAGTTCCTATTTTTGATTGGTCCAAAATTTGTTTGGTCTTGCGTTCAGTGGAAAACCCTAATTGGATATTCTGTCTTGTGAATCTGTGAACTCTTTTCTAGAGATTTACTCCAAAGACTTTTCTCATGCCATGTTCTTATGCCAGAAATTCCGAGAAGCTTGACCTCCCTGGAGACATAACAGGTTCTCCTGCAAGACTCCTTCCTTCTAATCTAAGGGTCTGAAGCCAGCCTTTGACAATAGTGGGGGTGGGGGAACAGAATTTCAAGCTCTTCATGCTGTGTTCAGATTTAAAATGAATGGTAATGAAATTAAATGGTCTTGCAATTCACATGAACCTCTGCTCCAGGCAGCATGTCAGTTGGAGGTAGGTAGGGCAGCTGACTCCACCCCTGGAGATGAAATCTGAGTAATACCACTTTCTAAACTTGAGAAGTGCCAGAACATTGTTCCACCACATCCCAGCACTAATTAAGCCCTGGATAAAATTTTAGAAGCATTATCTTTTCATTCAGATGAAAAGGTATGACACCTTTGGTAAACATTTAGGATGAGTATGTAGGACTGTCTTATTGTGGTAAAACTGAAGATAAGATTCATTCATGACCAAAGCTTGAAGCTAGCAGATTCTTCTATCTGAAGGTAGTTGCTACCAGAAAGAGTACTTTCCAGCTTAGATGTTTTAGGAATGAGGATTCTATCAACTTAAATGGTAGCTTCATCAAAGATGTAAGGATAACATTCAGGTCCCATGGAACAAGATGCTTCTGAATTGGTGGTTTGACACGAAGAAACCAATTTGTGAAACTTGTAATGCTGGGACACTGGGAAGCCAGAATTCTAACTGTCAAGACATGGTAAACTGAGAGCACACTAAGGTAAACTCTATTAAGAAGAGGTCTGTAGACCAAGTCAAAAAAGATGGGATACAGAAAAGCACCAGATTGAATATCTCTTCCAATTAAGTGTTTGTAGGCCTTGTAGAAAGTTTCTTTCTCCAGGACCAAGCAGGAAGTCAGTCCTCACTTATGGGTGTCATCGACGCCGATGAAGCCCCAGCAGAGCATTTCCCCAGCTTTCCATGAAAGCCTTTGGGAATGCTGGCACACATGTGCGGTTCCCTTCCCGCCTAAAGGTGCCATCTTACCTCAGTCTCTTTTTTTCCGTGAAGCCCATCAGACGTGTGTCCTTTTTTTCCCGGAAAAGAGAAGTTTTTTCTTGGCGTTATTTCGCTTTTTTCCTCGGATTCGACGTCGGTTCACCTCCCGCCGGGTTCGGTACACCGGTATCGAATCCCTTTTTTCCTTTTTCGGTTTTTGCCCTTAGTGGCTAGGCGCTCGTGCCAAATCTTTTTCTTTTTCCCTGGAAGGCCGGTCCTTTGACCTTGCGGGGACCCTTTTCTCCCCGATGGCTTCCAGTGGTTTTAAAAAGTGTGATCGGTGTAAAAAGATAATGTCTCTCACCGACACACACGACTGCTGCCTTCGGTGCCTTGGCCCGGACCACGATTCTAAAACGTGCGGGCCATGTGGAAAAATGTCTTCCAAGGCCCTCCGAAGTCGTCAGCAACAAAGTGAAAAGCTTTTCTCGGACTCGGCCTCTGCCCGGGCCAGGACCTCGTCTGAGGCCTCGACATCTTGGGATTCCGATCCCGAGAGGCGTCGGAGCTCCTCGGACAGGGGGTCCCCCGACCGGGAACGTAAGAGGAAGAAGCGGCTCGCGAGGGCGGCGTCGTAGGAGGTCCCTGAGCCCTCAAGGGCCAGGTCTAAGACCCTCGACCGTCGTCCCGGGCCCGTGGACCAGGAGAAGCCAACTAAAGTTCCTCGCATGGAGCCAGAGTCTGCTGGACACGTAAGTCCTGTTGTCCTCGTGGACTTGCCTCCCTGAGTGCCGACGTCCCGGGGCCCGAGTCGGGGGCTTCTGCGTCACCCGAGCTGAGTGTCAGGTTGACAGCCTTGGAGAGCAGAATGTCTTCCTTCATGGATCAGCAGCGGGCACTGATGGCCAGCCTGTCTGGCGCATCTGCCCCGACCACCGGGACATCGACTTCGACGTCGACTCCGGAGACCGAGCTTATACTCGAGTCCCTTGTGGCTCGAAGTCGTCCTCGGTCGCAGTCTCCCTCGACCTCCCGTTCGGGACCGAGGGTCTTGACGCCGGTGCCAACGGCGTCGGGGTGGGTGCCTAGAGGCCCCGAGGGGTCAGACCTCGACTCGACATCGGACGAGTCTGCTTGGGAGACCGAAGACGAGGAGTCTCCTGACACCTTCAAGACTCGGTGTGTCCCTTCGGACTCACCAGAGTCTGAGCCCAGGAGTAGATCCCCTCCGGAGGACACTAGGTTCTCTGAGTTTGTCCGGGATATGGCCGCTGCCCTGGCTATCTCGGCTGACCCCGAGGAAGAGCCTCGAGCCGAAGTGCTCGATGCTCTGCAGTATGACTCTCCTCCGATGCTGGAATGGCTCCTCTTCCGGATGTGGGAGGCACCGGCCTCGGTGCCGGTTTTGAGCAAGCGAGTCGATTCCATCTATCAGCTCTGGAAGAGTCCTGGCTTCCAGAAAGCACAGCTACCACACCATTCCATGGTTGTGGAATCAGCCATGCATCGTCTGAAGAGTCAGAAGATGCACTCCGCAGTGCCTCCTGGTCGGGAAGCCCGAAGCCTTGATGGCGTCGGTAGAAAGTGCTTTCAGGGCTCGATGCTTGCTTGCCGTGTCCAGACTTACCAGCTGTACATGGGCATGTATTTACGAGACCTGGCCAAGGAGTTGGCCGGATTCTCTGCTGGTCTCTCCGGGGAACCCTTGCAGAGTTTTAAGTCCTTGTCTTCGAGGATCCGGGAATGCTCTAAGTTCATGTCCCACGCCGCCTACGATGGCTTCGAGGCTTCGGCCCGAGTAGCGGCAGCCGGCATCGCGGCCCGATGCCAGGCATGGCTGCAGTCATCGGACCTCGAGCCATGGGTTCAGGACAAGTTGGTCGATGTCCCTTGCTGAGGTAAAAACCTTTTTGGCAAGCCTGTGGCCGAGAAGGCCGCTCAGCTCGAGACAGAGCACCTCACGAGGACAAAGCTGTCGAGGAAGACCTCTGCCCCTTCTCATAAGAAGAAGGGCTCGGGTAAAAAGTCCTTTTACCCGAGGAAGGGCACTGCCTACAAACAGTACCTTCAATATCCGGCTACCCAAGCTGCCCCCCAGGGTCAGCAAGCCAAGGGCCAGGGTAATGGGCCCCGTAGGCAGGGGACCCCCAAGCCTGCAGCCCCTGCTTCCACTCAGCAGGGTGGAGGTTTTTGACTCCTTGAGTATAGCCATACCTCCCTTGCAGACACAGCCCTGCACAGGAGGCCGCCTAGTCTTGTTCGCCCACAACTGGCCCTTGCTAACCCCGGACAGTTGGGTGCTGGACATAGTCCGTCAAGGCTATGCCCTGCACTTTCACCAACTACCTCCGCCATACTTCCCAGGGGAACCTTCCCAGCCTCCCCTGCATACAGCCCTTCTCCTCCAGGAGCTAAAAGATCTGCTGCTGGACAAGGCGGTGGAGCCTGTGCCTCCCCATTTCCAAGGTCACGGTTTTTACTCCAGGTATTTCCTGGTGCCAAAAAGAACCGGTGGTCTTCGACCCATTTTGGATCTCAGAAACCTAAGCAAGTTTCTAGTAAAAGAAAAGTTCAAGATGCTTACTCTTGGAACACTTCTGCCCTACCTCCAGCAGGGAGATTGGCTATGCTCTTTAGATCTGAAGGATGCTTACACTCTCATCCTTATTCATCCAGACCACAGAAAGTACCTCAGGTTCATTGTGGGAGGAAACCATTATCAGTACAGAGTCCTGCCTTTTGGTCTGTCCTCCGCTCCCAGGGTGTTTACCAAGTGCCTGGCAGTGGTGGCAGCCTACCTGAGAAATCAGGGCATCTTTGTGTTTCCTTACCTAGACGACTGGCTCATCAGAGGCCAGACTTCCCTAGAGGTTCGACAGGCCACCAACAGGACCATAGAACTGTTCCAGAGGGTGGGCTTTGTCATCAACTTCGCAAAGTCCACTTTGCTCCCCTCCCAGAACTTGGAGTTCATAGGAGCAAGGTTAGATTCTCAGCTGGCAAGAGCATTCTTACCAGTAGACCGAGCACAAAGGCTCAAGTTTCTGCACAGGTCCCTGGTCTCCGCCAGACTCTATCTCAGGCTTCTGGGCCACATGGCGTCGACAGTACAGGTGACCCCCAATGCCAGGCTCAATATGAGGCCTGCACAGTGGTGCCTTCGGACTCAGTGGTCACAAGCCTCAGGCAGTCTCAAAGACAGGATCAGAGTGTCCCACCATTTCCTGGCATCCCTCAACTGGTGGTTGCACCCCCCCAATCTGCTGGTGGGGGTGCCTTTTCAGATCCCACCTCATACAGTGGTACTGACCACCGATGCCTCTCTTCAGGGTTGGGGAGCACACTGCCTAGACAAGTGCACCCAGGGCCTGTGGTCTCCTTGGGAGGCGTCCCAGCAGATCAATCTCCTGGAACTCAGAGCTATCCGCTTGGCCCTCAAGGCCTTTACTGCTTCCCTAGCACAACAGTCTGTCTTGATACAAACAGACAACCAGGTAGCTATGTTCTATGTAAACAAACAGGGCGGGACTGGTTCCCAGCCCCTTTGCCAGGAGGCCCAGGACCTCTGTTCCTTTGCCCTGAAACACAACATGCTCCTCAGAGCAGTCTATCTTCCAGGCCAGGAGAATTCCCTGGCCGACAGATTGAGCAGGATTCTGCAACCACACGAGTGGCAGCTACATCCTTTAGTGGTTCAAAAGATTTTCTTGAGATGGGGGCTTCCCTCCATAGACCTGTTTGCCAGTCCACTGAACAACCAGCTGCCCAGGTTCTGCTCCAGGCAACCGCATCCTCTGAGAGTAGCAGCAGATGCTTTTCTGATTCCCTGGACTCAGGACCTACTCTATGCGTTTCCTCCCACCCCTCTGGTGGCCCGAACCCTGTTCAAGATTCTCCGAGACAAGGCCTCTGTCCTCCTGGTAGCTCCCAGGTGACCAAGGCAGCCTTGGTTCCCACTCCTGCTTCAACTGGCAGTGGATCTGCCTCTGGGATTGCAACCCGACCTTCTCTCTCAGGATCAGGGCTCCTTGCTGCATCCCAATCTCAAATCTCTCAATCTGATGGCATGGAGGTTGCAAGGGTAGTGTTGGCTCCCTGGGGCCTGCCTCCCGAGGTTGAGGAGGTTGTCCTAGCCTCCAGGAAACAATCCACTAGGAAGACTTATGCTCTCAAGTGGAAAAGGTTTTCTGTGTGGTGTCAGCTGCGTGCTGAGGATCCTTTCTCCTGTACTGTGTCAGTAGTGCTTCAGTACCTGCTGCACTTGTCCAATCAGGGTCTCAAGTCCAACTCTGTTCGGGTCTACCTCTCTGCTTTGGCAGCTCACCACTTCCTAGTTGAGGGCCATTCCTTGTCTGTGCACCCTTTGGTGTCTAGGTTTCTCAGAGGCTTGCTCCTGCTCAAGCCTCCCATACGTCCTCCTGCTCCTGAGTGGGAGCTGAATGTGGTCTTGCAGCAGCTGACTCGCCCACCTTTTGAGCCTATGGCTACTTGCCCTCTACGCTTCCTTTCCTGGAAGACTCTCTTTCTGATAGCCCTTACTTCGGCTAGGAGAGTGAGTGAGCTTCAGGCCTTGGTCTGTGAGATCTTACACCAGGTTCTACAAAAACAGGGTGGTCCTCAGGACTCACCCTAAGTTCCTTCCTAAGGTTGTCTCCTCTTTCCACCTCAACCAGGAGGTGGTTCTTCCTACTTTCTTCCCTAGGCCTCATGCAAGTCAGGCTGAAACAGTTCTCCATACCTTGGACTGTAGGAGGGCCTTATCCTTCTACCTTGAACGTACGCAAAGTCACAGGAAAGCTTCTCAGCTCTTCCTTTCTTTTGACCCAAATAACTTGGGGAGGCCTGTGTCCAAGCGTACCTTGTCCATCTGGGTGGCTGACTGTATCACCTGGGCTTACAAGGCGGCTGACCTTCCTTTGCAGGGTATAATAAAAATAATGTGAACAGAACAGAACACTAAATATGATCCATAAAACCTATAAACATACTTATACAATAATCATAAATAATTTAAAAACATAATAAATAGATATGATATAAAACCAATAAAAAGAAGGGAAACATGGATACGCTCCTATAAATAATGAGATAAAAACAATGAGATAAGAACATACTATATAAATATAGCTCTTAAAAATCAAAGTCACTTTCTTTTCGCACCCACACGGCAGTTGGAGTCGGATAGATTTGATTCTGATGGATAGTGAGTGGATGTTGGAAGTGGCAGAGGGTGATATTAAGGGGGTGAGTTGGTCGGACCACAGTGCGGTAGAGATCAGCTGTCGCTGTCAGGGGAAGAGTGGCACGATGTTTTGGAGGTTGAACGAGAGCCTTCTTAAAGATATGCGGATTGTGGATGATGTTAAAAACGTGATAAAGGAATATTTGTGCTTTAATGATACAGGAGAAGTGGCGGAGACTTTGGTATGGGAAGGGTTGAAAGCGGTGGTAAGGGGTCGGTTGGTGATGTGGGGGGCTAGGAGAAAGAGGGAGAGGGTACGGCGAGAGGAGGAGTTGGAGGGTATGTTGCGGGACGCGGAGGCAGCTTTCAGGGCTTCTGGAACACGGCGGGATAGGGAAGCGCTGGGGAAAGTGCGAGATGAACTTCGTGCTCTGCAGCTAGCGAAGGTAGACTATGCCTTACAGAGGGCCCTCCAGAGGCTATATGAGCATGGGGATAAGGCCGGTAGGGTGCTAGCGCGGCAGATCAAGCAACAACGGGGGGCAGCTGTTATTTATCAGGTTAAGGGGAGGGGGGGTAACCTGTGCCAGGGGGAGGCCGAGATTCAGGACCAATTTCTGGAATTTTATAAGTTGTTATATGCAGGAGAGGAGGGGATAGGGGAGGAGGATATTCTGGGGTATTTGGAGGGGGTAGATTTGAGGTGCCTCCCACAGGAGGCCCAGGAGTTCTTGGAGGCTCCGATTACCGGGTCAGAACTAAAAGGGGTGGTTAAGGGGTTGGAAGGGGGGAAGGCCCCGGGACTCGACGGCCTGTCGGGGCCATTTTACAAGGTTTTTTTGGAGGAAGTGGGGGATCTTCTAGTCAGGGTTTTTAATGGAACTCTGAGCCCGGGGAGGGCACTGTCTCGGGAAATGTTGACAGCTGGGATCACGGTTTTGTTGAAACCGGGGAAGGACCCCTTGAGTTGCAGCTCCTATAGGCCTATCTCGCTCCTCAATGTGGACGTGAAGATCCTGGCCAAGATCCTAGTGGAGCGCCTGGCGAGATGGATGCCGAGCTTAGTGGGGGTGGACCAGGCTGGCTTCATTTTGGGGAGACAGGCGGGGGATAATATTAAGAGGGCGATTGAGGTGCTCTGGGAGGCCCGGCAGGAACCTGGGGACTTTTTGGTGATGTCCATCGATGCCGAAAAGGCCTTCGACAGGGTGCATTGGGGGTTCCTGATGAAAGTACTGGCGAAGGTGGGGTGTGGGCCCAATTTCTTGCGGTGGGTACAAAGTTTGTATGAAGGACCCAGAGCGCGCATTAAAATTAATGGAAGGTACTCGCACGATTTTGCGCTAGGGCGCGGGACTCGGCAGGGGTGCCCCCTATCACCGCTACTTTTTGCGCTTGTAGTGGAGCCGTTCGCAGAATCTATTCGAGGGAATGATAAGATCACTGGACTGTTGCGGGGGGATCAGCATCATAAAATATCGCTGTATGCGGATGATATCCTCCTATATTTAAGCAACCCAGGGGAGACTCTTCCAGAGGTGATGGCAGCGGTGGGCCGCTATGGGGCCGTTTCGGGTTTTAAAATGAATATAGATAAGACGGAAGTGCTGAAGGTACGAATGACCCGGGAGAGGGAGGAGTGTTTGCGGAGGATGTTTCCCTTGAAGTGGGTGAGCCACTCGTTAGAATATCTCGGGGTGCGATTGACGGTACGCTATGAGGAGCTGTACCAGGCTAACTACCCGCGGATAATGGGGCAGATTGGTAAGGATTTAGAGGGCTGGATGCGCTTGGAAACCTCTTGGGTCGGCCGAATAGCAGTTTTAAAGATGAATGTGGTTCCACGTCTGCTGTATTTGTTTCAAGTTTTGCCGGTGGAAATCCCGGAGATCACTCTGCGGGGTCTGCAACGGAAACTGTTTCGCTATATCTGGAAAAGACGACCCCCACGCATTGCGAGAAGGGTGATGTATGCTGCCAAGGAGGAGGGTGGATTGGGAGTCCCCAATATTCGGGATTATTATCGGGCGGCCCAACTGACACATGTGATGGGATGGAGGGAGGAAGGGGAGGAGAAACCATGGGTTAGTCTGGAGAAACTTCACGTTAAGGGAGGGAGGTTGGAAGCCTGGGTATGGGCGCCGAAGGGTATGAGGAGGGAGCTAGGGGTTGGGACCCCCGCAATGAGACAAGCAATACGAGTCTGGGATAATGTACGGGCGCCAGAGATATCTGTTCGGGGCACCGGTTTTTCGGTGGTGACCCCGTGGAGAGGATGGCCTGCCTTCCGTCCAGGGTGGGAGGGAGGGCGGTTTGACAACTGGCGGGAGAAGGGGTTGGACTGTAGTTTGCACCTTATTGCGGAGGGGGAGCTTAAGAGTTTTGAGGAGGTGAGTAATGATTTTGGGTTGGGGGTAGGAGATCGGTTTGCATATGCTCAGGTACGGTCCTTTCTCTTACGGGAGTTGGAGAGTGAGGGTTTGGGTAGGGAGGTGTCCCGACTGGAGGAGGTTTGGTTTGGTAAGAGGAATACGCGAGGGCTGATCTCGGGCCTGTACAGAGCTGTCTGTGGCCCGGGTGTTGCGAAACATAAATATATGGTGGACTGGGAACGCGATTTGGGGCAGACCTTGGGGGTGGAGGAGTGGAAAGGGATATGGGATCAAATTAAGAGGGGTCCCAGAGCGAGCCGCATCACAGAAAGCTGCTATAAAGTATTGATGAGGTGGTACTATACACCGGACTGACTGAATCGGATGTATCCTGGGACCTCCTCTATGTGCTGGAGGGAGTGTGGGGAGAGGGGGACCGTCTGGCATATCTGGTGGGGTTGTCGCAAAGCTCAATTCTATTGGATGAGGGTGTTGGGGTGGATTAAGGAGCAGCTTGGAATGGACGTGGCTTTAGCTCCGGCTATTTGCTTACTGTCCTGGTGGGGGGGGTGGAGGGATGGGGCGGGGGGGTAAAATGGTGTTGGCTTGTTTATGTGCTGCTCGGGGGGGGGGGGGGGGTGGCTCAGGCTTGGAAACAAAAAGAGCTCCCAGATCTGGAACAGTTTGAGACTAGGTTGAAAGCTATTGTCCTTATGGAAAAGCTTACAGCTATCCGGCGGCAGCAGGAAGGGAAATTTCAAAAGATGTGGGGACGGTTGTGTCAGGTCCTGGGGTTGGGATAGGGCGGGGAGGGGGGTGGGGGGAGGTCGACTGGGGGGATAGGGGTGAGGCTGGGGGGGGTTGTTTTGCTGGGGAGGGGGGGTAGGGGGCTCGGGGGTGGGGGGATTTTCTGGGGGTGGGCTTGGGGGGAGACTTATTAGCTGTTGTATGAGACTGTTGTGGTTATATGTTTTGGTTTTGGGTTTATGTGGTTCTATACAAAAACTATATTCAACATTATGGAACTTGTGTGGACTTTGGGATGTTTGTTCCCCATGTATAGATGATGGTATGATAATGAGACATGTATATGGTTATATTTTGGAAATGTTGACAATAAAAAGTTAAATATCAAAAAAAAAAATCAAAGTCCATGTAAACTGATAAAAACAAACCAGAAATGTGACAAACAAAGAGTACCTCTGCAGGAGGACCCAACAAGGGTAGCTTCTAGAGGAAACCGTACTTGTCAAGCTAAATGTAGAAAAAACCACAGAGAAATAAATAGCTATAAATGTCACTTAACATTAAAATGCATCGTGAGGTGCAATCCTATGAACAAATAGATAAATACAGCTAAAAACAGATAGACAACTAAAAGAAACCATCGGGAGCAAACTATATAAAATAATAAATAAATACAGCATCACCTTATAAAATACATATACTAACATCATTAAAAACTCAAAAGGTAAAAGATAAATATATAAAAAAATATATATATATATATAAAAAACTGGGAACATTAGGACTGGAGAAAAGAAGAGCGTATCCATGTTTCCCTTCTTTTTATTGGTTTTATATCATATCTATTTATTATGTTTTTAAATTATTTATGATTATTGTATAAGTATGTTTATAGGTTTTATGGATCATATTTAGTGTTCTGTTCTGTTCACATTATTTTAAGTATATTTGAGTGTCAAATGTTTGTGTTTTCTACGTCTGTAGGATTCTACCAGATCAACCCCTGACGAAGGTTGCGAAACACGGCCTGTGTCGGGTTGACAAGAGTCTTTGCTTAATAAAGTGTTTTTCCACTTAGATCACGTTTTGGACTGTGTTTTGGGTTTGGCATGATCTCTTGCCTTTGGTGTTGGACTTTTCCATTGCAAGACATCTGCAGGGCTGCTACTTGGTCTTCAAGCCAGACATTTGCAGCCCACTACTGTCTGGAGAGAGAGTCCCGTAGGGACAGTGCTTTTGGCCAAGCAGTACTCCGGAATCTCTTTGAGGTCTGGGCAACTCCTGCCCTCCTGCCCTCTGGTTGGGCTACCTGTGGAGAGTGTGTCCTTGCAAAGCCTTTACTGTGTTGCTGAGACTAGAGGGAGTTCTCTTGTTCAGCCTGGGTTCCTGGTAGCCCAGAGCTGGGGAGTCACCCATAAGTGAGGACTGACTTCCTGCTTGGTCCTGGAGAAAGAGTAGTTACTCACCTGTAACGGGTGTTCTCCAGGAGCAGCAGGAATCAGTCCTCACTACCCTCCCTCCTCCCCTTGGAGTTGGAGTTGTACATAGTTTAATTTTTTCATTTTTGTGTGCTGTTCTTAGCTATGTCATTTGACTGAGGTAAGATGGCACCTTTAGGCGGGAAGGGAACCACGCATGTGTGCCAGCATTCCCAAAGGCTTTCATGGAAAGCTGGGGAAATGCTCCGCTGGGGCTTCATCGGCATCGATGACACCCATAAGTGAGGACTGATTCCTGCTGCTCCTGGAGAACACCTGTTACAGATGAGTAACTACTCTTTGTTGCCACTAAGATGTCCTAATTTGGAGGTGGCAGGTCAAAATAGACAACTAGACACTGTTCAGTTTCCATGCTTTAATAACTAGAGATTGGAGGTTGGGAGGAAGAGAGCCCTTGTCTTGCATTACTAAAGCTGGAAAGGTTTAGAGAAAACCAGTTCCAATGAGGTCAGTATAGTGTTCAAAGAATCATCATATTGGGCCTCTTTTGGAATTGGTGTAGGGCTTTGGCTATTAAGGGAGGAGGGTCTAAGTTCAGTCTATGGCTAATGCACCCTGCACTAGTTGGGATGGAGCTGGGTGCACTGAATAAATAGAGGAGCAGCTTTATAGTCTCACTGATACAAAATCTATTTGAGAAGTACTTCATTTCCAAACAATACTTTTAAGCGGCTGAGGATTCAGGGATCACTTATGAGGCTGAAGAACTCTGCTGAATTTTTGTGCAAATTAGTTTTGACTCCCTGAAATATAAGTGGCTTGAATTGCTATATGATTGAGGAGAGCAAAGTTCAAAATTCATGTTGCATCTCAATATAGTCACAGGGATCCAGCACCTCCTTGCTTGTTGACATTAAAACATTACCCAACTGATTGTTCATCTGAAGTAGAACTGATTCACCTCTGAGAAGATATGCAAACACCAGATGATTGATGTGGAGCAGCGTCTCAGTTTTGTCCACGCTTTCTGAGTGAGACAAGCACCAAGGTGAGCTCCCTGGCTTGCTCTGGAAGCTTCTGTGGTTAGTGTGCATTGATACACTTGAGGTGCAAAGGTAAACTCTTTGAGCAAATTGTTTCTTGTAGTCCACCACTGCATCGTGGTTTGAAGGGAAGTAGATGATTGAACTTTGAATAGTAAGAATTGGTTTCTAACAGTAAGGATCAGGTTTCAGATTCAACTGAAATGCGAGGTTCCAATGTGGCTTTCTCATCTTGAGGCGAGCAGAAACACTATGTGCACCGATGAGGCCATATGGCATAGTATCTGCAAGTAGGTTCTGCTCATAACCCATGGGGAATGTTGAACCTTTTAAATACACTGTATAAGCTTTTCCATTCTATCATAGAAAAGAAAAGCTTTCCCTTGCTTTGTGTCTAGAAAAACACCTATGATGGAGATCATCTTCATAGATTGGAGGGTTGCTTTGTCAAAGTTGATGAAAAAGCTAAGGGATTGCAATGGATGCAGGAGGTATTTTAGAAGAGCGAGGTGGAACTTACACTGTAGAAAGCATGCTTACATGTGCAAATGGGCATATATATATAAGTAGCAATTTTAGAAAAACTGCTACTTACATGTATATCCTCATATGTGCAGATTTCAAGGGGTATGGGCTGACTTTTAAAATATACATGTAAGGCCCAATATTTAAAGCGATTAACATAGTTAGCAGAGCTGCTAATCACATTAATCACAGTGAACGGGATATTCAGTGGCACTAACATGCTGAATATCCATGGCTTCTGGCTCTACATGCCCTAATGATAACCGCTAAATATCGGGGCATGATGGGGGCATTCCAGGGCGAAGCAGAGGTGGCACCGATCACTAACCGGGCAGCGGCTATATTGAGCCACTGCCCTGTTAGCAATATGTGGCAAAAGCCAAGCACACTGATCGGCCTATGCGGTGAACCCAGATATTCAATGCTGGGGCCAGATATGACCTTGGCATTGAATATTCAGGTTTAATGTTCAGTCACTGGCGCTGAATATCGGACCTGTACTCCTGTTGTACAAGGGGAATACATGTGTATTTCAAAAACTTTCAGCATTTATACCTCATCTTAATCACTTGTAAGTATGCATTGACCAGTCATTTGGACTGGGGTTTTGGGGACTGAATGAGGAGGCAATTGTGCTTATCCCTCTGACCTTAAAAACCACCTACAAAGCCAGAAATTTGAGGGTTTAGAATTGGGCTCTTTTTTGGACTCCTCATGTGCATGTAATAATGCGAGATTCGGCATTTTTGTGTATACGTTGCAAAATCGGCACTTAAACCTGGAAGTACGATGCTTACATGTGTGACACCCCAGCTGAAGCTGCTGTTTCTTTTTGCACATATTTTTTAATAAAATGGATTTTCTGCTGCACATGCCAGGAAATACACATGTACTCCTGCATGTCCTCATATAAGCCTTTTGTAAGATACCCAGGAAATTGTGAACATCTCGACTTAGACGTCCCTTTTCTGACCTAGATGTCCTATGCAAAATGGGGCTTCAGGTTTCGTGCCCCTGAGAGAGATGGCAAGATCCAGCAATGAGGCTGCTAGAAGCCATCATCAAGGTATGGAAATACCAGGAGTTCCTTTTTATGCATGTGGGTTGGAACAACTACCAGTTACTTGGTGAACACCCAGAGAGTTGTGGACAGCCTGAATGGGAGGACCTTGTACTGTCAATAATTGGTGAGGAGGGTGAAGCGAAGATGCTTCTTCAGTTGGGATGAATTGATATATGAGAACACAGCCATTTGCCTTTGATCATATGGTGTAGGGTGTTCACATTGAATTTGTAAAGAAAGAAATTGAGGTCTGAGATCCATGTCTTTTTGAACATGAGGAAATACCTGGAATAGAACACTTGATTCTTGTCTTGTGATGGAACATATTGTCTTGCAGCACCGTATAAAGTTGGGTATGGGCCTGAGATAGGTGAGATCAGATAAGATGTGGTTCATTTGGAATGGTTAGGAACCTGAGGTGTTTCCCAGACTTGACAATGTTCAGTATCCATAAATCTAATGTTATTCTTTGCCATTCCTGAAGAAAGTAGTGCACCTAAACCCTGTCAGGTAGAATAAAATGTGTGTTGAAAAATATACTGGTAGTGCTCGAATAGCTTAGTTAAAAAGAGGAAGGCTGTTTGGGCTAAGCAGGTGCAGTCTATTTTGGTTGTCTTCTCTCTCTTTGGTGAAGCCTAGTGTGAGAATGATATTGAGTCTGTTGCAATTGCCTAATAGTAGTTTCTTTAACTGAATGGGAAGCGTCTCCAATACCGGGTTGTACTTGTCCATCTAATTGATGATGTAGATTCTGATATTACAGCAAAGAGATGTTGCAAAGTGGAACAGTGGTCCCTAATGATTTCAGCCATCTTTTTAACCTTTTCTCCAAAGTATCTCCAATGCAAGATGCATCTGCCAACAGCCCTCTAACAACAATGACAGATGCTGATAATCTTGGAGGAAGTGTCAAGGACATCATATACTGAACGAATAAAATGGCAGCTAGTCCGGCTTGTGTTCAAGGAGGCAGAGTTGAAGAGAAAGTCTTTGAATATTCTGAAGGAGAATATGCATGTACCATATCCAAATGATAAAAAGCAGTCCTTGCAGATAGCATAGCTCATTAGATTTTATTCCACAACTGGTCTAAATGTCTGTGATATTTTTCCAGTGGGGTATTGGAAAAGTCTCTTCATATCTTCATCTTTTCTATAGCTGATTCAACTATTACAGATGTATGTGAAAGCTTTGTCTTATTAAATTCTGGAATCAGCTGAACCTTATATTTAAAAGTCTACTATTTTAGAAATCAGCAGCACAGTCACTGGCATTTGCCACAGATGAATCTGCTATTCATGTAGCAAACCATGAACTGGAACTGCAACCATAAGCCTTTGGAACTTCTGTGAATTTTAGAAGGTGAAAGACATGTGCTGTAGGTTTTGCTTCTTACCGTAGAAAACAAGGTACTTATTTTGCCATGTGTTGCACAAATGTTTGGTAATAGATGCTCTTATAAGGGGATAAATTTCTCATCAGAGGAGGGGAAGGATCAGAAAAAATTCCTGTAGAAAGGTCATCATCTCTGGAGAAGATACTTCTGGAATAAGCAGAGAGGTCCAGACAAGGGAAGGAAGGCCTGAGGAATATCACCATATTGTGTATGTAGGAGCTAGCCATTATATTGCTTGTAAAGCCTGTAGTGGCAAGACAGACATTTATTTGTGCTTTTAAGAAAGAGACTTGCTTTTGATTGGAATTTGGGCTCAGTTATCCTTTTGTATAAACGGCCTCATGTTATCACTGAGACATATCCCAAAAGACAAGGCATCTGGCTGAGTGTTGAAGTTTGTGATCTTTCTTTCACAGGTTGGCCAAGGCTGGAACCCTGGCTTTATCAGCACTATGGCCAGTGATTCTTAGAAAAAAACAAAAATAAGAAAAAATGTTTTACTTTAGTTTTTAAATTGAATAAAGAAATAAAAGAATTAAATGAAATAAAGACAAAATTGTTGAAAGACTATCAGAGTAAAATTCTTGAAACTGTTTTGAAAGAGTTTTGTTTTTGCTTGGCACAGTGGAAAAAAGCAACTGCACATGCTCAAAGCTTTGTACTGGTTCTGAGCTCTGAGAATGTTGTTCCATCCTGGTGCCTTCTGATGACATCATCTGTTTGTGTGCCTGATTTTATCCTGCTTGTCAATAAAGAACTCATTCTGGTCGGTATTGAAAAGCACTTATGCAGTCACATAAGCACTTTTTAACAAAAATTTCCAGGCATTGAGCGTTTAATTTTGGATATATACATAAATCATTATACGAGCAAAATTATCTGCCCAAACATGAGTGGAATTTGAGGCATTTTGGGAGCTGTACCACTATTTAATTTATACATCGAAGCAGTGATAGAGCTAGATCTTGTCAGATGAATTTGATTGATTTCTTTGACTGAGTAGCTAGAGAATTGGATCAGGGGAGAGTGCTAGATGTGGTATACTCAGATTTTAGCAAGGCTTTTGATACCATTCTGCATCGGCGACTTATAAGTAAAATGAATGCCCTTGGGATAGACCCTAAAGTGACTGGGTAAGAAACTGATTGAGTGGGAGGTGACAGAGGGTAGTAGTAAATGGAGTTCACTTTAAAGCTAGGAGTATTGCCAGTGACGTGCCTCAGGGATCAGTCCTTGGTTCTATTGCAAAAGGTCTGTTCCTAATCGTCTCTCCAGACCAGTCCAGGAACGTATGGGTAGTCACCATCCTCCAGCAGCTGAGAACTGAGTATGACAGATTATTCTCATGATTCAGTATAAGAGCTCCCCCTATCAGTCTCTCAGTTCTCAGCAGCTGAGGAGGGTGTCCACTGGATGTAGTGACAGAAAAAAAAATTAAGACAAGAGGGAAGACAAAAGGTTCTTAGAATTCATTGTTAAGGTTATTGGGAAAGGAAAAAAATTAAAGGAATTGGTTAAGGAGCAGAGAGAGAACAGACATTGGGGCTGGGGGATAGGACTTGGTGGGGCAGAGTCTGCCTGGCAACCAGATCCTCGAGACCTCCAAGGCTGTCCAGGTACCTGTGCATCAGGGATTTATCTAGGAGCCCCAGATCGCTTTCCCCTTCCCCAGACAGAGGCTGAAAAACCTGTAAGCTGCAGGTCCCTGTGGCCTCCAGAACCCTCAGGGGGGTTAGCTTACCTGCCTGCTTGTTGGCACGGCCTTCTGACCATGCGGAGAGTCTCAGTGGGGGAGCGTGAGTTCTGACACGGCAGTCTGCAGTCTGTTTTTTGATTGTCAGCAGCACGGCTTCACGGCTTTCTCTTCTGCGTGGCTACGGGGCTCGGCTCTCTCTCTTGGGGGCCCAGCTTGGTCTCTCAGGAGTGCCGGGGGGGGGGGGGGAGGGGGAGTGCTGGGAAGGTATTTTGGAGCCGCTGGTGTGTTTTCTGAGTTTGGGCAGCCGCAGACATTCGGTGGTGGGGTTTTGCCGGTTTTGTCTGTGGCAGGAAAGGGCAGTGCACAGGGCAATTAGGACTCAGAGTGGCAGGATGGACAGTGAGCAGCACTCTGAGGAGACAGCACTGACTGGCAGTTCTGCGTTTTTGGTGGGAACAGCGGCCATTTCAGAGCAGAGTGCACAGGAGAGCACGGCCAAACATGGGAAATGCAGGGCCAAGGTTAAGCCTAAGACCGAGGTGGCCTTGAAAAAATCTGAACAGCGGGCAGAAGTGGTCCCTAGCAATGAGTCATTGGAGGTGATCTTTTCTGCAGATTTTATCCTCTATCTGCATAAAGCCTCCTGTCTGAAAAGCAGCAGGCAGAAACATTCTCAGGCTCGTCTCAGGGACACTCGGCCTTAGCCGGGGGCTCCATGTCAGCCAATGACATAGCTGATGGGGTGCCCTTGGGGAACAGGTGTCGCGGTGAGCCGAATCCTTAGTTGGGTCAAGACTCACCACACTCACAAGCCTCAGAGGAGCTGGGGGATGGCTCCTCGGACCTCTGGGGGGATCTGGCCGGACAAGAGCTGGAGGATGGAGAGATCCCTGCTGGAGAAGACCCTAATGTGTTTTGAGTTTTCCGGAGAAAAGAGCTGGCGGCTCTTATTAATCACTCTCTGGCGGCCTTGAATATGATGCCTTCTCTGACTCTGGTGGAAAACCCCTAGAGGACCTCTTGATGCAGGGGTTTAGTAGGGTGGAGGCATGTTTCCCGGTACACCGGATAATCTGTAAAATGATTCATTCTGAATGGGAATATCCGGAGGCGACCTTAAGAGATAGTCGGTCGATGGCATGACTCTATCCTATACTGCAGGAGGATCGGGACCTCTTGAAGATGGTGAAGGTGGATGCCTTGTTTCAGCGGTAACCAAAAAGAAAACTATTCCAATTGATGGGGGAGCAATGCTTAGGGAGTTTCAGGACCGGAAATTGGAAACTTAATTAAAGCAGGCTTTTGATACTACAGCTATGACCCTGCAGGCCTCCATCTGTGGGACCTATGTGTCCCAGGTGTCCATCAGAAGGATCCAAGGGTCCATCTATCTAGGACTTGAGGGTCAAGAGCCGTTGGAAGGTTCAAGGCTGGAATTGGCGTCAGCATATCTGGCAGACCCCTTCTATGACCTCGTCCGGCTGTCCTCTAAGATGATGGCATCTATTATAGCAGGCTGCAGGTTCTTGTAGCTAAGTAATTGGTCAGCAGACACCTCATCTAAGGCCCAGCTTAGCAAGCTGTCCTACAAGGGCAGGTTGTTGTTCGGCGATGCACTAGAAAAGATTATTAAGGATTTGTGGGACTCCAAGGGGGGGGAGGTCACCTGCCGGAGAATAAGCCTAAAGTGCTGAAAGGAGTAGCACACAAGCAAGGACAGGCTAGGTGTAGATTAACACAGTTCTGAACCTATCAGGAAGCCAGTATACTTCGCAAGGTCAGCCCTTTAGGGGGTTCAGAGAGGCAAGCAGGGATTACTATTCACCCCCATCGGGCCCAAGTAAAAAGCCCCAATGAAGCCAGGGGGGTCCAGGTGGATGTAATTAGGGGACGGTTACATCGGTTTTACCCTGCCTGGGCCCACATCACCTCCAACCAGTGGGTTTTGGAGATAATTCGGAAGGGGTATGCACTGGAGTTTGCGTACCCTCTTTCAGAGGCCTTTGTCCATTTGCCATGTGGAGGTCAAGAGAAGTCGCAGGCGGTCCAGGATACTTTAGAGCGTTTAATCTGCTTAGGGGCGGTAGACCCTGTGCCGGCAGAAGATTGCAGCAGAGGTTGATATTCCATATATTTCATGGTTCCCAAGAAGGAAGGGTCTTTTTGGCCCATCCTGGACCTCAAGCACGTAAATCAGGCTCTACGAGTACCGCATTTATGGATGGAAACGCTACGGTCAGTCATCCTTGCAGTAAGGCAAGGAGAGTTTTTGACGGCTCTGGACCTCACGGAAGCATATCTCCACATTACAATCAGGCTAGAACACCGTTTCTCTGCTTTGCGGTGCCTATAGGCCATTTTCAGTTCACTGTGCTACCGTTTGGCCTCGCCATAGCTACCCAGACGTTCATAAAGGTCATGGTGGTGGTTGCGGCAGCGTTGCGAAAAGCAAGCATATTGGTTCATCCGTATTTGGACGACTGGCTCATCCAAGCAAAGTCAGAAACCGAATCGCTAGCGGCCACCAACCGAGTGATAGAATTTCTGCAGAATCTGGGATGGATGGTCAATCGGGCAAGAGCCAGTTGTAACCCTCCCAGCGGGTAAACGTAGATCGATTGTTTACATCATCAGAATATAGAAAGACTAGGGGGCATGCAAGCTACAGGGTAAACTATTCAAGACAAATAAGGGAAAATATTTTTTCACTCAACGTGTAATCAAACTCTGGAATTTATTACCGGAGGATGTAGTAAAAGCTGTTAGTGTAGCTGGGTTTAAAAAGGTTTGCACAAGTTCCTGGATTAAAGGCCCATAAATCATTATTAAAAAGGGACCCAGGTTATCACTGCTCGACCCAATACAAGCATTGTGGAACCTGTGTATTTTGGGGAAACTGCTAGGTACGTATGGCCATTGTTGGAAATGTACCTTGGAGCTCAGTTCAACACCATGGCAGGGATTGTTTCCTTACCAGCAGTACGCATGCGGAAGTTGCAGGGGCAGATACAGCGGTTCCTGAAGATGGTGCAGCCGGTGGCCTGGTTCTATCTGCAGATCCTTGGATCTATGGTGGTGGCACTGGACTTAATGCCCTGGGCACAAGCTCACATGTGACCTCTGCAGAACGCACTTCTGTCGTGCTGGTTGCCCCTTTGTCACACGATTGCACAGCGGCTACCATAACCAGAGGAGGTTCAGTTGAGCCTCCACTGGTAGCTAAAGCAGAGTCATCTAGCGTCTTGAACCAGCAAGGATACAACAGTGGGGTTATTCCCCCACGGTCATAGATATGTTATTGCAAGCTCGGAAGAAGTCCACCACAGTGGCTTATGTTTGAGTGTGGTGGATTTTCGAGGACTGTTGTGGGTCTTGAGGCATTCGGCCCTTGGTCTGTTCATTGCCAGCTATCCTACTCTTTTTGCATGACAGGATGGATAAAGGGCTGGGGCTTAATTCATTAAAGGTGCAGATGGTGGCTCTCGTGTTATTGGGGGCACATGCAAGGGCAACCCTTGGCTTCGCATCCTGATGTTGTGAGGTTCCTCAGGACAGTCAAGTAGGTGCAGCCGCCCAGGATTCCATTGATACCTCTGTGGGATCTCAATTTGGTATTGGGGGCCTTAATGGAGGTGTCCTTCAAGCTGCTGGGAGTAGCATCCTTGCGGAACCTCACTTTGAAGATGGTTTTTTTGATAGCGATCTGTTCCATGCACGCATCTCAGAGCTGCAGGCGCTTTCTTGCCTGGAGCCTTTTTTGATTCTTTCCAGAGAAAAGGCAGTGTTGCGCCCCGTACCATCCTTTCTGCCAAAGGTGGTTTCAAGTTTGCACCTGAATCAGGTAGTTTCCTTGCCAGTGTTTTCTGCACAGGGAAATTCGGTGGAAGAACAGCTGCTACACTTGTTAGACTTGCGCAGAATACTGAGGCACTATCTGAAAGGGACAGCAGTGCTGCGAAGGTCGGATCGTCTTTTTGTGCTGTTTGGCATCCCTCATAGAGTGGAGACTGCCTCCAAAGCCTCTCTGGCTCATTGGCTGAAACAAGCCATTGCAGCAGCCTACATAGCACATGGCAAGCTGCCGCCTTCAGGGCTTAAAGCGCACTCGACATGGGTTCAGGCTATGTCCTGGGCAGAATGCTCCTTGGTGCCACCGGTGGAGATTTGCAGGGCAACGACATGGTGCTCTCTCCATACTTTCACGAGGCATTATCAGTTGGATGTTCAGGCGGCTGGAGATGCGAGGTTTGGGGCGGCAGTGCTTCAAGCTGGAATCGCGGGTCACTAAGTACTGCCTGGACTGGCCTGGAGAGATGATTAGGAAGGACAAATTAGACCTTACCTGCTAATTGTCTTTCCTTGACTATCTCCAGGCCAGTCCAGGGCCTTCCCGGTGTTGGTCTGCAAGGAGACTCGATTCCAGATGGGCATCGGGATCTGGGGCAGGGAAGAGTTCATCATAGAGGTACAGGGTCTGTTACTTGGTTTGAAACAAGTTAATCTTGGCAGAGAGGTATCTGGTTACCGACTCAGTGCTATAGTTTACAAGGAGTTAGCATTAAGTTTCTGTTGTCCCTCTCATTGGGGGATGCTACTTTTTAGGCATAGAGTAGTTCAGCTCTGAAATCTGGAGGGCTGCTTGTCAAAGGGAGACTGAAGGGGAGCTGAAAGTGAAGCTCTTATACTGCATCATGAGAAGAACCTGTCATAATCAGTTCTCAGCTGCTGGAGGATGGTGACTACCCATACGTTCCTGGACTAGCCTGGAGAAACTCAAGGAAAGACACTTAGCAGGTAAGGTCTATTTTCTCTTTGAAAAAAGAATATCTCTTTGCAGATTATTCCAAAATCTTCAACAGGGTAGATGCCCTGGAAGGTGTGGATAACATGAGTAAGGATTTAGCGAAGTCTGAAGAATGTTTGCGAATTTGGAAGGTAAGATTTAAAGCTGAAAAATACAAGGTCATGTGTTTGAGCTGCAGAAGTGCATGAAAGAAGAACAGGACCTAGTGGTGATCACTTTGGATGATCTTAAAGTGGCCAAACTGGTAGACCAGGTAATGGCAAAAACCAGAAGGATGCTTGGCTGCATATGGGGTCATTTCGACCCGCGAATAGTGGTGATGGACGTCCTAATGGGATGTCTATCCCCGCTATTCGTGTCCCTTTCCGCTGGCAGCTAATGTCTCCGCCGGTTGTGTACCATTGCCACTATTGCTATTACCAACTTGCATTCACGGTACTGCTGCAATTAATCTCTCCCGATTGCTAATATTGCATCGCCCTGCACTGTTGTCAGCATTCCCACCATTATCCTTCTTAACTAACAACACTAACAACCTAGCTATACCTACACTGTGTCTTGGTTTGTCTATACTGCTGTCAATAGAGAATGTACAAAGTTCTGCTCTTATTCATGACCTTCCTTACCCTTGGTCTCCCTTACACCTCAAATGCTTTCAACCATGATACCAATTACATACCAATCCTACGCACATATGGAAGGAGATGGTCCAAATTCCCCCACCACACCACGGCAAAAAATAACCTTACATCCCACTCCCATTTACTTAGCATTCCTCTCCAAATCATCCAAAAGATACAAGACGAGAAGCAACATCACCAACGCCTACTGAAATGTGCGTTGATAAATGCCAGATCAGTACGTTCAAAATGGCCCGCAGCCATTGACCTGATACCCCAATATAATCTCGACATCTTGATGATCACGGAGACATGGCTATCCGATTGTGACAACGTCCTCTTGAATCAGATGCTGCCACCAGGATTTGTGCTATACACATCCCACAGATCCATTCAGAAAGGAGGCGGGACCCTCATCCTTGCCAAAGCTGATTTACACTTCAAGATGTGCAACTCCTCTAGCTCAACCCACCTGGATTCCCTCACCATATCTAATGAGCTCTGCACAATCAACCTTTTCTATAGGGCACCCACTCCTTCACCAGATGACCTTCCAACAATAATTGAGCATGCATGTACCACATCCACCTCACGCTCACCAAGTTGGTTAGTTGGTGACTTCAACCTCCCATCTCTTCAAGACAGCCACTCAGCAGCATTCCTTGATGCCCTGGAGGACCTAGGTTACAAACAACATGTCGATTCCCCCACCCACACTAAGGGTGGCAAACTAGACCTCATCTTCGCACCTCTCTCCAACGTCACAGCACCCCAAACTCTTGCACTGTCTGTAACACCAGTGCCCTGGTCAGACCACAGTCTACTCAGATTCAATATACCCATTAATACATCCCGCAAGGGCCGAAAGTCTTCAAACACATCTGGAACCCACACAGCCCGCTTCCGACCACTCAACCAGAGCATAGTCCTAGAGAATCTCTGACCACTCATGGCCAACACAACCCTTAAATTAGATGATCTCATATCCAAATGGGACGAGAATCTGAGAGCTGCCTCCTGTCCATCACTCACCGAAAAGAAAATTTGAAAACGCGAACATACACCATGGTTCTCTACAGACCTTCGTACATCTCTCCACCATCTACGCAAACTTGAGCGACAGTGGCGACAAACTCACTCCCCTGAGGTGCTGGCAACATACAACTCATACTTAACTACCCACCGTGCGAAGATAACACAGAGCAGGAAAATTTACCATACAGACTTATTAAAACGCTCTATCAATAAACCACATGCCCTGTTCAGTATAGTAAAATCCATAACAGGAGAACCGGTTTCAGCCCAACCCCCTATGCCTCAGCCGCAGAACTACGCAAACTACCTGCAATCAAAGATGATTAAAACCAACACAAACATAAGTGTCAATAACGCCTCCACTTCACCTAAGGCATCCCAAGTAATGCCACTACACAATTTCTCTACGGTATCAAATAGAGAGATTGTGAACATTATTGCCTCTATCAATCCCAGCACAGCACCTAACGACCCCTGCCCAGCCAGCTGGATCAAGGACCTGCGACATGATCTAAGTCAAATATTGAGCAAAATACTGAACCAGTCCTTCTTAACAGGCTCATTCCCGCAGAGTCTGAAACACACCTCCATCAGGCCCCTACTGAAGAACAGCAGGCTTGACCCATCCAAAGTTGAATCCTTTAGGCCTATCTCGAGCATCCCCCAGCTTGCAAAAATCATTGAGAAAGCCGCCCAACAACAAATCCAGCATCATATCGACACTGAAGCACCACTAGATCCATCTCAACACGGCTTCAGGGAAGCACATGGAGTCGACACAGTCCTTACAACCCTATTCAATGTTTTGGTAACAGGAATAAATAGCATACAACAAGGATTCGTCCTCATCTTCCTGGACATCTCCGCCGCTTTCGACTCTGTGAGTCATGACATACTCCTACAACGCTTGAAAGATAAGGGGATTCAAAGCACAGCACTTGAATGGTGTAAATCCTACCTATCTAACAGGTGGCAACAAGTCAAAACAGGCCACACATCCTCAGAACCATTCCTGCAATCACAGGGAGTACCCCAAGGATCGTCCTTATCGGCACTGATGTTCAATATCTATATGCAGCCGATATGTGACTTGATCCGATCCTTCAACGTACAATGCCTTGCTTACGCAGATGACATCCTCCTATACATGCCGTTCGCAATTGACCATCCAGTGTTCTCCCCAATAATCAACTGCTTCGAAGCTGTAGCCGAATGGTTGCTATCACAAAACCTACGGATTAACCATAGCAAAACTGATGTTCTTTTCGTCACGAGGAACCGTAAGTTCATACCTCCCCCATCACTACTCGTCAACAATGTAGAATTGAAATCAAAAGCTACAATACGTTATCTCGGCATCACATTGGACCAGCACCTGGATATGACAACACATGTGAAGAACGTTACAAAGACTATATATCATAAGATCAAAACGTTACGTCACCTCCGCCCCCTACTAGATCCCACCGACTTCCGAACAACCTTCCAGGCATTAGTCCTCCCACACCTGGATTTTGCCAACATCATCCTCCATGGTCTCCCTCAATCAACTTTAAATCCGCTCCGCCTGGCTATGAATACAGCTGCTAGAGTCCTCTCTGGTTCATCAAGATCTGACTATATAACACCTATCATGAAAGAGCTGCATTGGTTACCTTTACATGCCAGACTCCAATATAAGTCATTAGTCCTTACTTTCAAGGCCCTAAATAACCCCCCCCCCCCCACGCCAATCAGCAAGCTTATTCACGGCACCCTGGAAAATAGAAAAAGGAGACCCACTGCAATGAACACCTTAATAGTCCCCAAAACGATAACGAAGTGCACTATGGCCACCTCCAACAGGGCCTTCTCCATATTTGCTCCTTTAAACTGGAATGCGCTTCCCCATGAAATCCGTGCCATCAAAAGCCTAATCCTATTCAGAAAAGCATTGAAATACCATTTGTTCACAAAATGCTACCCAGAAGCCATCCTAGACAATCCCAAAACTAGCACCTCAATACAACCAGAAAAGGGTTAGCCTACACGCTAGTTGGTCAACCTACTCACTAGTCCTACGGCGAACCACCTGAAAAGCACATGCAATATCCAAACGAGTTCATAATATTGTATATAGCATTAAGTTAACTTGTACATAGTTCTCCCAGTTGTCCCTTGTTTAATTCCCTGTTCATTGTAAACTCAATGTTGCCTGTATGCATTGTAGTATGTTTCTTGTTCAATGTACACTGCACTGATTGTAATAGCGCGGTATAAAAGAAATATTAAATAAATAAATGGGGAAGTTAGATGGGGCGGGGAAGGGGCAGATCGGGGGTGGAGTTAGGGCGGGCGGTGGGCGGTCGTCGGCCCTGGACATACAGGGCCGATTCTAATGTCAGCCCTGTATGTCCAGAGCCAGCGACCTGCACGGGGAAGTTATTCCGTCTCCGAGGTGGAATAACTTCCCTAGTCGCCAGGGGTCGGCGGGCCCAGGGCCAGAAAGCAGCAGGAAGGGGCAGTGAGCATTTTCCGCAGCCCGACCCAGGCCTTGGGAGACCGGATCGGGGGTCGGGCTGCGGGGAATGCAGTGCAGGAGCCAGCGGCCAGGATCGCAGCTTTACAATGGAGCTGCAGTGCTATGGCAACCAGACGCCATGGTGCTGCAGCTCCATTGTAAAGCCCAGACTGAGTTAGTCGGGCATGGCTTGTACGGGCAGGCCAGGCTGAATCTCAGTCCCGGCCTTCACATACAGGCCTGATCGTGATTTTGATCCCATGGGGCTAGAAGTGCCCGCGGGATCATAATCGTGACACCCTCTGTATGTCCGGTTCAGACCCGGCATACAGAGGGCTTGTACGTCTGGGATGGAATCGGACCTATAGGAAAAGAAATGGCCAGCAGGAAAAAGGAGGTGATAATGTCTTTGTATAAGTCCCTGGTGAGACTTCCTTTAGAGTACTGTGTACAGTTTTGGAGACCGGACCTTCATAAGGATATAAACAAGATGGAGTCTGTCCAGAGGGCAACTACTAAAATGGTCAGTGGTCTTCATCATAAAGCATGTGGGGATAGATCTAAAAATCTCACTATGTATACTCTGGAGGAAAAGCAGGAGAGGGAGATATGATAGAGACATTTAAATATCTCCATGATATAAATGCACAGGAAGCGGGCCTCTTTGGATTGAAAAGACCCTTTGGAACGAGGGATGATAGGATGATGGTGAAAGTGGATAGACTCAAGAGCAATGTGAGGAAATATTTATTTATGTTGGGGAGGTGAATATATGGTACAACCTCCCAGTGGAGGTGGTGGATAGCAGAACTGTATCTGAATTCAAGGAAGCATGGGACAAATACAGAGGATCTCTGAGGGGGAGAGGAAGCGACTGTAGAGCTTAATAGATCTTATGGCTCAGTAGACTGGTTCGGCCATATGGTTTTTATCTGCAATCATTTTCCATGTTTCTATATTCAACCACGAAAAGTATAAAATAGATAACCAAGTTGGCCACGCAAATAGCTGGTATAACTTGAAACATCTAAGTTGGCCAGTTCAAATTATTCGTGGATATTCAGCAGCGCTACTTAAATCAATAGCATCACTGAATCGTTGAATATAGGTCTAATTTGAAAATGTGTAAATTAGACATTACAAATTATATTTTGCTGCATGATTGATCTTTGCGATGTATTAATATTGAAAGACTGCGCTTCTTTACTATTTTACCAAAGTAAAAAATAACTGTTCTTTGTCGGGAAGGCAAAAATCATAAAGGGTCCTTAAACTTAAAGCAGAAAGCCAAGACAAGAAACCATTCAGCATAAGTGAAGTAATACAAAACAAAACTTAATCCACAAATTGTTTTTAGAAGCATATCTTGCAAAAATAGTATCTCTTGAAGCTTTTTCTCCTCTGCCTCTCATCTACTCCCTTATCCCTCTCCATATGGTAGAGTCGAAGAGCGTCTTGCTGGGCATTCTCCAAAGTCTAAGACAGGCTGATGTGTCAGTGTTTTCTTTAGGGGTATGTTTACTAAACCAGGCTAATGGTTAACTCGGGCTATCTGCAACTAGGTCCCATTCAATAATATGGGACCTAGTGGCAGATAGCCCAGGTTAACCGTTAGCCCGGTTTAGTAAACATACCCCTTAGTGTCTCATCTTTTACTTTCTGCCTCCAGTTTTTAACTAATTATCTACGAGAGGTATATTCAAAGCGATTAGTGAGGTTAGTAGACCTGTTAACTGTGTTAATCGCGCTGAGCAGGATATTCAGCTGCAAGGACACTTCTGAGGGAGTGGACAACATGAGGAAATATCTACAAACACTGGAAGAATGATCTAAAGTTTGGCAGTTAAAATTTAATGTGAAGAAGTGCAGAGTCACACTTGAGATGCAGAAATCCAAAAGAATTGTATGTAATAGGGGGTTTCAGAGTGATATTGTCTGAGGATATTAAGCAGGACCGGTCCGTCCACTAGGCAAACCTAGGCAGTTGCTTAGAGCAGCAGACTTCCATGGACAGCACAACACACATGGCCTGCCACCCCCTCATGCTGAGCCTAGCTGTTCCATGCTGCCTTCCCTGCTACTGATGATTCTGTCAGCGGGGTCGGCTCGGCAGCAGCGGCAGGCCATATGCTTCGGCATACATAGCCTGCCGCCCTCTCACTGTGTGCCAAGCTGCTTCTGACCCCCCCTTCCGATATAACTTCGGGGGTTCAGAAGTGGTAGGCTATGTATGCCAAAGCACATGGCCTGCCACCGAGCCTAGCTGCCCCCCCCCCCGCGCGCAGTCGGAATCAGCAACAGCGGGGGGCAGCTCAGCACAGGGGAGGGGGCAGCAGGCTAAGTGTGCCAAAGCTCATGGCCTGCCTCCCACAGAGATCTGCCACTTAGTGGATGGGCCGGTCCTGGGCAAGGGAGATATGATACAGACCTTTAAATATTTAAAGGGTATTAATGAGCAAACAAACCTTTTCATAGAAGGGGAATCTGTAAAACTAGAGAGCATATGATGAAGCTGCAAGGTGGTAAACCTAAAAACAAAATCAGGACATACTTTTTCACTGAAAGGATGCTTGGAATGCCCTCCTGATGGAGGTGGTGGGAGCAAGTACAGTGACAGAGTCCAAAATGGCATGGGATAGACACAGTGCATCCCTTTATAGCAAGAGGATGAAATTAAAGAAAATTTAAATATCTTACTACAATAAATAGAGGGGGGGGGGGTGACCTGCTCAGAGCAGAAGTTACAACCCTAAACACAGACATGGGAGGGTGAGCTGCACAGAGTGGCGGATTCAACCTTAAACACAGAAATAGAGGGAGGGAGGGTGACCTGCACGGAGCGGCGGGTAAAACCCTACACAAAGGAATGGGGGGGGGGGGGAGTGACAGTCATTCTAGCCACTTTACTGGGCAGACTAGATGGACCATACTGGTCTTTATTTGCCATCATATACTATGTTACTATATTACATTGCCTGTTTGGCCACTGAATATCCCCTTCTAACACTGCTAGACGCCCTGATGCTAACAGTTTAGCACTGGGGCATTCTGGGAGCGATACTGAAGATAACCAGTCAGCAGCAATATTCAGCCACAGACTGGTTATGTTAAAACAGCTAACGTGAGGAAGAATAAAGGTTGCCCTAACTTTAGCTGCTTTAGCTAACTGGGCAGTGGCTGAACATCGCCGCTGCCTGGTTAGCTGCTGCACTATCTGGCCAACCTGGATATTCAATTCCAGTGGCCGGATATGATCCCAGCACTGAATATCCAGGTCTAAGTTAAAGCAATGACATCTAGCTGCTTTAAAGCCGCTGAATTTCGACCCTATATTCTTTCTATAGGCAGTGGCATCAGGAGGTATTCTAAACATGTAGTTGATGTCACAGATGAAAACCTATTAAAAAGGAAAGTAAAATCGAACTATAGAATTATTCAGTAATGTAATGATCTAGAGAGGACTGTTTCTAATAGTTTAACAGTTGATGTCATTTTATTGGTAATCTATAAAATGAGAAAGTTTTCATAATTATATATTTTATGCAATGCAAGCTGTCCAGTTAAATGGAAAGGATGGTTGAATATATCCATATGTCACACAGACTGTAGTCTACAGCAGATACCCCAGTCTTTTGCATATTCTTTCCTTTCTCCCATTGCTATAAGATACCGTATGTATACCTGTTTGAGAGAAGACTGTGCATGTAATTCGATTTATTTATTCTTCTACTGTGCAAAGTCCTCTTTGAGGCAGATTCCATATGGACTGGCTAGCTCCGGTGGAAATGTTTAAATTGGACATGGGCACGATCCGGGGCGAATTCCACAGCCGCAGGTATAGACGCACCTGTGATTCTTGAATCACCTCGTAAACATGCTGTTCAGTTGGCCCATACATGTATCCACCGTGAGACCCATGCATGGATGCAGGCACAGGTCATAGAGTGAAGCATAGAAACACTTCCCCCGCTAATATTAAAGGACATGGGTAAATGCTGAAATTGTTTTGGATATCCCTGCACTCACCGTATTCTGAAAAGTTGCACTTTTCTGATCGTACCTGTCTCCGCAATAGCCATGCCTCCTCTTTATCTTTATTCATTGCTTTATATACCGCCCACAGTGAAGTACCAGAGCGGTTTACAATATAAAAATCAAAATTAGAGACTGCAGAAAAGGGAAACAGAACTCCATTGGTTGGATAGGAAAGGGATACAGCTGAGTAAAAGTGAGCAGACAGACACGAGACTCGGAGGAACAGACTAACAGGGGGGAACAAACTATGTAGGAGGCTGGGGGGGGCATAAGGGGGGGAGGAAGGTGGGGTCAGGTCGAAGGCAGCACAGAAGAGATGGGTCTTTAGGCCAGACTTGAATCTGACAAAGGAGGGTTCAAGGCGAAGGGCGGGAGAGAACAAATTCCAGAGCTTGGGGCCATGGAAGAAAAAAGCAGTGGAATGGGTAGTGCTCCAGGACCAAGCAGGAAGTCAGTCCTCACTTATGGGTGACATCGACGCCGATGGAGCCCCCATGCGGAGCATTTCCCCAGCTTTCTAAGAAAGCCTTTGGGAATACTGCACACATGCGCGGTCCCCTTCCCGCCTAAAGGTGCCATCTTGCTCAGTCTTTCTTTTTCCGTGGAGCCCATCGGACATCTGCCCGTGTCACCCGGAAAAGTTGACGTTTTTTCTTGTGATTCCTTCGTCTTTTTCTCCGGTTCGAAGCCGGTTCCCCTTCCCGCCGGGTTCGGTACACTGGTATCGAGCCCGTCTTCTATTTTTTTGTTTTTTGCCCTTCGTGGCTGGCGTTCGCGTCCTTTTTTGCCTTTTCTCTGGAAAGCCGGTCGTTTGACCTCGCGGGGGCCCTTTTTTCCCCGATGGCTTCCAGTAGTTTCAAAAAGTGTGATCGGTGCAAGAAACTGATATCTCTCACCGACACACACGACTGCTGCCTTCGATGCCTAGGCCCAGATCATGATTCAAAGATCTGTGGCCCGTGTGGCAAAATGTCCACCAAGGCGCTTCGAAGCCGTCAGCATCAGAAAGAGAGGATTTTCTCGGACTCTGCCTCCGGCCGGGCCCGGACCTCGTGTGAGGCCTCGACGTCTCGGGAGTCTTATCCCGAGCATCGCCGGGGTTCCTCGGACAGGGGGTCGCCCGATCGGGAATGGAAGAGGAAGAAATGGCTCGTGAGGGCAGCGGCGTAAGAGGTCCCTGGTTCCTCGAGAGCCAGGTCTAAGACCTCCGACCGCCGCCCCGGGCCCTTAGAGCAGGAGAAGCCATCCAAAATGCCTCGCGTGGAGCTGGAACCCGTCGGACATGTAAGTCCTGTGGTCCTTGTGGACTCTCCTCCGAGGGAGCCGACGTCGGGCCCGGTGCCGCCGGGGCCCGAGTCGGTGGCTGCTGAGTCTCCTGAGCTTGGACTCAGGCTGACAGCCTTGGAGTGCAAACTGTCTGCCTTCATGGATTAGCAGCGGGTACTGATGGCCAGCCTCACTGGTGCATCTGCCTCGACCACCGGGACATCGACGTCGAAGTCGACCCCGGAGACCGAGCCGATACTCGAGACCATGAAGGCTCGAAGTCGTCCTCGGTCACGGTCACCCTCGACCTCCCGCTCGGAACTGAGGGCGTCGACGCCGGTGCCTTTGGCGTCGGGGCGGGTGCCACCAAGACCCGCGAGGTCGGAGCCCCTCGACTCCTCTTCGGATGAGTCTGCGTGGGAGACGGAGGATGAGGAGTCCCCAAATACTTTTCGGACTCGGTGCGTCCCTTTAGACTCACCGCAGTCCGAGCCCCGGAGTAGGTCCCCACCGGAGGACACCAGGTTCTTGGAGTTCGTCAGGGACATGGCCAAGGTGTTGGCGATTTCCGCGGACCCAGAGGAGGAGCCTCGAGCCGAGGAGCTCGAGGCCCTCCAGTATGACTCTCCTCTGAAGGAGGCCTTTACTGTGCCGGTCCCTCCGATGCTGGAACGGCTCCTCTTCCGGATGTGGGAGGCACCGGCCTCGGCGCTGGTTTTAAGCAAGCGGGTCGATTCGATCTATCAACTCTGGAAGAGCCCTGGCTTCCAGAAGGCGCAGCTGCCGCACCATTCCATAGTGGTGGAATCAGCCATGCATCGTCTGAAGAGCCAGAAGATGAATTCCGCGGTGCCTCGCAGCAGGGAGGCCCGGAACCTGGATGCTTTCAGAAGAAAGTGCTTCCAGGGCTCGATGCTTAAGAACATAAGAACATAAGATATGCCATACTGGGTCAGACCAAGGTCCATCAAACCCAGTATTCTGTTTCCAACAGTGGCCAATCTAGGTCACATGTACCTAGCAGTTTACCCAAGAGACACAAGTTCCACAATGCTTGTACTGGGTCAAGCATTGATATCTTCGGTCACTTCTTAATAATGGTTTATGGACCTTTCCTCCAGGAACTTGTCCAAACCTTCCTTAAACCCAGCTACACTAACAGCCTCCACTACATCCTCCGGTAACAAATTCCAGAGTTTGATTACACGTTGAGTGAAAAAATATTTTCTTTTATTAGTCTTAAATAGTTTACCCTGTAGCTTCATTGCATGTCCCCTAGTCTTTCTATATTCTGATAAGGTAAACAATCGATCTACGTTTACCCGTTCCACTCCGTTCATTAATTTATAGACTTCTGTCATATCTCCCCTCAGCCGTCTCTTTTCCAGGTTAAAGAGCCCTAACCTTTTTAGCCTTTCTTCATAGGAGTATCCTTCCATCCCCTTTACCATTTTGGTGGCTCTTCTCTGTATCTTTTCTAAAATCGCTATATCCTTTTTAAGATACGGTGACCAGAATTGCACACAATATTCAAGGTGCGGTCTCACCATGGAACGATATAGAGCCATTATAATATCTTTTGTTTTATTTTCCATTCCTTTCCTTATCATACCTAGCATTCTATTTGCTCTCTTGGCCGCCGCTGCACACTGGGCCGAGGGTTTTAACATGGTATCCACAATGACGCCTAAATCTTTTTCCTGGGTGGTGGTTCCTAATGTGGAACCTTGCATCGTGTAACCATAGTTTGGGTTGTTCTTCCCTAGGTGCATAACCTTGCACTTGTCCACATTAAATTTCATCTGCCATTTTGATGCCCAGTCTTCCAATTTATCAAGATCCTCTTGCAATTTTTCACAATCCTCTTGGGTTTTAACAACTTTAAATAGTTTTGTGTCATCTGCAAATTTGATAACCTCACTCGTTATTCCACTTTCCAGGTCATTTATGAATATGTAAAAAAGCAGCGGACCCAGCACAGATCCCTGGGGTACACCACTATTCACCTTTCTCCATTGGGAAAATTGGCCATTTAGCCCTACCCTCTGCTTTCTATCTTTTAACCAGTTCCTGATCCACAATAGTACACTGCCTCCTATCCCATGACTCTTTAGTTTTGCCAAAAGTCTCTGATGAGGGACCTTGTCAAAGGATTTCTGAAAGTCCAGATACACAATATCAACCGACTCACCTTTGTCCACCTGTTTATTCACTCCTTCAAAAAAACATAACAGATTAGTAAGACAAGATCTTCCTTGTCTAAAGCCATGTTGGCTGTCTACCATTAGGTTGTGACTATCTACATGCTGAGTAATTTTATTCTTTATGATGGTTTCTACCATTTTTCCCAGTACTGACGTCAGGCTCACCGGTCTGTAGTTTCCCGGATCACCCCTGGAACCCTTTTTAAAAATTGGTGTTACATTGGCGATCCTCCAATCTTCAGTTATTAGAGATGATTTTAATGATAGCTTACAGATTACTGATAGCAGTTCTGCAATCTCAAATTTCAGTTCTTTCAACACCCTTGGATGTATACCATCCGGCCCAGGTGATTTGCTACTCTTCAGTTTATCTAATAGTTGTAAGACATCTTCCCGATGTATCGATATTTCCTTCAATTCTTCTACACCTTTAAATACCACTTCAGTCATGGGTAACATCCCTACATCTTCCTCAGTAAAGACCGAAGCAAAGAATTCATTCAGTCTCTCCGCTATCGCCTTGTCGCCTCTTAGTGCTCCTTTAACCCCTTTATCATCTAATGGACCAACTGACTCTCTCACAGGTTTTTTGCTACGAAAGTACTTGAAAAGGTCTTTATTTCACGTTTTTGCTTCCGCAGCAAGCTTCTTCTCAAATTCTCTCTTTGCCTGCCTTATCAATGCCTTGCATTTGACTTGCCAGTGCTTGTGCTGTTTCCAGGTTTCGTCGTTTGGCTCTTTTTTCCATTTCCTGAAAGATGCTTTTTTGGCAACAACAGCCTCTCTGACCTCACCTTTAAACCATGCTGGCAGTTTTTTGGACTTCCTTCCACTTTTCTTAAGGCTTGGAATACAGCTGGTCTGGGCTTCCAAGATAGTATTTTTCAACAACACCCAAGCTTGATGTACGTCTTTAACCTTTGCAACTGCTCCTTTTAGTTTTTTCTTAACTGTTTTCCTCATTTTATCATAGTCTCCCTTTCGAAAGTTAAAAGGTAGTACTGTGGATTTCCTTACTATCCCTCCTCCACTAATTAAATCAAAGGCTATCATGCTTTGATCACTATTGCCAAGTGGCCCCAACACCCTTATCTCTTGCACTAGATCTGGTGTTCCACTAAGGACTAGGTCTAATATGGCTTCCCCTCTGGTCGGTTCATGAACCAGCTTCTCCAAGAAGCAGTCATTTATTTCATCTAGGAACTTTATCTCCCTAGCATGTCCTGACGTGACACTGACCCAGTCGATACCGGGGTAATTGAAATCACCCATTATTATTACTGCGCTGTAACTTTTGTTAGCTTCCTTGATTTCTTTGAGCATTTCATCATCCATTTGGTCATTCTGGCTAGGTGCTCGATAGTACACCCCCACTGCCATCGCCTTCCCCCTTTTATATGGAATTTCAATCCATATAGATTCTACAGCAGATTTTGTTTCCTGCAAAACTTTAATCCTTTCTGAGTCAATGCCCTCTCTAACATAGAGCGCAACCCCTCCACCAATTTGATCAGCTCTATCATTACGATATAGTTTGTACCCAGGTATCACAGTGTCCCACTGGTTGTCCTCCTTCCACCATGTCTCTGATATTCCAATCATATCTAACCTTTCATTTAGTGCTATATATTCTAACTCTCCCATCTTATTTTTTAGACTTCTAGCATTTGCATACAAGCATTTTAGAGAATGTATTTTATTCATGTTAATTTGGCTATTGTTAGACATGGGTAAATTGGGATCTTTAAGCTCTGTCTGCTCCATACTTGAGGGCATTTGGGCTACTTTACTCTTTTGTGGAACCTCTCTTGCCTGCTTGCCGTGTCCAGTCCTACCAGCTGTACATGGGCATGTACTTACGAGACCTGGCGAAAGAGATTGCCGGATTCTCTGCTGGCCTCTCCCGGGAAATTTGCAGAGGTTCCAGACTTTGTCCTCAGGAATCCGGGACTGCTCGAAGTTCATGTCCCGGGCGGCCTACGATGGCTTCGAGGCTTCGGCTCGTGTAGCGGCAGCCGGCATCGGAGCCCGACGCCAGGCATGGCTGCAGTCATCGGACCTCGAGCCCTGGGTGCAGGACAAGTTGGTCGATGTCCCTTGTCGAGGTGAAAACCTTTTTGGCAAACCCATGGCCGAGAAGGCGGCTGAGCTCGAAACTGAGCACCTGAGTAGAACAAGGCTGTCTAGGAAAACTTCTTCCCCTTCTCACAAAAAGAAGGGCTCGGGTAAAAAGCCCTTTTACCCGAGAAAGGCGGCTGCCTACAAACCTTTCCCTCAGTACCAGGCCTCCCCAGCTCCCCAGCAGGGTCAGCAGGCCAAGTGGCAGGGACATGGGCCCCGTAGGCAGAAGACCCCCAAGCCTCCGGCTCCTGCTCCTACTCAGCAGGGAGGGGTTTTTTGACTCCCACAGCATAGCCTTTCCACCTCTGCTGCCCCATTCCTGCACAGGAGGTCGTCTAGCCCTATTTGCCCAAAGGTGGCCACCCATTACAGGGGATGCTTGGGTTTTGAGCATAGTCCACAGAGGCTATATGCTCCATTTCCAGTAGTTGCCCCCTGCTTACTTCCCAGGAGAGCCTCTAAGGCCTCCTCTACACACAGACCTCCTCCTTCAAGAACTTCAAGGTCTGCTTCTGGACAAGGCAGTGGAGCCTGTACCTCCTCGCCTGCAGGGGCACGGTTTCTACTCCAGATACTTCCTCGTGCCAAAGAGAACTGGTGGCCTCAGGCCTATTCTAGACCTCAGGAACCTCAACAAGTTCTTGGAAAAAGAAAAGTTCAAGATGCTTACTCTTGGAACACTTCTGCCCTACCTCTAGCAGGGAGATTGGCTATGCTCCTTAGACCTCAAGGATGCGTACACTCACATCCTCATTCATCCAGACCACAGAAAGTACCTCAGGTTCATTGTGGGAGGAAACCATTACCAGTACAGAGTACTGCCTTTTGGCCTAACCTCCGCCTCTGGTCTTTACAAAGTGCCTGACTGTGGTTGTGGCCTACTTGAGGACTCAAGGTGTTTTTGTATTCCCCTATCTGGACGATTGGCTCATCAGGGGTCAGACTCACCACTTTGCACCCCTCCCAGAACCTGGAGTTCATAGGGGTGCAGCTAGAGACTCTGCAAGCAAGGGCTTACTTGCCAGAAGACAGGGCTCAAAGGCTCGTGGAGTTGGCATCCCGGTTTCTCAACATGCCAAGGGTTTCTGCCCGACTCTGTCTGCAGCTCCTAGGCCACATGGCATCGACAGTACATGTGCCCGCCTCCACATGCGGCCTTCACAGTGGTGCCTCAGAACTCAGTGAAAGCAAGCCACAGGGAGCCTATCAGACAAAGTACAGGTGTCCAAACCCTTCCTGACTTCCCTGCAGTGGTGGCAACACCCCCCCCCAACTTACTTCAGGGGGTGCCTTTTCAGGTGCCTGTCCCCACAGTGGTGTTGACGACGAATGCCTCCTTGCTGGGCTGGGGTGCACATTGTCTGGCACGGTGCACTCAAGGCCTGTGGTCTCCATGGGAGGCCGCGCAACAGATCAACCTACTAGAACTTCGGGCTATCCGTTTAGCCCTCAAGGCCTTTTCTCACAATCTGGCTCACCAGTCTGTTCTGGTTCAGACGGACAATCAAGTGGCCATGTTCTGTGTGAACAAACAGGGAGGCACTGGATCCAGGCCCCTGTATCAGGAGGCACAGGCCCTGTGTTCCTTTGCGCTCAAGCACAACATGTTTCTCAAAGCTGTGTATCTCCCTGGCCAGGAGAACTTCCTGGCAGACAGGTTAAGCAGGATTCTGCAGCCCCACGAGTGGCAACTGCACCCATTGGTGGTTCAGAAAATTTTCCTGAAATGGGGACTTCCATCCATGGATCTCTTTGCCAGTCCCCTGAATCACCAGTTACCCAGGTTCTGTTCCAGGCAACCGCACCCCCTGAGGTTAGCAGCGGATGCCTTCCTGATTTCTTGGTCCCAGGGCCTCCTATATGCGTTTCCTCTCACACCTCTGGTGGCCTGAACATTGTTCAAGATTCTAATGGACAAGGCCTCGGTACTTCTGGTAGCTCCTAGATGGCCGAGGCAGCCCTGGTTCCCACTTCTGCTTCAATTAGCGGTGGAGACACCACTATCTCTGGGATTTCAACCCGATCTTCTCTCTGAGGATCGGGGTTCCCTTCTGCACCCCAATCTCAAATCCCTCAATTTGATGACCTGGAGGCTGCAAGGGTAGTGTTGGCTCCCTGGGGCTTGCCTCAGGCAGTGGAAGAGGTGGTCTTGGCCTCTAGAAAGCAATCCACCAGGAAAACCTATGCCCTGAAGTGGAGAAGGTTCTCCTTGTGGTGTCAGCAATGCAAGGAAGATCCTTTCTCTTGCACTGTGCCAGTAGTGCTTCAGTACCTGCTGCACTTGTCCAATCAGGGTCTTAAGTCCAATTCGGTTCGGGTCCACCTCCCTGCTCTGGCAGCTCACCACTCACTGGTGGAAGGACACTCTTTGTCGGTTCACCTCTTGGTGTCCAGGTTTCTCAGAGGCTTGCTCTTGCTCAAGCCTCCTCTCCGTCCACCGGCCCCTGAATGGGAGTTGAATGTGGCCTTGCAACAACTGACTCGCCCACCTTTTGAGCCAATGGCTACATATCCTCTTCGCCTCCTTTCTTGGAAGACTCTATTCCTAGTGGCCCTGACCTCGGCCAGGCGTGTGAGTGAGCTTCAAGCCCTGGTCTGTGACAGGCCATACACTCGCTTCTATAGGAACAGGGTAGTCCTTAGGACTCATCCTAAGTTCCTCACAAAGGTTGTCTCCTCTTTCCATCTCACCCAGGAGGTGGTTCTTCCAACGTTCTTCCCTAGGCCCCATGCCAGCCGGGCTGAAGCAGTCCTGCATACCCTGGACTGTAGGAGGGCCTTATCCTTCTACCTTGAACGTACGCAGGGGCATAGGAGGGCTACTTAGCTCTTCGTATCTTTTGACCCTAATAACTTGGGGTTACCTGTCTCCAAGTGTACCTTGTCCATCTGAGTGGCTGACTGTATCACCTGGGCTTACAGGGCAGCTGACCTTCCCTTGCAGGGTCGGGTCACGGCCCACTGTGTCAGGGCAGTGGCTGCCTCAGTAGCTCATCTCCGCTCTGTACCGTTGGCAGACATCTGCAGGGCTGCAACTTGGCCCTCAAGCCAAACCTTTGTGGCCCATTACTGCCTGGAGAGGGAGTCCCGTAGGGTCAGTGCTTTCGGTCAGGCAGTGCTCCAGAATCTCTTTGAGGTTTAGGCAACTCCTACCCTCCAGCCCTCTGGTTGGGCTACTGGTGGGGGTATGTTTCAGTGAAATCCTTTCTCTGATGCTGCGGCTAGAGGGAGCTCATTTTTCAGCTCTGGATCCCCGGTAGCCTGAAGCTGGGGAGTCCCATAAGTGAGGACTGACTTCCTGCTTGGTCCTGGAGAAAGAGTAGTTACTCACCTGTAACAGATGTTCTCCAGGAGCAGCAGGAATTAGTCCTCACAACCCTCCCTCCTCCCCTGGGAGTTGCAGTTGTACATAGTTCATTTTTACATTTTTGTGTGCTGTTTTTTAGCTATGTCATTGGACTGAGCAAGATGGCACCTTTAGGCGGGAAGGGGCCCGCGCATGCGTGCAGTATTCCCAAAGGCTTTCTTAGAAAGCTGGGGAAATGCTCCGTACGGGGGCTCCATCGGCGTTGATGTCACCCATATGTGAGGACTGATTCCTGCTGCTCCTGGAGAACACCTGTTACAGGTGAGTAACTATTCTAGGCAGGCAAGGGAAGGGGCGGGGAGGAACATGCGGTTGGCATGGATGGATTGGAGTGAACGTTGGGGAGTGTGAAGGTGAACCATATTGGAGAGGTACTGGGGGACACCGGTGTGAATGGCTTTATGGATGAAGGTGAGTATCTTAAACTGGATCCTGTAGGACACAGGAAGCCAGTGGAGACGGATGAGAAGGGAAGTGATGTGGTCAAAACGGGTATCGTGTGTGTGGATCCGAGCTGCAGTATTTTGAATGAGCTAAAGCCTGCACAGTTGATACTGGGGGAGTCCGGCAAGAGAGATGTTACAATAGTCTAAACGATACATGACAAGGGAGATGAGCAGAGTTGTCAGGGCAGAAAGAGGGAGAAAAGGATGGACAGCACGGATTTGCCTTAGAGAGCCAAAGGATCATTGAATCACGGAAGAAATATGTTCCTGAAATGACAGAGCAGAGTTCAAAGTGACACCGAGGTAGCGGAGGGAAGAGACGACAGGAATGGGGGAGGAGGAGAGCAAGGGAGTGATAGTGGGAATAGGGCTGCCGAAGGTGAACCATATGGCCAAGGTTTTGGAAAGGTTGACGTGAAGGTAATTAGTGGACATCCATGAAACAATGGAGGAAAGACAAGAATTAAGTGAGGTGTTTGAGACAGGGTCTCCTAAGCTGCTGTTCTCGCTGACAGTGTTTTGCTGATGCAGCCTAAAACATAGTGATGATACATAAATGCTTATGCAAACTAGACCACATATACTAGTCTTTGTCATGCTGAGAACACTGCAAAGTAATCTCATTGCACTCTAATGTATTATAAAATCAAGTAAATATTAGCATGTTTGTCATGAAATACTTTGCATCATGCCTTACTTGGCAGTATAACACTGCCTCAGTTATTCTTGCATTGGTCATCTTTAAAAACCCTCATTAAAATGCTAAGTATGGACCCTTACCAACCTCACAACAACCTAAACTAACTCTGCAATTCCCCAAAGGATACATGCTATTGCTGAGCGACAAAACTATACTCCTCTAATGACTATGGCTTTCTGGCTACGGCATTTCTCACAGCAGCTCCCTACATGTGGCTACACTTGTCCCATCCAATGTCAACTATCTGTCTTGACTTATGTCAGTCTATATACATCTGCTATCTGTGGGACAACCCTACCTGCCTTCCCATAGTCTGCATTGTGGCAGTGCTCCCCTGATCAGGTCTATGTGGGCATGGGAGGGGGGATTCCTGCGCCATTATACCAAGTAGTAAGCCTCCAGATATATCATCACTCTAGCAAATCGCATAGATCCTGGACTGAATAAGGATATAGGCCTCATGGCACAATCTGGGGAATGCTGGCCCAACATCAGTTATGTCTCCCAGTGCCTGACACAGCTGATGTATTCCTGCCCTATCATACTAGTACCTAGCGACACTGAAGTAATCCGTAAGGTCCAGGTACTGGCCAGGCATTCATGATCTTCCTGAATTGTAGATCAGCAAACCAGATCTTCCCATTCAGCCATCAAACCACACACACTTTCATGTGCAGTCACAGAAGGCATAATTCTGCCAAACCTATAAATAAAAGCTGGTATACCATAATAGAAATATAGAAACATGACGACAGAAAAAGACCACATGGCCTATCTAGTCTGGCCTTCCATATCAACCACTACAACAGTCCCCTTTTTTTCTTTTAGAGGTCCTCTGTGTTTGTCCCATACTTCTTTGAATTCAGATACTGTCCTCATCTCTACCACCTCCACTGGGAGACTATTCCACGGATCCACCACTCTTTCCATAAAGAAATATTTCTGCATATCACTCCTGAAACTATCCCCTTTCACCCTCATCCCATGTCCCCTCGTAGCAGAGCTTGTTTTCAGTCAAAAGAGGCTCTCCCCTGTACATTTGTGCCACAGAGGTATTTAAACATCTCAATCATATCACCTCTATCCCACCTTTCCTCTAAGGTGTACATATTAAGATCCTTAAGTCTGTCCTCATATGCTTTATAATGAAGACCACTAACCATTTTAGTAGCCACCCTCTGTACTGACTCAAGCCTGTTTATATCCTTTTGAATGTGTGGTCTCCAGAATTGCACACAAAACTCTAAATGAGGTCACACCAAAGACACATACAGAGGCATTATCACCTCCTTTCTTCTGCTGGCCATTCCTCTCCCTAGGCACACAAGCATCCTTCTAGCTTTTGCCGTCGCCTTTTCTACCTGTTTAGCTACTTTAAGATCATCAGACACAATCATGCCTAAGTCCCGCTCTTCTTTAGTGGACAAAAGTACTACACCCCCTATACTATATTGCTCACTTGGATTGCTGCAGCCCAAATGCATGACCTTGCATTTTTTAACATTAAATCTCAGCTGCCAAATTCTAGACCATTCTTTAAGCTTAGCTAGATCCCTCCTCATGTTATCTACACCTTCCTGGTTGTCTACTCTATTGCAGATTTTGGTATCATCCGCAAAGAGGCAAACCTTACCTGACAGCCCTTCCACTATATCACTAACAAAGATGTTAAAAAGATAGCATGAAGTTTCTGAACTACAAATATGATTTCCCTTTCTCACTCAAACAAGATTCTTTTCCTAACTCACTCACATACAATTCTTACATCAACATTCCCATATTTCATAATACTGAAATTGTTAGAGCCCCCTTCCTTTAAGGGTAGATACTATTGACTCCTTAGTTTACAGGATTCCCCACACCTCTGATTTCTGTTCTTTATAACTGCATCTTGTGGTGTTTTTCCAGGCTTCAGTCACACCAGTTTAAGACATACTTTTCACAACCTTTATACAATTTGAGACAAATTGTAGAACCGTTGAGCATCCAGCTCCCGGAGTCCTCCACTTTGTCCTTTGCTCGGTTAGGTCCTCAGGTTGTCCAGTATCCAACATTCAGCAATTAGCATACAGTAGTCCATGTCCAATACCCAACTCCAGAAGGCAGATGAAGATCCTCTCCAAAACACTATGGCTTCCTGGCTATGAAATCCTTATTTGAGATCCCCTGTGTGTATTTAGGGTGAGTTCTGGAGTTTCCCAGGGATAGTCCCCTTTCTTCTCCAACAAGGTTCTGACACCTATTAATCCTCTCTCTCAAGGGTTCTTGGGGGTGGATCCCCCCCCCCTCTGTTTGGGAGAAAACCCCAGGAGAGTTCCAAGATCCTTCACTCTATGCAAATTGTTTATAAATGTGTCTTGATCCAGGATCCAACCCTCCCAGGCTTTCTGGTCTCCGGTTCTCAAACACTCAAGGATTTTATCATTACAATTACTCAGATGGGTCAGACCATGCTATGCTCTGACCCTACTTGCCACCACCCACCTAGCCGTCCCTGGCCAACTACAACCGCCTGCTAGCAGGTAATAAGTGATTCTCTCCAATCAGAATGGGAGCTGGGCACTGCTTATACCCAGGTGGTTACCTTAAACCAAGGGTTCTGACAGATTTTCCATAATAGACAATACACCCTATCACACCCCCCCCCCCTCCTCTTCCAAGCGATCCTACCTGGGATCTCTTACCCTGATTCCCCCCTTCCTTCCAGAACAGGAAGTTGGTGTTGAGGTGAACCCTCCCTCTCCTATGGACCAGAACCTGTATGTCTCGAGGGACAGTACCACCGCATCAGCCACGAGTTAGAATTTTTTATTAACCCTAGCTATTTCAATAGTGCATGGTCAGTTGCCATGATAAAGGACCTGCCCAGCAAATAGTAGTTTAAGGAGTCAGCGGCCCATTTGATTGTCAAACATTCTTTCTCTGTGGTGGAATACCTTATTTCTGCATTAGTATGCTTACAGCTAAGTTACATTATGGGGTGTTTCTCTCCCATTGCTACCTGGACTCACCACTGCCCCACCAGAAGCGTCTATTTGCAAAATTAATTCTTGGTGGAATTCTTTAAGACCGGTTCTTTGCCACAGCTCCATTTAAAAACCCTGACTGAGTTAATTGGGCTTATTTTGTACATGCAGGCCGGGCTAAACCGCAGTCCCATCCTGCACATACAGGATTGATTGCGATTCTGATACCGCGGGGCTAGACATGCCCTGCGGGATCAGAATCTCGACGCCCTCTGTACGTCCAATTCAGACCGGACATACAGAGGGTTCTATGTCCAGGATGGAATCAGGCTGTAAATGTATAAGGAGACATAATTTTTGGCAAATGATTTACATTTCCAGAGACCAGTTATGTTATGTCGTGTTACCTGTAGTCACTGGAACCAAGGAAAATCTTGTTCTCTCATATCTGTAGGACAACAACAATTGTCCTACAGATATGAGAGAACAAGATTTTAATGGTGACTGTTCTCAGTAAGATTTAATCAGAGAGAAAAAAGTATTTGTAGTAATGAGAGCTAAAAGAGCTTTATACCAGCTATGATCTCTCTTATCCCCCAATGAAGGCCACACCAAGCAAGAAAAAAAGTCACTGAGAGAGATCAGAAAAACTGCAGAAATTTATTGATGCTGTGAAAAGCACAGGAATGGTTGTCCTTCCCTAACTAATTATTCAAAAATATCTGATGTAAGCTTTTAGAAAAGATGTGGCGTCGTACAGATGGGAATTGTTGGGGCAAGTGTGCATATCACTGTGTTTGAATGTGTGTTCCTTTGTCAAATGATACAGCAAATAAGTGGTGAGGTTGGTGTTAAAATCTGAAAAGGTGATTGCACAAATTATGCTTGGACTCCAAATTGTGAGTTGGTGATCCTGTGATACAGAGGTGAAGGTGACAGTGCACTTTCTATGCCTGAGAAGAGAAGGAATGAAAGGTAACCTCAGGAAGTTCACTGAACTGCTGCAATCATTTTTGTGTTCGGAACGTGTAACAAGCATGATCTTTGTATTGCTTGTTAGTTCGGCGGGCTATAGAGACTAATGAAGACAGCATACTTGCATGCTAACCTTAGCTTTGTAAATTAAAAATATATGCTTAAAAAAAGATGGGCAAGGATTAAGTGAATGAGGCAATGAGCAGTTTGCAGTCTTCTGAGAATGAGAATTAATGAGAATTTGGAGTTTGTGGTGTTTGTTGAGGTAAGTTAAAAATTTGCATTTTTGTCACTAAAATAACCATACTGATGTTTATCTACTGAAACTTTAAATTTGTTGTTATCCTCCTTATGTAAACTTCTAAGTTAAGGGAAATGGAGCTGTGTATGAACAGCTAAAGGAGACCATTTTCATGATTAATAATAAATATGTGAATAGGCGAGGTCCTGTATGTAGGAGATAAGTGTATCCAAGCTGATTGCAAATATACTTAGTCCATGATAAAGAACATTGCTGTGCAGTAACTGAATAGGGCAGTAACTGTATAATTTCAGTCCTCAAGGGTTGCAAGCAGGTCAGGTTTTCAGGATATCCCTTCTGAATATGCATGAGATAAATTTGCATACAATGAGATAGTAGGCATGCAGCTCTATCTAAGAGTCAAAAAAGAGCAAAGAGTATAAACCAAGAGTTCTTTATTTAAGAAACACCCCAACACGGCCATATTATGGCATAGCTGCCTTCCTCAGGGGGCTTTCAAAGGCAAAACATAAAATTAAAATCAATAGCACACAAATAAAGCAAAACATCATGATCAAATTAACATCAAACTAAAAGATGCTCTTTGGACCATATTGGAAACCATATCTACTAAATATGAACATAAAAAGCAATGCATAAATCATAAAATGATAAAAGCGTGGTTAAAAGCATCTATAAATAGTAGAGTAAAACATAGGAGATTATAGGGCAATAATAAAGAATAACTAGAACATATAAAATGTACATCAATAGATTTCTCACATGGGAAAGTGTAACATAGCTTAAAAAGGAGGGAAGGTATTTTGTTAAAGCAGGATGAATATATATACAGTAAGGTCCACTCCCCATCGCAGACCTAGGGAGATCAAATGAATAATTCAAACGCAGAAACACACTTTATGTACAAAAGACAACGGCAACTAAGTATCCACAGACTATGCGGTATTACGATCTGCTTTTCAGAGAGAGACACAAATGTTAATCAAAGCCACATAAAGTACAAGGGGGAGGGTGGGAAACATAAGGACATGCTAAATAAAATAAATAAAAGAACCATGCTATTGAAAACATCAGGGTTATACATGATCTGGGCAATGGATTTAGAAACCATATTTTTTCTATAGACAGAGGAGCTGATGGCAAAAAGTGGGGTAGACCGTGTCTGTCAAATAAATAGCGAGTATCAGCATATTTAATGATATCCAGACCTTTGTTAATAATCTTAAAAACCAATATTAAACCCGATTTAGCAAAATCTTGCTCAAAGGACAAAGAGCAGAGAACGCCGGGGATACTTGCCTCAATGAGTAGCTTAGCTGTCGTGCACATTAGGCAATAGTCACTGTCAGAAGAACGCCATTTAAAAACCCTTTTGACACCAAGATACCTCTCTTAAGGCAGTTCCATGGTACGGTAACCAACTAAAAAGACACAAAATGCAAATAAAATCACAGAACTGATGACAATTAAAATCAAAAATGAGTGTGAGAAATCTATTGATGTACATTTTATATGTTCTAGTTATTCCTTTATATTATCCTATAACCTCCTGTGTTTTACTCTGCCATTTCTACATGCTTTTAGCTACACTTTTATCATTTTATGATTTATGCATTGTGTTTTATGGTCATATTTAGTAGATATGGTTTCCAATATGGTCCAAAGAGCATTTTATAGTTTGATGTTAATTTGATTATGATGTTTTGCTTTATTTATGTGTTATTGATTTTAATTTTATGTTTTGCCTTAGAGATCCTCCTGAGGAAGGCAGCAATGCTGAAACACGGCTTTGTTGGGCTGTTTCTTAAATAAAGGATTCTTGGTTTTCACTCCTTGCTCTTTTTGGCTCATTTCTTTTTTGGAAGGGGTGATGCTCCCTTGTGGACCCTTGTGCAGCGCTATCTAATGCATATTCATTAGGGATATCCTGTAAACCCAGCCTGTTTGCGGAACTCCTGGACTGAACTTGTGCACCCCTGGTATAAGGACATGCTGGGAATACCCATCAGCATACAGCCTTTGAACTTACTAGACATTTATTTTTGCATTTAATAAAAGGTGAGGGTAATTTTATAAGGACATGCCTATTTAAGCATGAAAGTGTTGCCTACTTAGTTCTATTTTATAAAGAAAAGTAGGCACCTACCTTTCTTTATAAAACACTAGAGATCATGTGTATTTGTCAAGTCTGTTTGTAAGTTATAAAATAATATAATCTACACATACTTGTATGCTTCACCCATGCTTTGTCTCAACTCCACTCATGTGGGTTCGCAACAGCAAAGTAAGCACCATCAAATCAACATGCATACTTCTACACTTGGTACTATTTTATAAGAGGTCATTTATGCACATATGTGTGCAGTTACATGTGTAAAGGACAAAAATAGCCCTTTAGGGCACATTCTTTGCACCTAAAATTACATGCCATCTTATAAGATTATGCTCCAGTTAGTGCAATGGTTTACCACACTTTACTAAGCAAACCCCATTGTTGTACAGTTGGGTGCAAAATTTTAGGACATCCTGGTCAGATTATATGTTTCAATGAATCCTTAAATGAACAGAAGCTGACACAACCTCTGCACAGTACAAAGTTAAACAAGATATCTTTATGCTGATTTTAATACCTAATAATCCTTTTTTATTTGCAGTTTTTTAATACATTCAAAACAAAAAAAATGACTATGACAAGTTCAGAATTTGTACACCCTTTCAATCAATACTTTGTAATACCTCCTTTGGCAGAAATGAAGCTTCCAAATGTTTCCTGTAGGCAGCTAAGAGGCTGTGGTGTTGCCTCATACATGCCCATAATGTGCAAATCCATGATGCATTAGGACAACAGCACAACGTTAACTGACTGAAGCATGGAAAACATGTTCTTGGCAGTTACTGTTGTGCATGCGGCACTGCCACGGCACAACAAAAGAGACAGTGTACTCTATGCTACCTATGGAGGTGGTGGTGAGTGCACCCGCGCTACTAGCCTGCTGTTCAGGTAGCATGGGTGCACTGCCTGTCTATCACTCCCCACCCCCTCTCTGCCCCTAAACTTCCCACTAGCAACCCTAACATGCCATGGATCGTTAGCACCAAAATCCAGTGGTGCTCTCATGGTCAACGTGTGTCCAATACACACCTTTAGCACATGCCAGACCCGCTTTGACAGCTAGCACTCTTTGGTAAAAAAAAAACCTCCAAAAGATCTTTCTATTCTTGCTTATGCAATTCTTTCCCACTTTTTCTTTCAGAACTTTTCTAGCTCAGAAATATTCTTAGGTATCTTTGTATGCACTGCAAGTTTGAATTATGCTCATAGATTCACAATAATATTCAAATCTGAGGACTGTGAATACCATCACAGGACCTTAATCCTTCCTTCATGTAAGTACTCGTACTTTATGATTGATTTTGAGGTGTATTTGGGATTATTGTTTTGCTGAAATATGCAACTTCTTTTTAGCTTCAATGTCTTCATAAAGTATGGGGGCATCAACTTCTAGGATAGTTGACTTTTATTTGAATCTATTTGTCCTTCTGCCCACATTATATTTCCTGTGCCATTGGCCGACACACAACCTCGGAGTATAATTTATTTATTTACATTCTCTTATATACCGTGCTATTCTGCATCAGTGTGGTTTACATTGAACAAACTGAAATTACATTGAACAGGGCATTATAACTTGGAGATAACTAATTTATAGGGAACATGGGCTATGGAGGGTTAAGTAGCTTGCCCAAGACCACAAGGAGCACCTGTGGGACTAGAAACCCCAGTCCTTCCGGCCCAAGGTTGCTGTCCTCTAGTGGGATTTGAACCCCTGACCTTCCAGCCTGAAGTACCTTGCCCCAACCACTAGGCCACTCCTCCACTCCAATAAGCACTCTTATCTGCTACTACTACTACTTGCCATTTGTATAGCGCTACAAGGCATTCGCAGCACTGTACAGACACATGTAAAAGACGGTTCCTTCTCATCATACCTTACAATCTAGTCAAGACAGACAACAGCTGGGGGACAATCTGTAATGGTTGACAGGGTGTTCTTTTTTTCAAATGCTTCACTTTTTTTTTCTTCAAATGTGTCTGCTGTGGTTGTGATCAAATAGTTCAATTTTTATTTCATCATTCCAAACATTTGTTCCTTATCGGTCATCCAGTTTAGTCCTCCACCACTGGGTAGTGCACCTCCTCCTGCAGCTTGGAGACTGGGCATGTCCAAAAACGTGACATCACTGCATGTAGTCCACCGGCTCTCCCATCAACCAGTGTGTCCAGTCTCCATGCAGCATGAGGACGTAGTGAACCTAGTGCTGGGCTCACTTTAGGGAATAATTGAGGAGCATTAGAGTAGCAGTCCCTTGGTTTTGGGTTTGATTTGAGGGTTATTTGTTGGTTTTGGTTTATTTTGTGATCTGTATCTTTAAAATAACAAAAAAAAAACAAAACGGGAGATAAACCTTTCTTCTGCCGGTCCCTGTTTGATCTCTCCTAACTTAAGCGCTGTCACTTTGCTCACAGCTCCGATCTCTCCCCCTTGCAAGTGTGGGGGAGAGCTCAGTTATTCTCAGCGAGACGCTTGGATGCACACTGCCGATCAAACGCCCCGAGCCAGTAGGGAAGGACTGCTGGTTAGTGGGTAGCTCGTCCGGCGGCTCCTCGCTCGTTTCAGGCTGAGCGGAGCCACGTGGGCTGGAGCCCCGGATTGCGGCAAACAGCATTTGAGCAGCGATCCCAGGTAGGCGGGGGGCTGAGCAGTGGGAAGTCTAAGGCCGAGAGCCTGGACTGTGAAGCATCGCAGGATGTTTTGGCGCCATTCTTCTGCTTCTGTCAGCGGTGGCCATTTTGGCCTTGTGGTAGCCGCGTGCAGACAGCAAGCGAGTGTGAGCACATCACATATAGGTTAGGCAGTCAGCGTTTTCGGTCAGCCCGTTGTAGATTGGCTTTCTTTAGTTTCTTTATTGGCGTTTGGGGGCTCTGTTGGGCAGGAGTCCGTTTTTGCTTTGGCCCTAGATTCCTGCTGTTCCCGGAGATCACCTGTTACAGGTGAGTAACTATGCTTCACTGGAGGTATTTAGTGCATGCTAAACCCCGTGGTAACCACTTTCCGGACTTTAGTAAAAGGGCTCTTTTGAACTATCTATAATTTTATCCTCAATTTCACTGGCAAACCAATGTAGAAAGCATTACAATAATCCAAGGTACTGAGTTATCAACATTTGGGCTACTGTATATAAAGCTGACTTCCCCAAATAGGGTTTCAGCTATTGAATAAATGGAATTACGCATTAAATCTGCAGAAAGATGTAATATTTACCTATGCCAATCATTTGTACCATGTAGAGGTTGTGTCAGCTTCTCTTCACTTAAGGAAAGATATAGTTTGACCAGAAGTGCCACGCTATAAAAAAAAAAAAGATACATGCTGATACTGTCAGTTTTTTTCCTTCTACCACTTCCTTAGATAAAAAAAACAAATAAGTGTCAAGAGGCAAAAATACCCAAATACGTTTTTAAATGAGAACATTTTTAAACCACCCTGTTACAGCTCAGATTTTATCAAAACTTTAATTTGCATGGCATTGGAAAACGTTTGATAAACTGGGATCAATTTGTCACATATAAATGAGATGCCTTTTTGTTTTGTTTTTAAGGGTTTTATTAGAATGTTTAGTGTTGGTTATTTGATCCAGTGCTGTCTTCGAATCCCGTCAGCATTCAGGCATCTGTTTACAAAACCTTCTCGGCTGCTATCTCTTTTCTACAACAAAGAAAACTTCCAGCTTGGTGCTTTTCTGGGATCTTTTGTCAGTATTTACAAGGTAGGTTATTTTTTTGGGGTTATTTTTAATTTTCTGTGAGCTTTACAGAGAATCAACATATGCAAAAAAAAATCCAGGAGGGAGGCAGTAAAGAAAAAGAAGCAATTGAAAGAAAAAGAGGTACCCTTTTACAAAATGCTGCTAACCAGTTTAAGCGCTTTGTAGCGTGCAGCAACTGGCTACCATGAATATTAACACATGGGCATGCCAGCTACACAGGGCCAGCCCGTCCATTGAGCAAGAATGTTGTTTGCACAGGGCCCACATTTCAGGGGGCCACGTGCAAACAACATTCTGCCCATCAGCCCAGGAAAACTTTAAAAGAAAAAACTAACTTACTGCTGCTGCTGCCGCTGCCACTGCCACCCTGGCAGCGGCAGAATCAAGTGTCTTCCACGGGGCCCCCACCCGCCCAACAGAGCTCTCCCTCCTGTCCAGCAGAGCCCTCCCTCGATTACTCTCCTCGGCGCGGTTTTCAAAGCCGCGAAGGGGACTCTTTCCCTCTCGCAGCTCTGTTAAGCCCGCTGGGGCTGATGGGAACAGGCATTTTCTGTTTCCCAACAGCCCCGGCTGACTTAACAGAACCGCGAGAGGGAAAACCTCCCTTCGCGGCTCTGAAAGCCGCGCCGAGGAGAGTGATAGAGGGAGGGCTCTGCCGGACAGGAGGGAGGGCTCTGTTGAGCGGGCGGGAGCCCCGCGGGAGACACTTGATTCTGCCGCTGCCAGGGCGGCAGCAGCAGCAGCAAGTTAGTTTTTTCTTTTAAAGTTTCCCTGGGCTGATTGGGGGGGGGGGTAGGACTGGTAATGGGCTGATGGGGGGTTAGAACTGGTAATGGGCTATGGGGGTGGTGGCTAGGACTGGAAAAGGGCTGATGGGGGGTTAGGACTGCTAATGGGCTATGGGGGTGGGGGCTAGGACTGGAAATGGGATGATGGGGGGGTTAGGACTGGCAATGGGCTATGGGGGGACTAGGACTGGAAATGGGCTGATGGGTTAGGACTGGTAATGGGCTATGGGGGAGGCTAAGACTGGAAATGGGCTGATGGGGAGTTAGGACTGGAGGTGGGCTGATTGGGGGGTTAGGACTGGTAATGGGCTATGGGGGGCTAGGACTGGAAATGGGCTGATGGGGGGGTTAGGACTGGTAATGGGCTATGGGGGGGCTAGCACTGGAAATGGGCTGATGGGGGGGGGTTAGCAGGGGTAATGGGCTATGGGGGGAGTTAGGACTGGTAATGGACTATGGGGGAGGCTAAGACTGGAAGTGGGATGATGGGGGGGTTAGGACTGGAGGTGGGCTGATGGGGGTTTTGGACTGGTAATGGGCTATGGGGGGCTAGGCCTGGAAATTGGTTGATGGGGGGGTTAGGACTGGTAATGGGCTATGGGAGGGCTAGGACTGGAAATGGGCTGATGGGGGATTAGTACTGGTAATGGGCTATGGGGGGGCTAAGACTGGAAATGGGCTGACGGGGGGCTAGGACTGGAAATGGGCTGATGGAGGTGCTAGGATAGGACTGGAAATGTGCTGTTGGGGGATGCTGAGATTGGAAATGAGCTGTGAGGGGAGGGAGCTAGGACTGGAAATGGGCTGATGGGGGGGTAGGACTGGTAATGGGCTATGGGGGGGCTAAGACTGAAAATGGGGTGATGGAGGGTTAGGAATGGAAGTGGGCTGATGGGGGGCTTAGGACTGGTAATGGGCTATGGGGGGGCTAGGACTGGTAATGGGCTGAGTGGAAGGGGGACTTGAACTGCAAATAGCTGATGGGGAGGGGGGCTTGGAATGGAAATGGGCTGAGTGGAATGGGGCTTGAACTGCAAATAGCTGATGGGGAGGGGGCTTGGAATGAAAATGGGCTGTGAGGGGGGAGCTAGGACTGGAAATGGGCTGTTGGGGGGTGCTGAGATTGGAAATGGGCTGTGATGGGGGCTTGGAATGAAATGGACTCATGGATGGACTAGAACTGGAAGTAGGCTCATTGGGGCTTGGATTGGGTATGGACTGAGTGGAGGGGAGCTAGGATTTGACATGGGCTGATGGTGGGGCTAGGAAAGGACTAGAAATTGGCTGATGGGGGGCTGGGATTGGAGATGAGCTGATGGAAGGACTCAGATAGGACTGGAAATTGATGGGGGAGCAAGGACTGGAAATGGGCTGATGGTGGGGCTAGGATAGGACTGGAAGTGGGCTGATGGGGGGCTAGGACTGGAAATGGGCTGATGCGGGGACTAGAAGGGAGCGGATGCTGGGTGGGGCTGGAACTAGAAGGGAGCTGATGTTGGGGGAGGATTAGAATGGGTTGTGGCTGGGAGAGTGAAATGGAGAGGGGAAAAGTATTTTGTATGGGAGGGAAGAAAAATCTTCAATTGGCCGGGTATTGGGAGAGTAAGTGGGGATTGAGGATAGAGGGGTAAAATTTGAGTGGATGAAATAGGAATGAGGAAAGAGCAAAAGGAGAAAGATTAGTATGTTAAAGCAGATGTAGAGAGAGAATGGAAAAAAACTAGAAGAGAGAAGAAAGGACAAATGGACAGCAGATGATGGAGAGTTAGCAGAAGACACAAAGAAACCAGAAGAAAGTGGCTGGAGCAATTGCAACTGAAAAAAAAATGCACAAAAGGTAGAAAAATATCTCTTTATTTTGAATTTATTAACTGTAATATGTCAGCTCTGGGAAATGTGAATCATTAACATCTGCGCTTTATTTAGTACAAGAAGAAATTAATTTATAGTTTTATTTCTATAGTGTTGTACATTCCAAGTTTGGCTTTTGGGGTTCCCAGTTTAATTATTGTCTTCCTGTTTCTAAATTCTGATTCCTTGTTTGGTGATGGTCTATGTCAGTGATGGCTAACCTTTTTGAGCCCGAGTGCCCAAACTGCCGCACAAAACCAAAGAATTTCCTCAAAGTGCCAGCACGTCATTTGCATAAGTGGTCTTATTTGCATAAATATTTGCATAATGTTACCATACACTAACTTTTAGTAAACATGTCTCTTAATGAGTGTATGGATAAAGAAAGACTAAAAGATTTCTACATTACTATAATCCAGTGCCAACCGCCAGGCACATTAGGAACTACTACAAACGCTGCCCATTTAGAACCCATAGCAAACCCGCCGTATCCTGACAGCATTACCAGGACTCACAAAGCACCATACCCTACCTATCAAAAGGCAACACTGCAAATATTAAACCAATACATTTCAGTGAATACTGGGGAAAGAGAACAAGTGGCAACGTCAAATAGGAATTTCCTCTTGTACCAAACAAAGCGCAGATGTTAATGATGCACATTTCCCAGAGCTGACATATTCCAGTTAATAAATTCAAAATAAAGAGATATCGTTCTACCTTTTGTGCATTTTTTTTCAGTTGCAATTGGTCCAGCCATTTTCTTCTGGTTTCTTCATGTTTTCTGCTAACTCTCCATCGTCTGCTGTCCATTTGTCCTTTCTTCTCTCTTCTAGTTTTTTTTCCATTCTCTCTCTCTCTACATCTGCTTTAACATACTAATCTTTCTCCTTTTGCTCTTTCCTCATTTCTATTTCATCCACACAAATTTTACCCCTCCATCCTCAATCCCCAATTACTCTCCCAATACCTGGCCAATTGTAGATTTTTCATCCCTCCTACACAAAATATTTTTCCCCTCTCCATTTTACTCTCCCAGCCCCATCCCATTCTAATCCTCCCCCAACATCAGCTCCCTTCTAGTTCCAGTCTCACCCAGCATCCATTCCCTTCTTCAAGCCCCCCACTTCCCCTCAGCCCATTTCCATTCCAAGCCCCGTCCCCATCAGCTATTTGCAGTTCAAGCCCCCCACTTCCCCTCAGCCCATTTCCATTCCAAGCCCCATCCCCAACAGCTATTTGCAGTTCAAGCCCCCTTCCACTCAGCCCATTTCCAGTCCTAGCAACCCCCCAACCCATTACCAGTCCTAGCCCCCCATAGCTCACTCCCAGTCCTAATCCCACCAGCCCATTTCCAGTCCTAACCTCCCCATCAGCCCACTCCCAGTCCTAATCCCCCATCACTCAATTTTTAGTTTAAGCCCCCCCAGCGCCTATCACCACTCCTAACCCCCCCCAGTGCCCATCACCACTCCTACCCCCCCAGCCCAGCGCCCATCACCACTCCTAACCCCCCCAGCCAGCCCAGTGCCCATCACCACCCCTAACCCCCCCCAGCCAGCCCAGTGTCCATCACCACTCCTAACCCCCCAGCCCAGTGCCCATCACCACTCCTAACCCCCCCACCCCAGCCCATCACTACTCCTAACACCCCCCAGCCCAGCCCATCACTACTCCTAACCCCCCCCAGCCCAGCCCAGCCAATCACCACTCCTAACCCCCCCCCAGCCCAGCCCAGCCCATCACCACTCCTAACCCCCCCCAGCCCAGCCCAGCCCATCACCACTCCTAACCCCCCCCCAGCCCAGCCCAGCCCATCACCACTCCTAAGCCCCCCAGCCCAGCCCAGCACCACTCCTAACCCCCACCCCCCCCCCAGCCCAGCCCAGGGAAAATTAAAAAAAAAAAGAAAACCTGTTTGCTGCCGCTGTCGGGGCCGCCGCGGCACAAACCAGCGTGCCCCGGGGCCCCCCGGTACCCCCCGGCAGAGCCTGTACTCCCCGTAGCAGCTCTCACTTCGGAGCTGCAGTCCACGCGCCGGCTTGCAGAGCGCGAGGGAAGAGTTCCCTCGCTGCTCTGTTAAGCCCGCGGGGGCTGATGGGAAGTTCCCATCAGCCCCCGCGGGCTTAACAGAGTCGCGAAAGGGAAACTCTTCCCTTCGCGCTCTGCAAGCCGGCGAGTCTGACTGCAGCTCCAAAGAGAGAGCTGCTACGGGGAGGACAGGCTCTGCCGGTGGGTACAGGGGGGCCCCGCGGCACGCTCGATTCTGCCGCGGCGGCCCCGACAACGGCAGCAGACAGGGTTGTTGTTTTTTTTTCGATGGCGGACCTTCCCGCGTGCCAGCTGCAAGGCCTTCGCGTGCCACAGCTGGCACGCGTGCCATAGGTTCGCCATCGCTGGTCTATGTTCTGCATGTGTAACTGAGCTGAGGTATTCTGTTTATGTAATTCCTATTTGACATTGCCACTTGTTCTCTTTCCCCAGTAGGTCATGTAATGTTATTCTCTGAAATGTATTGGTTTAATATTTGCAGTGTTGCCTTTTGATAGGTAGGGTCTGGTGCTTTATGAGTCCTGGTAGTGCTGCTATGATACGGCGGGTCTGCTATGGGTTCTAAATAGGCAGTGTTTGTAGTAGTTCCTAATGTGCCTGGCGGTTAGCACTGGATTATAGTAATGTAGAAATCTTTTAGTCTTTCTTTATCCATACGCTCATTAAGAGGCATGTTTACTAAAAGTTAGTGTGTGGTAACATTATGCAAATGAGGCCCCGCACCACCCTTGGGCCGCCCCTGCAGCTACCAGCTGCCAAAACTCACTTGACCTGGCAATCGCGCACTAATGCGGAGAGTGGATGGGTTGGGGCAGAGTGTGGGCATGGAGAGCACGTTACAGTTAACACTGGTGTCATTAGCATCCATGCCATCACTTTCACTGTGCTCATTAGCATGGGTGCACCTAACGATACCTCCATGGGTATCGTTAGGTGCACCCACTTTGATTGCACCACATGCTAGAATACACATTTGTGTGTTTACTGGTGGGAACATGCTGATCATGCCCCCGACAGCTACCATGGAGGCTTTTCACTTAACATGCATTAAAAACTGAAATCAGAAAACAGTTTAGTCAATTCAGTTATGCTTTTTATTCTGTAGAAGTATGGAGGATAACGTACTGAATCTGGGTCCCAGAACATTCATGCAATGCATAAAATCCTCACAAGCAACACATGCAGTACAGGGGAACCCCAGAAGTAGAGGGATCCATTTAAAACCATTTTGAAATTCTGGTGAGAATTATCCACTCTGGGAGGGCCTCTTTCCAAACCTGTTGCTTGGAGGCCCTTAATTTGAACTTATGCCACTACAAAGGCAAGAGATATTACTAACTTTAAGTTACACGGTCCTCTCTTTTTAAATATAAATTAAACTCCACATCGGTTTCCAAAACTAATACATTTTAATCCAAAACCCTTTTTTTCTCAGCTGAGTAGCTTCTGAAGTATCAGGGTAAATGCGTACTTCTGCATCCAGAAGTAAAGAGCTCATTTTAGAAAAATATATTCTGAACATTGAGTCCTGGTCTGTTTCAGGGAGAAAAGTCATTAGCAAAGTACTTTTAGTAGCTACCTTATAGTCAGCAACACTAAATTCTAAAGAGAAGTCTAGATAAAAATGATCAGAGCCACTAGAAAATATAGGAACTGTAGAAGAGATACGTGAACTGGTATCTACAGCTCCTGGAACCACCAATAAAGTATTTTTAAACCAGATTCAGCAAGCTATGCTTGAACTAAAACAGGCACTAGTTCTTAAAATAAATCATTTGAAAGAAATGTACTAAAATAAAAAGGCAAGTTTTAGAACAACAGATAGCAGTGGAAAAGGTATAGACAAATGTGGAAGGCTTGTCAAAGAGAATGGACTCAGGGGATCTTGTGGGTAATTACAGGATAAGTTTGGAAAATTTTGAAAATACACCGAGGTACAAGAATATGTATTTTATTTATTTATTTAACAGGTCTTCTACATTGCCCTATCTTCCATTCAGGTTTACATTATAGCAGCAACAACTTTACATTGAACAGGGAATTAAACTTGAAGGTATATACATGTAGCATATATGAACATAAATTAACTATTATACAGTAGGATTATAAAGTGGAACATTAAGACTTTGGATTCAATTAAGAACATAAGATATGCCATACTGGGTCAGAGCAAAGTCCATCAAACCCAGTATCCTGTTTCCAACAATGGCCAATATAGGTTGGAAGTACCTAGCAGGTTCCGCAATGCTTGTATTGGGTCAAATAGTGGTATCCTGGGTCCCTTTTAATAATGGTTTATGGACCTTTCCTCCAGGATCTTGTCCAAACCTTTTTTATATTGGGGTATTGCGGGGGGGGGGGGGGGGTATTGGTGGTGCACGTATTTGGTAAAGCTGCAGGGTAATTCCTATGTGTTTCTTTATCCTTCACAATTACTTTCTTTCTTGAATGCTAGAGGGCTAGGGGTCCCACGGGGGGGGGGGGGGGGTGGGGTGGAATAGGTTCAGTTCCTTGCTGTGTTTTCTATTTTTCTATTTTCTCTGCTGGCTTAAACCTATCAATTGTAACTGTTGGTTTTTGGGGGGATCACTATTATAGCTGTTAACTGTGGTTTTAGACTAAGCTTGGGGGCATCTGGACTGCTTTCCTTGTATAGACTTACATCAGATAGCATTGTGTGTGGCAGATAGAGAGTTAACTGGGATTCTACCCCTGCTGAACTGTTTGGGGAAACCCTATTCCCAGGGAGGTGCTGATTTGGAGCATTGCACACCTGGCCTGAGCCAGTTTTGCAAAAGCTGGACAGCCTCCATTACGCTAAGAGCACATTTTTCTATTTTCTCTGCTGGCTTAAACCTATCAATTGTAACTGTTGGTTTTTGGGGAGATCACTATTATAGCTGTTAACTGTGGTTTTAGACTAAGCTTGGGGGCATCTGGACTGCTTTCCTTGTATAGACTTACATCAGATAGCAGTGTGTGCACACGGTTCAGGAACAGCCTACTGGCCAGAGACGCTTAGGTTCCCGCCCACCCTACCCCTCACCCCACCCACCCCAGGGGCTACATTGCCTTTATAGTAGTCACATAAGTGCCATCTACCCTTTCTTACTTGGGTTAAAAGTCCACATCTTCTTCATCCTTTCTTCTTCTTCTTCCTCTTCTGGGACTGCTTAACCAACATGTCGTGTATTCAGTGCAATAACTGCGGTACTTTCATTTCAAGATGAATCATTTGGAGCCTAAGAGCTTGTCCTATGTGCCTCAGGTCAGCTGTCATGCATGACGAACTGACTCTACTAAGGAAAAACCTAGCTGCCATGCATAAAGAAGTGACTCTACTGAGGGAGGAAATAGCTGCAATGAAACGCACCTCTTCTAGTATACAAACTGAACAAAGTCCACCACCGCTCCTACAAAGAATCAAACACCCCAGGAACAAATGGATCACAGTGGGTTCTGGAAGACTGCGACCTGTAACGCTGAGACATCCTATACATCAAGAAAGATCCCTGCATAATGCCTTCTCTGCCTTGGCTAATGAGGATGCTCAATCCAATGAAACTGAAGGGCCCTTAAATGAGTCAGACACTGCCCAATCTCCTGCTAAAGCACCAAATATGAAGAAAACCTCACCAAACAGAAAACTACTACTACTTGGAGATTCCATCATCAGAGGCACCAACTTGGGAACACAGTTCAAAGGAGAGAAGATAGTCATATGCTTACCAGGCTCGATAGCCAGCAGGAATACAAACCAAATTGTTGAAGTACTTAGCACAAAAAGTGAACACTCCAAACTTGATGTTGTTATCCACTTGGGCACAAATGACCTGGCTAGAAAGAGTGCCTCTACAGTCCAAAAGGACTTCCAATCTCTGGGAGAGAAACTCAAGCCCATTGTGAACACTGTTGCATTCTCAGAGGTTCTGCCTATTCTTGGTAAGGGGACAAAAAGGCTGCATTGCATTAACAGCTTTAATACATGGCTCCAGACCTGGTGCAAACAAGAAGGATTCAGATTTATTGGCGACTGGGGAAACAGATGGACCAACAAGAGACTATACTGTGCTGATGGACTATATCTCTCTGTCGCAGGGAAAAGAATCTTAAGTGAAAAAATCAGGCACTATGTGGATATGCATTTAAACTAGGAAAAGGGGGTGACTGATGTGGAAGGTCAAGACTGGTATGCCACCCCCTGCAAAAGCAGAATAATATCAGAAACAGCCACACTTTTAAACCACACATCACAAACAAGTGGGAAGATGTGGGCAGAACAAAATCAATGCAAAATACACACAAGCCAGGTAAATGCTGTAAAGCAATGAGCACAAATGCTCAAAGCTTAGCCAACAAAGTTATGGACCTGGAAGCCCTAATGGTGGAAATGGATTTGGACATTGTGGCCATTACAGAAACATGGTTCAGTGAATCGCATGATTGGGATGTAGCCATAACTGGCTATAATCTATTCAGAAGAGACAGAGAAAATGGAAAAGGAGGAGTGGCCTTGTATGTCAAAAGCAATATTAAAGCTATTGAAATGCAGGGGGCATGGGGAAAAGAAGAAGCGCTCTGGATTGCGTTGGAAAGAGGAGGTGGCACTGTCATCCATACTGCTGTAGTCTACAGACCTCCGACTCAGATTGAAGAGATAAATAGCGATTTTATTAAAGATATTGCCAAGATAGCTACAAAGGTGGAAGTAATCATTTTGGGTGACTTTAATCTACCTGATGTGGATTGGATTACTCCTTCTGCACATCTGGAAAGAAGCAAAAAAAAATTGTAGATGCTCTCCAGGATGCATTCCTTAGACAAATGGTCATGGAACCAACCAGGGAAAGCTCAACGCTGGATTTAGTGCTCACCAATGGAGATATTGTGTCAAATGTCTGCGTGAGTACCCCTGTGAGCAACAGCAATCATTACCCAGTGTGGTTTGAGATAAAAGCCAGGGTACAGGCCAAACATAGCAAGCTCAAAGTCCTAAACTTCAGAAACACTGACTTCAATAAAATGGCCAAGTACCTAAAGGAGGAGATGACAGGGTGGAAGGAGATAAAGGAAGTGGAATTGCAAAGGGATAAACTAAAGGTGGCAATAAAAGGGGCAACGGACAAATATGTTATAAAAGTAAACAAAAACAAGAGGAGAAGGAAACCTATTTGGTTTTCCAAAGAAGTGGCTGCTCAAATAAAGGCAAAAAACACAGCTTTCGCAAAATTCAAAAGCTTGCAAACAGAAGAACACAGAAATGAATACAGGATCAAACTCAAAGAGTCAAAAAGAGAAATAAGGATAGCAAAATCAAAGGCAGAGGAAAAGATGACTAAAGATGTTAAGGGTGGCGACAAAACTTTCTTCAGGTATATTCGGGAAAGGAAGAAGATCAGAGTTGGAATTGCAGGACTCAGAAGTGCTGGGAAAAGACTCATGGAAAGTGACATAGAAAAAGCGAAATTGCTAAACAAATACTTCTGCTCTGTTTTTACTAAAGAAAATCCTGGAGATGGACCAGCTAGGACTCCCAGATATAAAAATGGGAACGAAGTAGATACCACACCATTCACAGAAGATGAGGTGTTGGAACAACTTGCTAAACTGAAAGTGGGCAAAGCCATGGGACCGGATGGGATACATCCCAGGACACTGAAAGAGCTCAGAGAAGTTCTATCAGGGCCGTTAAAGGATGTATTCAACAGATCCTTGGAAACAGGAGAGGTTCCTCAGGACTGGAAAATGGCTGATGTCGTACCTCTACACAAAAGTGGTGACAGGGAAGAAGTGTCAAACTACAGACCCGTGAGCCTTACCTCGGTGGCGGGAAAAGTAATGGAGGCGCTCCTGAAAGAACGAATAGTGAACTTTCTCAAAACCAACAGGTTGCAAGATCCTAGGCAACATGGTTTTACTGAAGGACGGTCTTGCCAAACTAATCTGATTGAGTTCTTTGACTAGGTGACCAAGGAACTAGATCAGGGGCATGCGATGGATGTCATCTACCTGGATTTCAGCAAAGCCTTTGATACTGTTCATCATAGGAGGCTTGTCAATAAACTCAGTAGCTTGGGGATGGGTACCAAGATAGTAAACTGGATTAGAAATTGGTTGACTGACAGATGACAGAGGGTGATGGTACATGGAGCTCACTCGGATGAGGGGAAGGTGATTAGCGGGGTGCCCCAGGGTTCGGTCCTGAGCCCAGCACTGTTCAATGTATTTGTGAGTGATATTGCTGAAGGACTGAATGGAAAAGTCTGTCTTTTTGCAGATGACACAAAAATTTGCAACAGAGTGGACTCCCCCGAGGGAGTGGATAACATGAGGAAAGATCTACAAAAGCTGGAAGAATGGTCTAATGCTTGGCAATTACGATTTAATGCGAAAAAGTGCAGTGTCATGCACTTAGGTAGCAGAAATCCAAGGGAAATGTACGCAATAGGGGGCGAGAGGTTGGTGTGCATGGTTCAGGAAAAAGACCTTGGTGTGATTATCTCTGATGATCTCAAGGTGGCAAAACAGTGCGACAAGGCGGTGGCAAAAGCCAGGAGGATGTTGGGCTGCATACAAAGAGGGATTACCAGTAGAAAGGAAGCGGTAGTTATGCCACTGTACAGGTCGCTGGTGAGGCCTCACCTGGAATACTGTGTTCAGTTTTGGAGACCATATCTTGCAAAAGATGTAAAAAGACTGGAAAGTGTTCAGAGGAAGGTGACCAAAATGATTTGGAGCCTGCATAAGAAACCTTATGAGAAGAGACTTGAAGACCTAAATATGTACACTTTGGAGGAGAGGAGGGATAGGGGAGATATGATTCAGACCTTTAAATACTTAAAGAGGAACGATGAACAAACAAACCTCTTCCAAAGAGGGGGAAGCTGCAAAACTAGAGGGCATAACATGAAGCTGCAAGGTGGAAAATTGAAAGGCAATGTCAGGAAATATTTTTTCACTGAAAGGGTGGTGGGTGCTTGGAATGCTCTCCCGATGGAAGTGGTGGGGGCAAACACGGTGATGGAATTCAAAACAGCATGGGACAAGCACAGCGGATCCCTTTACAGCAACAGGATAAAAACAAAATAAACTGAGCCATCTAACTTCTCAAAAAATAGGGGTGTCCTACATAGAGTGGTGGCTTCCCCCCTAAACAAAGTCATGGGGAGGGGTGACCTGCACAGAGCTTCAGGTGCACCTACTCTTGCCGTATTGCTGGGCAGACTGGATGGACCATGCTGGTCTTTATCTGCCGTCATTTGCTATGTTACTATGTGTTTTTAGTGGTTCTGGCTTCTGGCTGTAAAATACTGCTATTTCCTTTAATTACTTGATAAGATGTTTTATTTCCTATTTTTGGATCTCACTATTTTGTGGACTAGGGGAGGGTCTCCTTTGTTTGATGCATTTTACTGTTTTTATTTTGTTTCTTGTCTGTTGTATTTACTGGGGAAGCACCCATTTCATACAAGTGATGTTATAACGTGAATCTTTTTGTTTGAAATTATAAATAAAAAAAAATGTTTAATGGTGGTTCCAGGAGCTCTAGATACCAGTTCACTTGTCTGATGAGAATGCTGTGGTTGAAGCTCTATCTCTGCTTCAGTTTCTGACAAAGGATCCACTTCCTTGAAAGGGCTGTCATTAAGAACCTGATTCAGAGATGGAGCCGTCCGGGCTGTCCGGATGTCCCTGAGGAAGACAGGCCCATTAGGACCCGATTCTGGACCACAGGAACAAAACGTTCCCGCAGTACACAGAATTGGGCCTGAGGATGGCCCGGCGTGCCTCTGCCTACCTGTGGGGATGTCTTCCCTGCAGGTTTCCCTGCCTGCTGTGGCTCAGCCCCCCTCTTCCCCACACCCCGACCCACGGCTTGCCAGCTGGGGCCTGGATTGGGCGGCGGGGATACCCTGCACCCAGCCCCTGCTCAGGGGAGGGGGGAGGGGGAATCCCCGGGCCTGATTGCTGGATCAGTGCTGCTTATTCCACCTTCGGCCCTGTATGTCCTGCCAGGTTGGCCCACTCTGGCCCTGCCCTCTCGCGACTTTGCATTGGACCCTAAGTGTGGGTGGCTGAACAATCTGGTGCAAACCCAGATACGAGGAAGCTCCCACCAGTAGTGAGTGATTTTGCGAAAGCTGGAGTATCCTCAGTAGTGGAAGGGCTCTTGTGTAGAACACAGATCTGCTGATTACAGTACCAACGCCGGTCTTCCTGTGCCATGCAAAGCTCTGTCAAACCTCATTGCCTCCAATTGAATGGGCTTTCATAGAGGGAAAGGAACACGTTTTTCCTTTTCTCTACCACTGAGCCACTTTAAAAAGCCAGAGAAAACAACTCACCCATATAAGCAGCAATAGGATAGAAGCTCAGAACACCAGTCAACATCATACCTCTGCTTATTTTACAAGGTAATGTTCTTTTTTTTCAAAGGTATGGGGTGAGAAAGAATACTTGTCACTGCATTAGTGTTCTGATCTCCAACCTTAATGATTCATCAAACCATTCAGATTGTAGCCTGCCTCATGGTGTCATAGGTTGTCTTTTGATGAGTTTGTGTTAGTTCTTTATTGCTTCTCGATTATTACTATTACGACTAGTACTGAACATTTGTATAGCGCTACAAGACATACGCAGCGCTGCACAGACACATGTAAAAGACAGTCTGTTCATCAGAGCTTACAATCTAGTCAAGACAGTTAACAAGTATGCATCTTATCACTATGGCTGAGGCAAATTGCATTGACAAAAACCCTTACAGGACCCATAAGTTGTAATTCCACTGCCCGTCCCTTTCCTTCCAGTTACAACAAATTTTTAACCCATCCCCATGTAATAAGAGCAATAAAACATTACAACCCACTATAGATTATCTGTCATAAATAACCCATCATAACAGGGTGTCCATCGCCATTCCAAAGTCCGTTCACTTAAAAGCTAACCCAGAAAACCATGTTTTGGTCTTCCTGTGAGAGGCCAGATTAATCCTTTTCCTGTCTTAGATCCAGTGGTAACAAATTTGACAGTTCATTGCAGTATCACAGGATAAAGGGATACATAACAGTAATTGCTGAGAGTGAGAGGATTAAAGGAATATAGGGAATGAACAAGTTACCAAGATAATTATTTTCTCATGTTATTAAGCAGGCAAACTTAAAACTGATTCTCTGTTCCATCAGGAGCCAGTATAATAACGCCAGTATTTGGGGCACATGTTCTGATGGTATTCACCCATTAAAAACCATGTTGCCATAGTCTGCATTAGCAGCAAATGTTTTAACTGATATGCAGGTAATCCACAATACAGACTGTTGTGGTAATTCAGTCTGTTCATGATCAATGCATGAATTAAAGTGGCACAATTTTTGTCCTTCAAAAAAGTATCTAATATGGCGAAGTAAGCGTCGATGCACAAATGATGATTCCACCACACTGGAAATCTGTTTCTTGAGGGTGAAATCAGCATCCAGTAGGAGCCCAAAATTCTTAAGTACTTCCCTGTCCTGAAACTAAAATCCATTCATTGAAGGCAGAATTACTAAATGATAGTGTGGCCAGCTTATCCAAAGATACCCTAATTTATGTGGATTTAGTTTTAAGTGATCATTAATCAATCAGCCACATGCATCCAGCTTTACAAGAGCAACATTTTTATTTCTCTTTACTGTTGAATGTCATCTGCACTATATGACATATAATGCCGTATGAATCCACTGATATAAGAACATAAGATATGCCATACTGGGTCAGACCAAGGTCCATCAAGCCCAGTATCCTGTTTCCAACAGTGGCCAATCTAGGTCATATGTACCTAGCAGTTTCCCCAAGAGACACAGGTTCCACAATGCTTGTACTGGGTCAAGCATTGATATCCTGGCTCCCTTCTTAATAATGGCTTATACCAAGGGGCTCAGGAATGCATTAAAGGGAAGAGACGACAGAACGAAAGCCTGAGAGAGCCAGCATGCAAATGGCGATGGATTTTATATCTTGGTGTTACTATTGCTCTCATCTTTTATTGATGCCTTGCTTCTAATTTGCCAGTGTGGGTGATAGCATCTGCTGGGTTAATTCAATTGCCATAAGGGGAAAATGCTAAGAAAATGGGAGCAGCCTTGATAAAGCCTTGACAAAGCCATTTACCAGCTAAGTAAAGCTGTTGACTAAGTTATATATTTCTTATTTATTAAAATGGAAGGGCCACAGTGGTGATAGGATGTTTCCTATTTACTGAGCTGGCAATTCCAACAAAAGTAATTTGTTTGATCTGTTGAGTTGGTTCTTTCAAATAGACGGGGCTTTTGGTGGTGTTTAGTATTTTGACCCTATTAAATAGGTTTTTTTCTGTCTCCATAAGGGGAAAATGTACTAAAACAGTAGAAACTCTTTAGTGTGTACAAAGTGGCAGTGCTAGTAATTGGCAGAGCAGGTCCTAGAAATAAAAAGAATATACTTGTGTACTCTGATAAATAAACATGGCTTCCAGTGCATATGTATGAATGAATGATCATGTAGTTCATTCAGTGCTTCTAAGGTTTCTACAGGACATGCTTACATAGTTATGGCTACATTGAGGTGGGGGGAAAAGTGAGGAGTACAAGAGGTAGCACTATCAGAGTTGCCAAGTTACTCATTTTCAGCAGTGAGATTTTAAGCCAGTCCTGGATTTCTGACTATCTCATTCTGATATTTTATGGGATCTGCAGCACTAATTCCAACGGAAAGCTTGGAGACCTCAAATACCATACTGAATTGCAATGTAAATTTAAAACTAGAACTGGAAAATATTCTCTCATGGAACTGGGTAACTTAGAACTCTGATTCTATATCCACAGAGCCCCTCCCCCAATACCTCCTTCAAAAACCAGTGCAGAGCAGAGCTAGGACATTTCCCCCATATTATCATCTGAGTAACAGCAACATAAACCCTCTCAGTGCCACGCATATTGTGAAGTAATTCAAAACTCTACCAAAATGTCACTCAGGACCTAGAGCAATTCTACCATGCCAACACTAACTTCTAAACCTCACACATAAAGATCTCTACCTAGGAAAAGGCAGCATTAAAACATTATAGTGAGCCCCAGAACATCAGTACACCTACTGGGAAAATCGAACAAGCTGGATTGGTATGGGACACTAGAGAGTTGTCAAATTACCCAGTTCCAGGAGTGAGTTTTTTCGTCAGTTTGGTTTTAAATTTGCTTTGCAATGCAGTTTGGTATTTGTAGTCCATGATTTTACCCATTGGAATCAGTGTTGCGGGTCCCATAAAACATCAGAATGAGACTGTAAAAAATCCAGGACCGGCTTAAAATCTCGCTCCTGGAACCAGGTAACTTGGCAAATCTGCCACTACATAGAAAATCCAAGCTAACAGAATACCTGACCTCAGTCACACATGCTGAACACAGACAATAGTGCAGGAGAGATATGTGGAAATATTGAATGACACTATGGGGGTTATTCTGAGACATGAATAGCGGGAATGGACGACCCCGCCGGTTGTGCGGGGAAGTTAGGGGCGGGAAAAAGGCAGCCTGGGGGCGGAGAGGGGCGGTCGCTGGCCTGGACGTACAGGGCCGATTCTAATGTCAGTCCTGGACGTCCAGGGCCGGCAAAATGGCTGGGGAACTTTTTTTTTTTTTTTAAATGTATGGGCGTGAAAGGGACTGGGAGGGGCCTGGGTATCTTCCCCGCAGCCTCACCCTGGCTTTAGGAGACCAGATCGTGGGTCGGGCTGCGGGGAAAAAACTTTAATTGCTGGCGGCCGGCATTGCAGCATTTAAATGGAGCCACGGTGCCATGGCAACAGGACGCCATGGTGCTGCGGCTCCATTTAAATGCCTGACTGAGCTATCCGGGCAGTGCCTGTATGTGCAGGCCGGGACTGAATTGCAGTCCCGGCCTGCATGTACAGGCCTGATCGCTATTCTGATCCCGCAGGGCTAGATGTGCCTCGCGGGATCAGAATCGCGATTCCCTTTGTACGTCTGGCTCAGACCGGACGTACAAAGGGGATAGCCGTGCAGGAAAAATCAGGCCCTATCTGAATAATATTGCTGAATATTGTGGTCAGCACCCTAATCCGGACAGCTTCCTGTTGGTTGTCCAGCTAAGGGTTCTGAATGGTGTGCCCCTAAGTTACAAAGACTGATATATTCCAATCACTAAACTGAAAATAAAGCTTTTATTACTACCTTTTGTTGTCTGGCCATTTTATTATCTAATCATCTTGATCTCATGGTTTCTGATTTCTTCTGTCTTTAACTTGCTTTCTAGGATCTCCAGTCCACTCCTCTTCCCTCCTATCTTTTTTGCTTCCTTCCATCTATATTACTTATCTCTCCCTTTCAGTGCTTTTCCATTTATTCTTCTTTCTATTAACTTAGATTTCATTCCTTCTTACTTCCAGTCCTCAATTTTCCTCTTTTTACTGCATCTAGCAATCACTTTTCAACTCTTAACAGGACCCTTCCATTTCCCAACTCTCTCCTTTCCCAGACTTTCATTAACCATCTCCCTTTCTCTGCCTCTTCCCCATGTCCAGCATTTATCCTTGTCTCTCCTCCGCTGTCCAGATTGACCCTATTCAGTATCTGCTGTCTCTTTCTCGTCTCATCCAGTGCCGCCTCCACATTTTCTCACCCCATCACCCCATGTCCAGCATTGTCTTTCTCTTTCTGTATCCCCCACCCATATTCAGGATCTTCCCCCTTTCTCCCTATCCTGCCCTGTGTCCAGCATCTTCCATCTTTCTCTCTCTCCAGGATCCCCTCTCTCTCTCTCCCCCCATATCCCCACTACCATCACCCCTCCCTACTTCCCCTCTCGCTCCAGCATCTCCCCTCTCTTACTCTTATGTTCAGTTTCTCCCTTCTCTTTCCCTCTTCCTATCCCCCTTGAGTCCAAGTGTTGAGCATCTCCTTTTCCTCTCCCCAACTCACATTCAACATCACCCCTCCCCCCTGTCCAGAATAGTCACCCTCTCTCTTGATACTCCCTATATCCAGCATGTCCTCTCCATTTCTTTGTACATTTGTTCTTTGTCTCTCTGTCCCCATGCCAAGCAACTTTTGTCTCCCTCTCTTCCCCTTATTCAGCTTCTATTATTTTAGTATTCTCCAGGAACAAACAGGAAGTCAGTTCTCACTTATGGGCGATGTTGGCACTGACGGAGCCCACGCGGAGCAATTCCCCAGCTTTCTAAGAAAGCATTTGGGATTGCTGCCACGCATGCGTGGTCTTCTTCCTGCCCAAAGTGCCATCTTTCTCATCTCCCTTTTTACGTGGAGCCCTTCGGGCGCACATCCTCGTCCCTTGGAAAAAGTGTTTTTGTCTTCGGCCTTTTGACCTCTTTTCAGGTTGCACTGGTCCTCTCCCGTCCTCCCCTATGCCTCTGCCTTGGCGGTGGGCTAGGGGACTCTGTTTTTTCCCTTTCTTTTAGTTTTGCCTTTGGGCCCTTTTCATGCCTTTTCATGCCTTTTTCCTAACCACTGGCCTCGAGGGTCTTCAACCTCGCAGGGGCTCTTTTTGCCCCCATGGCCACCGGTTTCAAAAAATGTGACAGATGCTCCAAGAATATGTCGCTCACAGACACCTATGACTGTTGTCTTCAGTGTCTGGGGGCTGACCACAACCCGGAGCTCTGCTCTCTCTGTAAGAAAATGTCCTCTAAAGCCTTGCTAAGCCATAAGCAGAAGTCCGATGACATTTTCTGTAAGGCAGCCCCGGGGTCCCCAGTGGCTCCCCACTCTGCTGATCCACCGCTTGCAGGATCCCCCGTGATGACTCTGCACCCCAGGAGTCATTCCGATCAGGGTTCGCCCGAGGTGGAGCAGCGAAAGAAGAAGACAACCTCGAAGTCACTGTTGGGGACTCTGAACAAGCGTGACCGGTCTCGTGCTTGTTCCTCAGCCCTCCCCGGCATTCCCGAGAGTCAGACAAGGAGCGGCCTCGAAAAGTACCTTGTATGGATATGGAGGCCTTCGGCGATGGTGTCCAGTCTCCCGAAGGTTGTCCCAGCAAGGACCCCCTCTCCTCCTCCACGCCTGACCCGGTTACCCCAGTGTCTGTGTCGCAGGGCCCCACTACTGAGCAGGAGGCCCGTATGGCTGGCACTGGAGTGCAGCGTTTCTGCCTTCCTAGCTGCCCAGCAGGTGCTATTGCACAGCACGGCTGGCTCGCGCCTCGAGACCAAGAGTCCCCCAATGGGGGTACCGAAAACTGCCTTGGAAACCCCGAAGAGCCATGGGCCTCGTGAGGGTCCTCGGCACCATTCTCGCTCACCGTCCCGTTCCTTGGGGGTGAGGTCTTCCAGCGTCAGTGTCTCTAGCTCCAAGCGTGCCTTGTCCACTGGACAATGGGATCAGCCCAATTCCAAGTCCTTCTTGGACACCTCAGGCTGGGAGTCAAATGGGGACACCTCCCCAGAGACCCATGCCCACAGGGACCTTCCCTCTGACCCATCCCCACCCTCCGCGCGAAGGCAGTCGCCTCCCGAGGATACCTCTTTTTTGGTGTTCGTGCGGGATATGGTGTGTGCCCTCAATCTACACACGCAGACAGAGGAGGAACCGAGGGCGAAGGAACGTGACATTTTGCAGTATGAGTCTCCACCTAGGGAGTCACTTACGGTCCCTGTACTGCCCATCCTATCCCGGCTGCTCCTCTATATGTGGGAAGCACCCACCTCGGTCCCCATCATCAGCAAAAGGCTAGATGCCATGTACAGGGTCCACCGCGGCCCGGGCTTTCAGCAGACTCAACTTCCTCATAGCTCCATAGTGGTTGAATCGGCCATGCGGAAGCAGAAGAGCCCGAAGTCACACTCTTCGGTCCCTCCTGGCAGGGAATATTGCGCCCTCAATGCTCTCGGGCGCAAAGCTTACCAGGTGTCCATACTGGCGTGCCGCATCCAGGCGTATCAGCTGTATATGGGTATATTTCTTTGCGGCCTCGCCAAAGAGCTCGGCGGTTTCTCCACAGGCCTTGGGGGCGAACACCTACTCAGGTTCCAGATCCTCCTGAGGTCGGTCGCAGACTACTCAAAATTCCTTTCCCACGCCGCATAAGATGGGTTCGAGTCCTCCGTTCGCGTGGCAGCGGCTGGCATCGGGGCTTGGCGCCAAGCATGGCTCCAGTCTTCGGACCTGGAACAGTGGGTCAAGGAGAAGCTCCTGGACATCCCCTGCCTCAGCGAGCAGCGGTTTGGCAAGCCCATGGATGACAAAGCAGCCGAGATCAAGACAGAGTTTGTGACTCGCACCTGTCTCTCTCGTAAAACTGCTTCTCTTCCACGGAAAAAGCAGCACAGCAAAAAGCCTTTCTTCCAGAGGAAGGGGCTTTTCTATCGGGGATACCCACCCTACTTGCCTACCCCGGCACCGCCGACTAGCGCTCGGGGCAGAGGGGGAGCTCAGGGTCATCAGAAACTGAAAGAACCCAAGACCCAACCACTGGCACCACCCCAGCTAGCTCTGGGGTTTTGACGCCGAATGCATAGCCTCTCACCCCCCCAGCGGTACTTCCGCCTGTGGGAGGACGCCTGTCCCTTTTCGCCACCAAGTGGGCGGCCATTACATCGGACAGCCGGGTCCTCCAGGTGATCCGGGACGTTTATCATCTTCATCTGGACAGATTCCCTCCTTCTCCCCAGCGGAGCCTACTCGGCTTCCCCCGCACCAAGCTTGCTTGCAACAAGACGTCGACAACCTCCTCGGTCAGCAGGCAGTCGAAAGGGTCCCACCGCACCTCCGAGATTGGGGGTTTTACTCCCGGTACTTCCTCATCTCAAAAAAGGATGGGGGGCCTGCGCCCTATCCTCGATCTCAGGAACCTGAACAAGTTTCTGGTGCAGGAAAAGTTCAAAATGCTATCGCTTGGCATCCTGCTGCCCTTCCTACGGCAGGGCGATTGGCTATGCTCCTTGGATCTCAGAGATACTTACGCCCATATCCCAGTTCACCCCAAGCACAGGCAATACCTGCATTTCAGGGTGCAAGGGGAGCATTATCAGTACAGGGTGCTCCCTTTCGAGCTCGCGTCTGCCCTGCAAGTCTTCACAAAATGCCTGTCAGTGGCCGCAGCTTACTTCCGACTGCAGGGCATACCCGCTTACCCGTACTTAGATGACTGGCTCATCACAGGCACATCGGTGGAGGAGGCTTGCCTTTCAGCATCGCGCACAGCCTTCCTCCTCGAGCGCCTCGGCTTCCTGATCAACTACTTCAAGTCCCACCTCAAACCGGTGCAGACCCTGGAGTTCATCAGCACCCTTCTCGACACAGACTGGGCTACTGCCTTTCTCCCTCAAGCCCACGCTGAGCAGCTCTGTGTCCTGGCTGCTGAGGTCCAAGGCCAGATAAGGGTCTCAGCGCGGACCATGCCGCGCCTCCTGGGGCACATGGCCTTGATCGTCCACATGTTCCCCACACCTGCATGCACATGGGGTGGCGGAATGGTGCCTCAGGACACAATGGGCCCAAGCCTCGGGATGCCTCCGGGTCCCCGTCTGGGTCTCCCACAGCCCTATTCTGTTCCCTGACTTGGTGGCAAAATCCCCAAAGCCTCCTTCGGGTGTGGCAGCCTACACACCCAGGGGCAGTGGTCTGCTGAGGAGTCCCTGCAGCAAATCAACCTGCTTGAGCTCTGAGCGGTCAGGTTGGCCTTGAAGGTCTTTGAGTACCACCAGAAGGGCAAGTCGGTGCTTGTGCAGACTGACAACAAAGTTGCGATGTTCTACATAAATAAGGAAGGGGGCACGGGCTCCTGCCTCCTTTGATGGGAGGCAGTCCTCCTCTGCTCCTTTGCGGTACGCCGTGGCATGACCTTACAGGCAGTCTACCTCCCGGGCAAAGGACAACTTCCTCACGGATAGACTGAGCAGGCTCCTTTGCCCAACGAGTGGCACCTGAGTCCAGAGGTGGCTCTCCACCTATTTCGCCACTGGGAGACTCCATCTATAGACGCGTTTGCCAGCTTGGTGAATGCGCAGCTTCCCCGCTTTTGCGGGTTTCTATATGCATTCCCTCCTACTCCTCTCATTGCGAGGACCCTCCACAAGATTCAGCAGGACTGAGCTTCAGTGATCCTAGTGGCCCCAACAGCCCTAGTTCCAGCTTCTGCTCCGACTCTCAGCAGAGCTTCCGGTTCCCCTGGGCAATACCCCAGGCCTGCTGATGCAGGAGGAGGGACAGGTACTTCACCTGAACTTGGTCTCCGCTATCCCTGATGGCCTGGTGGCTGAACGGGTCTCCTTATACCTCACTGCATCTCCCGGAGGAGATTGAAGAAGTCCTCCTTGCATCGAGGAAGAACTCAACGACACGGGCCTATGCCTTGAGTGGCAGCGCTTTTAGACCTGGTGCTCTGAGCTCCAGATTGACCCATTCTCCTGCTCCACCTGGTGGGTTCTCCAGTACCCCCTCCACCTCTCATAGGTGGTGCTGAAATCCATCTCTTTCAGGGCTCACCTGAGTGCCGTTTCGGCCAACCACTTCCCCATCGGGGGTAAACCCCTCTTGGGCCAGCCTCTGGTCTCCCGCTTCATGCGGGACCTCTTGCTTTCCAGGCCCCCTGTCTGGTCCCCACCAGCGGAGTGGGACATGAACATCATGCTCATGCAGCTGACGCAGCCGCCCTTCGAGCCGATGGCGACGTATCTCACTTTGGCATCTCTCCTGGAAGGTGGTTTTGCTGGTGGCGCTGACTTTTGTGCGGAAAGTCAGCGAACTTCAACTCGTCATGGCAGAGGCCCCCTACACCAAGTTCAACGGGAATAGGGTTGCCCCAAGTTCCTTCCGAAAGTGGTCTCGGATTTCCATCTTAATCAAGAGATAGTCTTGCCGACTTTCTTTCTGAGACCTCACACCGACCGGGCATTAGCGGTCCTGCATACTCTCAGCTGCAAGAGGGCTCTCGCCTTCTATTTGCAGTGCACCCGGGATCATCACAAGTCCGACCGGCTCTTCGTTGCCTACAATCCCAACTGCCTGGGTCTGGCAGTTACCAAGCGCACCCTCTCCATCTGGGTGGCGGACTGCATTGCCTTTGCCCAGGCAAAGGCTGGAGCCTCGCTGGATCGACAGGTCACCACGCATGGCATCCAGTCCAAGGCGGCATCTGTGGCTTCACTGTGCTCAGTGCCTCTGGTGGACATCTGCGGGCTGCGACCTGGTCTTCAGTGAACACTTTCGCTTCACACTACTGTCTGGAGAGGGAGTCCCGCTGGGACAGTGCCTTCAGCCAGGCTGTACTCCGTAATCTGTTTGGGGTGTAAGCAACTCTTGCCCTCCAACCCTTCTTCTGCAGCTACCGAGAGCTTAGCCTTGGGGATGCGAGGACTCAGGGTCCTTCGGGCATTGGCTTCTGCTCACGGCCTCGCGGAGGCATTTTTGGATTACAGGTTTGGTAGCCTGTAGCTGGGGAGTTCCATAAGTGAGGACTTACTTCCTGCTTGTTCCTGGAGAAATCATAGATACTCACCTGTAACAGGTGTTCTCCAGGGACAGCAGGAATCAGTCCTCACTACCCTCCCACCTCCTCTGAAGAGTTTCTATCTTTTTATCCTTCCCTTGCAATCTGCTTAGTAGGGCTCTAGCTCTGGGACCTGACTGAGCAAGATAGCACCTTTGGGCAGGAAGAGGACCACACATGCGTGGCAGTAATTCCCAAAGGCTTTCTTTGAAAGCTGGGGAATTGCTCTGCGCAGACGCCATTGGTGTCAACTTCACCCATAAGTGAGGACTGATTCCTGCTGTCCCTGGAGAACACCTGTTACAGGTGAGTAATTACACTTTTCCCTCATTGCCTCTCAGCAGTAATCTTTACACCCCCCCCCCCCCCAGTGCCACTAGGCTCAGCAGTTTTAATTTCCCCACCTCATGCTGTCATCTCTGCCGCTTCTCTCGGACCCAAACTCAGCGGCAGCAGCAATAAAATCCACACTAAAGTGGCGGCGGGACCTTTGAGACATCTCCGCACCTCAGAGGGCTTGCTGGTCCCGCCCCCTCTGTCGCAAATTTTTTGCATCAGAAGGAGCGGGAAGAGCAAGGCCTTTGAAGCGCGGGGATGTTTTCAAGGTCCCACTGCCACGTTTAGTGTGAATTTTATTGCCACTGCAAGGGATTTTATTGCCGCGTTTGGGTCTGAGAGAAGCGGCAGAGATGAGAGCACCAGGTGGGGAAATAAAAGGTACTGAATACCACCTCTGACCCTCATGTCACAAAAAATGGCTTTTCAAGTTCTGGATTTAGGGTTCTGCTGGCAGCCAGCCTGACCATCTGAAAACTGGACAGTTGGCAACCCTAGACTTACATCGGAGGGAGAGGAGGAGTAAATAAGACCTAATGCAACAGGCCTGTACAGCATCAGCTTCTTAAAAGCAGCTGAGTCATATGAGTAAAACCATAGGTCACTGAATGCTAATTGTATTGGTGGGGTATATGCTTGAAGATTTTACCATCACACCAAAGAAAGGGAATGATACATCCTGAATTCAAGGCTCCATAAATATATGCAGCATCCTCCGTGCAGTTTCAGCTGCTAGTATGAACTGTTTCATTACAAGCAATTTCCCGTCATTAGTGATTCACTCCTTAGTACAATATATGATTTCTCAAGTGATCAAGCATTCTTAAGTAGGAACTTGTTATGCACTGGAATCAGCATGTTCTTTAGTTGCTTTCCTTTGTCTGCCCAGTGGAACTAGAATTCAGACTGCAGGTTTCATGCAGTAATCTTCTATACCAGTTGCATTCCAGTTCCACCCTTCATTGAATCCCTTGCTTTAGTCCTAATTTGACAGCAGATGTTGTGAACATGTTGTGCAATTGTCAGCATTTCCAAATAGTCATCAATAGGAAAATAAATCTTGCTGTTAACAACCTTCATGCTCATGCAGGGTACAAGCTGCCTGCTGCGCTGGGTACGAAACCTGGATGATGAGCTACATGCTATTATAGCTGGTAAGTAATTTGGTTCTTTTTATTCGGAATCTGAAACTAACCTGAATTTTCTTTCACAGATTTTTTAAAGCAAAGTTTCAATAGAAAAGACTAGCATCCTGGCAATGAGAGGCCAGTGTATTTTTTAAATTATTGCTTGACATTTTGTTAATACTCATTACAGGTAAATGTAATTTTATGTCAGCATTGTTATTTTCTTGCCAACTTGTTGATTAAAAGAAATAATTTTTATTAGGTATGATTATGTGCTGATGGGTACAGTGATAAGGAAAAATGGGAGTCGAGTTATAAATTGACAGAATTAGAATGTACAGGATTGAGACAGCATTGGAATACATCAACATGAGCTAATGATATGGCATAAAAATAATAATTGCTCATTAGTTTCACCCAAGCAATTGTTAATTTGTGAAATGTGAATGTATGATATATTTATACTATGATGCGTGAATTAATAGCTAGTTAATGTGTTTAAAAATGATGCAGTATCAGTATTTTATTCTACTTTAATTATGACAGGTTCCCTAGCAGGCGTCTCTATGATGTTTTACAAAAGCACAACAATCTCCATGTACCTCGCTTCCAAACTAGTGGAGGTAAGGCTGCTAACAGTGGGCAACTGTGCAAACATGACAGGAGCAATACGAAATGATGCACTTAAGTACGTTCATTGCCATACGTGCTGAGAGATTCTTGAACTATCTTTACTGCTTACTACTCCACAGAGTTCCTTCAGACTCACTTCTAAATGTGAGTCTGATGCATTTCTGCTAGGCTTCATGCATTATGTATAGCGCAGAGCTCATCTCAGCTGTATTACCTCCATCAAAAATTCCAAGGGACTGATATTCAAAGGTACTTGTCCAGTTGAATGTTTCCTCTAGCCGGAACCTGCTGGCACGGGCTGCTGTATCCAGATGTTCAGCAGCAGCCCCTATCTAGATTTTGTTGCTGAATATAGAGAGGGGGGGGGGGGGGTCAGGGGCATTTAAAAAATATTTTAGCCGTATCAGATCTACTAACCGGCGAAAATGTGATTGCCACGATATTCAGTGGCACTGACTGGTTGGGGCTGCTGAATAGTCCCTCGGACTTCCAAAAAATGGCCAGTGAAAACCGGGGCAGTCTCTGTGGGCAGAGCTGGACATAACAGTCACCCTCCGTGATGATATTCAGCCAGTAACTTGATAGCACAAGTGGTTAAAGTTAGGATAGGTGAATGACTGTCATAATTTGAACAACTTTACAGTGTCCAGTTAATGACTAAATATCGCTACTAATGGAATAGTGATGCCAGTGTCTGGGTAGCCCGGATATGTAGCAGCGGAAACTGGATATGTTCTACTGCTGAATATCTGGTTTACATTAAAGCGGCAGCTAAGCGTTTTATTTTGCCTAACTGCCACTGCTGTGACAGCCCCACTCCCCACCATAGCAACCACCATTTAAAAAAATACCAAGTGGCAAGGGCTAAGTATTGATCCCTAGGTATATAGGGGATCAATATTCAGCCAAGGTCAGTATTTTTATTTTTAAAATATCGGCTGCTGAGGTTAAATTAAATCTGGATATTCAGTTCCAGTATCCAGGTAGAGGCCGGTGCTGAATACCCGGATTCAGGGGTGACCAGTGCCGCTATCTGGAGGACATTAGGACAGACCTTTTTCTGGCCTAACCTTATGTAGATAGTTGTCCAGTTAGGGGGATGAATATTGCCCCTAACCAGATAACTCCTAACTCCATCTAAGCTTTGCTCCCCGACCACCCTGGCACTATCTTGAAAGTGCCAAGTCAGTCAGAGAAAGTATTCTTTGGCACTATGCAGATAGCGCTGCTGAATCTTTCACTAAGTAGCACTTATCAGATGCTCCTAACTGGATAAATACTTTTATGAATATCCGCCTCATAGTGCTTACTTCAAAATACATTAATAAGCCAGAAAGGTAAATTCGGGCCTCTTTGTGAATTTAGTTTGATCTTATTTCTGTGCTCCCCAGGCATAAACTGGCCATATGGATATTCTGGGGCATTTGGGTCAACCCCTGTTGAGTAAAACAGGGTAAGCAATGATAAATCTTGAAATATAAGCCCGGTCCTACTAAAAGATTTTAGAAAAAGTGAATGCTGAGATAAAAGAAATATCGTTTATGGGTTGATATTCAATGCACTTATACAATTAGCAGCACCTGCTAACCATATAAGTGCCACTGACCAAGATATTCAGTGGCACTATACAGATAGTGCTGCTGAATATAATTACAGATCGCTTTGACAGGTAGTGCAGGGGGAGCAGGGACAGAGCTAGAGGTCATCCATATAACGGTGATGTTCAGCATTGCTCCCTGTAAAATAGTTATCTCCCTGTAAAATAGTTATCTCCAAGTTATAATGCCCTGTTCAATGTAATTTCAGTTTGTTCAATGTAAACCGCACTGATGCAGAATAGCGCGGTATATAAGAGAATGTAAATAAATAAATAGCTATATGGATAACTATCCAGATGCTACTACTACTACTTCAGGAACAAGCAGGAAGTCAATCCTCACATATGAGTGACGTTGGCACCGATGGAGCCCGTGTGGAGCATTTCCCCAACTTTCAAAGTGTTACATGCGTGCTCCCTTTCCCGCCTAAGGGTGCCATCTTACTTGGTCTCACTTTTTCCGTGGAGCCCTTCGGAAGTGCGTCTCGTCCCCAGAAAAACTTTCTTTGTTCCAACCGGTTTATGCTCTACCGGCCCTCGCTGGTCCTCTTCCTGCCTCCCGAGTGCCTCTGCTTCAGCCCTGGCCTCAGGGTTTTTTCTTTGCCTTTTTTTGATTTTTGATTTTTTGATTTTATTTATTTATTTACATTCTCTTATATACTGCGCTATTCTGCATCAGTGCGGTTTACATTGAACAAACTGAAATTACATTGAACAGGGCATTATAACTTGGAGATAACTATTTTACAGGGAACATGGGCTATGGAGGATTAAGTGGCTTGCCCAAGACCACAAGGAGCACCTGTGGGACTAGAAACCCCAGTCCTTCCGGCCCAAGGTTGCTGTCCTCTAGTGGGATTTGAACCCCTGACCTTCCGGCCTGAAGTACCTTGCCCCAACCACTAGGCCACTCCTCCACTCTATGATTTTACCATGCTTCATGCCTTTTTTTAACCGCTGGCCACGTTGAGGGTCTTCGACCTTGCAGGGGTCCTTTTTGCCCCAATGGCCTCCAGTTTCAAGAAATGCGATAGATGCTCCAAAAACATGTTGCTCACAGACACCCTTGACTGTTGTCTCAGGTGCCTAGGAGCTGACCATGACCCGGAGCTATCTGTAAGAAGATGTCCTCCAAGGCCATCCATAGTCATAAGCAGAAGCTGGATGATCTATTCCATAAAGCAGCCCCGGTATCCTCAGTAGCCTCCCGCTCTTTGGTCCCGCAAGCTCCGGAGTCTCCAAAGGCTCCTCCCCGTCCCCAGCGGCACTCTGACCAGGGTCACCTGAACACGAGCGGAAGAAGAAGAAGGCCTCAAGGACTCTGTCGAGGGCGCCAGACAAGCATGAGAGGTCATGCGCCCGGTCTCTCAGCCCCCCTCGGCAGTCTCTGGAGTTGGAGAGGGAGCGGCCCAGTAAAGTACCTCGAACCGATACGGAGGCCTCCGGCAAAGGCATCTAGTCTCTCGAGGGTTGTCCCAGCGAAGACCCCTCTTCTTCTCTTCTTCCAACCCGGTCATCCTGGCGTCAGTGTTGCAGGGCCCCCCTCCCGAGTGGGAAGCCTGGATGCTGGCCTTTGAATGCAGCATTTCTGCGTTCCTCACTGCCGAGCAGGCGCTGATGCCTGGCCCCACCAGCATGCACCTTGAGACCACAGGAACCTCAACCTCGAGGACTCCCCAAGCCACCGTTGTGACCCCCAAGAGCCTGAAGTCTTGTGAGGATCCTCGGCATGGGACTCGATCTCCGTCCCGCTCCTCGGGTGCAAGATCTTAGCGGGTGAGCGCTTCTGGCTCCAGGTAAGCTTTGGCCTCTGAGACCCGGCGCAGGTCATCAACCCATCTGGAGCCACCTGACCTTGAGTCCTCTACGGACTACTCAGACTGGGAGTCCAATGGAGAGACCTCCTCTCTGACCCTTCCCTGCCTACTCAGAGGAGGCAGTCACCTCCTGAGGACACCTCCTTCCTGGAGTTCATCCGGGATATGGCACGGCCCTAGTGCTCGCTACTGAGTTGGAGGAGGAGCCCCGTGCTGAGGAGCTCGATATCTTGCAATACGAAGCTCCTCCGAGGGAGGCTGTCTCGGTGCCAGTTCCCCCCATTCTGAACTGTCTCCTACTCCGCATGTGGGATACCCCGTCCTCTGTCCCAATTGTGAGCGAGCGCCTGGATGCTATGTACAAGGTACAATGAGGCCTGGGGTTCCGGAAAGCCGAGCTTCCCCATACCTCGACGGTGATCGAATCAGCCTTGTGGAAGCTCAAGAGCCCGAAGACTCATTCGTCTGTCCCACCGGGCAGGGAGTCTCGTACCCTCAACGCCTTTGGGGGCAAGGCTTATCAGGGTTCGATTCCATCATGCCACATCCAAGTTTACCAATTATATATTGGAATGTTCCTCCATGACCTTGCTAAGGAGCTCAGAGGCTTCGCAGTGGGCCTTGACAGAAATGATCTCAGATGCTTTCAGGCCCTCTCAAAGTCCGTCAGGGAATGCTCGAAGTACCTCTCATGAGCAGCATACAATGGCTTTGAGTCTTCCACCAGCGTGGCGGCAGCTGGCATTGGAGCCCACTGCTAGGCTTGGCTGCAGTCCTTGGACCTGGAACAGTGGGTCCAGGAGAAACTACTGGACGTCCCTTGCCTCAGGGAGCAGCTATTTGGCAAGCCCATGAAGGATAAGGCCGCAGAGATCGAGACAGAGTACATGACTCGTACGTGCCTCTCCTGGAAGACTTCCTCCCTCCCCAGGAAGAAGAAGCAGCAGAACAAGAAGCCCTTCTTCCAACAAAAGGGGCTCCCGTACAGGGGACACCCAGCCTATCCACTGGCATCAACCCCCATTCAGGGCCAGAGCAAGTCCACGGTCCTCGCAAGCTGAAGGGCCCCAAGACCCAACCCCCAGCTCTGTCTCAGCCAGCCTTTGGATTTTGATGCCATCAGCATAGCCTCTCATCCTTTGGCAGGGCGACTATCCATCGGGGGGCATCTGGTCCATTTCTCCCAAAGGTAGGAACCCATCTCCACTGATGCCTGGGTTCTCCAGGTTGTTCAGGAGGGCTATTGCCTCCATCTGGACCAGGTCCCACCCCAGTACTTTCCCAGGGAACTATGTCGGCTTCCCCAGCACCAGGCCCTCCTGAGTCAGGAATTCACAGGCTTTCTCGAGGACGACGCAGTGGAACCAGTCCCACCACAGCTCTGAGGATGGGGGTTTTACTCCTGATACTTCCTCATCCCGAAGCAAACAGGGGGCCTTCGGCCCATCCTCGACCTGTGGAACCTAAACAAATTCCAGGTGCGAGAGAAGTTCAGGATGCTCTCCCTTGGAACGTTACTGCCCTACCTCCAGCAGGGTGACTGGCTATGCTCCTTGGACTTAAAGGATGCTTATGCTCACATCCTCGTCCATCCCAAATACAGAAAGTACCTCTGCTTCATGGTTCAGGGAAACCATTACCGGTACAGGGTACTTCGCTTCAGCCTCGCGTCTGCCCTGTGGGTCTTCTCGAAGTGCCTGGCTGTGGATGCAGCCCATCTGCGGCTGCAGGGCATCTTCGTCTACCCGTACCTAGACGACTGGCTCGTAACGAGGGGCATGGCCTCCGAAGCCAGACAAACCATGGACCACCCCATTTGCCTCCTGGAGCATCTGGGGTTTGTGATCAATTACCCAAAGTCCCACCTCACTCCAGTTCAGTCTCTGGAGTTCATCGGGGCTCGCTTGGACACCCTCCGGACCATTGGCTTTTCTCCCTCAGGACAGAGTGGACCGCCTCGTGTCCCTGGCGTCCGAGGTGCTGTGCTGCGGCTCTGTTACGGCCTGGATGATGCTTCACCTTCTCGGCTACATGGCCTCCATGGTCCATGTTGTGCCCAACACCTGCCTCAACATGCAGGCGACACAGTGGTGCCTCAGAGCGCAATGGGCGCAGTCAGCCAGCCACCTCCGGGACCCTGTCTCGGTCTTTTCCAGCATGGCGGAGTCTCTCGCTTGGTGGCAAGAGTTTTGGAACCTGGTTTGCGGTATGCCCTTCCAAGCCCCGGCGCATCAGATGGTCGTCATTTATTTATTTATGTAACATTTTTTTATATACCGCCTTTCAGATTCTCAAGGCGGTTTACAGAGAACATAACTTTGCTTACATGGAACGTTTCCTCAGAATTATTTACAATGTCAAATATCAACAGTGTATACAGATAACAAATAACATTTTAACTATTTACACGGGAGCCTAAGCTCTTACAGAGGCTTAGGGTTTTACCAATTGTCTATATTCTGCCATAGCCAGTACAATTACTTGAGTAGTATGGTATTGAAGTGCTCAGTAAACAGATGTGTTTTCCAAGTATTTCCTGAAGTCTGTAATATCAATGGTTGCTCTGAGCTGGTGTGGAAGGGAGTTCCATAGGGATGGTAAGTAGAGTTTGAAGACTCTATGTAGTGCATTCTGAGAGGTGCCCATAGGTATCATAGAGGTTGTAAGGGAGTTTTGGTGCTGTGCCTTCCTTGATCTGTTGTCTGGGACTCTCTTGATTACGTTTTCTAAGCAACTGGCAGATTGATTGTGCAGAATTTTGAATGCCATCATTATTGCCTTATATTTTATATGTGAACTTATGGGGAGCCAATGGAGAGATTTGAGTGTGATGTGGGCGTGTTTATTAGTTCTGGTGATTAGTCGTGTTGCTGCATTTTGTGCCAGTTGTAAGGCATGGATTGAGCATTTGGGTAAACCATGTAGGATTAGGTTTCAATAGTCGAGGTGCGGTGTAATTAGCGCCTGACATACAGAGCAGAAGTGGTTGTGCTCAAGTAAAGGTCAGAGGTTTTGCAGAAACTTTATTTTGTGATATACTTTTGTGGTTCTTTTGCTGATGTGGGATTGGAAAGTGAGTCTCTGATCAATGTATATTCCTAAGTATTTTACCTCGCTCTTTACTGGGATTGATCTGTTTCCTATTCGTAACGTGTTGGGTGGGTTAAATGTGGTATCTTTCGTGATTATGAGGGCCTCTGATGTCTTGTAGTTGATTTCCAGATTGCATTGTGATAGCTATTAGGTGGCTGCTGTCATGCAGTCTGAGATGGCGGAGTAGTCTGTATTCTTTATATCTAGGGTGGAATATATCATTAAATCATCTGCGTATATGTGGTAGTAGATATTATGTTGCTGTAATATTTTGCATACTGGCTGTATGTACAGGTTGAAGAAGAGATCTGAGAGTGCAGAGCCTTGTGGAAGACTTTGTTTTAGTGGGAAAGGTGTAGACGTATTGGAGTTTATCTTGACTTGTGTTCTTCTATCAGATAAGTATGAATGAAACCAAGCAAGCGGTGTGTCACTTACTCCTACTTCGCTTAGTCTATCCAGCAGTGTGGAGAGAATTATAGCATTGAAGGCAGATGTTATGTCTATGAAAATTAGGATGAAGCCTTTCCTGATATCTTTGATTCTCCAGGACCAAGCAGGAAGTCAGTCCTCACATATGGGTGACATCGGCGCCGACGGAGCCCCCGTGCGGAGCATTTCCCCAACTTTCAAAGAAAGCCTTTGGGAATGCAGTGCGCCTGCACAGTCCCCTTCCCACCCAAGGGTGCCATCTTGCTCAGTCTTTCTTTTTCCGCGGAGCCCGACGGACATGAGTTCATGTCACCTGGAAAAAGTAGATTTTTTTCTGCGATTTTCGCGTTGTCTTATCTGGTTCGACGCCAGTTCCCCTTCCCGCCTGGGCTCAGTACACCGGTATCGAGTTCGGACTTGCGATTTTTGTTTTTTGTCCTTCATGACTAGCGTTCACGCTCTTTTTGTGTTTTCACTGGCAGCCCAGTCTTTTGACCTTGCAGGGGCCCGATGGCTGTCAGCGGGTTCAAAAAGTGTGATCGGTGCAAGAAACTTATGTCTCTCACTGACACACATGACTGCTGCCTCCGATGCCTCGGGCCCGACCATGACCCGCTGGCCTGTGGCCTGTGCGGCAAAATGTCATCGAAGGCACTTCGGAGCTGTCAGCATCAACGTAAGAGAATTTTCTCTGACTCCGCGTCCGGCCAGGCCCGGACTTCATCAGAGGCCTCGACATCTCGGGAGTCAGACCCCGAGCGCCGTCGGGGTTCCTCTGAAAGGGAGTCTCCCTCCTGGGAGCACCGAAGGAAGAAAAGGTTCACGAGGGCGTCGTCGGTGGAGCTCCTGGTTCCTCGAGGGCCAGGTCGCGAAGACCTGACCGCCTCCCCGGGCTCTTGGAGTCGGAGAGGCCTTCCAAGCTACCTCGTGTGGAGCTGGAGTCCCCGAGTCACGTAAGTGCAGTTGTCCTTGCAGACTCTCCTCCGGGAGAGCCGATGTCGGGGCCCGAGTCGGGGGCTGCTGAGTCTCCTGAGCTTGGACTTAGGTTGACGGCCTTGGAGAGCAGCTTGGCTGCTTTCATGGAACAGCAGCGGGTGCTGATCGCCGGTCTGACCGGTGCATCTGCCCCGACCACCGGGACCTCGATGTCTAAGTCGACCCCGGAGACCGAGCCGATCCTCGAGTCCATGAAGTCTCGAGTTGATCCTCGGTCAAGGTCCCCCTTGACCTCCCGTGCAGGGCCGAGGTTGTCAACGCCGATACTCTCGGCGTCGGGGCGGGTGGCACCGAGGCCCACACGGCCGGAGCCGTTCGATTCCTCCTCGGAGGAGTCGGAGTGGGAGACGGAGGACGAGGAGTCCCCGGACACCTTCCGGACCCAGTGCATCCCTTTGGACTCACCGGAGTCCAAGCCTCGGAGACGGTTTCCCCCCCCCCCCCCCGAGGATACCCGGTTCTCGTACTTCGTGAGGGACATGGCCAAGGCCTTGGCCTTCCCTGCAGACGCTGAGGAGGAGCCTCGAGCCGAGGAGCTCGATGCCTTCCAGTATGATTTTCCTCCGAAGGAAGCCTTTACTGTACCGGTCCTCTGATGCTGGAACGGCTGCTCTTCCATATGTGGGAGGCACTGGCCTTGATGCCAGTTCTTAGCAAATGGGTCGATTCCATTTATTGAGTCCGTAAGAGCCCTGGGTTCCAAAAGACGCAGCTACCGCACCACTCCATGGTCGTGGAATCGGCCATGCACCGTCTAAGAGTCAGAAGATGCACTCCTCAGTGCCTCCCGGCCGGGAGGCCCGGAACCTGGATGCCCTCGGTAGAAAGTGCTTCCAGGTCTCTATAATGTCTTGCCATGTCCAGACCTACCAGCTGTACATGGGCATGTACCTATGAGACCTGGCCGGGTTCTCAGCTGGCCTCTCCGAGGAACATTGATGTTATGGGTCCCCGTAGGATTTATATGTTTAATAAAAATTAGATTATATTTATTATTTTTATATATTTTTATTGTTAGTTTTCCCGGTGGCTCCCTGGTCTCTTTAGATTACAACTTGTAGCATGGGTTTATATATTGATTTTTTTTATATTGCCTTAAAATACCACATTTGGTTCTATACTCCTGCACCTTTTTACTTGTTGTACTTTTAGAAGCACACATTTTATCATTTCTTTTGAGTACCAGCTCCTTTCGTTTAACATTTGTGATAATGGTACCGCATGTGCGTGTCTAACGATATGTATGCTCTATGTTCTATATATATATAAAGAGATTTCTTTTGCTTGAATAAGATTCTTCTATATATACATTTTTTTAGTATTACTTATCCTCACTATATAGTTTTATTTGCCTTTCTCGTTGGTCTGGGTTTTCCATTTTGTTTTCTTTTTGTTCAATGTTGTATGGTTCAATTGATGTTTTCAATAGTTATTATATTAATGGTTTTACATTATTTTTTAGCATTATCCACCATTGATTGGTTTGTGCCATATCTTTATTGCTTTTGTGCACTTCATTTGTAAGTATGTTATATCTATAATTTTTATTATTATGTATTGCTGTTTTCTTGTCTACATAGTTTATATATAGATATTTTATATATATATATATATATTTATATGTTTTAACCTTAAAAAACTTCTTTTATGTATTAATTAATAATTATGATTATTCATATTTGTTATTTTAATATATTTTCCTGTTTTTATTGTTCTTATTATTTTAATGTTATGTTTTGCTGTCCTCTAGTACCCCCTGATTTTATTTATTTATTTATTTATTTTATTTATTACAGTTTTTTATATACCGCGCTATTTACAATCAGCGCGGTTCACAGATAACCAAAGACCAGAACAACAGGCTGCTCGGTTTTACATAAAACAGGACGATAAACTTGGATTCGATAAACTTGAATAATATGGGGGTAAAACTATATACATAGAATGTTGGTCTGTTAATTTTGATAACATGAAAGGGATTTATGAGATGTTGCTTGTGGGGTTGTGAAAGGAGGCAAAGTGGTTAATATTGAGGTGAATATTTTGAATTTATGTAGGGTAATAATTGTTGATTAGGTTATGCTTGAGGGGAAGCTTTATGTAGGGTAGTATTTGATGAATAAGTTATGCTTGAGGGCCTTTCTGAATTGGCATATGTTAGTTATGGCACGAATTTCGGGTGGTAGGGAGTTCCAGTGTTTTGGGGCACAGAACATGAAGGCTCTGTTCGCTGTTGATCGGCTACACGTTGTTATGGCCTTCGGTGTTATTAGGGTGTTTATTGCTATATGTCTTCTGGATCTTGTTGGTGGTAGTGTTTGTGTGAGATCAATTATTGCGTTTGCAGATACACCGTGGATGGCCTTGTATGTTAGGACTAGGGTTTTGAATTCGAGTCTGCCTTGTATCGGGAGCCAGTGAAGCTGTTTGAGGATTGGTGTTACATGATCACTCCTGGCAGCTCCTTGTAGAATCCTTGCAGCAGTATTCATGGCAAGTTGAAGAGAGCTTAGGGTGGATTGTGGGAGACCTTGTAGAATTGAGTTGGCGAAATCAAAATGCGGCAAAATGAGTGCTTGGAAGATGGTTCTAAAATCATCTGGGTCAAGTAATGAGCGAAGATGCCTGAGTGTGCGTATTTTGAAGTATACAGCTTTTGTAATATTGTTTACATGTGTTTTCAAATTGAGACGTTGGTCCAGCGTGACTCCAAGGTATCTTATTGTTTCTTTTGTGGCTAGATCCGCTCCTTTCACACTTATATGTGATGGTGGAATGAAGTTGGGGTCTCGCGTAACAAAGAGAACCTCAGTTTTCTTGTGTTGGATGCGGAGGTTCTGTGAGAGAAGCCATTCCGATACTGCATTAAAGCAGTTTATTATGGGCAGTAGGTCTAATTGCCTTGTAGAAAATGGCATATAAAGTAGGATATCATCTGCGTAAATCATACATTTCACGTTGAATGATCTGATGATATTGCAGATAGGCTGCATGTAGATGTTAAACATGAGAGATGAGAGAGATGACCCTTGTGGTACCCCTTGTTTTTGATGGAAGAGATTTGATTCTCCCGTTGCAGATTTTACATATTGCATTCTGGTGTCTAGGTATGATTTACACCATTCCAGAGCTGAACTACCAATGCCTTTTTCCTTCAAACGTGTAATGAGTATCTCGTGATTTACCGAGTCAAAGGCTGCTGCTATATCTAAGAAGATTAGCACAACGCCTTGGCGGATGTTGTCTATGCTGGTGAGTAAGTTGTTGAGGAGAGTGGTGAGGAGTGTTTCAACTCCATGATGTTCCCTGAATCCATGTTGAAAGTAGTCGAGAGGGGCTGTTGCGTCAATGTGGTCTTGAATTTGGCGTTGCACCTCTTTTTCAAAGATTTTTGCTAGGAGGGGAATGCTAGCAATAGGCCTGTATGAGTCAGCTCTTTTAGGGTCTAGTTTGGGGTTTTTTAAAAGTGGTCTGATGGATGTGAGCTTTAGTACAGATGGGAAAGATCCAGTTGTGAAAGAGAGGTTCATGATTCTTGCAATGAATGGACTGAAGACACTTCTAAGGTCCTTGATCCAGAAGGCTGGGCAAGGATCGGTTTGAGCGGTGGAGGAATTGAGTGAGGAGATTGTGTCTTCAACTTGTTTAGCTGAAGGTGCGGACAGTGATGTCAAGGTGATCTGGCAAGTTGATTCTTGGATATCTACTTTCTGTAGCTCATCCGTCTGTAGAAGTTTAGATTGCAAATAGTCAGCAAATTCTTGTGGTTGAATATCTTGTTTTTGTTCTGATGATGGTTCATTTGATAGCGATTTTACTAGGCTGAAAAGATCACGGGGTTTATTTAATGATCTTTTGAGCATCTCAGTGTGATACTGCTTCCTCTTGGTTGTGATTGCTTCACGGTGAGTCTCTAAATAGAGATTGTAAGCTGTGTGATCATCAGCAGCAAGTGATCGGCGCCAGCGTTTTTCGAGTCTTCTCAGGTGCTTAAGAGAGTCTCGCAGATCAGGAGAGAACCAAGGGGCAGAGGTTCTTTTCTTTGAGGTGTTATTTTTGTGTGGTTGGATAGAAATGGCATTGAGTCTGTTATTCCGGTCTTCAATTGCTTCTTCCAGGTTGAGTGTTGTATTGTAGAGGAGTGATTGGGTATTTGTCATTATAAAATCCTTATTGAAGGGCCGAAAGCCTCTTGATGGGGCTCTTGGTGTGTTGTCAAGGTTTCTGTTGTTTTGGTAATGAGTGTTGTCCAAGGGAATTTGTAGGATTATGAGTTTGTGGTCTGACCATGGTACATTAGTGATAGATTTTATCACATTGCTGTTTTGTGTAGCAACAGATTGTGGGGCGAAAACCATGTCAAGGATGTTTCCTTTGATGTGTGTGGGCTCCATGATTAGTTGCTTATATCCAAGACTTTCGATGGCGTGGAGGAATGAAGAGGACTGATGTTGCTGCAGTGATGGGAGATTGAGATCTCCCATTATCCAGTTTGGAGTGTTGAAGTTGCTGGTATTGGCTGCAATGTCAAGTATTGTGGGCAGGTCGTTCTGGGAGCTTGACGGGGTTCTGTAAATCAAGTTGATGGAGCATTGCTTGTTCGTTATGGTGATAATTTCCAGATTGTCTGAGCTGTAGGAGTTAACTGTATTGAAGAGGAGATCAGACTTAGTGAGTATGAGTGCTCCTCCTCCCTTCTTGTTTTCTCTGTGAGTTGTGTGTATGGAGAAATTAGGTGGAATGAGTTGGTTTATGAGGACATTATCTTCTTTTGATAGCCAGGTTTCAGTGATCAAGAGTGCGTCAAGATTGTTATGGGTGACTAAATCTTGGATTACAGGCCATTTTTTTCTAATCGAGCGGGCATTTACAAGAGCACATTTTATGCTTTGGGAAGATGAGGAGTCTTGTTGCTTGGGGTTACTGTTTTGGAGTAATGTGATGTGAATCAGGTGGGAGTGCTGTATGCGAGCTTCCTTAGCTGGATAATGGTAAGAATTATTGAACCATTTTTTTCCGTGGTTTTTGAGGATAGGGATTTGACTGGTGGAAGAAGAGTAGGCAGCGGAGGTCTCGATCCAGTCAGAGAGAAGGTACACAGAAAGAAGAGTGATGAGGTGAGGATACATTTTGGATTTTGTTGAGGAGATGTAGATGTCTATGTGAGCTGTATATTATATCAGGTAGGGATATTATTGATGAAGGTACGGGTAGAGGATGTTGTAATACAATGCAAGCAATTGTAGAATTGTAACAACTGTAGGAATGGAGAATATAGGGTATTAAGGCAAGTGTATCAGGTGGCAGTTATAATACAAAGCAGGTTACTGTAACAACTCAGGTAATACAGGCAACTGTAACAAACTGTAACAAACTGTATGAATGGCTATAGAGTAGGCACAGAGCAGCAGGAGAGTGTGCTATCAGTGGCACTGACGGCGGTGATATTGAGCTAGAACAGAGGTTAGTTTAACTTTATAGATATTAAATACTTGCTGTGCATTTAGACCGAGTATATGCTGATGAATGTAGCCTCAGGGTATCACTGATTGCGGGATGTGCGTGGAGCTGTGAGCTTCTTGGACGATTCCTGGGTCATTGGAAGGGCCTTTGCCTAAGGGCCGAGCCAAAGGGCCCTCTGGCGAGGCCCTCAGGCGCGGGCCCGCCTGTCGGCGGCTTGCTTTTTTGCTGTTCGGCTCCGCCTCCCACAGTCCCGATTGGACTGGAGGCTCCTGAGCAGGGGGAAGATGGCTGAACCCTGCTCAGGTGTGCTCAACCCCGATCGGGGAGCACGGAGCTGGCTGGAGGGCGAAGGGAAGCTGCTCCTGTCGGCGGCTTGCTTTTTTGCTGTTCGGCTCCGCCTCCCACAGTCCCGATTGGACTGGAGGCTCCTGAGCAGGGGGAAGATGGCTGAACCCTGCTCAGGTGTGCTCAACCCCGATCGGGGAGCACGGAGCTGGCTGGAGGGCGAAGGGAAGCTGCTCCTGTCGGCGGCTTGCTTTTTTGCTGTTCGGCTCCACCTCCCACAGTCCCGATTGGACTGGAGGCTCCTGAGCAGGGGGAAGATGGCTGAACCCTGCTCAGGTGTGCTCAACCCCGATCGGGGAGCACGGAGCTGGCTGGAGGGCGAAGGGAAGCTGCTCCTGTCGGCGGCTTGCTTTTTTGCTGTTCGGCTCCGCCTCCCACAGTCCCGATTGGACTGGAGGCTCCTGAGCAGGGGGAAGATGGCTGAACCCTGCTCAGGTGTGCTCAACCCCGATCGGGGAGCACGGAGCTGGCTGGAGGGCGAAGGGAAGCTGCTCCTGTCGGCGGCTTGCTTTTTTGCTGTTCGGCTCCGCCTCCCACAGTCCCGATTGGACTGGAGGCTCCTGAGCAGGGGGAAGATGGCTGAACCCTGCTCAGGTGTGCTCAACCCCGATCGGGGAGCACGGAGCTGGCTGGAGGGCGAAGGGAAGCTGCTCCTGTCGGCGGCTTGCTTTTTTGCTGTTCGGCTCCGCCTCCCACAGTCCCGATTGGACTGGAGGCTCCTGAGCAGGGGGAAGATGGCTGAACCCTGCTCAGGTGTGCTCAACCCCGATCGGGGAGCACGGAGCTGGCTGGAGGGCGAAGGGAAGCTGCTCCTGTCGGCGGCTTGCTTTTTTGCTGTTCGGCTCCGCCTCCCACAGTCCCGATTGGACTGGAGGCTCCTGAGCAGGGGGAAGATGGCTGAACCCTGCTCAGGTGTGCTCAACCCCGATCGGGGAGCACGGAGCTGGCTGGAGGGCGAAGGGAAGCTGCTCCTGTCGGCGGCTTGCTTTTTTGCTGTTCGGCTCCGCCTCCCACAGTCCCGATTGGACTGGAGGCTCCTGAGCAGGGGGAAGATGGCTGAACCCTGCTCAGGTGTGCTCAACCCCGATCGGGGAGCACGGAGCTGGCTGGAGGGCGAAGGGAAGCTGCTCCTGTCGGCGGCTTGCTTTTTTGCTGTTCGGCTCCGCCTCCCACAGTCCCGATTGGACTGGAGGCTCCTGAGCAGGGGGAAGATGGCTGAACCCTGCTCAGGTGTGCTCAACCCCGATCGGGGAGCACGGAGCTGGCTGGAGGGCGAAGGGAAGCTGCTCCTGTCGGCGGCTTGCTTTTTTGCTGTTCGGCTCCGCCTCCCACAGTCCCGATTGGACTGGAGGCTCCTGAGCAGGGGGAAGATGGCTGAACCCTGCTCAGGTGTGCTCAACCCCGATCGGGGAGCACGGAGCTGGCTGGAGGGCGAAGGGAAGCTGCTCCTGTCGGCGGCTTGCTTTTTTGCTGTTCGGCTCCGCCTCCCACAGTCCCGATTGGACTGGAGGCTCCTGAGCAGGGGGAAGATGGCTGAACCCTGCTCAGGTGTGCTCAACCCCGATCGGGGAGCACGGAGCTGGCTGGAGGGCGAAGGGAAGCTGCTCCTGTCGGCGGCTTGCTTTTTTGCTGTTCGGCTCCGCCTCCCACAGTCCCGATTGGACTGGAGGCTCCTGAGCAGGGGGAAGATGGCTGAACCCTGCTCAGGTGTGCTCAACCCCGATCGGGGAGCACGGAGCTGGCTGGAGGGCGAAGGGAAGCTGCTCCTGTCGGCGGCTTGCTTTTTTGCTGTTCGGCTCCGCCTCCCACAGTCCCGATTGGACTGGAGGCTCCTGAGCAGGGGGAAGATGGCTGAACCCTGCTCAGGTGTGCTCAACCCCGATCGGGGAGCACGGAGCTGGCTGGAGGGTGAAGGGAAGCTGCTCCTGTCGGCGGCTTGCTTTTTTGCTGTTCGGCTCCGCCTCCCACAGTCCCGATTGGACTGGAGGCTCCTGAGCAGGGGGAAGATGGCTGAACCCTGCTCAGGTGTGCTCAACCCCGATCGGGGAGCACGGAGCTGGCTGGAGGGCGAAGGGAAGCTGCTCCTGTCGGCGGCTTGCTTTTTTGCTGTTCGGCTCCGCCTCCCACAGTCCCGATTGGACTGGAGGCTCCTGAGCAGGGGGAAGATGGCTGAACCCTGCTCAGGTGTGCTCAACCCCGATCGGGGAGCACGGAGCTGGCTGGAGGGCGAAGGGAAGCTGCTCCTGTCGGCGGCTTGCTTTTTTGCTGTTTGGCTCCGCCTCCCACAGTCCCGATTGGACTGGAGGCTCCTGAGCAGGGGGAAGATGGCTGAACCCTGCTCAGGTGTGCTCAACCCCGATCGGGGAGCATGGAGCTGGCTGGAGGGCGAAGGCAACAGCCGAAACGCGTTGGGGTTTGCTTAACTAATAAAGTGCCTGTGGCTTCCACTACTGCTCGGTTTTGTGGTTTCTCAGTTTGTTTGCGAGCAGTGCTCCTGTTTGTGTTCTCTACAGTCTCTCCAGGAGGCCAGACAAGCCACTCGTCGCACTGTCTCTCTTCAGTATCTGGGCTTTGTCATAAACTACGCAAAGTCCACTTTGCTCCCCTCACAGAACCTAAAGTTTATAGGGGCAAGATTAGACACTCTGCAGGCAAGAGCTTACTTGCCGAGGACAGGGCACACAGGCTGATGGACTTGGCCAACCAGTTCCAAAGCAATTCTCAGGTCTCTGCCAGACACTTCCTGCGGCTCCTGGGCCACATGGCATCCACGGTACACGTGACCCCGAATGCCCGTCTGCACATGCGGGCGGCTCAGTGGTGCCTCAGAGCTCAGTTGGTTCAAGCCACAGGCGACCTCCGAGACACAGTAAAGGTGTCCAAACCACTCTTGGACTCCTTGCAGTGGTGGCTACATCTCCCAAACCTTCTCAGGGGGGTACCCTTTCAGGCCCCAGCACACACCAGGGTGCTGACGACTGATGCTTCCTTAAAGGGCACGTGCACTCAAGGCCTCTGGTCTCCTCAGGAGGCCATACAGCAGATCAATCTTTTGGAGCTGCGAGCAATCCGCTTGCCTCTACAGACTTTTTCTCATGCCATCTCTCACCAGTCTGTCTTAGTTAAGACAGACAATCAGGTAGCAATTTTCTATGTGAACAAGCAAGGGGGCACAGGGTCCAGACTCCTATGTCAGAAGGTGCAGGCCCTTTGCTCCTTTGCAGTCAAACAGGGCATGTTTCTCAAAGCAGTTTATCTACCTGGTCAGGAGAACATTTTGGCAGACAAACTAAGCAGGATTCCCCAGCCTCACGAATGGCAGTTGAATCCACTGGTGGTTCAGCAGATCTTTCTATGATGGGGACTTCCATCCATCGATCTCTTTGCAAGTCCACTGAACCATCAGCTGCCCAGGTTTTGCTCCAGACAGCCGCATCCCCTGAGAATGGCAGCAGATGCGTTTCTGATCTCTTGGTCTACGGGCCTCCTGTTTGCGTTTCCTCCCACGCCCCTGGTGGCCCAAACTCTGTTCAAGATTCTACGGGACAAGGCCTCGGTGATTCTGGTAGCCCCCAGATGGCTGAGGTAACCGTGGTTTTCACTTCTTCTGCAGTTGGCAGTGGAAACTCTATTCCCTCTGGGGTTGCAACCCGATCTCCTGTCTCAGTATTAGGGTTCCCTTCTGCACCCCAATCTCAGATCCCTCAATCTGATGGCCTGGCTGCTGAGAGCATAGTGCTAGCTCCCTTTCTTCTATCTAGGGAAGTTGAGGAGGTGGTCTTGGCCTCGAGGAGGCAATCCTCCAGAAAGTCCTATGCACTCAAGTGGCACAGGTTCTCAGTGTGGTGTGCTCAGCACAATGAAGATCCTTTCTCCTGCCTGGTGCCAGTAGTGCTACAATACCTACTTCACCTGTCAGACCTAGGCCTTAAGTCCAACTCTGTTTGGGTCCACCTCAGTGCTCTTTCAGCACACCACTCACCGGTGGAGGGACAGTCACTGTCGGTTCACCCCTTGGTGTCACGCTTCCTCAGAGGCCTGATTTTGCTCAAGCCTCCAATTCGTCCACCTGCCACTGAGTGGGACTTGAACGTGGTCTTGCAACAATTTACTCACCCACCGTTTGAGCCGATGGCTACTTGCCATTTAAGCTTCCTTTCTTGGAAGGCGCTCTTCCTGGTAGCTCTTACCTCAGCCAGACGTGTGAGTGAACTACAAGCTCTGGTTTCTGATAGACCATACACACGGTTTTATAGGAACAGGGTGGTCCTTCGGACTCATCCAAAGTTCCTTCCAAAAGTTGTCTCCTCTTTCCACCTCAACCAGGAGGTGGTTCTTCCGACATTCTTTCCCAGGCCGCATACCAGCCGGACTGAGACAGTCTTGCATACTCTGGACTGTAAGAGGGCGTTGTCCTTTTACATTGAACGTACGCGGGGGCATCGAAGGGCTACTCAGCTCTTCGTCTCCTTTGACCCTAATAAATTGGGGTTACCTGTCTCCAAGCGCACGTTGTCCACTTGGGTAGCAGATTGTATCGCCTGGGCGTACAAGGCAGTCGACCTTCCCTTGCAGGGTCGAGTCACGGCCCACCGTGTCAGGGCGAAAGCTGCGTCAGTAGCTCATCTCCGCTCTGTTCAGTTGGCAGACATCTGCTGGGCCGCTACTTGGTCTACAAGCCAGACTTTTGCAGCCCACTACTGCCTTGAGAGAGAGTCCCGAAGGGACAGTGCTTTCGGACAGGCGGTACTCCGTAATCTCTTTGAGGTTTAGGCAACTCCTACCCTCCAGCCCTTGTGTTGGGCTACCTTACGGGGGCATTCTCAGAGGATATTCTTATCACAGATGCTAAGGCTCTTGAGAGGGAGCCATTTTTTCAGCTTTGGATTCCCAGTAGCCTAGAGCTGGGGAGTCCCATATGTGAGGACTGACTTCCTGCTTGGTCCTGGAGAAAGAGTAGTTACTCATCTGTAACAGGTGTTCTCCAGGAGCAGCAGGAATCAGTCCTCACGACCCTCCCTCCTCCCTTGGAGTTGCAGTCATATCCTTTATTTTGATTTTTGCTGTCTTTTAGCTATGTCATTTGACTGAGCAAGATGGCACCCTTGGGCGGGAAGGGGACCGCGCAGGCGCGCTGCATTCCCAAAGGCTTTCTTTGAAAGCTGGGGAAATGCTCCCTACGGGGGCTCCGTCGGCACCGACGTCACCCATATGTGAGGACTGATTCCTGCTGCTCCTGGAGAACACCTGTTACAGGTGAGTAAGTACTCTTTCCTTTGAGTACAGTGTTCAGAAGGGATGTTAATAAAGTTTCTACCCTGTGACGCTCTCTGAAACCATGTTATTGCAGGTTGAGTGGGAAGGTAGCATCAACGTGGTCTTGTAGCTGGCATTGGACCGCCTTTTCAATTAATTTGTATAAGAGTGGTATGCTAGATATGGGGTGATACGAGGCAGGAGATATTGGGTCCAAGGTGGTGTTCTTCAGTAGTGGTCTTATGGAAGAGATTTTCAGTGGCAGTGGCAGGATCCCTTGTGAGAGGGATAAGTTTATTATTTTGCAGAGTGAAGGAGCTAATTCTTGAGCCATTGCCTTTATCCAAATTGTTGGGCATGGGTCTAGGGGGGAAGTGGACATGTTCAAGGATTTCAGAAGATTGGTGTAGAGGTCTTCGGAGACATAGTAAAAAGATGTCCATATGTTTGGTCGATTTGGATCAGATTGAGAGGTGCTAGGTTGACTTGTTGAGGCCTGTGAGCAAGATAGCTTGTTTCGAAGATAGAATGCATAGGACTCTGGAGTTAAAGCATCTGTGTCTTGGCTTTGTGGTGCTCTTGATAGGTCTTTGACTATGGAGAAAAGCTCTCTAGGATGGCTTAGAGATTTCATGATGATGTTAGTGTTGTGTTGCTTCTTGTGGTTAAAAATTAATTTGTTGTACTCTCGCTGTTTTGACATTTATTCGTCGATCTGGTTGTGCTTTGGTTCTCCTCCATCTTCTTTCAAGTCTTCTCAAGGTGGTCTTTGCCTGTTTGATTTCCAGAGAGTACCATGGGGCTTTATTTTTCATTTTGGAGGCTCTCAGGTTTGATGGCACGGAGGCAGCTAGTGTAAAGGTAGTGTTCCAGTTCTCTGTCAGTGAGGGGAGGTCTGTTGAGGTAGTTTCCAGCTTGGGGATTGCTTTATTTATTAGTGTGTCTTTATCGAATTGATTGAAGTGCCTGTAGGAATTTGAGTTGTGGTGTCGAGGGTGCGCGGGGTCGAGGGGGGGGTTAAATGGTATCAGAAGTGATCTGACCATGGCACTGGGCTTACTTGATATGATATGTAGGAGTCAGGTGATTGGAGGATGGTAGTTACAAAGATCAGATCCAGTGTGTTTCCTCCAATGTGGGTCTGTGTTGAGATGATCTGTGAGAGATCCAGTGAGAATAAGGCTTCAAGGAATGCGAGGCTTGAGATGAGGTTAGGGAATTCAGATTGAAGTCACCTAAGATTATTGGTAGCTTGCCCTTGTTAGACTGACTGGTGGCCATCTCAATTATGCTTGAGAGGTCGTCAGTGTTAGGTGAAGGAGCTCTGTGTATTAGACATATTATCAGGTCTTTGTTTTCCAGGGTTACGGAGTTGAGGGTGGGAGTGCAAAGACTGCTGACAGGCTTGAGATTTAGTTGTTTGTTTGCCAGGCTGAGAGAGCCCTCTCCTCTGTGTCCCGGTCTGGTAGATTGTGTGCATCCATGTGAGTTGGTGTGAGTTGGTTTAAAATTATGGTGTCCGTATCTGTGAGCCAAGCTTCAGTTATACACATGATCTCTACATCATGGTCTTATATGTAATCGGCTATGGTGTAAATCTTGTTGCGAATGGAACTGGCATTTATTAGGGAGCACTTAATTGTTTGAGTCTGCTGCTTGGTTGTTGCGTTGGTCTGAGCTCCTTCATTTGCGTGTATGTGGATGAGACGGGGCGGTCTTTTTTGCGAGTTGGAAAAGAGTGGTTGAGTCATTAGACATTGTCTGGGCTTGTAGAGGATTGGAATAGAGTTATTCCAGCTGTATGTGGCTCTGGTTGGTCTTAATAGGAGAGCTGCTTTGAAGGAAAAGAATAGGGTGACTTGAATCCACTTCATGTCTGCTTTTTCAGGCTGTAATCCCGCTTGGTAGAATCAGTTATGATTAGAGGTATTATTAATGCAGAAGTGTTGTTTATGTAGGAGGAGAGTTCTGTTTGTTATATGTATTTACCTGGCGTATCTTATGGGGGAGGACTTGGTCGTTAGTTCGACTTTCAATCTAGTAGATAAGGTTTTGGCTCTGGATTAGGACAATGCAGGATACTAATAGAAGTGGAGTGAGTCTTTATTGCTAGAACTTGAGCCAAGTATCACTACTGTCTACTTGTGGGGAGGGGGGAGATAAGCTTCTGAAGGTAGTCTGAAGTTATATTTGAAGTAATTATTAGTGGAAGCAGGTTACCAATTATACATACATTTTAGAGTTAGTGGAGCTCTATAGTTTTTAGGTTCCCGCTTGCTGGATTGGTATTCTCAGCGGCTTTGTTCTGACAACGAAGGGTGTTGTGGAAGATCCTTTCTGCAGCTGATTGCTGTGTGGCTGGCAGAGTTTGGAGAAAGCTGTTGCTGCCGCCCTGGGACCCCACCTAAGGGCCTTGTCAAAGGGCCCTCTGGCGAGGTCCCGCCCGATGGCGCTGCCTTTTCAAATGCAGAGTTCTTCAGCCCTGATTGGCTTTGGGCCAGTGAGCTGGGAGGGGTTTGCCTTCCCGCTCCCTCGCCCAATGCTGATTGGGGTGCTCCGGGGCTTTGTTCTTCTGCCCGATGGCACTGCCTTTTCAAACGCACAGTTCTTCAGCCCTGATTGGCTTTGGGCCAGTGAGCGGGGAGGGGCTTGCATTCCCACTCCCTTGCCCGACACTGATCGGGGTGCTTGACTACGGATGCCTCCCTGGTGGGCTGGGGAGCCCACTGCAAGGGATGGCACACTCAGAATCCTGGTCCCTCGAGGAGTCCCGGCAGCAGATCAACCTGCTGGAATTCCTGGCAATTTGCCTCGCTCCCCGGGCTTTCAGGGACCGCTCGCAGCACCGAGTGGTGCTGGTCCAAATGGACAACCAGGTCATGATATTCTATATGAACAAACAGGGGGGCATTGGCTCCTACAGTCTCTTTGCAGAGGCAATAGCCCTATGCTCCTTCGTAGTGAGCCAGGGCATGACCATCAGGCCACCTACCCTCCCGGGCCAGAACAATGCATTGGCGGACCGGCTCAGCAGGGTTCTCTGACCTCACAACTGGCACCTGTGTCCCCGAATGGCGCAGTGCCTCTTTCAGCATTGGGGGACTCCGGACCTGGACCTTTTTGCCAGCCCAGCGAACTCGCAGTTCCCTCAGTTCTGCAGTCCCCTTCCGCGCCAGGACAGGGTGTCCCCCGCCCGATGCCTTCCTCATCTCGTGGGACATGGGGTTGCAATATGCCTCCCCCCATGCCCCTCATCTCCCTGCTTCTTCATCCCAATCTGAGGTCCCTCACAGCTTGGCAGCTCAGCGGGTTGCTCTAGCCTCCTACCATCTCCCCGTGAAGATCGAGGACATTCTTCTACCCTCACGGAAAGACTCGACTAGACGAGCTTACGCCTTCAAGTGGTGTGGGTTCTCGGTGTGGTGCTTGGAGCTCCAAGCGGACCCATTTTCATGCCCTACCGGCTTGGTCTTGCAGTACCTGCTTCACCTTTCGCAGTCTGGGCTGAAGTCTAACTCGGTCAGGGTTCACCTGAGCGCCATCTCAGCAAACCACCACACCGGTGAGTGGCTCAGTGGTTGGGACAGGCTACCTCAGGCCGGAGGGCCGGAGATTCAATTCCCACATGGGGACAAGCAACCTCAGGCCGGAGGGACTGGGGTCTCTAGTCCCATGGTCACTCCTTGTGGCCTTGGGCAAGCCACCTAACCCTCCATTGCCTCAGGTACACTTAGATTGTGAGCCCTTCGAGGACAAGGGAATAAAAAGTACCTGTTAGTATACATGTAAACCGCACTGATTCTAAAGAGTGCGGTATAAAAAATAAATAAAATAAATAAATAAACCGTTGAGAGCAAACCTCTTTTGGGGTTACCACTTGTCTCTCATTTCATGCGAGGCCTGCTCCTTTCCATGCCCCCCAACCACCCTCCTCCGACAGAATGGGACCTCAGTGTGGTCCTCACACAGCTGACCAAGCCGCCCTTTGAAACCATGGCTACCTGCCCACTGCGGCATCTGTCATGGAAGGTGGCTTGCCTGGAGAGGGAGTCCCGCCAGGATAGCACTTTCGGCCAGGCAGTACTCCGTCATTTGTTTGGGGTGTAAGGCAACTCCTGCTCTCTGCCCTTCAGTATGTTCAGGCTACCAGAGAACTAGTTCCTTGCTTGACACTCGGGGCTGCTCATGGGTCTGCTGTTCCTTGACTCCGTTGCTTCTTCTCACGGTTCACCTTTTTCTCGTCACCCGTGACTTTTTTTTTTAAAATTTTTTATTTATGAATTTTATATGAATTACAACATCCAGGTAAATAACATGAATAAGGAAAGAAACAATGGATTATGACATGATCAATAAACAAATACCAACATAGGCAAACTTAAAATATCAAAGAAACATCAAAATTCATGTCATCCATATTATTTAGTCCCCAATACAAAAGGAAATAACAGGGGCGTATTAGGAAAAAACTCTTAATGCAAAATCTACATCACAGCAAATATTAAACAGGCGAACATGAGAAGACTTAAATGTCAGCTGGATGAGATGTCTTGGAAACCTCTACCACAATTTCCTCCCTAGGTATTAAGAACTCATTGAGTTGCCTAGGTTCAAAGAAAACATACGTTTTTTACTTATAGACCACAAAACATTTTGCAGGAAATTTCAGAAGAAAAGTTGCTCCTAGATCCACAACTCTAGGGCGGAAAGCCAAAAGACTTTTCCTTCTCATCTGTGTAACTCTTGAAAAATCAGGAAACACTCGAACTTTAGAGCCTAGGAATTCCTCATTGATATTCCTAAAGTACAACCAAAGTATAAAAAATTTATCTGATTCCAACGCCAGAGTAACTAGCAGAGTTGACTTGTCAGTGATGACCTCTAGGGAGGACTCTAAGAACCCAGTCAGGTCACCCTTCTCAGCTCGAGCAGTAGGGGAATTGGGGTCACCCCCCCCTCATCCCGGCAGACAGGTACTGTGCCCGAACCAGAGGTGGAAACTGGTCCTGGGGGAGTCTAAGAACCTCCCCGAAATACTTCCTAACCATCTCTAATGGAGAGAGTAATGGTGACCGTGGAAAATTTAGAAAACAAAGGTTACGACGTCTAACCTGGTTTTCCAAATATTCCATTTTCCTGGCGGACACATACCTATCCACAACCTGGGCATTCACAACTTCCTGCAAATGCCCCACATCCCGCTCAAGCTTAGACAGTCTCTCCACCTGGCTAGACTGATCATTAGAAAGAGTTCCACACATAGACTTAACCCCAAGTAAATCCATTTTCACATCAGCAAACATCATCTGCAGAGAGGAAGTGAGTGAAGCCAGGCCATCCCATAGCGTCTCTAAAGTTGTTACCGCAGGTTTCACCACACCCGTGACTTTTACAGATTTTTTGGTAGCCTGTAACTAGGGAGTGCCATATGTGAGGAGTGACTTCCTGCTTGTTCCTGGAGAAAAAATAGTTACTCCCCTGTAACAGGCGTTCTCCGGGAACAGCAGGAATCAGTCTTCACAACCCTCCCTCCTCCCCATGGAGTTGCTTTTCTTTTACCATCTTTAACTATGTTATCATACTGAGGCAAGATGGCACCCTTAGGCAGGAAGGGGACCATGCATGTGTGGTGCATCTCCCAAAGGCTTTCTTTGAAAGCTGGGGAGAGTTTACCGCATGGGCTCTGTAGGCACCATCACCTGTATGTGAGGACTGATTCTGCTGTTGCTGGAGAACACCTGTTACATGTGAGTAACTGTGCATTCTCTTGCTAATTTTAGGGTAAACAATGGCAGATTTAACCCTGTGTGGCTGGCAGAGCTTGGAGAAAGCTGTTGCTGCCGCCCTGGGACCCCGCCTAAGGTTCTTGACAAAGGGCCCTCTGGCGAGGCCCCGCCCGATGGCGCTGCCTTTTCAAATGCAGAGTTCTTCAGTCCTGATTGGCTTTGGGCCAGTGAGCGGGGAGGGGTTTGCCTTCCCGCTCCCTCACCCGATACTGATTGGGGTGCTCTGGGGCTTTGTTCTTCTGCCCGATGGCACTGCCTTTTCAAACGCACAGTTCTTCAGCCCTGATTGTCTTTGGGCCAGTGAGCGGGGAGGGGTTTTCCTTCCCACTCCCTTGCCCGACACTGATCAGGGTGCTTGACCACAGACACCTCCCTGGTGGGCTGGGGAGCCCACTGCGAGGGATGGCACACTCAGAATCCTGGTCCCTCGAGGAGTCCCGGCAGCAGATCAATCTGCTGGAATTCCTGGCAATTTGCCTCGCTCCCCGGGCTTTCAGGGACTGTCCGCAGCACCGAGTGGTGCTGGTCCAAACGGACAACCAGGTCATGATGTTCTATGTGAACAAACAGGGGGGCACTGGCTCCTACAGTCTCTGTGCAGAGGCAATAGCTCTGTGCTCCTTCGCAGTGAGCCAGGGCATGACCGTCAGGCCACCTACCCTCCCGGGCCAGAACAATGCATTGGCGGACTGGCTCAGCAGAGTCCTCTGGCCTCACAACTGGCACCTGTGTCCCCAAACAGCGCAGTGCCTCTTTCAGCATTGGGGGACTCCGGACCTGGACCTTTTTGCCAGCCCAGCGAACTCGCAGTTCCCTCGGTTCTGCAGTCCCCTCCCGCGCAGGGACAGGGTGTCCCCCGACCCGATGCCTTCCTCATCTCGTAGGACATGGGGTTGCTATATGCCTTCCCCCATGCCCCTCATCACCCTGCTTCTTCATCCCAATCTGAGGTCCCTCACAGCTTGGCAGCTCAGCGGGTTGCTCTAGCCTCCTACCATCTCCCCATGAAGATCGAGGACATTCTTCTAGCCTCACGGAAGGACTCGACTAAATGAGCTTACGCCTTCAAGTGGTGTCGGTTCTTGATGTGGTGCTTGGAGCTCCGAGCGGACCCATTTTCATGCCCTACCGGCTTGGTCTTGCAGTACCTGCTTCACCTTTCGCAGTCTGGGCTGAAGTCTAACTCGGTCAGGGTTCACCTGAGCGCCATCGCAGCGAACCACCACACCGTTGAGAGCAAACCTCTTTCGGGGTTACCACTTGTCTCTCATTTCATGTGAGGCCTGCTCCTTTCCATGCCCCCCAACCACCCTCCTCCGACAGAATGGGACCTCAGTGTGGTCCTCACACAGCTGACCAAGCCACCCTTTGAAACCATGGCTACCTGCCCACTGCGGCATCTGTCATGGAAGGTGGCCTGCCTGGAGAGGGAGTCCCGCCAGGACAGCACTTTCGGCCAGGCAGTACTCCGTCATTTGTTTGGGGTGTAAGGCAACTCCTGCTTTCTGCCCTACAGTATGTCCAGACTACCAGAGAACTGGTTCCTTGCTTGACACTTGGGGCTGCTCATGGGTCTGCTGTTCCTTGGCTCCGTTGCTGCTTCTCACGGTTCACCTTTTTCTGGTCACCCGTGACTTTTACAGGTTTTTTGGTAGCCTGTAGCTAGGGAGTGCCATATGTGAGGACTGACTTCCTGCCTGTTCCTGGGGAAAGCATAGTTACTCCCCTGTAACAGGCGTTCTCTGGGAACAGCAGGAATTAGTCCTCACAACTCTCCCTCTTCCCCATGGAGTTGCTTTTCTTTTGCCATCTTGAACTATGTTATCATACTGAGGCAAAATGGCACACTTAGGCAGGAAGGGGACCATGCATGTGTGGTGCATCTCCCAAAGGCTTTCTTTGAAAGCTGGGGAGAGTTTACCGCATGGGCTCTGTAGGCACCATCACCTGTATGTGAGGACTGATCCTGCTGTTGCCGGAGAACACCTGTTACAGGTGAGTAACTGTGCATTCTCTTGCTAATTTTAGGGTAAACAATGGCAGATTTAACCCTGTATCTAGGTACTGGGAGAGCTGGCTGCCTTCTCCAACCAAAAACCATCTACTGTGGCAAGCCCAGAAGTGTCCCCCCTTGATGTTGCATTGTTTGGCAAGGATAAGGCTGCTCCAAAACACCGCTTCAAGTGAGAGGAGCAGACCTCTAGTGGTGAAGCAACTGCCTACTCTCTGTATTGGGAAATCTGACCCTTAGGGTAAACAACAGTGATGAGTGTAAATTCTTTTGGCGCATGTAATACACTAATAAGTACAGTGTTATTATTCTATATGAAAATTATAGATATATTTGTTATTGTTTGGATATATATCATTCAACTTTCCTAGAAAGGTTTCACTCATTTTTTAATGAAGATTTTCAAAGATTTTCAGTCGGTTGTTTTTGTTTCTTCTCATAGACCATGTATTTTAAAGGTATTGAAGCAGGAAAATTTCCCTATTTCCCTCATGCAGACAGCGTTATCTATGCTGTCTCCACTGCTATCTGTTTCCAGGCAGTAAGTATTATGATTTTTTAAAATAAGGGGCAAAACTAATTTCAGCTTAGATCTAATTTGTAAATACCCACAGGAACTCGGAGCTAGGCCTTCTCAGCATTTCACTCTTTCAGTCCAAGGAGTTGGGATCCCTATCTTTAATGATCGTAATTGCTGATGCTTGGTAGAGGATCACAGTTCTTTTTCCTGTTTATAGTACTGAATGGGAATGAATTGTCAAATCTGCTTGACAAAAATATAATCCAACTTTTAACTCTGATTTCAGGCTGTGTTGGAAGTTCAGAATCTACGACCTTCCTACTGGAAATTCCTTTTGCGACTGACTAAAGGCAGGTAAGCAAATGAGAACTCATCTTATGGTACTTTTCAAGTAGATTTCATCTTTTGGGAGAGTCAGGGAAAGCAGCCTTTCTTCCTCCAAAATATTTCTTTACTTTCCAGCTAACGAGTTCATACTATAGCTGATAAATATGGTACTGCATTACCCACCAGACCAATCTCCCACGTAAGTTTTGATCCAGGGAAACCCTGGTTAGAACACATAGAATATTGTGAAACAACTTTGGTGAAGCTGCTTTATATTTGAAATGCAATACAATGTGAAACAAAATGTAGAAGCTAATACCGTATTTTCATGCAAATAAGGCGCCACACATATGTAATGCGCACATGTGTATAACGCACAAAAATGATACCATTCTGTTCAAGAATTTTTGGATAACGCGCTTACTCTCGCCCTTTTTGCTGCTGACCATGCCGGGAATGAAACGCAAGTCCTACACTGCCGACGTCAAACTTAAAGTCGTTGTGAGAGCAGAAGAAACAAGCAACAGAACTGCAGCGAGAGAGTTCGAGGTTTGAGAGATGTCCGTTTGTGAATGGAGAAAGAAGAAAAAGGAGCTCGAGAATACGACCCCTGAAAACGCGCATGTCATGGGCTCAAAGCAAAATAACCTAGAGAATGACTTGAGAAATTGGGTTTTTTCTCAGAGGGAACAAAATCAAGCTGTGTCTACTGTCACAATTCAGATCAAATCAAAGCTTCTGACAAATGAAAGAGAAATCACTGATTTCAAAGCTGGTTTCACCTGGATTTCTAGATTCGAGAAAAGAAATGGACTTTCAGTGAGAGTGAGAACCAGTGTAAGCCAGCGACTTCCAGACAACTGGGAGCAAAAGATGAATGACTTCCATGAATTTGTCTCCAAAGAAATCTCTGAACATGGTATCTCTGCAGTGGACGTTATAGATATATCTTTTGACATCCATGCCACCAGGACTGTAGCTACTTAAGGTACAAAAACTGTAGCAATTACAGCCACTGGGCATGAGAGGGCTTGCTTCACTGAAGTCCTTGAATGCACTGCAAGTGAGGTGAAATTAAAGCTGATGGCAGTTTTCAAGAGAGTTATCATGTCTTGTGAAAAACGCCTACCGGTGTGGTTGTCCATTGGAATAGGAGGGATGGATTGACTGTGACCTTATGAAAGTATGGGTTGATAAATGTTATAGGGCCAGGCAGGAGGATTCTTCTCCAAGAAGTCCTTACTAATTTTTGATGCCATGGTTGCCCACAAAGAAACAAATGTTCAAAATTATATAAACTCTACTGGTGCCCACATAGCTGTAATACCTGCGGTTTTACCTGCAAGCTACAGACAATAGATATAGCGGTTAACTACCCATTCAAGACATTCGTGAGAAGAGAGTGGGATGAATGGATGCCCTCTGGGATTCACGAATTCACACCATCAGGACAACTGAACCAAGCATAGTTTTTGGAAGACTGCAAGTGTGTGTCTTCTGCTTGGGGTAAAATGATGCCACAAACCATCCGCAATGGCTTCAGAAAGGTTGGAATTGTCTACCAGCGGAATAAGACACATTTGGATACCAACGACAAACATGAAGATGCCAATAGCACTGATGACATCACTTCAGAAATTATAGAAGAGCATCTGCAGTTGGCTCTTAATTATTTCAACAATGCCAGTGAGGAGGGAACAGACTTTGAAGGGTTCAAGGAGTCAGATGATGATGACATTGTTTGAACTGGAATTGGTCTAGTCTAATTTAATCTCATTTAGTTTCATTTACTCGCATGTAGTCTCATTGAAATTCAGCATTTCAGAAATAATAAAGTTATAAAAAAGTTAAAAATGACTGAATTTCTTTTCATGTTGTGTTGATAATTACGTATACAATGCGCACACGCATATAACACACGGGGAAGCGCAGTTTCTGCAGAAAAACGAATAACGTGTGAAAATACAGTATATATTTTGATTCATGTTTCTCCCCTTCCAAATGGCAAACAAACGTAATACCTCACAACCCTTCATTAATAGTAACATTTTACCTCTTGTAAACGTATTCATTCTTTTATAAAGTTATTTCTCGGAAGATAAGCAGTTTACTGAGTCACATGCATGAGTTGTATAGACCAAATGGACATATTCTTCCAAAACGTCCTCACCTAGTCAAAAGCCTTTCACTGCCCATAGATGGTAGTTCAAACACTGCAGCACCCTGTGGCTCCCCTCAATTCATTTTGTTCCTTCCTCTGTGAAGAATCTGACCTTTATCTTATCTTTGGACGCATTTCCCTAAGCCTCTTAGGTTGGCCTGAACAGATTTTCGCATCTTACAGTTTTATTTTTCTTTGTAAATCTGCTGAGCTAGCCTACATTTATTTTTTCAATACTGCTATGCCAGCAGGCCATATAGCTGAATGTTTTCATCGCTTCGTACCCTATTTATAAACGGGAACATTTTCTTTGATTTCACTTTGTCATTTGTCCAAGAAGTAAACTAGCACTTTCAGTGCCAGCATGTTCCTTGTAGTTACCAGCAGTTTGGCAGATGCATACCATAACACATGTCACAATTATGATGCATGCACCTAACTCTAACTATTAAGGTGGCATTCACAGCGTGCATGTCCCCCCATGCTAACTGCAGTGTGTTCTCCAAGTCCATTCTCCACTCATAAGAACATAAGATATGCCATACTGGGTCTGACCAAGGTCCATCAAGCCCAGTATCCTGTTTCCAACAGTGGCCAATCTAGGTCATATGTACCTAGCAGTTTCCCCAAAAGACACAGGTTCCGCAATGCTTGTACTGGGTCAAGCATTGATATCCTGGGTCCCTTCTTAATAATGGTTTATGGACCTTTCCTCCAGGAACTTGTCCAAACCTTTTTTAAACCCAGCTACACTAACAGCCTTTACTACATCCTCCGGTAACAAATTCCAGAGTTTGATTACACGTTGAGTGAAAAAATATTTTCTTTTATTAGTCTTAAATAGTTTACCCTGTAGTTAACCTACCCTAACCTACCCATTTACCACCCCATCCCACTATTGGAAATTAGAGCATGAATCGGCATGCGGGAATTGTACTGAACCCATAATAACAGTTACCATGGACCTTTGTGCACAGTTACCATGTGCGAAAATGCAAATTAATTGTTTAGCGCACTTTAGTAAAAGGACCCTTTTGTTTCCTGGGTCCACATTATGGGGATCTAGTTTCCTGCTGGCATTCTTTTGGATTTAAGTTTTATTTCCAAATTATGATTTCCATATCGTCCTACTAGACCAGTCCAAACAAATGGGTTGTGTTCCCCTACCAGCAGATTGGTGGCGGCAAAGAACTAATGAAAAGCTCATGATTCAATGACATCATTCCTATGCCTCTATTCTTCTCAGCCACCAGAGGTCCCTTCAGTATTTCTTTGTCTTCAACAGATGGTGGATGGATTTCTCCTCTCTGAAGAAAATCTGAGGATTGATAGGAAAAGACTGACACATCTTCCAAAGCCCGGTTTGTCCAACTGACTTTTAATGGGAAGCTTCTGTTTGGAGTTGATTTGGAGAAGCTGGTGAAGGACCTGGATGAGACAAAATCTTACTAACTTCTGAAAGACAGGTCCAAGGGGCCTGTAAAATGGGCTTGTGTCCCTTTCTCAGGGGTGTGCTGGCTGGATTCCCAGAGAGTTCAGGACTCTCATTGTTACCGACCTGGAAAGCCTTCTTCCCCTCTGCTTTTGGGCCTCGGAAACATACTCATTCCCTTCCAAAGGAGGACCCTCCCGGGCTGCACATTGAAGGTTTAGGGGCCCTTTCCCTGGTTCCTCTGGTTAGAGATAGTCTTCGCCTTTTCTTTCAGGAATGGGCCAGGTTACCAAGGATCACTGGGTGTATTTGCCATTCAGCTTGGCTGTGTCCTGGAATGCAAAGAGCCGATTCTGGATGCCTTCACCATTTCCCCTTGTGGGTCTAGTGCTGCTGTGTGAACCACCTTAGACAAGTTGTTGCACCCAAAGGCGGTGGTGCCTGTCCCACCAGATGAGTGTGGCAGGGGCAGATACTCCATCATTAGACCGATCCTAAAAAACAATACACTCAACAGAGAAGACCCAGCTTCCTACCGCCCCATATCAAGTATTTCTTTCCTAGCAAAGATCATTGAAAAGGCGGTCCTCCTACAACTCCAAGACCACCTGACTGACAGTGCTCCTCTAGATGACCAGCAATATGGCTTCAGACAACATCATGGAGTTGAAACCCTTTTACTAGTTCTACTTAACAACCTCCTTAAGGGCCTTGAAAACAAAAAGAAAATGTATATACTTGTATTCATTGACATCTCAGCTGCCTTTGATACAGTTAACCATGGAACCCTCATAAACGGGATAAAATCAATAGGAATAACAGGAGCCCCACTAAAGTGGTTCTCATCTTACATCTCAAACCGAACGCAACAGGTTCAATTCAACGGTGAAAAAGCAGAAACATTCTCACAAACGCAGGGAATCCCCCAGGGCTCTGCACTCTCAGCACTCCTGTTCAACATATATATGCAACCACTATGCAAGATATTTACATGGCACAAAATTAATTACCACATCTATGCCGATGATATCATGCTATACTCACAACTCAACACTAAAAACCCAGACTACAGCCCACTTGAGACATGCATTGGAGAGATGCAAGACTGGTTACAACAAAGCAGTATGTCAATTAACCACAAAAAAACTGAAGTAATGTATATCTCCAAGGAACCGAACTTTGACCCACCCTCATCAATAACGCTATGCAACAACACTTACCAAACAAAAAAAGAAATAAAGTATCTAGGAGTCACATTTGACTGTGACCTAAAAATGGAGAAACACCTCCGAAAGACCAACAGAGCAGTTTTCCACAAACTGAGAGTTCTCCAACCCATTCGGAGCATCATTGATCCCCAAGATTTCAGAACCGTGGCTCAAGCACTCATCATGCCACATTTTGACTACTGCAACGCAATCCTACAAGGTCTACCTAAGAAGACTCTAAACATACTACAAATGGCACAAAATGTAGCTGCCAGGGTCATTATGAAGAAAAATCTAAGTGACCACATCACACCAGTACTAATTCAATTACACTGGCTACCCATAACAGCTCGTACAAAATACAAAATACTGACAACTACATTCAAACTCATCCACAACATAGCACCATCCTTCCTCAACACCCTAATCAGATTACAACCTCCTACCAGAAACAGAAGAACCATCAACTCCAACCTCCTCCACACTCCAACAGATATAAGATCTACCAAAGCCAACACCAGCCAGAGGGCTTTTTCATATGTAGCGCCAACACTATGGAACCAACTCCCACCAGAACTACGAGCTAGCAATGACCTTCTAGACTTTAGAAAAAAACTCAAAACGCACATATTCCAAAATCATTTCAACCTGAACTAATCTCACATAAGGGACAACCCCCTGTCCTCAGCGACCCAGAAAACCTATCTTGTATAAATGTATATATGTATATATGTAAATGAACTCCCCCATAGCTAAGAAGTGTTAACTCTGTGTGATGTGCTTTTCTGCCAATCTGTATGTAAACAAAAATTGTACCTGCCTTGATTCGGCAGTTTCTCGATAGTAATCTTACCCGCTTCTGATCGCTGGAAGGAGCGGGATACAAATGCTTGCTAAATAAATAAATCTATTTTGTGATACCCAAAAACAATGGTTCCTTCTGGCCCATTCTGGACCTCAAGGAGGTCAACGAGCATTTGCGTGTCCTGCACCTCCAGAGGGAAACCTTGCGCTGCGTGACTCAAGCAATGCACTGAAGAGAGTTCTTGGCTTCTCTGGATCTAGCCAAGATGTATTTTATATCCCGATCAAGGCAGATTAGCAAAGTATCTGCATTTTTTGCCATGCTTGGCTCTCACTATCAATTCATCACCCTCCCTTTTGGGTTATTCTCCACCCCGAAGATGTTATCCACAGTCATGGTGGTGGCAGCTGAGTGCCAAGGGATCTGTGTTCATCCATATCTGGTTCATCTGGGCCCTTTTCCTTCCAGAAGCATGTCGGGTGGCATCCTGAGTGATGTCCTTTTAGAAGGCCTCACTGGGTGATCAGTCAGGGAAAGGGCCAGCTGTTGCCTTCCCAGTCCCTGGAGTTTCTGGGAGCACATTTTGCCACTCTAGTGGGCAGAGTTTTCCTGCTGGAAGAGAAAGTCAAAAGACTGTTGGATTGCCTGGCACTGTTCTGTGCGCAGCAAGCTTGCAGAGTCTGGGATTATCTTTAGCTTCTTTGATTGGTGGCAGCAACCATAGAGTTGGTGCCATGGGCATGTGCTCACATGCAGCTGCTCCAACAGTCCTTGCTGATTTGATGGTCCCCAAGTACTCAGGTTTCGAGCACAGACTTCTGCTCCCATTGATGATGAAGTTCCGTTTGCAGTGATGGCAGCAGCCCTATCTTCTGAGGAAGGACGTGCCACTGGTTGATTTCTCTGTGATCCTCCTAACGATGGGTGCCAGTCTCTCGGGCTGGGGAGCCCATTGCCAGGACGGTATGGCACTGAGAAGTTGGAACTTCAAGGAAGTGGTATGGTCCATCAACTGCCTCAAGATGAGGGCCAACAGGTTGGCTCGTCTACATTTCTGACCCCCAATTGAGGGGTGATTCAAGTGTTTTCAGACAATGCCACGGTGGTGACTTATGTCTATCGGCAGTGTGGCACGAGGAGTGCTGGTGTAGCTCTGGAGATGGGTCTACTGTTTACCTAGGCAGAAAAGAGCCTCCTAGCCTTGTCAGCTCTGCACATTGCCTGGATGGACTTCTTCAGCTGGCACTCTCTGGATCCTGGAGAATGGGAGGTGAATCAGAAGGCATTTCACTTTATTCTGTGCTGCTCGCCCCGAAATGGATCTGATGGTGACCCACTCCAAATGCCAAATTTGCCACTTCTTCAGTCACCATACAGAGTCGGGGTCTGAGGGCATCAACGCCCTGACCCAGCCTTGGCAAAGTCAGCACCTGCTGTACATGCTTCCTCCATGGCCTCTGGTGGGATGTAGCGTATAGAACACCACACAAGCAGGCTTGTTCTGGTGGCACTGGGTTGGCTGATGCAGGTGCCTCCTCTTTGTTTACCTCCAACTTGGAGCCTATTGCAGCATGCATAAGGGTTACTTTGCAGTGGTGGTCTCCACTCTGCTCGTAGCCAGGAGGAGATCTCTCAAGCTAGCATGCATGCAGATCTGGTTCCTATTTGAGTGATGATGTAGCATTTGGGAGTTGGGTCCTGAGGCGGCCAAGGTACCCTACATGCTGGCCTTTCTGCAGGACCGCCCTTGAGAAACGCCTCTCCCTTGGCTCCCTTATGGTTCAGATGGCAGCTTTGGCCTGTTTCCGACATCCGGTAGCTAGTAAATCTCTGCCTTGCACCCGGATGTCTCCCACTTCTCCAGGAGTTTCAGCATCTGCATCCTCCTCTTTGGTCTGTGATCCCTTCCTGGGATCTGTGTCTGATGCTCAGAGCCCTGATGCAGAGCTCTTAAGCCATTGAAGTGCAATACCTTAAAAGATTTGATGCTCAAAACAGTCATCTTGGTTGAGATTTATTCTGTAAGGCAGATTTCCGAGCTGCAGGTTCTGTCATGCCAGGATCCCTATCTGTCTTTTTTCACAGAAGGCCATTTCCATTTGTCCTGTGCCTTCCTTCTTGGCTAATGTGCTTTCTTCCTTGATGTGAGCCAGGTGGTCCCCTGCCCTTCTTCTCTAAGGAGCAGTGTTGGGGGAAGAATAAGGATCTTCACCTTGTGGATGTCCGGAGCAATGTTCCCGCTAAGCATTCCTGCCAGTGGGGGGGAGGTGCAATGCTATCGCACTTAGGATCGCACAGCATAGGCAGGTCCCGAGGGATCCTAAGTGTGATCGCGTTTCACCTCCCTGCACCAGTGGGAATGCTGGCAGAGGACTCCAGTGCAGTTTCAAGCTGCTTAGAGGAACATTGGTCTGGAAGGTGCTTCTCCAGTACTTGGAGGTTACGGATTCCTTTTGTAAGTCCGACCATCCTTTTGTGGTGTTTCCTTGCCCATGCAAAGATGATATGGCAGTCAAGTCGCTTTGGGGCCCTGGATTTAAGAGACCATTGCCTCGGCATATCTGTTGCAGAACCGGCAGTTCCAGAAGATTTGCACACCCATCACTTTCCCCTTGTCAAGCATTTCCGCACCCATCACTTTCCCCTTGTCTATGCACATGTGGACACAGCTTTTGGATCAAAGGTTTTGCAAGCTGATGTGTCTTTTTCCTGCCCAGTGGTTTTGTAGCTTTGGTACTTCCCACTTGTCTGGACTGTTCTAGCAGGATGATATGTATAGTGACATGTCCTTTCATTGCTTCCTTCTAGAACAGTCCAGGGCCCGCCCCTGAAACTCTTTGCTCTTTTCTTTTGCTGTGGTACCCTTGGGTCTGCTATGATTTTTATACTCTGCTCTACAGATTCATCTTCTACTGACAACCCAACAGCAGGTTCCAAGCTCATGCAGCTTGGATTTTGAAGGCTAGCATTCAGATCTCTAAATATTCCTGATGTTGTATTGCATTTTCTTCTGGACTCTAGGAAAGATCTTACTAGATGGCCTTATGGTTTTACATGAAAGAAGTTTGCTGTTTGATGTGAAAACCTCTAGATCCTTTCTTCTGTCCATACAAAAACTGTCTTCTATATCTCTTAGAATCTTGTTTAAATACTCAGTTAAGTACACTGCTCTGTAAGTGGCATTTAGATTTCAGCTTGGAAACTTCATATTCTCCAGGACCAAGCAGGAAGTCAGTCCTCACTTATGGGTGACATTGACGTCGATGGAGCCCCCATGCGGAGCAATTCCCCAGCTTTCTAAGAAAGCCTTTGGGAATACTGCGCGCATGCGCGGTCCCCTTCCCGCCTAAAGGTGCCATCATGCTCAGTCTTTCTTTTTCCGTGAAGCCCATCGGACGTCCGTCTGTGTCACCCGGAAAAGTTGACGTTTTTTTCAGCGATTCCTTCGTCTTTTTCTCCGGTTCGACGCCGGTTCCCCTTCCCGCCGGGTTCGGTACACCGGTATCGAGCCCGTTTTTCTATTTTCAGTTTTTGCCCTTCGTGGCTGGCGTTCGCGCCTTTTTTCTATTTTCCCTGGATAGCCGGTCCTTTGACCTTGCGGGGGCCCTTTTTTCCCCGATGGCTTCCAGTGGTTTCAAGAAGTGTGATCGGTGCAAGAAACTAATGTCTCTCACCGACACACACGACTGCTGCCTTCGGTGCCTCGGCCCAGATCATGATCCAAAAATCTGTGGCCCGTGTGGCAAAATGTCCACCAAGGCACTTCGAAGCCGTCAGCACCAGAAAGAAAGGATTTTCTCATTTCTGCCTCAGGCCGGGCCCAGACCTCGTCTGAGGCCTCGACGTCTCGGGAGTCTGATCCCGAGCATCTCCGGGGTTCCTCGGACAGGGGGTCCCCCGATCGGGAACGTAAGAGGAAGAAACTTGAGGGTGGCGTCGGAAGAGGTCCCTGGTTCCTCGAGGGCCAGGTCTAAGACCCCCGACCGCCGTCCCGGGCCCTTGGAACAGGAGAAGCCATCCAAGATGCTTCGTGTGGAACCGGAGACCGTCGGACACGTAAGTCCTGTAGTCCTCGTGGACTCTCCTCCGAGGGAGCCGACGTCGGGCCCGGTGCCGCCGGGGCCCGAGTCGGTGGCTGCTGAGTCTCCTGAGCTTGGACTCAGGCTGACAGCCTTGGAGTGCAGACTGTCTGCCTTCATGGATCAGCAGCGGGTACTGATGGCCAGCCTCGCTGGTGCATCTGCCCCGACCACCGGGACATCGACGTTGAAGTCGACCCCGGAGACCGAGCCGATACTCGAGACCATGAAGGCTCGAAGTCGTCCTCGGTCGCGGTCACCCTCGACCTCCCGCTTGTAACCGAGGGCGTCGATGCCGGTGCCTTCAGCATCGGGGCGGGTGCCACCTCGACCCGCGCAGTCGGAGCCCCTCGACTCCTCTTCGGATGAGTCAGCGTGGGAGACGGAGGACGAGGAGTCCCCCGATACCTTCCGGACTCGGTGCGTCCCTTCGGACTCACCGCATTCTGAGCCCCGGAGTAGGTCTCCCCAGAGGACACCCGGTTCTCAGAGTTGGTTCGGGACATGGCCAAGGCATTGGCGATTCCCGCAGACCCCGAGGAGGAGCCTCGAGCCGAGGTGGCCGAGGCAGCCCTGGTTCCCGCTTCTGCTCCAACTAGCAGTGGAAACACCACTGCCTCTGGGGTTCCAACCCGATCTTCTCTCTCAGGATCAGGGTTCCCTTCTTCACCCCAGTCTCAAATCTCTCAATTTGATGGCCTGGAGGCTGCAAGGGTAGTCTTAGCTCCCTGGGGCCTGCCTCAGGAAGTGGAAGAGCTGGTCTTGGCCTCTAGAAAGCAATCCACCAGAAAAACATATGCCCTGAAGTGGAGGAGGTTCTCTTTGTGGTGTCAATAGCGCCAGGAAGATCCTTTCACCTGCACTGTGCCTGTAGTGCTCCAGTACCTACTGCACTTGTCCAATCAGGGCCTTAAGTCCAATTCTGTTCGGGTCCACCTCTCTGCTCTGGCAGCTCACCACTCACTGGTGGAGGGACACTCTTTGTCAGTTCACTCCTTGGTGTCCAGATTTCTCAGAGGCTTACTATTGCTCAAGCCTCCTCTCCATCCACCAGCCCCTGAGTGGGAGTTGAATGTGGTCTTGCAGCAATTGACTCGCCCACCTTTTGAGCCAATGGCTACATGTCCTCTCCGCTTCCTTTTTTGGAAGACTCTATTCCTAGTGGCCCTGACCTCGGCCAGGCGAGTGAGTGAACTTCAAGCCCTGGTCTGTGACAGGCCATACACTCGTTTCTATAGGAACAGGGTAGTCCTTAGGACTCATCCTAAGTTCCTCCCAAAGGTTGTCTCCTCTTTCCATCTCAACCAGGAGGTGGTTCTTCCAACGTTCTTCCCTAGGCCCCATGCCAGCCGGGCTGAGACAGTCCTGCATACCCTGGACTGTAGGAGGGCCTTATCCTTCTACCTCGAACGTACGCAGGGTCATAGGAGGGCTACTCAGCTCTTTGTATCTTTTGACCCTAGTAACTTGGGGGTACCTGTCTCCAAGCATACCTTGTCCATCTGGGTGGCTGACTGTATCACCTGGGCTTACAGGGCAGCTGACCTTCCTTTGCAGGGTCAGGTCATGGCCCACCGTGTCAGGGCAATGGCTGCCTCAGTAGCTCATCTCTGCTCTGTACCGTTGGCAGACATCTGCAGGGCTGCAACTTAGTCCTCAAACCAGACTTTTGTGGCCCATTACTGCCTGGAGAGGGAGTCCCGTAGGGACAGTGCTTTCGGTCAGGCAGTGCTTCAGAATCTCTTTGAGGTTTAGGCAACTCCTACCCTCCAGCCCTCTGGTTGGGCTACCGGTAGAGGTATGTTTCAGTGAAATCCTTTCTCTGATGCTGAGGCTAGAGGGAGCTCATTTTTCAGCTCTAGGTCCCCGGTAGCCTGAAGCTGGGGAGTCCCATGAGTGAGGACTGACTTCCTGCTTGGTCCTGGAGAAAGAGTAGTTACTCACCTGTAACAGGTGTTCTCCAGGAGCAGCAGGAATCAGTCCTCACAACCCTCCCTCCTCCCCTGGGAGTTGCAGTTGTACATAGTTTATTTTTACATTTTTGTGTGCTGTTTTTTAGCTATGTCATTGGACTGAGCAAGATGGCACCTTTAAGCGGGAAGGGGACCACACATGCGTGCAGTATTCCCAAAGGCTTTCTTAGAAAGCTGGGGAATTGCTCCACATGGGGGCTCCATCGACGTCGATGTCACCCATAAGTGAGGACTGATTCCTGCTGCTCCTGGAGAACACCTGTTACAGGTGAGTAACTACTCTTTCCTACTTCAAATCTGGGCTGGACTCATTATTTTAGATTGGCTTTTGTTTCATATTCCTATACCCATTTGAGATAATAATCCTCCCTGGATGGTAAGAGCTGGTGGAGGAGAGCACTGGAATTTTGAAAGTGGCGACTGCAATTTTCCTTTTCCCTGCTTGTTTTATGAAAATATAATTTGATATTAGTGCCATGAACCACTTAGATATTTGTTATGATTAGCAGTACATCAAATAAATTTCAATCTTCAAATTTATCACTATCGTATAGAACAGGCATGTCCAACTTCGAACAGGTCGTGATCTACTTTTTCCGGCCAAAAGTGTCGGTGATCTACCACCATGAAAATTAAGTTTCAAATTAGTTTCAAATTAAATTTTAACCCAATAAAGTTGGAGGATTCCCCTCCTCCCCCCAATTTTTAATGAACCTTCTGTCATTTACTTGGATGTGATCAGCTGTTAAGCAAATTAAGCAAAAACAAAACAGAGACGAAGATCCAGTAACAACTGCGAGGGGAAATGGAAAGTACATTTTTTCTTAAAGTTTTATTGAATAATAACTTTTTTAACTGCCTTAATAACTTTCTTTAACTTTTATTGAGTAATTTGTGTTAAATTTAGGTTGAGTATTGATCCAGGCTGATCTTGCACAATCTTTAATATTTCGCTCATGCTCATTAGTGAGACGTCTGAGCCTACATTTCATCCACCAGCTTTTTGAAGTTGGGTGAATATTGCATGAGGGCCAGTCTCAGGGAATCCTGGAGATGTTCATCTGTCATGTTGGAACATTGTGTACTCTTTGTCATTTCCAGATGGGAAAATGCAGATTCACACAAATAAGTTGAACCGAAACAGGAGTGTATAGCTTCACTGCATTTTCTCAAATTGGGAAGTTTGACTCTAGGCACTAGCTTCCAAAATGATTCTTGCTCAGCACGGGTCTTGAGAAAAATGTTATTTTTAAGGGTTAATATTTTGTTTTCAAGAGATGGCTTGTTCAATGAGTAATTTTTACTGATAGCAGCTGCGGTTTCTTTAATGTCCACATCTACTTTGAATGGGTATGACAAGTACTCCACAACTATTCAAATTCTTTGAACGGCACAAATCTATTTTCGAATTCCTGGATAACAGAACAGATTTCTGTCATATACTTCTCGTTCTGAAAAACAAAATTTGGATATTGTCCCAGATGGTCCTGCTTATTAGGAAAATGATCAAAAGTGTTGTTTGCAAGGTCAGTCATCATTAGCTCGAATTTGCTCTTGTAGGATGAAACTGTACTCATCATCTCGCCAATGCATTTGTTTTTACCTTGTAGTTCAAGGTTCATATCACTTAGTTTGCCTGTAAAGTCAGCGAGAAATGCCAGATCACATAACCACTCCTCATCTTCCAACTCGCTTGGTCATCTCCCTTCTCCTTCAAAAAACTTCTTATTTCATTTAGCAAATCACAAAATCTTTGCAGAAATTTGTGCCTACTTAGCCACCTTACATCTGTGTGCAAAATGATTTCCGCTGCCCCTTCATCAAGAGTAAGATTGAAAAGCCGTCTTTGAAGTGATCTTCCACGAACTGAATTTACAAATTTGAAAGTGATGTCCATGACAGTCTTTGTATTGAGTCTCTTGCTTGCCAAAACTTGCTGGTGAATGATGTGGTGGTAAGAAAGGAAATCTGGGAAGTTGTCATGCTGTCTACAGAGGGCTATGAAACTGTTTACCTCACCTGTCATTGCTCTTGCTCCATCAGTAGTGATGGAAACAAGTCTATGCAATGGAAGATTACACTTTGTCACAAAAGAATGGAAAGAACTTAATATTTCCTGACCGGTAGTTCTCCCTTTTAAAGAAATCATTCCAAGTAGTTCTTCTTTAACACTGAAGTCTTCAAAAACCATCCGGATAAAGACTAGTAACTGGGCTATGTCTCTTATGTCTGTAGATTCATTCAGTTGGAATGAGAAAGCAACACAATTTGAAACATCCTCCAATAATTGTTCAGTTGTGTCTCCACACATCTTTTCTCTTCGCTGCATGACAGTGTTTTTTGACAATTGTACATCTTGAATAGCAGCTATAATCTCTTTCTTATTTTTAAATCCTTCAAAAAGATTGTCAGCTGCTTCAAGAAAACAATCTTTTACAAATTCCCCTTCAGTGAAAGGTTTGCATTTCTTTGTGATCAGATTGCTGACCTTGAAGGATGCTATTGTTGCATTGACCAAATGTCAACAGGGAGGTGTGGCCTAGTGGTTGGGGCAAGGTACCACAGGCCAGAAGGTCAGTGGTTCAAATCCCACTAGAGGACAGCAACCTTGGGCTGGAAGGACTGGGGTTTCTAGTCCCACAGGTGCTCCTTGTGGTCTTGGGCAAGCCACTTAACCCTCTATTGCCCTTGTTCCCTGTAAGTATCAGTGTATGTGTCTCATATCCCCTCATGTTAAACGTATCCCCCAACCGCTTTGACTCGGTGAAAAGCAGGATGTAAATGCAGCCAAATAAATAAATAAATGTGACCTTGGCTTCACCATCAACTGTTGCTGAGTAGCCAATTTTGATTTAAGTTCTTTGAGCTTCAGTTTTTTGAATTTCACTTTTGGGTGGAAAATCAGCATCAAACTTATTGCTATGCAGAACTTTATAGTGACGTTCCAGATTACCCTTTTTGGGCAAGGATACTGGGGCGTTACAAATTAGACAACAACACTTGTCTTTGACCATGATGAAGAAGTAGTCCATTTCCCATTCATCATGAAAGTGGTAGGTTTTGCTCTTCTTTGGAACACTCATCTTCGTTATACTGGGGTGGCTGGATGTAAGAAGGTCAAATCTGCTAAGTTAGTATAAACACTGGCTGAATCTGTTCCAAAACTGTCACTGTCCCAAAGTATTAAAGATCAACAGGAACTGAAGACCTCTGGATGATATGCAATACAAGGACTGGAGATGCCAAAACCACACATGCAGTTCTAAAAGTAAAAATAAGAATTCATCATACTGGCACCAATAATCAAATACCACCAAACAATCATCAAAAAAACTCAAACACCTGTCCAGCAAATCAGATAAAATCAAATGCCGCCAAACAAGTTCAAATATCATCACACGCGATTTAATAAATTCTGCACACAGTGTAGAATCAACGCAAAGGCAAGGTGAAATAAAATTGCAGTGTAGAATCAACGCAAAGGCTAGGCAAAATAAAATTGCAGAGGCAAGCAAAAGTCACAGTGGTTTGAACCAATTCGAAGGAAGGCATAGGCAAGTTAGAACAAAATTGGAAAAGCCCGCCAAAGTCACCAAATTCTTGACACTTTGTTGTGTCTGCCCGAAAACGTTTAATGAAAGCGAACTATAGAGCGACCAACGACCAGCACACGATACAACTAATATGGTAAGTGTATTCAGGTAAAGCCCAGGTGAATGGATATCGCCCGGTATATAACACACTTCTAAGGGTTGTTGGGGTGGGGGCAGGAATGGGTGATTTTGAGAGGCAGGAGACCAGGTATGATGCCTGTGGCGTCTTGTCGCGGAGCGCAGGCGGCGGCCCCCTGGGGTACCCACAAACTATTGGAACAAAAACAACAAGCGCCCCCAATACACCCACAGGCAAGATTCCCACAGGCAGGGAAAAAAGACAGGCAAAGGATCAGCAGTGGCGGCAAGCCCTCCTGCTCGAGCTCTCTCCTAGCGATGGGGTGAGCTGCTGGAGAGATGGAGCCAAGTGGGGCTGGCGATCTACCTCTGACCCCTCCACAATCTACAGGTAGATCACGTTCTACCTGTTGGACATGCCTGGCATAGAAGGTAAACACATCTTTAACAGCCTTTAGTTCACTCTATTGAGACCTTCCTCCATGCCTCCTGCTGTGTCTTGGGATTTCAACATGATACTAATCCCGTTAATGAAAGCTCCCTTTAAGCCATTTGTCTCCTTTGATCTGAAGTTCCTGACCTGGCAGATCTTATTTTTAGTGGCCATACAGAGTCAGTGAGCTCCAGGCGTTAGTGACTTAACAATCCTTCACTACGTTTTTCAACAGTAGGGTGATTGTCACCCACACATCATAAGTTCCTTCCTAAGATGGTGTTGGATTTTTGCCATAACTTTGGATTGTGAATGAGCTTTAACCTTCTGCAGTCCTCTAAAGTCCTTAGAAAGTCCAGTTTATTTTTTATTTTGACCTTACTAACCCTGACGCTGCCATTGGCATGTCAGAGTCATGGTGTTATAGGTGACACACTTGATATCAGCCTCCATGGACGAGATCTGCAAAGCTGTGACGTGGACCTCTGTACACACATTCACATCTCATTACTGTTTGAATTCCTGACAAACAGTAGGCTTGGTCAGTCGATCCAGAGGAGTCACTTTGAATAAAATGCTATCTCTCAGAGTCCATTTTAATTCTTTCCAGGTTCTCTTCATTACAAAACAAAAAATAAATGAAGCATCATAAAAAATGGCCAGTTTTTGCCATTGACATTGAGCTTTTTTCTGTTTTCCACTATTTATTTGAAGGCAAACTTTAACTAGGGATTCCCACTTGTGAGGACTCTCATCCTGCATGTCCGTGGAGAAAACAAGATTACTTGCCTGTAATAGATGTTCTCTGAGGACAATAGGATAGCATTCCTCACAGAACAACATCCATTTCCCTTAGGAGTTGGCTTCTAATACTATTATTGTACTGAACTGAGCCGCTCCTGTGTGACAACATTGACACAGGAACTCTTGCACGTACTCGTATGTTTGAATTTAGAAACATGATGGCAGATAAAGACCATAGGACTTATCCAGTATGCACTTCCATATCAATTACTATGGTGGTACAGTCTCCATTAGATGTCCTGTTTATCTAAACAGAAGCTGATTTTACTGTCAAATATTCTTGCAAAAATTCCATTGTTATACCAAGCTTATATTTCTTTGCAATGTACAGATATATCTTAATTATCTACACTCAACCTGATATGGTTGCTAAACATTAATGCCAATTAATTCATTGTAATACTCCACACTAACACCAGGTTAAGTCATACCTAGATAGACCCTAATTTAACCCATTGACCGTTAAGCCATTGAATGCTATAACTTAATTCTTAGTTTCACCAGCATTCTTTTACCACCTAAAATGACGAAGCACCGACTTCTATATTGTCTCAGCTTCCTCCTTCTTCTAGCCCCTCTGACCCAATCTCTCCAACCAGCTACAACGCAACACTTCCATGTTCCCATCATACAATACCGCCATAGGCACAGTCCTTCCTTTACCCATCACCACTCACCGTTCTCCTTTCATAATCACCATCCTCAAAGGCTTATATATATAAATCCTCTAAATACTCATTCCCCGCAATCATCCACAATCTCTACACACCCTATAAAATGTATCCTACTAAATACTAGGTCTATCAGACATAAATTCCCAGTAATATTCGACCAAGTCAGTGATAACAACCCAGACTTACTATGTGTGGTAAGAAATCCTATCCTGAGTTAGGGGAAAGGGAAAAAGGCAGAGTTCACCCTAGTAAAAGGGCTCCTTTTGCAAGGTCAGGGCAACAATACCACAACCTCACCTAGGAACCAGAAAACCCCCAGCTGGAACAGGTTTCATGTTTCCCCTAGTGAAATAAGGGAGAGTGAATACAGACCTAAGGTCCAAGACCCTTACGTCAGTAAGCTCCCTGATTACTCAGGTGCCAGAAAGCAGAGTGATCTCCGTCACCTGGGAAGAGAGGAGGTGGGGCTAGAACCCTGGAGATATAAGCCTATGCTAGATAGTAAAGGAAAAAGAGAGAGGGTGGAAGGAACACCAGAAGCAAGGGCAGAGGCAAAGGCAAGAATAGGAGAAAGAGAGAGAGAAGCTGATACAAGCCGAGGCACAGGTATGAGCCTAAGAAGCCTGATTAATGCTGAGCAGAGCAGGAGAAGCCTGACTTATGCTGGGCAATGCAGAGGAGCAGGAGACGCTCTCAGCTCTAACGAGAAGCTGTTTACCGAGCCCGGTGAGCCAGAAGGAGAGTCAGAGTCTATGCAACTAGGAGAGCCTGATGCTGAGCTGAATGAGGAAGACACCCTCATGGATTGCTCTTTGTGCCAAGCCTTAGCCACAGAAGGGTTGAAGGAAAGCCAGCCCTGAGAGGAAGCCCTCGAGAAAGGTAACCATAAGAAGCAGGTAGATGGATTGTAAATTCCCACGTGGTAAAGAGGGGAAGTTTTACTAAGACGTAAGAACAAGCTGGAGTTGTGAATTGTGCTTGTTATCTGTGAAATGAGACGGCAAGAAGCCAAATTAACTGTGAGGAAAAAGCTTTCTTTTTACTCTTGAATTTTTCCTGAGAGACCTGAATAGAACTTTGCTTGCACGTTGAAAGTTTGTTCCTGTTTGGAATTTTTGTTTTGCTTGTTAATTGGAAAACAGCCTGGAAAGGTTGGAGACTGGAAAAGAAGGCAAACTGCCACAGAAGAAAGCTTGTTTTGTGTTATGTGCTTTAACCAGCAAGGCTAAAGGAAGCTGGTAGCCTTGCTGTTAAAAGGCTATGTTTTTCTGAGCTGAAGAATATTTTAAGCTGCCACTTTGGTTTTGAGTTTTGTTTTGCTTATAACCTGTTGTACTTTGAAGAAGCCTGGAGAAGTAGGCCTGAATGTGGTATTTATGAACCTTTTTTGTGCTCAATAAATTTCTGTCATTGCCTTACCCCAAGGAGCCCGACTACAGCTTTCTACCTGAAGCCCATATATAGCACAATTAAACTACATTTCCCAGAAAACTTTGCGGAGGAATTAGTCAGTTAAGACTGAAAGGGGAAAGTTCCTCATGCAACCACGCCCCTCTAAGCTAGAGGCGAGTGGCGAGGGCGTGATATATGCTTAACTAAAACATGGCTATCTGACTCTGATCCATTTCTAATTAATCAACTAGCTCTCCCCGAATATAAATTATTCTATTGCCCAAGGACAGACAAACATGAGGAGGTGTGCTAATCTTAGCAAAAAGAAGACCTAAAAGTCACCCTTCACAAGTAAAATCATTGAAGGTATGGATGGATGTCTTAATTATTGAAAACAAAAGCATATCAATTGGTCCAATTTACCGACCCCCCTCACCCAATCCAGATAACGTAGTATCCACATTAGAAAAAGCATGTACTTCATCATTAAACAAATTCCACATGATTCTTGGTGACTTCAGTCTACCAGCCCTACACAGCACACATGCATCTCACTTCATAAATGCCATGTAATTTCATAGGCTTCCAGCAAGTAGTACAGATAGCTTACCCACAGAAAAGGAAATATTTTAGATCTTATTTTTCTCCCAAACAATATTTTACAAGACACACACTACTCTCCCCCTAAATTGCTCCCCCTTCCATAGACGGACCACTTCCTTCTAGAATGCACACTACCTCCATCCCCCTCACTCCCTGATACTTACCAAGTTTAAGTTTCAATGTAAACCGCTTTGATTGAAATGATAAAGCAGTATATAAAAACTGTTAAATAAATAATTAAAAAATAAATACTAATGAAACAACCCAATGTAAAAGGAAATTCAATACTTTGATAAAAAACGTTTTTGAATAATACCCTCCCCCATATAGACCCCACAATAACGGATCTAGATTATATCCTAAGTATTTGGAATTCCACTTTTTCTATGGCTGTGCAAGCTCCCTGTTCACACAACAGAACAAGACAGAAAGACTCTAAAATATGGTATACACCTGAATTAAGGAAACTAAAACAAAAGCTGCGAAAATTAGAACATAAATGGAGGTGCGTAAGATCTGAAAATGATAATAGACTTTACATGTACACACTTAAAATATATAAAGAAGCTATCAATCACAGAAAAAAAGAATATCACACTACTCTTCTGGTCAAGTCCCTCAATAGGCCAAGAGAGCTATTTTCTGTTGTCAAATCCTTAACAAAAACAAAGGTTCAGAGAAGAGCCACCAAAATGGTAAAGGGGATGGAAGGATACTCCTATGAAGAAAGGCTAAAAGGTTTAGGGCTCTTTAACCTGGAAAAGAGATGGCTGAGGGGAGATATGATAAAAGTCTATAAATTAATGAACGGAGTGGAACTGGTAACATAGATTGATTGTTTACGTTAGCAGAATATAGAAAGACTAGAGGACATGCAATGAAGCTACAGGGTAAACTATTTAAGACTAATAAAAGAAAATACTTTTTCACTCAACGTGTAATCAAACTCTGGAATTTGTTACCGGAGGATGTAGTAAAGGCTGTTAGTGTAGCTGGGTTTAAAAAAGGTTTGGACAAGTTCCTGGAGGAAAGGTCCATAAACCATTATTAAGAAGGGACCCAGGATATCAGTGCTTGACCCAGTACAAGCATTGTGGAAACTGTCTCTTTTGGGGAAACTGCTAGGTATGTATGACCTAGATTGGCCACTGTTGGAAACAGGATACTGGGCTTGATGGACCTTGGTCTGACCCAGTATGGCATATCTTATGTTCTTATTAACACCTAACCCTGACGAAGATCAACCTGCCATTAATCCACAGATACTAGCCAACCATTACATGGAAAAACTTAGACCATCTCATAATGATGATACTGTCCCCCAAATCCTTCAACCTGCAACCCAATGACTTTAACTTACATAGTCATGATAAATGTACGTCTTTCCACCTTATAGATCTAAAACACCTCAAACACATAATCACAATCATCAATATGACAACCTCTCCCTCTGACTCCTGCCCGGTAAGTTGGCTTAAAGCTACAAAAGATGAACTCACCCCAACTATTTTACAAATAGTAAATCAGTCCTTAAGACAAGAACACATGCCATCTGCCTTAAAACAAGCTATTATCCGTCCCATTCTAAAATCAGACATGACTGACAAAGACCATCCTAACTCTATAAACCCATATCAAGTCTGCCATTTTTGACAAAGGTTATTGAAAAAGTAGTACAGCTCCAACTTCAAGACTTTATTGATTTAAATGCGCCCTTGGACGACCAACAACTTGGCTTTAGGAAAAATCATAGTGTTGAAACCCTTATGCTAACTTTTATGGACAGACTCATACACAGCTTGAACAGCAAACAAGCATTTATCTTAATATTTCTGGACATTGCCTCAGCCTTTGACAGTTTTAGCCATAAAATACTCATCTCAAGGTTACAGCAGATTGGCCTACAAGGTACTGTAATTCAATGGTTCAAGTCCTACTTAACCAACCGCATCCAACAAGTACAGATCACCCATTTAACATCTTTAATCTTTAAATACAGCCAATATGTAGTATCTTTAAAAAAACACAAGGTAAATTACCACCTCTATGCGGATGATATAATGATGTATCATCCCATAGACATATCAAACCCTGCTTGCTCTCAGATCCAATCCTGCCTAAATGACATTACTGAATGGCTAAAAAACACACAACCTAAAAATTAACATTAAAAAAACAGAAGTGCTCTATGTATCCCGAAATCAAAATTTCAATCCTCCTTCAAAATTCCACATACAAGGTTCAGAGCTGAACACCAAAAGGAAGTTAAATATCTTGGAATCATCCTGGATCAGTCACTAAGCATGGTCTCCTATATAAAATCAATTACTAAAGTTATATACTTTAAGCTACGCACGGTTTAACACCTCAGACCCCTCCTAGAGAGCTATGACTTTAGAACTACAAGCTCTTATAACACCCCACTTCGATTATTGTAATAGTATTCTGCAAGGACTGGCCAAGAAAACTATCCAACAACTCCAGTTGGCACAAAATCTTGCCCCACGCATAATCCATAAGGCTCATCATTCTGACCATATCACTCCACTTCTCCAAAGGCTACACTGGTTACCTACAGTATGGCAATGCATATAAAACACAAATACATAATGATAGTTTTAAGCTACACAATGAAATAGCCCCATCATACCTTTCCTCCCTCCTCAACTCACATGAAAACACAATAGCCAGAAGGAATTGTTCCCAAAATACATATGTAATACCTACTCACATCCGAAATACCAATCAATCTGCTAGCAGCAGAGCTTTCATTTATATTGCCCCTGCTCTCTGGAATGCTCTTCCTCAATCTCAAACAACCTAGCTATATCCAATACATACAGACTCCTATCAATATTAGCCCATAGATAATGGAAAACCCAATTTACCCTTAACTACTTCATTGTACATAGTTGTTGTAATATAATTGTTAGCGATTAGAAAATTAATGAGCTGAATCATTGTTTCAATGTAAAGTTCATTGTAACCGGAGATCGGTACCCGGCGCTCTCCCTCCGCCCTCCTCATCCCCCTTATTTGTATATCCTATTAAATAATTTCACAGACACTGCACTTGGAAAAAGACCAGGTCACAGCTTTATTGCCCAATAACAAACAATTTAACAAACCAATAAAGAACAGCCAATTATACCCCCTCCTCCCCCGCAGCGGAGCGAAGCCTCACCCGCCATACTAATAGCAAGGTGACCTCGCTTCCGCCACCTGGCCCGGTCCCTACCGGTCCAGTTAATCCCACCCCTGCTCGACTTCGCCATATCACTAGCAGAAGCCTGTGCGGGGTTCTCCGGGTCGCGGGCACCCTGCCCCGCCCAAGTAGCCTCCGGCTCCGGACCCTGGAAACCTCCGGGATCCCGCCACCAGCATAGTCACGCCCCGTGACTTTGCCGCCCCCCAAATTATCAGGGCTCCAGCTGTGACCTGTCTGCATTGCCACCTACCACCCTCTCCAAAGCTTCCTGCCAATCATTGAGGAGAAGGTCAACCCCCACCGGTGCTAAATGAACACCATCACCCCTGTACAACCCGGAGCACGCAACATCCACCCAAGCATGCTGAACTTGACATCCCCCATGCTCGACCACCCACCTCCCAATTTGCCTATTGATCTTCGTCAAACCTCGGGACCGGCAACGCTGACCCCAGCACGCCGGCCTCGGGATGACATCCGACCAAATAAGCACCACTCCTTCAAACATTCGCATTATCTGGGCAAAGTCTCTTTTTGCTGCATTGATCAACTGCTTGCAGGTCCACGATGTCAAATCATTCCCTCCCAAGTGCAACAGCAGGAACCCCGGCGGTGTCCGCACTCGTGCATGGTGACGCAGCAAGGGCAAGAGCTGAGGCCAGTTCAGCCCCCGCTCTCCCAGCCATGAAAGGTTCACCACGGCAGGGTCCAACCCAAGATTCAACCCGATAGGTCTGTTCTCTGCACGCCGTCCGGCCCAGAACACAAACGAATGCCCCAACATCCAACAGCCCCGCACACCTCTGCCCCGATCTGAAAAAGAAAAAACAATGGTTAAAGATCCATCCCAACCCCCCCCCCCCTGCCTTTTCAGCATCTCACATATGTCTGAAAAGCTCTGGATCGCCACCAGCCAATTGCTTGTATCTGGGCCGCCGACATTCCCGCCCGTGCCGCGCTAGTCGCTGCTCCGATGCGAAAGGAATGCGCCGCAAATTGGCTAGCGTCTACCCCCAACCTCTGCAAGCCCAAACGCAAAACAGCTGTCACTTGGTATCTGGTGACCAACCGGGCGTCCGCATGCACGAACAGCCCCCCTGCCACCTGCGGGCAGCCCTCGAGGAACGCCATCATTGCCTTAACCGGGCACGTGTCCCCAGCAATCGCCCGCAGGACCACCCATTTGCCCCTGCCCCGTTGGTCCGTCTTTGATCTTTTTAAAAGGACCTTCAAACACCCAGCTTGCACCTGCACATGCTGCCTCAACAAGCTGTTCCCCACACCTCTCTTTGTGGACTCTGCCACTAATTCACCAACCCGAAAGGCCCCAAAAAAGGCCACACAGAAGATCGCCTTAAAGAGCTTTGCCTCGTATCCCGACATGGCCACCCCGGGCAAAGCCGTACACAGGCCCCTCAATAAGTCATGTGTTAATGGGCGGCGCTGATCCGGCATAACCGCTCTCGCCCTCCCCCACCCTTGCATCAGCTTCTTAACCAAAAAACCCTCGCCCGATGGGGCCCAACCAACCGCTTTTGCGAAAAAAAGAAATCCTGCCAAATGCCCCCGTACAGCAGTGTGAGAGACTCCCTTCTTCTTCACACTAACTATATATGCTCCCAATAATTGTTCCGGAATTAATCCCCCACCCCACCCCTGCTGATGCAAGAAGGCGACCACCCTCTCACATCCTCTGCAATATGCCTCCCATGTCTTGTCTGCCACCGAGCCACGCAGCATCTCTCTCATCTCCGCAGGCCAGTGCTCCACAATCGCCACGGGATCTCGCATCCCACCGCAGCCGCCTCTGGCGCCAGCATCCGGAAACGATCCCACTGCAAACGTGAAAGAGCATCAGCAATGCCGTTATTATGACCAGGTATATGTCGCGCCCTCAACGTCACATTCCTACACAGACACTTCAACACCACCTTTCGCATCAAAGCCGCCACTTGTGGGCAACGCGGCGTATAATTATTCACCACACTCACCACGGCTTCATTGTCGCACCACCACACTACTTTTTTGTTACCCAACCTACCCGGCCACAACTCCAACGCAACCAACATCTGGAAGAGCTCTAAGAATGTGATGTTCTTTAATAGCCCCTTGTCCTTCCACGATGCTGGCCAGCTCCCCGCACACCATTCCCCTCCAAAATAAATACCTAAACCCGTGCCCCCCGCCGCATCCGTGAACAACTGCAATTCCTCACTAGAACACTCCTCCTCGACCATGACCACTGACCCGTTGAACTCAGTCAGAAAGACATCCCAAACTAACAAATCCTCACGCAAACTCCTGGTGATTCTAATACGGTGATGAGGCTTGGACGCACCCGCAGTGGCTAATGCCAGACGCCGCAGGAAGACACGACCCATGGGTATTACCCGACAAGCGAAATTCAATGAACCGATCAGCGCCTGCATTTCTTTCAGAGTGTACTTAAATGATGCAAGCGCATTCGCTACCAACACCCGGAGCTTCACCACCTTCTCGTCGGGTAGCCGCGCCACCATGTTCACTGAGTCCAATTCAATGCCCAAAAAGGTTATCCTAGACGCCGGCCCTTCAGTCTTTTCTGCAGCTAACGGCACCCCCAGTTCCTCAGCCATCTCCACAAAACCCTCCAACAAGGCCCTGCATTGCGCCGTCCCAACTGCCCCTACAAAGAAAAAATCATCCAAATAATGAACAATGCTGGCTCGGCCCACACGCTTCACTACCGCCCATTGCAAAAAAGTGCTGAATGTCTCAAAAAATGCGCATGACACCGCACAGCCCATGGGCATGCATTTGTCGAAATAGTACGCCCCTTCGACTTGGAAACCCAGCAGATGAAAAGACGACGGGTGCACTGGCAGCAGTCGAAAAGACGCCTCAATGTCCACCTTGGCCATCAACGCTCCTTGCCCCGCCTTCCTTACTAATTCCACTGCCTTGTCGAATGACGCATAGCGGACCGTGCAGCATTCCCGCGGAATGTGATCATTCACGGATTCCCCTTCAGGATAAGACAAATTATGAATTAGCCGGAATTTCCCCGGCTGCTTCTTCGGTATAACTCCCAGTGGGGAAACCACAAAATCCGAAAAAGGGGGCTCCTGGAAAGGGCCCGCTATCCTACCCAACGTCAATTCTCCCCCTAATTTTGCTCGCACCACCTCTGCAAAACGCCTCACAGACGACCCGTTCTTCCCGACCTTGTTCTGCACCCTCCCTTCAACTGGAATCACAAACCCCTCCCTAAAACCCTTAAGCAGTATCTCACTATCCTGTTTTCTCGGATATTGGCGAAGCCACTCTCGCAATACTCCCACCCGAATTGGAGAGGGAGCCATGCCGAACAACGTGCTCTCACTTGGCCGTTGGCAGGACGCCCGCCAAGGGTCCTTTTTTGATACATTTCGCCGCCGAGTGTCCTCCGCCGCAATTCGAACATGCGTGCCGGAACTTGCAATCAGGGAACAGGCAGGAGGACTTGTTAAATCGCCAACATACGTCCACAACCCCGGCCCCAGACTTGTTCGACCCCCCAACTCCCGCCGTCTGAAAGGACCGGTTTCCGACAACATTAAACCCCCCCCCACCGATTTCACCGCTCCTCCCGCGCCGCTCCTCGCACCCGACCGTACGGACATTTGCGTGAGCCACAAATTGATGTCCTGGCTGCCCCACGACAATGCCTTGTTCTCCTCCATTTTATCTCGAAACTTCTCGTCGTAATTTCGCCAGGACCACCCTTCATGCGTTTGCGACGCTTCTAGAATAGAGTCCGCATAGGACAAAAGCATCCCGTACTGCTCCGGGTAACATTTACCCCACACACTCGCTAAGCGCAAAAAGGCCCTCACCCAATTTACAACTGTCCGCGCCACCTTGCGCACTCTTCCCGCCTTTTCATCCTCTTTCCTCTTTTTTCTACTTTCCCCCGAACGCTTACGTCCCTCCAACAGGCGGAAGATGTCAATGTACCGTCTCTTACGAATGCGCCGCCTCAACTTCTTCGGCACCCCTTCCCACAATTCAGACAAAGCGGTCACCGCAGCTGACCCCACACCGGAAGGGCCCTGCTCCCCGCTCGAACCTCTGTCTGTCGAGGAACTCGTTGACCCACTAGAAGACGACGACGAGGACGATTGCGATCTACGCCTCCGACGGCAAGTATGTTTCCGTTTCCGGGTAACCTTCCCTGCCTTTTTCGCTCCCCCGCCCTCCTGCTCCCCTTGCAACTCACCCATCCCCGCCGCCTCCGCAGACTCCAGGCTTCGCTGTGGGTGCACCTCTCCGGCCCCACCGTCCACTGTGCGCAGCTCGCCCTCTCCACGGACTGCAACTCCAGCCGAGGGTCCTCTACGCGCTGGCGTCACCTGCACTTCTCCGCTCTCCGACCTGTATTGCTGCACACCCTCGTACCGCTCTCCTGTGGAAGCCATCGACGCCATCTGTGGAGAGAAAAAGGGGAGAAACGCAGGGGGAACAACCGCAGGCCTTGCAGTTGGCCAGGCCCCTGTCCAATCAACCCTGGAAGGTCCAGGCCCACCGTGCATCCAATGCTCCCATCCGTGCTGCCCTGCAGCCCTGGCCCCCCCAGGACTCCCCCAATACATCCCGCTCCCTCCCGGAAGCACAGGAACCCCATCTCCCACACCCCCAGAAGCACTTGCCCCAGCACTAACTCCCTGTCCTGCCGCACACCCCTCCGCCACCATGCTGACCATTTCATCCCCCCCCATCCTCTCCGTCTGCCCGCTGCCGCCCAACGGCAGACCGGGTACCCTTGCCACCCCGCCCTCCAGATATACCCTTGGCTTGCCTCCCCCGCCCCCCACCAGTATGCTGTCCTGCTCTTGCAGACACACCCCGCACAGGCCCCGTCGCTCCTACCGCTCCTCGCCCTCTCTCCTTCCCCCTTCCCGGAGTCCCAGCATGTTCCCCCCCGGACCTCCTTTCCCGTCCCCCTGAGCCCCGCTGCTGCCCACGGCCTCCTTGATTGTGTGCTGTGCTGCCAGTGTTCCGCTCTGCTCTTCCCTTCCCCCTTTCCAAACCCCCCCCCCATACTCCCCCGTCTGCCCGGCATGATCAATTATCTGTTATTTTGTGTTTTATTATTTTCTTTTTTTTTTTTTTTGTTAGCGCTCCGCTCGCTCCTTTAAGTAAATTTGTTCCCCTGCCCTTCTTTTCCAGGCCTCCTTTAGCAATTAGTACCCTGTTCTCCCCACCGCCGGTCACGTCCCACTTCCTCGCCCTTCCGCAGCGACAACAAAGACAAGAAGAGGGGGGGGGGTTGGCCCGATACGATACCGACCACCGCGCTCCAGCCCTCGATGCTTGCCGGTACCTCTCTGACAGATGGCAGCAGGTTCGATCCAAAGACACATCTTCAGAACCATTCCACCAAAGCCAAGGTGTCCCACAAGGATCCTCCCTCTCTGCCTTGCTGTTCAATATATACATGCAACCTCTCTGCAACCTTATCCGGTCCTTCAACGTGAACTGCATGATATACGCAGATGACGTGCTATTATACATGCCTTTTGCAACAGAAAACCCAGACCTCTCACCAATAACATGCTGCATAAATGAAATATCCAACTGGCTACAATCTCAAAACCTCCGGATTCAACACAAAAAGACGGAGGTCATGTTCATTACAAGAAATCGTAACTTCACTGCGCCTACAGTACTAAAGGTGAAGGAAGCTGACCTCCAGATCAAATCCGCGATCAGATACCTTGGCGTCACACTAGACCAGAACCTAAATATGCAGGCGCATATAAGTAACACTGTAAGGGCAGTATACCATAAAATCAGATCCCTCAGATACCTACGATCGCTGCTGCAGCCTGACGATTTCAGGACCATCTTTCAAGCACTAATAATTCCGCATTTCGATTATGCGAATGCAATACTGCAAGGACTCCCCCAAACCACTCTGAACCCACTGCAAATGGCAATGAACACCGCAGCAAGAGTACTACACGGAGCATCCAGGAAAGACCATGTCACACCCATTATGAAACAGCTCCACTGGCTCCCGATTCAAGGTAGGATTACATTCAAGACCTTGCTACTCACCTTCAAAGCCACCAACGGTCTCTCGTCAACATCACTATCAGAGATAGTCCAGAAGACACCCCACAATAGGGACAGAAGGTCAGTAGCACAAAACACCTTGATAGTCCCAAGATCAATGACTCAATGCACCAAGTCAACATCCAGCAGGGCATTCAAACTTTATGCACCAATGATCTGGAACAGCCTCCCTCACAACATCCGAACAATCCCAGACATATTCCAATTCAGGAAGGCTGTGAAACACTACCTCTTCCTCCTACATTACCCAGAAACCAATGAAAGCTCAGCACCAATTACCGAGACCTCACAAATCTCCTCTGTCTGAAACCATAAGAACACATGACCAGCCTGTAAATTGTATATATTGTTATTGTATATAGTTACCCTGTTAGCCAAGTTGTTCTCCTGTTCATATGTAAACACAAAGTACTATTGGAAATGTGTATGTTCGTTGTTTATTGTAAACCGCACTGATGCTGAATAGCGCGGTATAAAAGAGACTTTAAATAAATAAATAAATAAATAAATACCCTTCGCCTCCTTGTTCACAGTTCCTCCGTTTACCGCCTCGCTGCACGACTCAGCTCCGTTCACCACTCCGTTCACAGCCCCGCTCTCCAAACATGTGCTGCAGGCTCGCTCTGGATGCCTCAGCACATGACTCTGGTTCCTCACCTGATTGGCTCTTGCCGCGCGCGACCCCGCGGCAGAGCCAATCAGTTTAAATAATGCCGCCAGCATCCCTGCGTGGCTGCCTCTTCTTTCTCGCACCCCCCCCCCCCCCGCCGCCGCTTTCTCAACGGGCCAGGAACCCGCACCGGACCTCGCCACCGGTTAACGGCGGCCTCCGAGACTTGCCCTGCGGCCTTTAAGTTATGTTCACTGTAAACCACCCTTGATCATTGGAAGGGGCAGTATATAAAAACTTGTAAATAATAATAAAATAATCAAAAATGCAATGTGCGCTTTTGAGTCAATGCTGACTCCTGGCAACCCAGCAGCAACTTGGCAGTGTGACTGGAAGTAGATTACCAGGCTTGTCTTCCGAGGCAATTCTTTACATTAAAGAGAGGAAGCTCCTCTTGTTTCACATTGCTTACAATGCTTAAATGTGTTTCGATCGATCAAGTAGCTGAGAATGTGAAAGGAGGAGATCACAATAAATTATTGCTCCAATGTGAACAACGCTAGATATACAAACAGAATACATTAGAATTGGTTGGTCTGAATGTTTGCATTGATTGGAAAACTTTTTTTCTTTGACATTCCTTTGCCACAGCTGAGTATGACATTATTTTGATTGTTTGGTGCTGTATCTGCCTGAGATTGGTTGACGCGCTGAGTCCACGTCCTTTCAAATACGTTGAGTCTCAGATGCTGAATAATTTATTTATTTATGTATTTATTTATTTAACCACCATTTTTATACCGAGTTTTCCACCTGATCGAACGCAGTTTACAAGAAACAAATTCTGAATAGTACAAAGAACATATTGTTATTTAGTTACATGGAACTGTTTTAACTATTTACATAGCAATGTATACATTTAACAGTGAACTCATACAAATTTTAACTATATACAGTTTCTGCGCTGTTTCAGAGTTGGAGGTATTTCTATCCATGCATCACTGATGGAATCAGTTTTATGTGTTTGGGTCACCATTTTTGTGTGTTTGGGTCACCATTTGTTCTGTTATGTGCGTGTGCCACATTGAGGATGGTTTGTGTATCATAGGTTGGTTGGGTACCATAGTGAGAAGTGAATAGGAATGTTTTAAGGTTTTTTTTAAATAATTTGATGTCGTTTTGTGCTCAAATATCATCAGGGAGCTCGCTCCAGAGTACAGGAGCTACGTGTGAGAATGCTTTATTATTTGTTAATTTTATGGCATTTCTGAAGTCTTTTGGATATTCCAGTTTGTGTTTATTCTGGATTCTTCTGTTTGAAGTTTCTGTGGAGATTAGAGTGTTGAGGAAGGTTGGGGCTATGTTATGGATTATTTTGAATGTGGTGACAAGTATTTTATGTGTAATACAGCTATTAATTGGTAGCCAGTGGAGATCAAACAGAACGGGTGTAATATGCTCTATTGATCTAATGTTTAAGATTGAGCGGGCTGCCACATTTTGGGCTAACTGTAGTCGTCTGAGAGTTTGTTTTGATAGGCCCTTTAAGATGGTGTGAGCAGAAGAGCAGGAGCTCTGCCAAAGTTGGAGAAAAATGGATGAAACCATGGCCCCTGAAGCAGCGATCTATTTGGTGAAACAAAGACCTTTGTCGGGTAGTAAGTGATTAAATCAGCAAGTTCAGATAAGTGTTGTCTTGGCTTTATGAATGGGAATTCTTCTGCTGCCTATAAATGTTTTTGTGAGTTTGGTTAAATGCAGCTTTAGTTTTATAAATGTAGACATTCCATAAACACAAAGGACTTGAAGTTTTTAAAATATACTTTATATAAGAAATATTTTGAAGAAAAGAAAACATAGGATTAAAACTATTTGAATATAAACAAATTTTTCTGGATCAATAATGTTAATATGAATGCCAGATTTTTTAAATCATATGTTTGGCTGATACACTGAGATTCTTTTTCTCCTTTATCATAATATTCCTAAAGAATTGGCATTTGTTTTGTTAAGAATCTTCTTTGGAGGACTCAGTTTTGTATATTCAGCGTGACTCTTGGTTACCAAACCAGTGCTTTAACCATTAGGCAACTCCTCCACTCCTGGATAGCATCACCTACATCTAGAGGCATGTTTACTAAAGGGTGTTTAGGTAGCAGGCATCGAGCGTTAACAACAGTGATAATGGGTTTTACATGCAAAAAAGGCTCTGGGTGGGTAGCAGGCATTCCGGTGGTAAGGGCACAATGGGCCATTTAATGTACGTTAACAAGACATTGGACGTGCATCTTAATGTCTGAAAATGGCTGGGAGCACCAAGAAAAGTCAATGTAAAGGTGATGGGTGGAAGGATAGGTGGGAGCTGGTGGACCTGCCAGATCCGTGGGCACTCTACATAGCAGCCAGTAATTATGACGTGCATTTGGGAGGTAGCTGTACCAATGAACTAGGGGGGTTCCAATGTAAAATGGTGCAATGTCAGTGTGCGGCATAGAATGGGAAAGACGTGTCCCTCAGTGCAGTTAGAAGTGGCAGAATGTGTGCAGCGAAAGGAAGACTGAGTAGGAGTGGTGACGTGCAAATCAGGCACAGGAGAGGCGTGCGTGAAGAGCTGAAATGCGGGAAAGAGTGCCAGTTAAGGCCATGGTGTAGCAGCTTGCACAAGAAGATATGACTGCACACAGCCGACAGAGGTGGTTGGATGGGCTGAAGGAAGGATGGTGGCAGAGGAGAGGGTGGTATGGGCTGACAGCACCGATATGCCATAGGTGCCATCCCCAACGTATTTGTGCTGTGTGGGAAAATATGTGCCAGTGCCATGTGGAAGGCTTGATACCAGACATGTGAATCTCAAACCTGTCCCAGACACACAACCACCATACAACACCCCAGACAAATGTGTAGATAACAACTGGACAGGTGTCATCCAAACTGGTCAAATGGGTCACATACGGACATGGGGTGATACCTGCAGGTGGCTATCTGAGGGGTAGTATGTGTCCATATGTATCTCAGAGATGTGATGGAGCCAGAGTTGTGCAGTCACAGTCATGACTCATGTCTCACATGTAGATTACAGCTGTATGCATGTAACTGCCTGTTATTATACCGCTGTATCAGTGCAGTCATGTTGGGATACATCTTACCGATGAATTGGTAAATGTCTGATGATAAACAGGGACTGTACAGACCTACAGTCAGCTGAGCCATTGGTGGGTTAAGTGACCTTCTCAAGGTCACAAGGGGGTGTTGTCAGTCCATAAAGATTGTGGCAGACATAAAATTTGACAGTAATACATTCCAAAATGTCACATAAGGAGTGCTAGTGTGCCTCAAACCCTGGTATCTTAGTCCCTAAGCCATTGCCATGACCATTACGCCAATAAAACCATGCTTTCAGAAGGGTATGATGGGGAATAGCATGTTTGCTGACCCAAAGTGTGTCCAGAATGCATAACAAAGTAGAAGGATGTGTGTCTGCAAGTCACTGCAGATCCTGGACTGTTACAGGCAGGGAAATGACCTGAGTAGCACACAGGCTCAAAACCAACAAGTAGGAACCAAACCCTTGTCCCCTGCTTATGGAAACATTACACTAACTAGTAGACTACACCTCCACACCTTTCTGCACAGCAATGTCTGAATTCAAAGAGACTGCTGGTCACTGCCTAAAATGTCTGCTGTGTGTGCTGGTATAGATTAGCCCCTCCAGTACCTATGAGGCAGCAGCTGATCACAAAATGGAGCATGCACTTGATCCATCACATCAGCTCAGTAAGATGCACTGAAAGTGTGTGTGCTACAAGCACATAAGAGCTACAAACTGTGTGATTCAGCAGTTTCATTGGTCACCCTTAGGTTGAGGATGGGCGCCCAGCACCTGATCCCCAGATCTTGCACTTCTAGAGATGGTCTCTATCGGCCGTGTCGCAGATCCACATCACTGCCAGTGTGTGGCAGGTACTTAATAGTCTGCCATGTGTAATGCCAGTCACCTTGTTTCCTGCACAATTGCAGAATGCCTTAGGCACCTGTCACATCTGGGTCCTGTGCCCTGCCCCTGTTAGACAGAGACCTTCCTAGACAGTGCATGTCAACGCCCAGTGTTGCGGCAGCTGATGCCATGGACGCCAAATGCAGTGGGGGCTTCTAGGCTTGCATGGGGCTGCTGCTACCATCCTGCTAGTCCTGATGACCACAGCGAGTAGGCCAGGAACAACTGCTGTCCCAACCATCTGGGACTACCAATCACCACAGCAAGCACAGTCAGACTGCACCTGCTACCCACCACAGGGCTGTTTCAGCCATGCACATACCAACTGTGGCTGGTCATCACACAATGCATGTGCACAGAGCGACCATGTACAAACTGGCTTGGGACAAACAGCATGGTCACCCAGCATTTGGCACAGTGGTTGGGCTCCTTGGACAGGGAGAGCACCCACATCACTGGAGCTGGACACTATATAGCATTGTGTGGATACATAGCCGCGCCAAGGTCACAGCTTGCTCAGAATGAGAGTTCCCTCGCAATGTGAAGTGCTGTGACCACCCAGGCCATGCACGTGGCATACAGGCACTACGAAGTCTCAGACACATCCTGGGGAAACCACTCTGTTTCAGGCCATACACACAATCCTCTGCTTCTAATCATGCACATTTATAGACACATTGGGAACAGGCAATGTGAGGCACAGTGCAGTGCAGAAGACCACAGAACTCTGGAAAGACATATACACACAAACACACACATAATCACATTGCCGTGCTGTGTAGAAGTGGGTATGGTTGGCATTCCTGCCTGCCACTTTGGTTTTCTTATCAGCTCAAGCATTGTTAATGTGTGCTCATTGTGCAGGCGCTAGTCGCGTGCTCTGACATTTGCACCGATTGTTAATGCCCACTCAGTGTGCCAGTGCTATCAGCCTGCCTTTCCATCCAGCTGTGGATAATAGTAACATAGTATATGACGGCAGATAAAGACCAGCATGGTCCATCTAGTCTGCCCAGCAAGGTGGCAAGAGTAGTGCACCTGCTGCTCTGTGCAGGTCACCCCTCCCCATGCCTTTGTTTAGGGGTGTCCCATCGCTCTGTGCAGGCCATTCCTATTTGTGAGATAGAAGAGATAGTTAAGTTTATCTTGATTTTATCCTGTTACTATAAAAAGGTATCCACTGTGTCTGTCCCATGCCATTTTGAATTCTGTCACTGTATTTGCTCCTACCACTTCCATCGGCAGGGCATTCCAAGCATCCACTACCCTTTCAGTGAAAAAGTATTTCTTGACTTTGCCTTTCAGTTTACCCCCTTACAGCTTCAGTTTACCCCCTATGCAGTTTCCCCGTCTTTGAAAAAGGTTTGTTTGTTCATTATTACTTTAAGTATTTAAAGGTCTGTATCATATCTCCCCATCCTTCCTCTCCTCTAGCATATACGTATTGAGGTTTTCAAGTCTCTTCTCATACATCTTCTGGCACAGGCTCCAAATCATTTTGATCACCTTCCTCTGAACAGTTTCCAGTCTTTTTATATCCTTTGTGACATATGGTCTCCAAAACTGAACACATTAGTACAAGTGAGGTCTCACCAACGACTTGTACAGTGGCATTAGCACCTCCTCCTTTCTGCTGGTATTCCTCTCTGTATGCAACCCAGCATCCTTCTGACTTTGGCCACCACCTTGTCACACTGTTTCACCACTTTGAAATCCTCAGAAACAATCATTCAGAGGTCCTTCTCCTGGTCTGTTCACATTAACCTAGTGCCCCCTCTCTCATACAATTCTCTTGGATTTCTGCATCCCAAGTGCAGGACACTGCACTTCTTCACATTAAATCTTAACTGTCAAGCATTAGACCATTCTTTCAGCTTTTGCAGATCTTTCCTCATGTTTTCCACTCCTTCAGGGGAGTCCACGCCGTTGCATATTTTTGTGTCATCTGCAAAAAGACAGACTTTTCCATTCAGTCCTTCAGCAATATCACTCACGAATACATTGAACAGTACTGGTCCTAGGACAGATTCCTGAGACACGTCACTAATCACCTTCCTTTCATCAGAGTGAATTCTGTTTACCATCACCTTCTGTTGTCTATCAGTCAACCAATTTCTGATCCAGTTCACCACCTTGGGACCCATCCCCAGGCTGTTCAGTTTATTGATAAGCCTCCTATGAGGAACAATATCAAAGGCTTTGCTAAAATCTAGGTAGATCACATCCAGCGCATGCCCTTGATCTAGTTCTCTGATCACCCAATCAAAGAACTCCATCAGATTTGTTTGGTGTGATCGTCCTTTGGTAAAACTATGTTGTCTTAGATCATGCAACTTATTAGTTTCGAGCAAGTCCACTATTCTCTCTTTCAGGAGCACCTCCATTACTTTTCCCACCACTGAGATAAGGCTTACTGGCCTGTAGTTTGCCACTTCTTCCCTATTAACACTTTTGTGAAGAGGTACCACATTGGCCCTTTTCCAGTCCTGTGGAACTTCTCCTGTCTCCAAGGATCTATTTAAAGGCCCTGCCGGAACCTCTACAAGCTTTTTCAGTATATCCTGGGATGTATCCCATCCGGTCCCGTGGCTTTGTCCACTTTCAGTTTTGCAAGCTGTTCAAACACATCTTCTGTGAATGGTGTAGTATCTATTCCATTTCCATTTGTATATTTGTCAATCACACGTGGTTCTTCTCCAGGATTATTTTTAGTAAAAACAGAAAAGTATTTGTTTAGCATTTTTGCTTTTTTTAACATCACTTTCCACGAAACCATCCTCAGCACTTTAGAGTCTTGCAATTTCACCTCTGATCTTCCTCTTCTCTTGAAAATACCTGAAAAACATTTTATCACTACGCTATCTTTAACCATCTTTTCTTCTGTCTTTGATTTTGCTATCCTTATTTCTCTTTTTGGTTCTTTTAGCTTTACCCTGTATTCTTTTTGGTGTTCCTCTGTTTGCAAACTTCTGAATTTTGTGAAAGCTGTGTTTTTTGTCTTTATTTGTGCATCCACTCCTTTAGAAAACCAAAAAGGTCTCTTTTTTCCTCTTGTTTTTATTTACTTTCCTGAAATATGTATCTGTTGCCCCTTTTATTGCTTCCTTTAGTTTAGCCCACTGCAATTCCACCTCCCCAACCTCCTCCCACCCTGCCAACTCCTCTTTCAGGCAACTTGGTCATCTTCCTGAAGTCAGCGCTTTTGAAGTCTAGGACTTTGAGCTTGCTGTGAGGGGACTCTGCCTTGGCTTTTTATCTCAAATGTGGATATATTAAGGTATGTGTGGGAAATGTTTGTGGGTAGGTGGATATAGAGCAGTAGGGAGGAGGGAGGGAGGCAGGGGCGGCCCAAGGGGGGTGCGGGGCCATGTGCGGAGACTCGGTGCAGGGCCTCATTTGCATAAGGGGCCTCATTTGCATAAATATTTGCATAATGTTACCATACGCTAACGTTTAGTAAACATGCCTCTTCATGAGTGTATGGATAAAGAAAGACAAAGATTTCTACATTACTATAATCCAGTGCCAACCGCCAGGCACATTAGGAACTACTACAAACACTGCCCATTTAGAACCCATAGCAAACCCACCGTACCCTAACAGCACTACCAGGACTCATAAAGCACCATACCCTACCTATCAAAAGGCAACACTGCAAATATTAAACCAATACATTTCAGAGAATAACAATACATGACCTACTGGGGAAAGAGAACAAGTGACAATGTCAAATAGGAATTACATAAACAGAATACCTCAGCTCAGTTACACATGCAGAACATAGACCATCACCAAACAAGGAATCACAATTTAAAAACAGGAAGACAATAATTAAACTGCGAACCCTAAAAGCCAAACTTGGAATGTACAACAACAATGTAGAAATAAAACTATAAATTAATTTCCTCTTGTACTAAACAAAGCACAGACATTAATGATGCACATTTCCCAGAGCTGACATATTCCAGTTAATAAATTCAAAATAAAGAGATATCTTTGTACCTTTTGTGCATTTTTTTTTCAGTTGCAATTGTTCCAGCCACTTTCTTCTGGTTTATTTGTGTCTTCTGCTATCTCTCCATCGTCTGCTGTCCATTTGTCCTTTCTTCTCTTCTAGTTTTTTTCCATTCTCTCTCTACATCTGCTTTAACAAAATAATCTTTCTCCTTTTGCTCTTTCCTCATTCCTATTTCATCCACTCAAATTTTACCCCTCCATCCTCAATCCCCACTTAGTCTCCCAATACCCGGCCAATTGTACATTTTTCTTCCCTCCCACACAAAATATTTTTCCCCTCTCCATTTCACTCTCCCAGCCCCATCCCCTTCTAATCTCCCCCAACATCAGCTCCCTTTTAGTTCCAGCCCCACCCAGTATCCGCTCCCTTCTAGTCCCCCCATCAGCCCATTTCCAGTCCTGGCCCCCCATCAGTCCATTTCCAGTCCTAGCTCCCCCATCCATTTCCAGTCCTATACGAGTCCCTTCATCAGCTCATTTCCAATACCAGCCTCCCATCAGCCCATTTCTAGTCCTTTCCTAGCCCCACCATCAGCCCATGTTAAATCCTAGCTCCCCTCCACTCAGCCCATTTCTAATCCAAGCCCCCCATGAGCCTACTTCCAGTTCTAGCCCCTCCATGAGTCCATTTCAATCCAAGCCCCCACCACAGCCCATTTCCAATCTTAGCTCCCCCCAACACCCAATTCCCAGTCCTATCCTAGCCCCTCCATCAGCCCATTTCCTGTCCTAGCTCCCTCCCCTAAGAGCCCATTCCAAGCCCCCCTTCCCATCAGCTATTTGCAGTTCAAGCCCCCTTCCACTCAGCCCATTTCCATTCCAATTCCCCGTCCCCATCAGCTATTTGCAGTTCAAGCCCCCTTCCACTCAGCCCATTTCCAGTCCTAGCAACCCCCCCCAACCCATTACCAGTCCTAGCCCCCCATAGCCCACTCCCAGTCCTAATCCCACCAGCCCATTTCCAGTCCTAATCCCCCTCACCCAAATTTCAGTTTAAGCCCGCCCCATAGCCCATTACCAGTCCTAACCTGCCCATCAGCCCACTCCCCGTCCTAATCCCACCAGCCCATTTCCAGTCCTAATCCCCCATCACCCAATTTTTAGTTTAAGCCCCCCATAGCCCAGTACCCGTCCTACCCCCCCCCCAACCCACTTCCAGTCCTAATCCCACCAGCCCATTTCCAGTCCTAATCCCCCATCACCCAATTTTTAGTTTAAGCCCCCCCATAGCCCATTACCAGTCCTAACCTCCCCATCAGCCCACTCCCAGTCCTAATCCCACCAGCCCATTTCCAGTCCTAATCCCCCATCACCCAATTTTTAGTTTAAGCCCCCCCATAGCCCATTACCAGTCCTAACCTCCCCATCAGCCCACTCCCAGTCCTAATCCCACCAGCCCATTTCCAGTCCTAATCCCCCATCACCCAATTTTTAGTTTAAGCCCCCCCATAGCCATTACCAGTCCTAACCTCCCCATCAGCCCACTCCCAGTCCTAATCCCACCAGCCCATTTCCAGTCCTAATCCCCCATCACCCAATTTTTAGTTTAAGCCCCCCCAGCGCCCATCACCACTCCTAGCCCCCCCCCAGCGCCCATCACCACTCCTAACCCCCCCCAGCGCCCATCACCACTCCTAGCCCCCCCCAGCACCCAGCACCACTCCTAACCCCCCCCAGTGCCCCTCACCACTCCTAACCCCCCCCGCACCCATCACCCATCATCACTCCTAACCCCCCCCCCCCAGCCCAGCCCAGCCCAGGGAAAATTTAAAATAAAAAAAAGCTGTCTGCTGCCGCTTCCGGGGCCGCCGCGGCAGAATCGAGTGTGCCGCAGGGCCCCCCCTGTGCCCGGCAGAGCCTGCCCTCCCCTGTATCACCTCTCTTTCAGCTGCAGTCAGTCACACGCGCCGGCTTTCAGAGCGCGACGGGACTAGTTTCCCTTTTGCGGCTCTGTTAAGCCCGCGGGGGCTGATGGGAGTTTCCATCGGCCCCCGCGGGCTTAACAGAGCAGCGAGGGAGAAACTCTCCCCTCGCGCTCTGAAAGCCGGCGCGTGTGACTGACTGCAGCTGAAAGAGAGGTGATACAGGGGAGGGCAGGCTCTGCCGGGCACAGGGGGGGCCCCGTGGCACACTCGATTCTGCCGCCGCGGCCCCGGAAGCGGCAGCAGACAGCTTTTTTAAATTTTTTTTTCATTTTACTTTTGGATCAGAATGTTTTTTGCGCGGGGCCCCCTGAAACGCGGGGCCCTGTGCAAAAAACATTCTCGCTCAATGGACGGGCCGGCCCTGGAGGGAGGTAAAAAAAAAAAACTAGGTGAGGTTCTGTCCAAACATCCAGCTTCCTAGGACCCCATGGTCCCTGCAGACAGCTGCCAACCAACACAAACCTTATGGCACCGACCTGACTGATTTCTAGGGAGCTGTAGTCTGCTACATCAACTCTGATAACTCATGGTCTGCAGCACCTCTAGGTCATGCTTCCTTTTTCTGCCTTTTGTTTTGTCCTTATCACTTCTCCCCTTGCCTCTGCTTTTTAAAGAGTTAAAAGTGGGTTGTTTACAGTATTACTATGTTGTTCCTGTTAACTGCTGTTTGACAGCAGATACAAACTGTCAGATCCATCTAGTCTGCAGGGTTTCACATCTGTATAATGTACTGATCTGAACTGATTTCTGGCTTTCCTCTCATTTCTGCACTACTAGGAATTCTGAATATTTATCTTGTTTTGAATTCCATTACATTTTGTCTCTACTTCGACTAGAAGCCTTTTCTATGGATCCACCAACCTTCTAGTGACAAAATATTTTCTACTGTTGCTCCTGAACCTAGTTGCCCTCCCCCCCTCCCCCCCCCCCCCCCGTGGCTTATATAGAATTCTTTCTTCTGAAAAAAAAAAAAAAGCTTCTTATGCTTGATTTATACCTCTGTCATTTCCTTATACACTTAAAATTATCTTTAAACATTAGATTCTATTATTTTCTAATCAGATATTCTTGGGGATACTATATGAAAAATCTTTAGAAAAATCAATATCAATTATATCAAATTTCTAAAATCAAGTTTGTTGTTCTGTCCCTATGCTTCCCCTTGGAGTTCAAAAGGGATTGTTCTGTCCCCATGACAGTCTTCTGATCCCAATATGGAATACTGTATCACGTACTAAAATGTTTATATTGATATATTTGGTTTGGCAATTTTCTTCCTGTTCCTTTAAGCTTCCAGGACAATTAGTCACAAAGAAACCCCTCTAGATTTCAATGACAAATTTGTACACCATCCAATCTTAAGTCATTGAAGAAACAACTACCAGTAGCTATCACTGGCACTGAATTCAAAATACACACAAACATTTTGTCGGGAACAATCAGCTGGAGAGGGAGGGATGATACCTTCCCCTCATTACCGAAAGTACCCTTTTACTCAAACGGGCCACAGCATGCCCAGTTCCTCCTTTTTTTATATATATATGTTTCAACATAATCTAAAGTTCATCAAACACTTATCTTAAAAAAAGAGAGACCAAACCGGTTTACCGCAGGCGAAGATAGTCTTCCACAATCAGCCACTGCCACGACATGACATGCATGTTTCGGGCCCCTCCGGGTCCTGTATCAAGTGGTATTTCGCCCGACTCTTTCACCCAAAAAAATGCCATGGGCCAACCGTTCTTTTGTGTAGCTAAGATGATTGCCGATTGGCTGTACGCCCGATGTCATCACCATAGGCGTGGCCTGTAGAGAATCCCTTCCCTGCGTCATTCTCCCTACTGACGTTAATCAGAAAACCATCACCAGTAACTCCAACCCACCCGGCCCTTCATAAGAGACTCCACCAATCCTGTTCCATATTCAAACCCAGAGGGATCACCGATCGTAATTTAAAAATCCAATGTTGTTCTCTCCACTGCAGACGTTGTTCACGATCCCCTCCCCGAGGGTTTGCCGGGACCCAATCGATCACCCTCCACCGTAGATCAGCAAAACTATGATCCAAAAGTACACAATGCTCCACAATAGGGGCCGCCAAAATCTTCAATTCGCCCGGTAAGGATTAGATTGGGGGAACATGCCAGCCGTATTTGCTTGAAGATTTTTGCATTTTTCATCTCCTTGTAGCACTAGAGATGTTGGCACTATCGGCCTCTTCTTCTGGAGCTGGCTTCAGTGGCAGTGAGGGGGGGCCAGCGGTGGTCTCTATCTAGGGTGCCAGGAACCGTTGGACTGCCCCAGGTGGCGCATCATCTTTCCACAGCAGCAGCATGTCTGTGTGCTGCCTCTGTTGATGTGAGATCATGACGGACATCACAAATGTGCCAGCTGAAGCGGAGAAAGGAAACGAGTACAGGGAAAGTTCAAAAAATGAATATTTGAAGCCCTTAAGGAATTCTCCAATGATTCCAATTGCTGGTGGATGAGCACAGAATCGCTAACAAAGGACGCAGATACCACTTGTAAAGTGGAAATCTGCACCATCTGTTTAGCCCAAGCATCACTCAATTCCAAACGTCTACTATCCTGCTTAGCTAACTTGACTGCCATTTCAGTGGAAAAAAAAAGAAATCTGTTTGAAAGCATTGTTGTTATTAAGTACTGTCGAGTCTGTGTCGACTCATGGTGACCCTCTGGATAGTTGTCCTAAATTGTGTTCGGTCTTCAGTCAGGCATCTCATTGATCGAGTGGCACCCATAGCTGCTGTTATTGTATCGATCCATCTCATTGCTGGTCTTCCTCTTTTACGTTGACCTTCTACCTTGCCAAGCATGATGTCTTTCTCTAATGTTCTCTCTCTTTGCATGATGTGTCCAAAGTATGAAAGTCAAAGTCTTGTCATCTGAGCTTCTAAAACAACTTCAGGACCACATGGACATGAATACCCCACTAGACATTCATCAGCATGGATTTAAACCCCGGCACGGTGTGGAAACGCTACTCACATCACTCTTTGACAACCTCATAAGAGGTATAGATAATATACAGAATGGATTCCTGCTCATATTCATAGACATTTCGGCAGCCTTTGACACAGTTTCCCACCCAAGATTACTACAACGCCTGCAGCAGATAGGATTGCACAAGAACACTCTGAAATGGTTCACATCATACCTGGAAGATCGAACACAGCAAGTCAAATGCAACCAAAAGAAATCATTGCAGTTCACCGCAATGCAAGGAATACCTCAGGGATCTGCTTGTCATCAATGCTCTTCAATATTTACATCCAACCCATATGCAACATCTTCAGACAACACAAACTCCACTATCACATATATGCCGACATCATGGTGTATGCCCCAATCAATCTACTAGCACTTAACACCACAACAATAACTAAATACCTTGAAGACATGTGGCTCACAGACAATAACCTGACCGTCAACTTCGATAGAACTGAGGGAATGTTCATCACCAGGAACCCTAGCTTCATTGCACCACAGAATATCAGCATTCTAAACAAACTTATAATAGTCAAAGATGAAGTTAGGTACTTGAGCATCACAATGGACAGAGCTCTGAACATGAAATCTCATATCGCCAAAACCGCAAACAAGGCCTATCAACGTTTGAGGACCATAAGAAAGATAAAACCACCAGGACCACTTCCGCACAGTATGCCAAGCACTCATTACACCTCTGCTTGATTATGGAAATTCTTTATACCAAGGCCTCCCCCAGCAGACCTTACACCCACTCCAAATGGTGCAAAACACTACAGCACGCATCATCACTGACACCCCAAGATCAGAACACATCACCCCTATCTTACAGCAACTACACTGGCTACCAATGGTAGCCAGGGCAAAATTTAAAATAATCCTGATCATCTTCAAGATCATCCACCACCTTTCAACAGATGTACTACAAGAAATTGTAACAAGGAACATCAGTAATAGACCAAGAAGGAACAATTATGACAGCATGATCAGCACACCTTCAGGATATCACAAGACTAAACAAAATACGTCAAGAAGAGCTCCATCATTAATGGCATCCACACTATGGAACTCCCTCCCAACGAGCCTAAGGGAATTAGAGGACATCACAGATTTCCTCAAGGCCCTTAAAACCCTGCTCTTCACAGAAACCTACGAGCAGATAGACAACAGTCCCCACCAGATACACAGCATCCCCCACCCGAGTGAGACTGCAACGTACACCCCACTGCAAACTCAATACCTAACCAACCCAGCTAGACTCACGACACCATCATGATGAATATAACCCTCAAATTGTGTTGTCTTAATGTTGTTAAATATCCTCATGTTAAATGTTGTAAAGCTCCCACATGTTGAATGTAACCCAATTGTGATGTGATGTAACCACTTTGATTGTAGGATAAGGTGGTATACAAGTATGTCTAAATAAAAAAAGAAAGAAAGAAAGCTTAGGTTTGTTCTTTGGGCAGTCCATGTTATAAACCGTATTCATTGCCAGCACCATAATTCAAAGGCATCAATTTTCTTCCTGTCTATCTTTTTCACTGTCCAACTTTCACATCCATATGACGTTATTGAAAATACCATGGCTTAAATGAGTCAAATCTTTGAATGGATAGAGACATCTGTGTTCTTGAGAATCTTGTCTAGATCCTTCATAGCTATTCTGCCAAAAGCAATTCGCCAATGGATTTCTTGACTGCTTGTTGTTTCTTTATTGATAGTTGACTCAAGTAGGTTAAAGTTGTCCACTATTTCAATGTCTTCTACATCAATGGTGAACTTATTGATTTTGTCAGTTGTCATGATCTTTTTCTTCTTTACATTAAGGTGCAGGCCCATTTTAAGACTATGTTCCTTGATCTTGAGAAGCAAATGTTTCAGATCGCCTTCACCTTCAGCCAGTAATGTGCTATCATCAGAATAGCGAAGGCTGTTGATGAGTTTTCCACCAGTCTTCACACCTTGGTTGTCTTCATATAGTCCTGCTTCTCTGATGATTTGTTCTGCATATAAATTAAACAAGTAGGGGGAAAGTATGCAGCCTTGTCGTACATCTTTGCTGATTTTAAACCATTCTGTTTCTCCTCCTTCCGTTTGGACTGTTGCTTCTTGATCAATGTAAAGGTTGTGCAAGAGAATGATCAGGTGTTCTGGTATACCCATGCTTCTTAATGTGGTCCAGAGTTTCTCATGGTTTACACAGTCAAAAGCCTTGCTGTAGTCAATAAAACACATATAGATATCCTTTTGGTATTCTTTACTCTTTTCAAGGATCCATCTCGCATCTGCGATGATATCTCTCATTCCAGGCTCTTTCCTGAACCCTGCTTGCACTTCAGGCAATTCTCATTCCAGGTATGGTTGTAGTTTCTGCTGAATCATCTTCAGGAGAATCTTGCTGGCATGTGGGATCAGAGTGATTGCATAATAATTTCCAGTCAGTTGCATCACATTTCTTTAGGATTGGTATAAACACAGATCTTTTTCAGTCAGTTGGCCATGATGTTGCCTTCCAGATTTCCCGGCAGAGCTTTTTAAGTATGGTAAAAGCTGCATCAGATTGCTGTTAGACTTTCAACTTCTTCTTTCATCACCAGTGGTTCCTGCTCATAAGTACAGATTGAAATGGTTGTTGGCCTACTTGATCTTAATGGTATAATGACTCTGTTTATTAACATAGTAACATAGAAGATGACGGCAGATAAAGACCAGCATGGTCCATCTAGTCTGCCCAGCAAGATGGCAAGAGTAGGTGCAGGCCACCCCTTCCCATGTCTTTGTTTAGGGGTGAACCCACCACTCCATGTAGGACACCCCTATTTGTTGAGACGTTAGATGATTCAGAAGTTATATGTTTCAGTTTATTTTGTTTTTATCCTGTTGCTGTAAAGGAATCCACTGTGTTTGTCCCATGCCGTTTTGAGTTCTGGCACCGTGTTTGCCCCCACCACTTCCATCGGGAGGGCATTCCAAGCATCTACCACCCTTTCAGTGAAAAAATATTTCCTGACATTGCCTTTCAATTTACCACCTTGCAGCTTCATGTTATGCCCTCTAGTTTTACAGCTTCCCCGTCTTTTGAAGAGGTTTTTTGTTCATCATTTCTCTTTAAGTATTTAAAGGTCTGAATCATATCTCCCCTGTCCTTCCTCTCCTCCAAAGTGTACATATTTAGGTCTTCAAGTCTCTTTTCATAAGGCTTCTGACGTAGGCTCCAAATCATTTTGGTCGCCTTCCTCTGAACAATTTCCAGTCTTTTTACATCTTTTGCAAGATATGGTCTCCAAAACTGAACACAGTATTCCAAGTGAGGCCTCATCAGTGACTTGTACAGTGGCATAAGTACCTCTTTCTTTCTACTTGTAATCCCTCTTTGTATGCAGCCCAACATCCTCCTGGCTTTTGCCACCGCCTTGTCGCACTGTTTTGCCACCTTGAGATCATCAGAGATAATCACACCAAGGTCTTTCTCCTGAACCATGCACACCAACCTCTTGCCCCCTATCACGTACATTTCCCTTGCATTTCTGCTACCCAAGTGCACGACACTGCACTTTTCTGCATTAAATCGTAGTTGCCAAGCATTAGACCATTCTTCCAGCTTTTGTAGATCTTTCCTCACGTTAACCACTCCCTCAGGGGAGTCCATTCTGTTGCAAATTTTTGTGTCATCGGCAAAAAGACAGACTTTTCCATTCAGTCTATTCGTTCCACCTTTTCTTGATCTTCTCAGCATCATTCAATATGGATCCTTGAACATCTTGTAGCATTCCAATTCAAGGCTGGAATTTTTTCTTTAACTCCCATAGCTTTAGGAAAGCCGATGTTGCTCTTCCTCTAATAATTTCTGCTTCTATTTCCTTGCATGCGTCATTATAGTACTTCTCCTTGTCTTGTCTTGCTGCATGTTGGAAATCTCTGTTGAGTTCTGCGATTGCCCCTCTTTCTTCTCTGACTTTTCTGTAACTTCTCTGCATTTCTGGACAATTTTCTTTTCCATTTAACTTTTTATTAATAATTTACGTTAATATAACAAACATCTTCTGCCATCTCATTATGCATTTTTTACAATTGTACAAGCCTATTTATTATATTCCCCACTTGCTATTACAACTGCAGTAATATCTGTTCTTTTACCTTGCCCTCCCCTCCCTTCCCTCCCATCTCTATTTCCCCCTTCATGTATTTTTATTGCAATGTCTCATCATGACTAACGTATTAATCCCAGATAAATACAAACTCTTGCCATTTATTACAGTAACCTTACTTCATATTATTAGCAATCTTTGCTCTGGTCCATTTCTCCTTTACTCCTTCCTCACCGTTTCTCCCCCTTTCCAGGTTTCCAGCCATCTCCATAGCCTCTGCCAATTTTCCCCACTCCTCTCCCCTTTCCCGTGCCGTAGCTTCATCAGTCGATGCATCAAACACAATTCTGTCATTCTTCTGACAAAGCCTTCACTTTGTGGTGTGGACGACCCTGTCCAATGTTTTGCTATCTTGCACCTTGCTGCTACTATACAATGGTGCAGTACCCCCTTTTCCCTCTCCGAGATATCCTCCTCTATCTGGTGCAGTAAGCAAACCTCAGGCTTCCTCTGCAATCTATGTCCTATCTTCTCGTAAATTATATCCAATGCTCTTTCCCAGTATTTTTGGATCGATTCACACCTCCACCACATATGTAACATATCTCCTCTCTCTAGACATCCACTCCAGCACAGATCAGAGTGTCCCAATCCTGCTCGCCTTTTACGAATCGGCATCCAATACCACCTATATAACACTTTTTATAAGCATTTTCTTTTATTTGAATGGCTATAGATATGCCTGCCACAGTCTGTATTACCTTATCCCACACCTCTTCATTCCATTGCACCCCTAGATCTGCCTCCCATCTCTTCATAAACTCTAATTTACCCTCTCCTCCCTCCATTAACCCTTTATATATCTTGGAAAGAGCTCTTTTTTGACCTAGCTGTCCTGAGTAGAGGGCCTCAAACCACCCCCTACTTCCCCATAGACCCTTCCATACCTTATGCTGTCACAAAAAGTGACTGACCTGAATATACAATAGCTATAATAATCATTTCTGGATAACCCATATAAGTCCTTAATACCCTCAAAGTCTCTTACCCCCTCTTTAACCACTATTTGGGAAATATGTGTAAGCCTCAATTTTGCCCATCGTCTCAGGATGCTCACCTCTGGTCCCTGCCCCCTATCAAAGCATGCTTCTAGTGTCATCCCTTGTGTGTATTCTTTGTCTTGTATTAATAATTTTCTATTCTGTTTCCAAACCTTCAAAGTGTGTGCAATTATAGGGTTTAAGATGGTCACTTTCAGTGATTTACTTCCCTTCCATACTATCCTCCCCAAGCCCACTCCCCTTACTGAGTCCTCTTCCATTTGAACCCAGTGCTTCTGTGTCTCTGTTTGCCATTCATATACCGTTTTCAGCTGTGCTGCCGCATAATATTTTCCAAAGTTAGGAATCCCAAGCCCCCCTCCCTCTTCGCTCTCTGCATGATGAGATAGCTACCCTGGGACTCCTATTTTGCCATATAAAGTGATTGATGATTCTTTGCAAATGCTTTAACTTTCTAGGTGACACCTGTATCGGCAATGTTTGGAACAGGAACAAAAATCTAGGCAATAGCATCATCTTTATAACCGTAATGCATCCAAACCAGGACAGGTAGCCTTGCCCCCACCCATTCAACAAACTCTCCACTTGCCCAAAGAGCTTTAAATAATTTGTCATATAATGTTTCCAAATAACTAAATGGTCTGATGTTTACGAGAGTAAAGGGAGCCCCAATTATACAAATGGAATACTCTCACTTTGTTTCTGAAAGTGTAACCAGATAACTTGCTTAATGTAGTTAAAACACTTCATCAAATGTCTTGTAGAGTAATTCACTAATGGTGGCAATAGGAGGTCTCAGAACTCACGGGCTGCCAAAGGTTAAGATGAACAACTTTTGGACTCAGTGCCCTTAGGTACATCAATGACCCCAAAACATACTATCCACCATTAATTTTTTTATAATTTTTTATAAAAGTTCTTGCAATCACTTGTAAGTAGCTTAGTGCAGTTAAATATAACCCGAAGCTGGCAACTTCCAAACATGGACCAAATTGCTGTTACTTAGCTTTGTTCAGACGTCTTGATTCAGCAGCTAAATTCAACAGCTCATATGTCAGCCCAACGGAAGTCACCGCCAATTTCCAATGTCAGTGAATAACTCAATCCCGACGCCATCAAGCGCGCTGGTTATATGCGTTTCTCCCAAGGGTTTCTTCAGGGGAGACTTATTCAATGATGCACTAAAAACGAAAGAAGTTATGTAAACCAAAACTTTCCTGCAGTTTACAAAAAATGACTTCAAGATTCAGAAGAATTACTTTCACTTACTTTAAAGTTCACATGAACCTTCATATGTTGAATAGAAAGAGAGACTTAGAAATTCGTAGGTTTCAACTGCTACCGGTGATGCCTTAAGACGCCGCGCATGCGGGAAGATTTAAAGGACTGTGTTTGCGTCAATCAATGAAATCACCTGAAGCACGCTTCCCATTCAATACGTGCGTTCAGACCTCCTGGTATCAGGGTCTGCAGTTGATAAATCCAACGTTGTTCTGCATATAGCAAGGCTTGCTCTCGTGTTTTGCCAAAACGGGGTGTCAGCACTTGCTCAATACAGAAGCATATGAGATTCTCAAATGTGTGTTGGTATTCGAGGCAATGCCGTCTTCGGCATTTGAGCTTGCTTTTATGTTCGTTCATACGAACTTTGAATGATCGAATAGTTTTCCCAATATATAACAGGTCACAAGGGCATCTTATACCATAAACTACATGTGTAGAATTACATGTAGTTGCGTTTCGAAGTTTGTAACTTTTCCCTCTGTATACAAATTCAGATGACTCTTGGGTAATATCACAGATATTACAGGATCCACATTTAACATGTCCCACTATCTCATTAAATATAGTGGATGTAAGAGGGCGTAACAACGCTGGACTTAACATTTCCTTAAAATTGCGAGATCTTTTCCAAACACAACGGACTTGGTAAGATTCCAAGCCAGCAATACTGTGTAGTACATTCATGTGTCGTTTGATGCTGCGTTTAAGAAGTGAACTGAAAGGGGTAAAACTAGTAACCAGATTCACTTGTTGAGTGGAGGAAACTGAACTTGTCCTCTCAGGGATGTGTAACAATAAGTCACGATTAGAATAAAGTGCTCTTTTATAAGCTCGGTCCACCACTTTTACAGGATAACCTCGTTGGTAGAAATTGGTTTTTAGATGACGTGCTTGCAATTTAAAATCCTGTAAATCTGAACAATTGCGGCGATATCTTATAAACTGAGACAAGGGCAAACTATCTTTTAAATGGAGTGGATGACCGCTGTTATAATGTAACATTGCATTCTTGTCTATGGACTTCCGAAAAATAGAGGTAGTCCACCCCATTGGAGATTTTTTCACTAGGAGATCCAGAAAAGTGATTTGTTCACCATGAAACGTTAAAGTAAATTTGATATTGGTATCTCTATTATTTAGCCAGGCGTGAAATTGAATCAGATGTTCTTGAGTACCGTGCCAGAGAACAAAAATGTCATCAATATATCTTCGCCACATCTTGACCGAAGTTTTATAAGGGGATTTGTCAACCCACTCTTGTTCAAATTTTTGCATATATAAATTTGCCACCGAAGGGGCACAGGTGGCTCCCATAGCCACTCCGGATAGCTGTAAATAAATAACTTCATCAAATATAAAAAAGTTGTTATGCAATATGAGATGAGTTAAATCAGACAATAAATTCAATTGTTGTTCAGAAAGATCTCCACGTTGTTGCAAAGAAGCCATAACCACTAAGTGAGCTTGAGACTGGGGAATCACAGTATAAAGAGACACGACGTCTAAAGTCACTAAAATAAGATTAGGATCTGATGCCCATTGATTGTAACTTGATAAGATGTGCAAAAACTGAGACGAATCCCTTATGTAAGAGGGAATTAAATTTATTTTAGGTCGCAGGTACGAATCCAAAAATATCGATAAGGGTTCAAGAAGGGACCCACGAGTCGAGACTATTGGTCTCCCTGGGGGGTCTTGTAAGCTCTTATGTATTTTTGGGACCAGGTAAAATCGCGCCAAGGTACAGTCAACCGGATTCAAGAAATGCCATTCTTTTTTAGAGATTAATTTATTTTGTAGTGCCTGGGTGGTGATCCTTTTAAATTTCTGCTGTAATTCTAATGTAGGATCTGCCTCCAACCATTGGTATACCTTCGAATCTGTTAACTGACTGTAAGCTTCACTTAGATACTGGTCACGACTCCAAATCACTACCCCACCACCCTTGTTTGCTCGCCGTATAATCAGGTCAGAACGCGATCGAAGAGCTTGTAGTGCCGATCGTTCTGAAAAACTAATAGTGTGTCGAAAACCTGATTGCATAGATGCGGCTTGATCCAAATCTCGCAAAATGAGATCCCGATATAGTAACAAAGCCGGGGGAGGGGGGTGGGGGGAGACCAGGAAGATCGCAGAGGTAAAGAAACGCGATCTTGAGATAGATAACTATTTTCAATAGGCGGCTGTTGACCAAAGTATAGCTGTAAGTGAAGCTTCCTGATCATTTGTTCCACGTCCACCCTAAATTGAAAAGGGTCGTACTGTAATTTGGGAACATAAGCTAGTCCTTTATTGAGGACTGCCAGTTGGTCGGCCGGTATGTTCTGGCCAGATACATTAACTATCAATGAATCTATTTCCGACGTCGTGATGAACCGTTTCTCTGTGTTTTTGTCGATTGATCTACTGATTTTTTGATCTTGTTGTCTTTCTGAGCATCGTCCAAAAAAGCCCTCCGACGACCAGCAGGTTCAGAATCTGCAGAATCCGTGTCCTCTGAAGTATTACCAAAAGTTACCTGTTTCCTCCTGGGTTTCTGCTTTAGTTTTACATTCATCCAGGGATAGACGTAGCCTTTGGTATAATGTTTCCAACCTATTACTTATTTGGATCCCTAAGTATCTAATAGGCCCCCGAGCCTACCTAAATGGGTATTTCTTTTGTATTATTCCCTGCGCTTCCCTTTTTATTGACAAGTTCAATATTTCAGATTTTGCCCAGTTTATAGTGAATCCAGACAGTCTGCCATATTCTTCTAATTCCCACATTAATGTTGGTAGAAAGAAACCCGGTCTAGTCACGCTCATAATTATATCGTCTGCGAACAACTATATTCTATATTCTTTCTTGCCTACTACTATGCCCTTCAGATATACTCATTCTCTCACCCTCTCCGCGAAAGGCTCCTCTGAGAGAGCAAATAAGAGAGGCGACAAAGGACATCCTTGCCTCGTCCCCCTCCCCTGCTCAAAAAAATTTGAATAGGCTCCATTGACCTGAACACAAGCTTTCAGGTTGCTGTATAGTGCTTGTATCCAACCCATGAATTCTGCTCCCAACCCCATTCTTTCCATCACCTGAAACAGAAAAGGCCAAGACACTTGGTTGAAAGCCTTTTCCGCGTCCAGAGATAACAGTAATACCTCCTCCTTAATTTGTTCAATCGACCAGATTGTATTTAGTATCTTTCAAATGTTATCTGCTACCTGCCTACCTGGGAGAAATCCCGCTTGGTCTTGATGAATCAATTTCCCTATTACCCTATTTAAACGCATAGCCAATATTTTAGCCAATAATTTAGCGTCTAAATTTAATAATGAAATAGGTCTGTACGATGAGCATTCTTGTGGGTCCTTTCCTGCTTTATGTATCACTGTTATTCCTGCCCACCCCATAGTGTCTGCTAACAAACCTCCCTCTCTTGGTAAATTGAATAGCCGCACTAATGGGTTAATTAATATCTCTCCAAACCTTCTGTAAAACCTCGCTGTCAGCCCATCTACTGTAGTCCCGGCGCCTTATCTACTTTCAACTGTTTTATAGCTTTCAGGACTTCCTCGTCTTTAATGGCTCTATTTAACTCTTTTTGTTCTTCCTCTTCCAATTTCAGAAGCTGTATGGAGTCTAGGTAGCTTTGTACCCTCTCCAGCTTTGGAGGAGTTCTTGCTTCATATAGCGATTGAAAAAATCTCTTAAAGACCTCCCTGAAGTCCCCATCTTTAGAGAATAATTTCCCTCCAGATTTTCTACATTTCAATAAATGTGATCTCAATTTCCGTTGTTTCAGTTTTTGCGCCTCGAAAAATTCCTGTCTTAAGAGCTGCATGTGGTACCTTATAGTATCTGCCTGCATTGAATTTATTTGCGCTCTTACTGCCAACACTTGTCCTCTATATGTTCCTTTTCTATTTTGCGCATCTAATTCTTCCAACTTCATTAATCTTTCTCTCAATTCCCTATCTCTCTTCTCCCTTTCCTTCCGTTTGCGTGCCCCCCATTTAACCAAAACACCTCTCACTACAGCCTTATATCCATCCCAAATTTACCACCCTACGCCACCTCTCCATTATCATTCCATCTAAAATATTCTCTTCTTTCCCACGCTATTTCTTCTCTTACCCTCTCATTTTCTAATAGAGATTCGTTTAATCTCCAGAATTGTACACCCTTCCCCTCCCCCTCTATTACCATTCTGATTTCCACTAAAGCGTGGTCAGACCACGTTATAGAATCCATCTCCACCCCTTTAATTCTACCCACCTTCTGGAATACGAACCATGTACTGGGGAGAAGTAGGAGAATTGCCTTTTCCAAGGGTGCTGAAATCTCCATGCATCTATCAAGCAGTGTTGTGTTACAAAGTGATGATATTTGCTTCTATCTCCTCTCTTGCCCTCCCTTTTCCCCGTGGCATCCCTAGCCGGATTCCACCCCCACAAATGAGAATACCGTCTCCTAATTTCCCCACCTCTTCATTGAGCTTTGTCCAAAATTCTCCTTGCACCCCTGTAGGCGCATATACATTCATTATGCAATACCACTCATTCCCTATTTTAGACGCATTAGTACACCTCTCCCCGCTTTATCCCTAACTACTTTCTGTAACGCCATCTTTACTTTTGAGTCTATCAGGATTGCAACTCCTCCCTTCTTTTTTTCTACTGTGTTTGATGCATGGACACAGACCCCAAATCCTTTAGGTTTGACCAAATATTCTGTTGCCCGAGTAAGGTGTGTTTCCTGTATGAGTACCACAGATGCCTTTTGGCATGTTATTTCTTTGTATAGTTTCTGCCTTTTAAATGGCGAATTAAGCCCTTTTACATTTAATGTTACTATTTTTAGCTCACCTTTGAGATTTGTTGCTCCCATCCTCTCTTTCCCCCAGCCTCCCCCTCTGCTCCCTCCGCCCCTCCGTTCCCCTCTCCTCCCCCTATCACCCTTCCCCATCTCCCGTCCCCGCCATGGAGACTCGACTTCCATGAACAGTGACTAGGTTTTGTCTTTGTTGATGTTATAGAGCTTTTCCATCATTAACTTCCACAGATGTAGTCAATTTGATTTTTGTACAATCCATTGGGTAAAGTCCATGTGTACAGTTGCCGCTTGTGTTGCTGAAAGAAGGTGTTTGAGATGAATAGATCGTTGGTCTTGCAGAATTCAATCAGTCTTTCTCCAGCTTTATTTCTGTTGCCAAGTCCATATTTTACAACCTCTTTGCCTTTTTTTTGCTGCAAACCTTTGTGTTGCAGTCACCCATGACTATCAGGATATCCTGTTTGCATGTTCTGTCAATTTCAGTTCATACTTGTTCGTAGAACTCATCAACTTCATCCTCTTCTGCAGCTGTTGTTGGGGCATATACTTGAATTACAGTTGTATTCATGAGCATTCCTCGTAGTTGAATAGAAATTAAGCATTCACTGATTGCATTGTATTTCAATACAGTTCTTGCAAGTTTCTTCTTAATTATAAATGCAACACCATTTCTTCTTTGTCTTTCATTTCTAGCATAGTAGACCATGTGATCATCAGATGCAAAGTGCCCGATGCTAGTACATTTTAGATCGCTGACACCCAACAGATCAAGTTGTACACGTTCCATTTCATTCTTGACCACCTCCAACTTCCCTTGGTTCATGCTTCGTATGTTCCATGTCCCAATATGTAAGACATCTTTGCAACTTCTGACTCTTATTTCATGTGCAGCTACATCAGCATTCAGACGTCACGAGGGCTTTGATCCAACCACATCATAAATGCTGGCTTTACTATGAATTTTCTTCATCTCCTCCCCAGTAGCCAGTTGAGTACCTTCCAACCTGGAGGTCTCATCTTTCAGCCCTATAGTGCAATTTGTTTTGTTGTGACTATCCATTGGATTTTTGTGGCAAGTTACGGAAGTAGATTGCCAGGCATTTCTTCCATGCAGTTTAATTCTAGTGTTGTTGCCATTGTCACAGAAATGTGATCTTCTGCTGCCCAAGTGGGTGGTTTGTGTTGACGTGGCACCTCAGCTGAGACCTGTCCATCTTGGGAGATCCTGCCAGTAGTTAAGCTACCGATAGCTTAGCCTACATCATCATTGATGCACACAAGCCCTCACAGCACGACAAGGTGCAAACCAAGTGAGGGTGCAGATCTATTTCATGCATATATTCATTGTAGATACTCTGAAAACCCAACTGGACTAGGGGTACCAGAGGACTGGGTTGAGAACCACTGCCTTAGTTAGTGGACGAGCTATATTTGAACTGGAACATTCATAGGCTCATGAATTCTATTTGGCCTTTCACTTTGTTGCACCACAGATAAGGATTATAGTTGTGTAATCTCCACCAGAATTTCCCATAGAAAATTTAAGGGCTTTTTTTTTTTTTTTTACTAACACTTAGTTCAAGCTATCTGCCACACAGCCCATAAGAATGAAATGGGCCATGCAGCAGATAGCGCGTGCTATGTGTTAATAAAAGGGGCTCATAGTCTTCCAGGCTTATCAAAGGTGTGTGCACTTTTTCATATACTGCTATTTTAAAAATAGGGGTAAACTGATATTTAAAACTATAAAGGTCCAGTTTGGATCATCTCTGGCTGTTAAAAGTTTAATATGAGGAAGGGATAATATTCAAGAGTACAATATTTTGTGATTAATTAGGTAATGCATAATTCCATTGACAGAGTAACTTGTTTTTTTTCCTTGGTAGACCAATGTGCTGTTTACAAGTCACTATATTTGTGTTATAATAGTTATGACTGGAATGGGAAAAATACTGTATAATTTATTTTTTAAATTTACTTGTTTGTATGTTCATGCTGTGATTGTTTTCTTCTCCGTCCTAGGTTTGCTCTAATGAATAGACGGGCCTTAGATGTTTTCGGCACTGATGCATCAAGAAACTTCAAAGATTTCATACCAAAACTGGATCCAAGATATACAATTGTACCCCCAGAATCTCCACTTGAGCTCTCTTGAACCACATCATCTTGTAATTAAACGTGAACACTTTTATTGTGGAAAATGATTTAATGTAATAGTCAGAAGAGCACTTGTGCTCCATTTAAGTAATATTTCAATAAGAAATGCTTTTTGTAATCAATCCAAAGTATTGAGGGTCTTTAGGAAGGGTGTGGCTTAATAATTAAGTCACCCCCACAGCAAAAACAAATTGTTTCTGAATCATTTAGTTGACAATATCCTTTTTTAAATAAATATGGTTGATCCTTGATTGAGCCATGTCAAAGAACAATGTATAAGGAGTAGAAAAGAAATGAAAACACACCATTTTATGGATCCAATGTAACAAAAATCAACATTGTAAGGCATCATCTTCTGCCTACTCACATACACTGATAAGTAAAACAGAAATGTCTAAGCATAGTTATTAAATGGAATCAAATTCACCTAAAGTCTCAATACTTTTATTGGCAATTAATATGGCCATCTGAGAAGGACATTAATATATGAGAAATTTTGTTAGATTCATAATACTACATTTTTCCTTGGACAGTGAAGGTTGATTTTACCACCGTGTTGTGGACATCAATCCTACAAATGAGTCCATGAATCTAAGATTTAGAACTTTCAGTTGTACAGTATTTTATATCAGTCTTTCCATGTTCCTAGAGAACTCATCATATCTATAGTACATGCATTTGTCTTTGATATGCATTCACTATGGGAGAGCCTTTAGGACAATAATTAGCTTTATTTGGGTCCGATTAAGGAATTCACATAAATATACTTCCAAGGGAGCAGCTGTGTTGCTTTGCAGTAGCACAAACAACACAGAAGTTATTAGCACTTTGTAGACTAAAAGATTTGTTGTGGCATAAGCGTTCCGGGACCAGAGCCCATTTCATCAGAAGTAGGCTGATAAGGTAGTATTCTGTCATAAGGAGCTTATGGCTCAATAAATCTGGTAACCTACAAGGTGCCATTAGCCTCTGTGTTTTTGTTTTGCAGAAAAATACAGTATATATTATTGGTTGGAGCTATATTTAGTAATTTATATATATATTTTTTTATCTGCTGGAAATTGTTATGGCACATTTTATTTTTCATTCCTTCAGGGATAATGGTGAAGAGATAAAGGGGCATGTTTACTAAAGTGTGCTAAAGATTTGGCACTTAGTGTGTGCTAAGTAAAAAAACCAAAACATTCTAACTGTTGGGTGTGTCCTCTGCATGTCTCCATGCAGTTAGCGCAGTGAGAAGTAACCACAATTAACATGGGTGTACTTAATGCCACCTATTGAGGTTGCAGTAAGTACATTTACACTAATTGCAGCATTCACGATTAGTATATGCTGACACCCATCTTAACCTCACTGTGCAGCCAACACCCACTCTCTACCCTGTACCCACCTAGTTCCTGCCCCATCGCATGCTAAGCAGCTAGCATGTGATTTTTACCATGCTGGCATTTTTTGTGTGCAGTCCCACACCAACCATTTACCACATGCAAAAACCCACCATAGTTGTTAGCACACTTCAGTAAACATGCCCCAAAATGTGTTAGATAACTCGTGACAAAGTCTTCAGTACGTGTTGTGTTCATTTTTTATCTGTTTAAAAGTACTATAGGATCCCTTTTGTAGAGGGTTCTCAACCCCGTCCTTGGGACACACATAGCCTGTCAAGTTTTTAGGATAATCACAATGAATATGCATGAACAAGACCTGCATGCATGGCCTATTGTATGCAGATCTATTTCATGCATATTCATAGTAGTTATCCTGAAAACCTGACCGGCGAGGTGTGTCCCGAGGACTAGGTTGAGGACTCCTGCTTTAGTATTATATCCTCTTATTGCACACCCTAAAAGATTTCCCACCAGGCTCTTACAATCAACCATTGTGGTAAAGCCTTTACATTGACTTCATTTCTGCTGGAAAGTAGCAGAGTTTTCAGTTTTCTAACACTGGACGGTTATTTAACTGTCCTTCATAGTAGCACATTGTGCGGGACGAGAAAAGCACAGCATCTGAAATGGAGATGGAATTGACCATAAAGGCTGTTTATTTGTAAGGGCATGCCAGGGCATCTGCCATTTTTGTAATGATCAGCACGGGTTTATCAGAAATGTATACAGAGAGATGTCTTCTTGTACCATGCAATTGAGACGCCAGAATATGAAGATGCCAGCAGCGATTACAGTAAACGCATCTAAAACAAAGGCTTTGTGCTTTAGTAATGCTAAACCACTTCCGAGTTCTTTAGTCAACGCATCAGTATGATTAAATCTATTCTTTGATCCAGTACTCCATGTTCTCTTGAGTTTTATTGGATGAAAATTTATCATTTGAGGCTCATATTAGCTCTGTTGTAACAAGACTGCGTGAATTATGCAGAATCAAATCTTTATTCTCTGTAATTCACTTTCGGCTTTTAGTTCAAAGTACCATTCTTGCTTACTTGGGACTATGGACACGTTTATTTTTGAGCTGTTCCCAGAGGCAGATGAAACATTTGCAGTTTTGTCAAAATACTGCGGCTCAACTTATTTGTGGTGCAACTAGATATACCCCAGTGACCCCACTGTTTTGTAAATTACGCTGGCTTAGGGTCTTGAATCGGGCCAAATTTAAATTTTATGTGATTCTTAAGAAATTTTTTAATAACTGTATCCGAATATCTCGCCTCACTTTTGATCCCAAATTTAGCAACCAATTCTAAATGTTTACAGGCTTGTATTGTTGTTTTGTTTCCTTCATGAAAAGGCATTAGATTGAACTCCAGATTTAAACAGACAATTCAATATATGGCCACACTTTACCAAAATAAATTAAATCTACCCTGCCATGCTGTTCTTAGCTTGATGAAGTCCAGAGCCCTGTCAACCTTTCTGCCTTTGTCACTGCCACGCAGGAGAAAAGTAAAACTCCCATATGGGCTGAATTCAGCCACAGGCAGGAGAAGTACTATATGGCAGGCTGGAACAATAAGTTCAGGGAACCATAGTTTGAGGACTCCTATCTTAAAAGAATATTTGATTAAGGGACAATCAAAATGGGTGAGAATGATCATAAAATACATTTGGAAAATTCAGTTCTGCATCAAGTCCTATTTTGTAATTTGGACTGATAGGGGATATGCTTTTCTTTGCATAAATTCTGATTGATTATGGAACAGTCAGCCATCCTCTGCACTCTGGAAAGTATTATAGTAGTTCAGCGTTTCACTCTAACAAAAGATATTTGAATATACTCCATAGAACTATTAAAAAAAATATCTATCACCTTATATTTTTGTTTACCTTAGTTTCTGCAAAAAATGAAAAAGCAACACATTGAACTTTCTTGAGACAGCAGCCCTCACATTGTTTTCTCCATTATTAGCAGTTAAAACAAGGAAAATATTTATGGGGCCCTCTTTTTCACTCAGATTTTATATTTCAAAGATAATCTTGGCATCTAAAGCTTTTGAAACCATCTAATCACCACTTTCTTTGATTTGAATAAGTAAGTGCGCTGCTACAGTGAAAATTAATAGCCACTCTAGACGCTACATGGGTGCATGTTAAGTGCAGTTCTGGCTAAGAATAATCAGGCCGATGCAGAGACCCCCTGCGCTAGAGCCCAGTGCTTACTACTACTACTACTACTACTACTACAGAGCATTTATAAAGCGCTTCCAGATGCATGCAGCGCTGTACAGAAAAAGACAAAAAATAGACAGTCCCTGCCCAATAGAGCTTACAATCTAAAAAGACAAAACAAAGAAGGCGAAGGACGAGGAAAGAACAAAGGCAAAGAAAGGATAACAGGAGAAACAAGACAAGGGAAAAAGGTAAGAACAAGGGAAAAAGAACAGGTGAAAACAAGACAAGGGAAGAGGAGGAGAACAGGTAAGTCATGAACCAAAGGCAGAAACAAAGAGGTGAGCTTTCAACCTGGATTTGAAGAGGGTCAGAGAAGATGCCTGCTTAAAGCTCCAGCGCTGGGTTTCATAGAACAACTTTAACACTGACTTTTTGCACTGGAATGCAATATTCAAATTACCCAGTGTGCAAAAAGTCAGCATTAAACTGGGAGAGCAAGCCAAATACATGCGCACAGAAGTCAGCGCAAGTTTGGCATGCTGTCCTGGAGAAACAGGCTCATCTGAGGTAAAGTTTGACACTTCACCTCAGATGACCTTGGCATCGGGGAAAGCCCCGATGCCATCAGCAGACTGCCAGGAGTCCGGTGCTCCCCACAGACACTGACCCTCCAACAGAAACAAAGTCCTTAGTGGCCCAGCAGCCCCGATCTCCTGCCCGCCTGCCCAATAAAAAAATTCCTTGGTGGCCCAGGGTCTTTGATCCCACCTACCCACCCAGTAACAAAAAGATCTGGTGGTCCTTGAACCCCACTCCCAGTACTTTTAATCTGGAGTGGGAGCACTGCCCACACACTCCTATCCCTGTGCCGTCTTCTTGAAAAATGGTGGCACCTAGCACTGTGCACCTTATATGGCACTCTGACCCCGCCCAGTGCATCCCAGGATGCATAGCGTGGGGCCAAGTGGCACCATTTTTTAAGATGATGGTGCAGGGGCAGGAGCATGTGGGCAACGCTCTCGCTCCAGATTAAAGGTACCAGGAGGGAGATTAGGAGGCCACCAGGGTTATTTGTTATTGAGTGGATGGGATCAGGGCTGCTGGACCACCAGGGATTTTTTTTTATTGGGTGGGTGCGAGGATCAGGGACACTGGGCCACCGGAGATTTGGTTTCTCTCGGGGGGGGGGGGGGGTCGGTGTTGAGGAGGGACCCTGGCCTCCAGCAGTATTCTGATAGCATCAGGGGCTTTCCCCGATGCCTGGATCATCTGAGGCGAAGTGTCAAACTTCACCTCAGATGATATTATTGCTCCCAACTGCATCTTTATACCTGCCCAAAGCTGGTGTGAAGATCCAGTGTAAAAAAACTGCGCTAAGTTTCAGCAGTTTTTTACATCGGGCACAATTACTTATGCAGCGATTTGCATGCCAAGTGTGTGGCAGTTTAGCGCAGTTGTTTTTCTGTTGTTTTTCCAGCGTTAGCTTGTTTTCTGCATCAGAGAGCAAGCCTAGCATGGGAAAACACGAGAAAATGCTGCACTAAGCTTTTCTGCATCGGCCCAAATGGTTTTTTTTAGATGAGGTGTGGCAATGTCCTTTGGTTCTTTTAGGCTTCCAACTATACTTTGCCAAGCATAATATATCATTAATCTTCATTCACAACCACCTAGGATTTCTTCCCAGTTTTTACCCCCCTCCATTCTAACCCAGTCAGCACAACAACACTATGGCTCCTTCCAGAGCTTACTATGTACCCACCTTGATCATGGGTTGTAAGTGTCAGCATGGGAATTTTTAAAATCTGTGACCTTAATAAAAGGTGTACACATATATTCCAAAAGAATTACAAAATAATAAGATATAAACAGGCTGATTCAGTAAAGCATGCTACCATATTACATGTTATCAGGGCTCTCATTATTTCTAATGGGGCCTATTCAATAATAATGAAAGGTGATACGGTTACTCAACTTTGTGAATCAATGTGAAAGAAAGGTATTCTAGGAATAAGGTTAAAATAGGAAAGAACAGAGCGAAGAAATACATAACGGGATATCTTGAACCAGAAGTATTCAGGTGGAGACCAATTCCATAACATGCACGTCCGGCCTGTGGGCACGTCCAAATTGAAGAAATGCCCGATTTAAATCCGATTCTGCAACCACAGGTATAGACGCACCTGCGATTCCAGAATTGGGGACATAGACGTTTCTGGCACGGCACGTACAAACCACTATGGAGAAACACGGGCCCTCATTGTCATAATGGGACACGGATAAATGCAGCAAATGGCTTGAACGTCCCTGCGCTCACTGAGAAGATGCACATTTCCGATCCTGTCCGTCTCTGCGTGGCCACGCCTCCACTGTTAAAATGTACATCTCCTCAGCTACTCCTCTCACTGACAGTGTTGTGCTTATTGCATCAGACACATGACTACTGATGATACATAAATGGTGATGCCAACCAGACAATATATACTAGTCTGTTGCATGCTCAGAACACCGTAAAGTAATCTCAGTGCATGCAAAGATATTATAAAAGCAAGTAGAAGGTGATATGTCTGTTCTGACATAGTTTATATCAAAGCCTACATGGTAGTAGAAGAACTTAATTATGCTTGCATTGTGCATCTCTGATAAGTCTTTACAGTGCTAAGTATGGACCAGTAGAACTCAGCAAAGGTTCACTAAAGCAAAATTCAAAACATATCCCTGTCAATAATCAGGAACCCTCAGAATGAGAGCATGTAACAGTACAAACAGCACTAATACATGCCGAAAAGCATCATCATCAGTCTCTACAAATGTGCACATTTTTGGAGACTGATGATGGTGCGTTTGGGCATTTATTAGTACTGTTTGCACTGTTGCACACTCTCTTTCCGAGGGTCCCTAATTAAATACAATATTCAGAGTTTCTTTTCCTTTATCAACAGAGGGTAATTTTATAAGTAGTGGTCTAGATTAAAAGTCCAAGCAGGTAGCTTTATAGAATAGCCTGCCAAAAATCAGCAAAATCAAGCTAAAAGGCACCTGCATATATTTACATCTGTTCAGGAGTAGGTGTGAATGTTTGCGGTGAAGTATGGGAGTCACTATGCATTTTATAAACCCTGTACATACTTTGTGATTCTGCTCACACTACGCCCAAAGACATTTAAAAAAATATTCTCTGGGAACAAGCAGGAAGTCGGTCCTCACATATGGGTGACATTGGCACCGACGGAGCTCTCGCAGAAGCATCTCCCCAACTTTTAAAGAAAGGGAGATGCCACCTTGCATGCGTGGTCCTCTTCCCACCCAAGCGTGCCATCTTACTCAGTCTTTTTTCGACAGAGCCCATCAGACGTCTGTCTGCTTTCCCCCAGAAAAAGTTGATTTTTCTTCTGAGTTTCATACTTTCCCTCCGGTTGTGCATCGGTACTCTTCCCACCACCCGAGCCCAATGCTCCAGCATCAAGTCTAGGTCTGTAACTTGTTTTTCCTCTTTTTAGTGCCTTTGCGCCCTTTTTCCAACTGGCAGCACTGTGCGTCTTCGACCTCACCGGTGTACTTTTTTCACCCATGGCTATTAGTGATTTTAAGAAGTGCGATTGGTGTGCAAAGATTATGTCTCTTACCGATACAAACGACTGCTGCCTACAATGCCTCGGACCAGATCATGACCCCGCAGTCTGTGGTCTTTGTAAAAAGATGTCTACCAAAACCCTTAAGAGCCATCAGCAACAGCAGGACAAGTTTTTCCCGGAGTCCCCAATGCCTCCGAAGGCCAAGGCCCCATATGAAACCTCAGACTCCTGTGGCGCCCCTGTGGATCCCAGTCGATGCTGTGGGTCTTCAGAAAGGGGGTCTCCATAGAGGGAACACAAGAAGAAGAAGAAACCCTTGAAGGTAGTGTCCCTGGATGGCTCCAACAGTTTGGGTAAGTCCCGAGTCAGATCTTGCAGTCCACGCCGCTCACCCAAGGGCTCGGAGCGGGGGTGGCCTACCAAGGTTGCATAGAAAGAATCAACCAGAGATCAGCTGTGGACACCAAGGCCATCCTTGTTGAGGACTCCCCTTCAGGGGAACTGGCACCGGGCCCAAGTTCCTTGGTGCCTGCACCGAGAGCTGCGGAGTCATCAAGACTGGAGTCCTGAATGGTGGCCCTAGAGCACAGCTTGTCTGCCTTCATGGACCTGCAGCGGGCGTTGATGTCCAGCATGGCCGGTTCCTCCACCCAGACCACCGAGCCCTCAACATCGAGGACGTCTCCAAATGTCAAGCCGATCCTCAAGGCCATATGGCACTCAAACTGGGTCCTATTCAATGGGACCGAGGTCTTCCCTGGCTAGTGTGCACAATACCAGCTGAAGGGCTTCTGAGGGGCTTGGACCAGACATGGGCCTGGAGCCCCCAGGTTGTCCTCCGCTCGAGTCTTCCACCAATTACTCAGAATAGGAGATCAATGATGAGAAGTCCCCCGATACCTGTTGCCACCACAACATTCCCTCGGACCTGTCCCCCTCCGAGTCTCGATGCCGGTCCCGGCCCAAGGACATGGCATTCCTCAATTTTGTTTGGGACATGTCAAAGGCTCTAGCATTCCCAATGGAATCAGAAGAGGACCCTCAGACGGAGGAGCTAGAAATCATCCAATATGAGACCCCACCAAGGGAATTGTTGACGGTACCCATTCCATCCATCCTAGAACAGCTCATGCTCTGCATGTGGGAAACACCGGCGTCGATGCCTGTCGTGAGTGAGTGGCTCGACTCGCTGTATCGGGTCTGCCGGAGCCTGAGCTTCCAGAAGGCACAGCTGCCATGTAACGTAATGGTGGTGGAGTTGACCATGCGTCGGCTGAAGAGCCAGAAGACTCACTCCTCAGTGCTCCTGGGTAGGGAGGCCCGCACCCTGGACACCCTTGGCAGAAAGTGCTACCAGGACTCGATGCTCATTGGCCGGTTCCAGGCCTACCAGCTGTACATGAGCATGTACCTGAGGTACCTGGCGAAGGAGCTCACTGGGTTCTCAGCTGGTCTCTCCGAGGAACCCCTACAGCAATTCAGGAACCTTTCCAAAGCCGTCCATGAGTGCTCCAAGTTCATGACTCGAGCAGCCTACAAGAGCTTTGAGTTGGCGATTACAGTAGCCGTGGCAGGCATCGGTGCCCGACATCAAGCCTGATTACAGTCATCTGACCTTGAGCAATGGGTTCAGGACAGGTTAGTTGATGTCCCATGCCAAGGGAGAGAACCTCTTTGGCAAACCCATGATGAAGAAGGCTGCCAAGTTTGAGACCGAACTCGTGACGAGGACCAAGCTCTCTAAAAAGACTGCTACCCTTCTCCAATGAAAGGACTCGGGGGGAAAAGCCCTTTTACCCGAGGAAAGGGGCTGCTTACAAAAACTACCCACATTTCCAAGGCTCCCCAGCAAATTCAGCAGGCTAAGGGACAGGGGCATGGCCCTCATAAGCAGAAGGCTCCCAAGCCTCAGGCATCAGCTCCGGCCCAGCCCAGAGGAAGCTTTTGACTCCTTGGGCATAGCCTCTCTACCCCAAGGAGGACAGCAGCCCACAGGGGGATGTCTGATTCACTATGCCCACAGGTGGCCAACCATCACCACCGATTCCTGGGTACTCCAGAGGTCAGAGAGGGCTATCTTCTCCACCTGGCATGGACACCTCCTCCCTTCTTCCCATGAGAGACTCCCAGGTCTCCCCTTACTGGGATCTTCTACTGCAGGAATTCGCAGGCCTTCTCGAGGACAAGGCAATGGAACCAGTACCCCAACATTTCAGGGGCAAAGGGTTCTACCTGCGGTCCATCCTAGACCTGCGAAACCTGAACAAGTTCCTGGTGAGGGAGAAGTTCAAGATGCTCTCCCTTGGAACACTGCTGCCTTATCTCCAGCAAGGAGATTGGCTGTGCTCCTTGGATCTAAAGGATGCTTATACCCACACCCTCATTCACCTCAGCCACAGGCAGTACCTTCGCTTCATGGTGGGGGAGGCCACTACTAGTGCTACCATTTGACTGGCATCCGCCCTAAGGGTCTTCACCAAATGCCTGGCAGTAGTGACTGCCCACCTCCGTCTCCAGGGGGTATTTGTCTTCCCCTACCTGGACAACTGGCTTGTAAAAGGAGGCACGTCCTACAACCTCTGGGGTTTGTAATAAACCACCCCAAGTCCCATCATCTGGAGTTTATAGGGGCAAAGTTGGACACGGTCCAGGCAAAGGCCTTCCTTCCCATGGATCGGGACGACCGCCTCAGAGCTTTGGCCGTGGTCGTGTAGCACTCTCCTTCGGTGTTGGCCCGGCTTCTGCTGCACCTCCTCAGCCACATGTTACCCCGGATGCCTTTCTGCATATGAGGGTTGTCCAGTGGTGCCTTCGAGACCAGTGGACTCAGGCCACGGGTCGGCTCCAGGATAGAATTTTAGTGACCCACCAACTAGCAGATTCCCTGATGTGATGGCAAGACCTCCCAACACCTCCTAGCAGGGATGCCCTTCCAAGCCCTTTAAGGGTTCTCATGACGGACACCTCCCTGCTGGGTTGGGGAGCCCACTGCAAGGAACTTCACATCCAGGGCAGCTGGTCATGGGGCAAGGGCAACCAGCAGAAAGGTGGCTGCTGAAAGGGTAGCCTTAGCCTCTTTCAACCTCTTAGGAGAGGTGGAGGAAATCCTATTGGCCTCCTATAAGGCTTCCACCAGGAGAGCCTTTGCTTTCAAATGGCGCAGGTTCTTGGTGTAGTGCATGGAGCAATGGGTGAACCCATTCTCCTGCACAGTGCAGCTGGTGCTGCATACCTTCCCCATCTTTCACAATCCGGGCTTAAATCAAACGCTGTCAGAGTGCACCTCAGTGCCCTGGCAGCGCACCAATACCCTGTTGAAGACAAGCCCCTCTTGGTTCAACCTCTGGTGACCCACTTTCTGAAGTGGCTCTTCCTGTCCAAACCCCCTGTCCACCCCCACCCCCCCCGGTGATGGAATGGGACCTCAATGGGGGGCTATCACAGCTCACCCGCCTGCCCTTCGAGTCCCTGGCTACTTGCTACCTGCTACCTCAGGTATCTCTCATTGAAAGTCATGTTCCTGGTAGCACTTACCTCTGCTCGCAGGGTCAGCAAGCTCCGAGCCCTGGTGGCAGAGGTACCATACACCAGGTTCTACAAGAATAGGGTCATGCTACACACACATCCGAAATTCCTGCCGAAGGTAGTGTTTTCATTCCACCTCAACCAAGTGATAGTGCTACCTACCTTCTTCCCAAGGCCTAACTCCAGCAGGGCAGAGACTGTCCTTCATACTTTGGACTGTAAGATGGCCCTGCCCTTCTACATTCAGTGTACCCAGGGCCACCACAAAGCTTCTCAGCTTTTGTTTTCTATGACCTCAGTCGGCTGGGGGAAGTGGTGACGAAGTGAACACTGCATCGCCCTTGCTTTGAGCAGGCGGGGCTCACTCTGGATGGCCGGATCACGGCACACAGTGTCAGGGCCATGGTGGCCTCTGTAGAAAACCTGCACTTTTTACCGATGTTGGACATCTGCTGGGCCGCCACCTGATCTTCAGTCCATATCTTCACAGCACATTACTGCCTGGAGCGGGAGTCCAACGGGACAGTGCCTTCAGCCAGGCCGTGCTCCATAATCTTATCCTCCAACCCTTCTGTGTTCGGGCTACTGGAGCATTGGTTTCCATTGAACACAGGGTCCTATTGCAGTCTTTATCTGCAGACTCAATTGCTGCTGTTCATGGCTCCCTCTGAGGGCGACCATGTTTTTTTCTCTACGGGCTTTCGGTAGCCTGTAGCTAGGGAGTCCCATATATGAGGACTGACTTCCTGCTTGTTCCTGGAGAAAGCGTAGTTACTCACCTGTAACAGGTGTTCTCCAGGGACAGTAGGAATCAATCCTCATATCCCTCCCTCCTCCCCTTGGAATTGCTATGTATATATATTTTTGCCACCTTCTTTTGTCGGCTAGTAATGTCATCTGACTGAGTAAGATCGCACCCTTGGGCGGGAAGGGAACCACGCATGCGTGGTGTCATCTCCCAAAGGCTTTCTTTGAAAGCTAGGGAGATGCTTCCCCAAGGGCTCCATCGGTGCCGATGTCACCCATATGTGAGGACTGATTCCTGCTGTCCCAGGAGAACTACGCTTACTGTGTCATCTTGTCATCAGACCTTTACACATGAGGTAATTTTCTAAGAAGCCTTTAATGTGAGAAAAATCATTTACAAAATTACCCCCAGTAGATATATTGCATCTGCCTCTCTGCTTTTTCTGACAGAACAGCACATCTTACCTGGTCTTAAATTCAATATTGTGTATTCACTACCAAGTAAAGATTACCTAGTCAAAACATGAATATGATCACAGAAGCTTCTTCTGAAAAATAGTTGTTTGGATTAAATTATAACTTGAACCATAGAAAATTAGTTCTTAAAACATGTAAATGCCATGCAAGCCTTCAAAAATGACTTTATTTGCATGCATGGTTAAAGTTCTTGCACAAGTGTCACTACATAGACACTCTGTATTTGAAATATGTTCAAAGAATGAGAAGAAATGGAAATAGTCGACAATCTTAACCTACTTGGATTAATGATCAATAATGAAACAACAAGCAGTCAAGAAATCTGACAACGCATTGACTTTTGGCAGAGTGACTATGAAGGACCTGGATAAAATTTTCAAGTGCTGAAATGTATCTCTGCATACAAACATTGGATTTGTCCAAGCCATGGTATGTTCAATAATGTCATATGGATGTGAGGAAGAAAATTGATGCCTTCAAATTATGGTGTTGGCGAAGAATACTGTGTATACCATGGACTGTCCAAAGAACAAATTAATTGGTACTAGAGATCAAACCTAATCTTTCCTTAAAAGCTCAAATGACTTCTATTTTTATCCTTTTGGACACATCATATGAAAAGAACGATCATTAGAGAAAGACATCATGCTTGGTAAGGTTGAAGGTCAACACCAAAAGGAAAAAATGGCAATGTGATGAATCAGTACAATAATAGCAGCTATGGATGCCATTCCATCAACAATCAGCTGTCTGACTGAAGACCCAACACAGTTTACTATCTATAGGTTTGCACGAGTGACATCGACTCAGTGGCACTTAATAACAACATTATTCAAATAAATACTATGGTCCGTGACTCAGGTAATGTGATTCATTTATTTATTTTTAAGAAAGGGTGGTGTTCTAAGCATTCCATAAAGAAAAAGGTTTTCCTACTGACACCCACATTTCCCATATGTTATTAAGAATACTCAGATTTTTTTAATGCAAGTGCTATTTTGACTTTTTGCACTATTGATGTTGAAATCAATGCTCAGTACTATTTCTCAATTCCATTCTTGACTAATATGATGCAATCTTATAGCACCTACTTCTACTTATCTAATGTTTCAGTGGGCAAGGAAGTGTCACTTGAAACATTTTGTATTGCTGAGTCAGAACAATGCTGCTCTCTGCTGTACTCAACTTTTGAGGAATGATGATATCCCTTGTATAAAATTGTTAGCTCCTTTTAGGAACTGAGTGCAGGGCACCATCAGAATTGACTGTGCACCAGTAGATAAGGCATCTGAACAGTCTCATTCATTCACTGATGCGTGGCACTTGAACTTAATGCAATCAATAGGACCCTACTCATATTTACATGTTACATGTTATATTTCCTTCTTCCTTGGAAAATAAAATAATTTCAATGCTCACATCATTTTATTGGTGTCAAAAGTCAGTCATTCAGATTATTCTATCCATGTTGGCAATATAGAAGGCATTCTCAAAGGCATTTGCACAGTTTGCAGACTTGCGGACCACGTAAATGCTGTTCTGTAGGATATTCAGAGCACTGGCACAGTTAGTACTGCTGAACATCCCCAGGTGCTGCCTCTATATGTCCCAATGCTAAGCAGTGTTCTGAGATGTAGCGGACACGGCGCCCATCGCTATCCGAGCAGCGGCAATATTGAGTTGCCTCTGTAGTTCATCAGCAGCATTTATACCTATGGGTTTGCCGAGTTGCCTCTTGATTTTTCCTATGTGTAGATTTGTGAAATGACTCCTCTGGCTCTAAGCGTCAGCAAATACACGGGTGCTCCTGCATGTCCTTATACCTATCTTTAAAAAGGCTCCACATTTGGCAAAGACTTTTTTAAAATACCTCTAGAATTGTGTATGCCCTAACTTTGATATCTCAGTTCCTGTCTCCACGTTCTATCTAAAATTGCCTTCAGGGATACTCTAGCACAGAGGTTCCCAACTCCAGTCCTGGAGGGCCAAACACCATTCAGGTTTTCAGGCTGTCCCTAATGAATATGCATGAGATACATTTGAATACAATAGGGGCAGTGCATGCAAATGCATCTCATGCATATTTATTAGGGACAGCCTGAAAACCTGAATGGTGTTTAGCCCTCCAGGACTGGAGTTGGGAACCTCTGCTCTAGCACATACCATGTACATTATTTTGCTTTCAAAATTTGCAAGCACAAAGTGAGTGCTCTAATAGCAGTTTCATATTTTGCACTTACTGTTTGTGTGGAGGAGTTGAAAGAAAATAGTGTGTGCATGTGTTTTGCAAAGCAGAGGCCGTCAATTTTCAGAAATAGCGTTATGTCCAGGTTAATTTCTTAGAATTGTCCTCTTTGTATTTGCAGGCTGTGGTTCATTTTGCCATTGCCCACTGCGTACTTGCTATAAAACAACAATGCAATGTGTGCCTTCGAGTAAGTCCTGACTCCTGGCGACCCAGAAGCTCCTGGGTTTTCTTGGCAAGTGTCACCAGAAGTAGATTGCCAGGCCTTTCTTCCGAGGCAATGGAGGGTTAAGTGACTTGCCCAAGGCCACAAGGAGTGCTAGCGGGAATTGAACTCTGGTTGCTTGGTTACCAAGCCAGTGCTCTAACCACTAGGCTACTCCTCCACTCTAGCAACAAGCCATTTTCAATACCATCCTTTGTGCAGGTTTTGAAATGCCCTGCACTATGGACAGAATGGGTTTAATTCACCCACATCAAAACTTAAGACAAATAATTTGTTCAATTTTTGTCTCATCTGACTGTAGAACCTTCTTCCATGTGTTTGGGGGTCCACCACATGCTGTTGTGCAAACTCCAAACGTGTTTTCTTATTTCTTTCTTTAAGCAATGGCTTTTTTCTGGCCACTCTTCCATAAAGCCCCGCTCTGTGGAGTGTATGGCTTAAAGTGGTCCTATGCACAGATACTCCCATCTCGGCTGTGGATCTTTGCAGCTCCTTCAATGTTATCCTTGGTGTCTGTGGCATCTCTGATTAATGCCCTCCTTGCCCGAACTGTGAGTTTTGATGGGCGGCCTTCTCTTGTTAGGTTTGTAATGGTGCCATATTCTTTCCATTTTGTTAAAATGGATTTAATTTGCAGAATCTGGGGCCTTTCAGAAAAGGTATATTTATACAGGCATCATGTGACAGATCATGTGACACTAATCAACTAATTATGTGACTTCTGAAGTTAATTGGTTGAACCAGACCTTATTTGGGGTTTCATAGCAAATGGGATGAATACATATACACTCACAACTTTTCAGTTTTTACTTGTTTTTTTATATACGTATACAAGATATTTTATTGTCATTCCACATCACCAATTTGGACTATATTGTTAAGTCCATTACCTAATATCCAAGTGAACCTCCATTTTCATTCCAAGTTGTCATGTGACAAAACAAGACAAAAACTGAGGGGATGAATACTTTCACAAGGCACTGTATATGCAGTATTGCCATGAAAGGCGTAGTGCTACTGATAGGTGATTTCAATATGTTGAATGTTGATTGGCACATCCCTGCTGCAGTGTCATCTAGAAGTAAGAAAATCCTAGATTCTCTATAGGGAGAACTATTCTAGCAACAAGTAACAGAACCAACACATGAAGGGGCCATACTGTACTTGGTGCTTACCAATTGGGAAAGTGTTTCTGATGTCATAATGAGAGATCATCTCGCATCCAGTGATCACCAGATGGTGTGGTTCTGTATTTGGACTAGGGCTGATAAAATCCATTCAAAAGCGAGGGTCGTAGACTTTAGGAAAACTAACTTTGCTGAGATGGGACAATACCTCAAGGAGTCGTTAGCGAGATGGGAACAGCTGGGGGATGTAGAAAAGCAATGGTCAAAACAAAGGGGATATTTTAAGGGTAACAAACCTTTTTGTTAGAAAGATAAATAAATGCAAAAGAAAAGGTGGCCACTATGGTACTGAAAAGAAGTACTGTAGCTGAAAAGGTAAAGAAAAAGAGGGAGGCCTTCACAAAATACAAGAGATCACAGAGAGAGGAAGACAGGCATCTATATTTGGAAAAACTTAGAGAAGCAAGCAAAGTTGTCAAGAAAGGAAAGATACAAAAAGAAGAAGAAATATCCAATACAATAAAATGGGGGATAAGACATTTTTCAAATATGGTAGTGAGAGAAAAAAGGGCAAAAGTGGTATTATCAGACTCAAGAGTGGAATATGTAGAAGCTGATGAAGATAAGTGGAATTGTTTAACAAATTTTTCTGTTCTGCATTCACAGATGCAGGATCTCAGAAAACACCCGCAAAAAGGAACAGAAGTGATAGGGATTTTGAATGATTTTCAGAAGACTGTGTTTGAGGAACTAGCTAAACTAAAAGAAAACAAAGCAATGGGACTGGATGGATTACATCTGAGAATATTAGAGGAACTTGGGGACATTTCAGTGGCTCCACTGACTGACCTTTTCAATGCTTCTTTGGAGTTAGGAGTGGTCCCACAGGACTGGAGAAAGCCACATGTGGTCCCTTTACACAAAAGCAGAAGTAAGGATGAGGTTGAAAACTACAGGCAGGTTATTCTAACCTTTGTGTGTGGTGAGTAAATTATTGGACTCCAGAATAGTGAAGTTTCTGGAGTCCAGTGGATTGCAGGATCCAAGCCAGCATTGGTTTACCAGAGACTAGTCTTGTCAGACAAATGTGATTAATTTCTTTGTCTTGGTAACTAGGGAGTTGGACCAAGGGAGAGCCCTAGATGCGGTAAACTTAGATTTCAGTAAAGTCTTTGATACCATTCCACACGTGCGACTTATAAACAAACTGAGCACTCTAGGCATGAACCGGTAAATGGAGCTCACTCTGAGGAGAAGGAGGTTACTAGTGGTGTGCCGCAGGGATCTGTCCTTGATTTGATTCTTTTTAACATCTTTGTTAGTGATATTGAGGAAGGGCTGTTGGGTAAGGTTTGCCTCTTTGCGGATGAGACCAAAATCTGCAATAGAGTAGACACATAGGAAGAAGTAGATAGCATGAGGAGGGATCCAGTTAAGTTTGAAGAATGGTCAAGAATTTGGCAGCTGAGGTTTAATGCTAAATAACGCAAGGTCATGCATTTGGGCTGCAAAAATCCAAGGGAGCAATACACTAGGGGGCAAAGTACTTCTGTCCACAAAAGAAGAGTGGGACCTGGAAATGATTGTTTCTGAAGATCTTAAAGTGGCTAAACAGAAAAGGCGATGTTTGGGTGCATAGGGAGAGGAATAGCCAGCAGAAAAAAGGAGGTGATAGTGCCTCTATATAAGTCTCTGGTACAGCTTCATTTGGAGTATTGTGTGTAACTCTGGAGACTGCACCTTCAAAAGGATATAAACAGGATGGAGTCAGTGCAGAGGGTGTCTACTAAAATGGTTAGTGGTCTTCCTTATTTAGCATATGAGGACAGACTTGAAGATCTTAATATGTATACATTAGAAGAAAGGCGGGATAGAGGAGATATGATAGAGACGTTTAAATGCCTCTGTGGCATAAATGCATAGGAGGAGAGCCTCTTTCAATTGAAAGCAAGTTCTGCTACAAGGGGACATAGGATGAGGGTGAAAGGGGATAGACTCAGGAGTCGTATGCAGAAACATTTCTTTATGGAAAATGTGGTAGATAATTGGAATAGTCTCCCAGTGGAGGTAGTAGAGACAGGGACGGTATCTGAATTCAAAAAAGTATGGGAGAAACACAGAAGATCTCTAAAGGAAAAATGGGAACTATTGTAATTGATAAGAAGGGCAGACTAGATAAGCCATGTGGTCTTTTTCTGCCATCATGTTTCTATGTTTCTAGATACATTACGGCCACCCATAAATGGTGTCTGCAGTGTCTGGGGGGCCAAACATAAACCACCTTCTTGACTTTTGGGCTTACAGATGACAAAAAGAGGGTTTTAGGATCAAAAGAAACAATGCAAATGCTTTTTTGGTACTGAGAAGTCCAATCCATCATCATCAGCACTGGTGGCATTAGTCTCCATGGCCTCAAGAGTTACTTCGAACACTAAGAAAATTGCTTAGCATCAGCATTAAGAGGCCTTAAAGCTCAATAGGAGCTGAGTTCCCATAGGTCACCCACCCTGGAGTAGAGGAAGGATTCCTCTTCATCTTCTTTGGCAGAGGATCAAGGACATTTAGTATCAGGTGGAGGCTATGCTGCTGTGATGCAGAGGTTCATCACAACACAATGCTGACAGCACTGAGGCTTTTTGGTCTCAACCCTCGAAGTAGTCCCAACATAAGAATTTCTCATCTTCCTTGAAGACAGAGGAGTTGCACCAGACTCCACAAGACTGCTACCAGTCTACAAACACTCCCCTTCAGATTCAGAGAACATCAGCTGATCCTGCTGTAGACCGCTTTACCTTTGGTGATGACAGCCCTGGAGAAGCAGCTGATGAACGATCTCAAAGGCAGAATTGTGATGCTGCTCATCATATGTGAGGTTAAAACTCCAAAAGCTTTGACCATGGTGCATTGAGAGGTTGATACTATCCTCGCAGCCCACCTCCTGCCTGCGTTAGAGATATCATAACTGAGGCATTGAAGGACCTTGACACTGATAACTGACCAGTCAATACCACTCTCTAGTGCATCAGGGGCTGATTGCTCCCCAAGGCATCGGAGGTCATTAGTACATAGGTGCTCTCAAAGGAGCCCCATCTTCTTTAGGAGAGAGGGAGCCATCTAGGCAGGGACTCAGACATCATTTGAGTACTGCTGAGTCAGATTCAGATCACTCATAATAATCAGAGTATGACTCCAAATATCTCTCAGAGGAGGGGTCCCTTTGATCCCTCTCCCCTCATAAGAGGTGTAAGTCCTTCCTGGGGATTTGTCTTTCCATGATTTTGTGAGGGATATGGTTATAGTAAGGCCATTCCATTTTCATTGAAAATGAAGGAAGAGCCCAAAGCCAAAGTACTGAATATCGTCCAATATTTCATTGCTCTTAAGGATGTGGTGATGACACCCATGCACCACATCTTTCAAAGGTAACAGATACAAATGTGGGAGACCCCCTCTCTTGGTTCCTCCAGTGTGTATAGAGTCCAAAAGGCTCCCAGATTTGAGAAGTTTCTATAGCCACACCACTCTATGTTTGTCAAATTTGCTCGCAAAAGAGTCAAGAGTTGCATACCTCAGGGAAGAGAGGTTTGAACTCTGGATTCTTTTGGGAGAATGTTTTTTTCAGAATATCATGCTAATGTGCCACATGGGGTCCTACCAGCTCTTCATGGGCATGCATTTATGGAGCATCCTGTGCAGCCTTAATGGTATGTCTGGTTATCTCCCTTCAGAGAAAGTTGAAAGTATTGTTGCCTTGTGAGCCAAAGGAAGGAGAGCAGAAAGAACATCATCCATGCAACATATGATATTTTCGATATGGTATCAAGAACCTCCTCTATGAGCCTCAGACTTGCAAGCCAGTGTTCAGAAACAACTTGCTAATGTGCTGTGCCATGGAGACAATCTCTTCAGAGATAATATGCAGTAAGCTTCTACCATGATTAGGCCGCATTCTGATACCCTTAAAACTCTCCAGATGCACCTCTGCCTGAGCTCCATAACATCTCAGAGGTTTCACAGCAGAGGATAGCAAAAATCCCATCATTCTCATAAGTCTAGGTATTTTCCTGCCTCCTGTTATACTCAATCCAACAAACCTACTTGTGACTGACTTTGGTAGAAAAAGGTTCAGAAGTCTTAGCCTGCATCTCAGCCAAAACCAGGGATGGAGTTTTGAATGACTCCTGGAGAACATGGCCAATTTCTATGTACCATTCTAACATAATCTTCCAGTCGGATGGAAGCTCACTCTCTTTGCTCACAGATGGACCTTCTAACCTCCAACTCTTGGGTTCTCAAAATAGTCCAGAAAGGCTACAGACTTTGACTATTGGAATTCCCCTCAAATTGTCTATTGTCTATTTCCCCTCAGCATCAGGTGATTCTTCTATAGTAACTCTCTGCCCTTCAGTCTGCATTTGCAGTTGAGTCCATTCTGCTAGGGCAGGAAGGGCAGGAATTTTACTCAAGGTATTTCCTGGTGCCCAAGAAGACAATGGGTTCTGTCTGATCCTAGATCTCAGGGACCTGAACAAATTCCTTGTCAAAGAAAAGTTCAGGATGGTTGCTCAGGGCATCCTTTTAACCTTTTTTTTTTAAAGGATTGACTATGATCTCTTGATCTAAAAAATGCTTACACCCACATATAATTACATCCCACTCACAGGAAGTATCTGCGATTAATCATAGGGAAACATGTTGGGATGGGAGTAGTTCAGGACGCATGTTTCCTCTGAGGGTGGAATCAAGGGAGAGGGGTGGGCTCCAAATACCCCCTTTAAAGAGAAAAGGAGGGGGAGGGTCTAGTTCAGTATGCAGGGTGAAATTTCTTAAGAAAACCTCCTTATTCCGATCAGATAGGCTGCTATACTTAAAGACTAATAGATGCCTAGGCATAAAGCACTTGTAAGCTTTGATTTGTCTTGTGTTTAAATAAGAATCTCTGTAATGTATGTTTTAGTCTACAGTAAATATTGTTTTTCTTTCATTGCTGGCTGGTGCAGGATTTAAGGAATCTGAATAAGATTGTCCAGACCCGGCATCCTGTGGTCCCAAACCCCTATATATATTGTTGAGCAAAATTTTGCATAACCACAAATGGTTCAGTGTAGTAGATTTGAGGGATGTGTTTTGGGCCTGCTCCCTAGGCTCTATGTAGATGACCTCCTAAGTTCAGGGAAAAAGAAACAAGTTGTGATAGAAGCCACTAACAGTCTGCTGAATTTCTTGGGAAAGAAAGGATTAAGGGTGTCCCGGGAAAAATTACAATATGTGAAAAGGGAGGTTAAGTATTTGGGACACCTCATAAGTGAAGGAAAGAGAAAAATCAATCTGGAGAGAATAAAGGGTATTGTGGAATTACCTTTGCTAAAACTAAGAGAGCTGATATCCGCTTGGCCGGGCGTATGCCAACACATGAGAAATCTCAGACTTTTTCTCCAGCCATCGCTGTGCTTTCCCAGCTGATGGTAAAAGGGCTGTGATGATGTCAGAAAGGTCTGGTGGAAACTGTTCTGTTTTCCTTTGACCTTCAAAGTAGGGGTTGAGAGCCCTGTCAGGACAATGGGACATCCTGAGCCAGTAGTTACAAGATTGCAACTTGAAAATGATTTAAATCCTGAGTGAATAAGGTGGTTATGTTATGTGTCTGTTCTTTGTCTTTGACTGTGTATGCTATTGAGCAAACTTAAAGAGTTAAAAAAGGAATTTTATATATTGTGGAAAGCACCTCATAGAGTGCATAATTATTGTTCATATATTACAGAAACACAAAGAGCTGTAACTATAGGTTTATTTAGGAATTTAATAGCAATCACAATTAATAACAATTCTCAAGCAACTTTTTATTTTTAACTCTTAGGGGCTTGTTTACAAAGCCACGCTAGCGGCTTCTGCCCGATATTGGAGCCATGGCCCCATTGAATTCAATGGGGCTGTGGCTCCGATATCAGGCGGAAGCACTACCGTGGCTTTGTAAACAAGCCCCTTAGTGTTTAGGACTTCTCTCTCTTGTTCAACTACATATTTAGATAAATGACATAGTAATCTGCATTTGCCTGAAGGAATCTGGACACAAGAGAGAACTGCTGTTTACTTTGCTATCTGTGTTTAAGATAACATCAAGGTAGGCTGTAACTCTAAGTAATTTGCTTTAAAATAACTTCATTGTTTTCAGACCAGTCTCAGGTATAAAAAAGGTTTTAATTTAAATGTGACAAAGTACTAGCATTTTGGTCACCTTCTTGCAGTTTAATTTCATTTGACTGTCTGTTTCCTGAACTGTAAGATTTTAGTTAATTACTTTGCATTGTTAAGCTTGGTGCTGATAACTGATGAACAGGACAGTAATACCATCGGCATTAACTACACTGATCTTTTCAGTTTTAGTTGTCACAATATTGGATTTTAGGATAAATTTACCTGTTTTTTTTCTGTATTTGAATTTTACCAAATATCCATGTTGTAGCAGTACATTATGTAGAGGTGCAATATACACTCAGCAATTACAGGATGAGTAAACATTACTGTTTTTTTAAAACTTGCATTGCCCTTAAGTTTGCTGGAATTTTGGACAGAGGCTGATTTGAAATTGCTTTGTTCCCAAGCATATAGATCACATTTAGTAGAAAGATGGAACTGAGTTCCCAGAAAATATGAGAATATTTGTAATGTTAGTTACAAATAAAACAACAACATTAACTTGAATTGATTGAACAAAACAAAATCTTGCTTGTCAGCAACGATCCAGGAGAGGTTTGGGAAAAAGAATCAGAGAGAGAGAGAGAGAGGCAGAAGGTGAGGCCACAGCCTAGGAAAAGGCAATAAACGTGCTGCTTCGAGTGTGATGATCTGGGTCACCGGAATTCTGACTGCTCTAAGACTTCTCGAGGACCCACAAGGCCTGAAGAACATGAACCTTGTATATTTATGCCTCTTCAGAAACATGAATAGGCAGGGGAAAGTAGGCCAAGAAGAACCCAAGGAAGTATCGCCATGAGGCCCAACCACAAATGCCTTGTACCTTCTTAGGCCTCTCATCTCAAAAGGATCTTTTGACACCATGATTAATGGGTAGCTTACACAAATGCTTGTGAACACTGCAGTTACAAGATCAGTCTTCAAAGGTTTTGAGTTTCCTACAGCACTCTAACTGGGAACAGTGTATATGATAGACTCTAGTCATACTTGAGAGATATGTGGCCGTCCTATTGGGATTGATGTTATAAAATGTTGCAAAGTAGAGTTTTACATTGTATTTAGAAAGAGCACATGCCCATTTAGTACTTGACCAATTCAGTTGGTGGGACAGGGACACGGTTTACTCACACTGTTATGCTTGTTGAGAAGAATCTAAATTTATATTTTCTACCTACCATTTGTTTACAACAATACGAAGTTTCTAACAATGGTTTGATGTTCTTAGCAGCCTTGCCAAATAAAGATACATTAGTATGGTATAACCCCCCCTCCCCCCACACACACAGAAGGACCTATGTATGTAGTTGGTGGAATGATGCAAGTGATGAAAAAGTGTTGTGAGGGATGAAGTGGGATATTAAGAGGAAGGACTCTGATGGAAACTGATGAAGGTAATTTAATGATGTGAAGTGATGTATCTGCCTAATGAATATGTAAACAAAAAAAAAATGATGAGCACTTTATTCAACTATGCCGTCTCCAGAATTTTCAATTCAGGAAGTCATTTAAGCCCCAACACATACTCAACAATTGGAAATAGACACTTGGCGACAGGCTAGGTGCACCTTGCACCCTGATGAGTTTTGGAAAACCCACACTGACCATGTGGTACTTCCAGATGCTTTTTGCCTCATTTTGCCTCTGTTTGTCCTGGCCAGACATGCAAGAGCAAAGGAGGATGATTAGATGCACAAATTCTCACAATTTTGGTATTATGCTAAACTTGCCAAAATTGCAGATGTGTGTGCAACTTGTCTGATCTGTAAACGGTGCAAAGGGGGATAAACATGTAAAGATCAGTCAAGGGCACAATAGAGTATTTCCTATTAGCAAATGAATCTCCAGTGATAGAGAGACAAGGAGTTTATCAAACTGCGAGACAAGGTTGACATCATACGAGATGCCATTGAAAGTTTATAAAGCAATATTTATAGGATATGATCTTAGTAAATATGAATGAAATTAAGTTTGTCTCACTGCAAAATCTAATCTAGAATATTTAGTCTTTTCATTTAATATTGGTGCTGCTCTTCTGAATGAGGCCTGGAGCCATGTCACCAACTGCAATCCAGAGATTCCAGCAGAGGAAAATGACCAGAATCCATATGGAACAGACCATCCCAAGAACTCCTAACTTCACACCGCAGCAATGTGTGGCATCGTCCCTACCTGGATCTATGTGTCACATTGAAAAAGGGGCCAAGATATCTGCCTATGAGAATGAGAAGTTCAACTCTTGGGAGAAAGTAAACAAACTTCAGAGAAAGGTGACGCACACTACGAAATCCTGAAGAACTGCTGAGAAGCAGGACCAAATTATCTGGAAATAGGAAGAGGACTATTAGACTGAATGGGGAAGTGGGTTCTGATCAAGTCATGGAAAGGTACAATCTGACTGGGAGGGGCCATACCAGGTGCTGCTCACCACAGAGACAGCAGTGTGTACAGCAGAAAAAGGCTGGACACATCATACCCAAGTCAAGGGACCTGTCACAGCCCCATCTCCGATCCAGACTCCAGAAGCCTGGAAAGTACAACCAACTAAGGACCCCATGATTGTGAAACTGAAAAGTCAATAACTTTCTTCAGCCAGTTAAGGACTTCTTTGGGGGAAAAAAACGTTAAACATAGACTCTGCCTGGATACTTCTGCATTCTACTGAATTGCTTTAAAACTTGTGCTCTGACACAGAGTGAAAAATGGATTACACTAGAAACATTGCTTCTTATTAAGTTGTGCATGATAAGTATAACTGTGACATATTTTCTATATATGCTTTTTCACCTAGTGTTATATTATTACGTAATGAGTTAACTGCCATTGAGATAGGGCTCCTAGTAACATTGTGTATATTAGGGATCATTGTGTATTGTATTAGTGAAAAATATGTATTTTGTGGGAAAAGGATGGGGTCAGGTATGGTGGGCAACCACTACTGATAGGTGTTGGGATGTACTACAAAAGGAAATCGTTATCCCCCAGTGCCCACATTTACAATGTAATCCTATTACTCTTACTATAACAGGGACTGATTCTGAAGTAAATAGAACCTATAGCTTGGGTGCATATGTTTGGGAACAGATCCCCAGGGAAAATTTAGAATTGTAGTAAGGAAAGACCCCCCCAGAAGTAATTTTTCCTATTCTCCCCAAGATAGGAAAAATGGGAACCACCCAATGTCTCCAAGTTAGTAAAAGTAATAGAAGTTAAGGATTTAACAGAGACATTGGAGATAGAGACAGGATATGAGAAGTCAAATGACTGGATGGAATGGGTAAAATATATTGTTAAAGGTTTAACAAAAGCAATTGCTATTCATGTGTCTCAGGAAGACCAATACTGGATAAAATATGCTGCACATGAAGAAAACGTTTTATAAAATAAACTGCTAATGCACAGTGCTGTGCAACAAAAAGCAGGCGTTGACCTTGGTAAGGCACTTTCGTGAAAGCAATTCTAGCAAAAGTATTAAATCTGTGTACAGTCAAACCTCGGTTTTCATGATTAATCCCTTCAAAAAAGTCTGACTAAAACCGAAATGTATGAAAACTGAAGCAATATTTCCCATAAGAAATAATGTAAATCCAATTAATCTGTTCCAGACACCCAAAAATATTCACAAAAAATACATTTTATAGAGAATAACTATATTTTTCATACAGAAATATAAATGACTAATGAAATGGATAAATGAACATTTAACATCACTTTTAACTTTATTGAAGACTCTTGTTGGCATATGGAAGACGGTGAGGAAGGGAGAGGGAGGAGGAGAGGTTATTGTTTGGAAGGGAAATCCCCCTCCATAAGGACCTCAGGTATCAAGGCCATATCCGGGGTTACTTCCCTTCTTTGTCTTTTACTGGCACAGAAATTTAAAAAAAAAGAAAAGCCTCCAGTAAAGGTACCAGCCACAGCCACCGGAAACACCACTCTCCCGCTCAGGAAACCTGGAATGCAGAGCTGAGCATGCGTTCCAGAGCCATGTGGCAATGGCTGCAGCAGCATGGGCCCCCAAAGTCTCAGCCAAGCAGTAGAACAGCTCCTGTCACTTCTCTCACCTGCCCGATTGTCACAGGACAGCACACACACTGCCCGATTGTCACAGGACAGCACACACACACAGATACAGCACTGTAATCTGATCGCCAACTCTCTCACCCGCCTCCAATTCCATCTCAAAAGCAAATTGCAAGCTGGAAGAAATGCTCAGCAGCAAGTTTGGAAGATCCATCAGGACTAGCATGTTTGGAAGACCCATCAAAGTTTTGACATCAGCAGGGAGTCCTCTAACTGAGCGTGTCGGAAGCATCAGATCAGCCTCACTCTCACTCCTTGATTCTTGCTACTGTATTTCTCAAAGGATCGCTGAAAGCAAAGAGGTCTGGATCGCAAAAACAAGCTAAGTACTGTACTTTACTGAACGACCCCCCCTGGAATGGACCACTTTAAAATTGTACGAAAACCGAGCAGATGTACGAGAATTGGGACAAAATCTCAATGAAAAAAGACGTCGAAAACCGAAGCATACGAAAACTGGGGCATACGAAAATCGAGGTTTGACTGTACTTGTATTTAAGCGCTTGCTTGAGGTATTTCTCTCACCACTCTGATCATTTTTTAAATTGTTTTTTCTTTAAAAACTGTGTGGAGGTTGGTACCCTTCCCTATCAACTGGAACACGGACCTGGATGGAATGAGCTGCATGGTCGCCCTGTGTCAAGGAACAGCCTGGGGAAATGAAAGTGCCACCGGTGTTCTCGGCAGTATATGAGAATCACTCTGCCTGCCTCAGCAGGCAGGGTGAGAACTATACCAAAGCTGTAGAGGAACTAACCTTGTGCACTGAAATCCTTAACCTCACTGGAACCAGTGACATGCAAGGGAACTACTCTAAGCTGAGAGTACCCAGGGCAGATCTGTGGTGTTATTGCAGAGGGAAGATCTTGAAGTAGACACTACCAGAGAACTATGGTCAGGAACATGTGCAATTCTTCAATTCCATTCACCCTGGAATTTGAAAAGCAAATGATAACTTACAAGGGTAGAAGCAAGAGAAATGTGTTAGGAACGTCATTTGATGATACAGTAGAACTGACATTGATGCTATAGGGGTGCCCAGATGAGTTCAAAGCCAGAAATCAGATAGCAGCAGGGTTTGAATCAGCATTATTTTGATGGTCCACAATTAATAAGAATGTAGACTGGAGCAACTATATATTTTATAATCAGCAGGGATTTATAAATTACACCAGAAATGCAGAAAGGGGAATTTGGTATAGAGATTAATAGAGACAGCTGTTTCAAAGAAAATGATTGCGGGGCCCCTACCATATGAGGAAGGGATGTTTCTAGAGTCTGGGGAGGAGAATAATGAAGAAGACCATGAGCCAGAATACCAGATAATGATGGGGGAAATGGAGTTCCAAGATGTGTAAAAAGCAACAAAATGATGGAAAAAGAAAAGGAGGGAGTTGATAGAAAGGTTTAAATTGTTGTTTTTACAAAAGTATCTATACAAAGGTGATAGAAGAATGTAAAGTGTTATTTTTACAGAATGATCAGAAAATTAATGAGGTTATATTAGAAATACTTTGCAAAACAAAAATGTCTGAGATAAATGCCTGCCATCTCATGCAGATTCTTCTCTCTCTCTCCATTGTTCTGCATCTGGAGATAGCAGAGCCTAAGAGACACTAAGTACATACTCCTGTCTCTCCCCCTCCCTTCCTGATCTTTGTGGTCCTTTATGATAAGGACTGACAGAACAGAAACCTAAAGTTAAAAGGCATACTAAAATATAGAGGATTATGTAGTTGAAGTGTGTCTATTTATTACCACATTGTAAGAGACAAGATAAATATATGCAAGATAGAAAAACTAATTTTGTAGAGGTCAGGGTTGGTCTTAAGTTATAAAGCTATCCTTGCTCTGTTGACCTTTTGCAATGCTAAGGTTTTATGGAGCAAGCACAAATGTAAATAAACCATTGACCACCTGAAGATAAAGACTGACATCAGTATGTACTACCATAAAGGGCTCAGAAGAACAAGGAAAACTGCATTCTTGTATATGATCTGTCATGTAAGAATAAGGAATTATGTTAAATAAAGGGGGATGAACAGAAACCCACGTGTGCTGCCTGAGCGCAATAAATAGGTCAATAACACTGTATTAGTTAGCCAATAAGATACTGGGGGTAGGGGCCTGTAGATTTGACAAAGGTATAAATGTCACTGAAATATGTAAAGGGGTGTGTCTCTTTTTAGACACCCATTGCTATAGCAATGTACTGAATAATAATAATAAAAGAGCTCTTAAACTGGTTCACAATATTCCTCTCTGAGTCTCATTGGCCAGATTGGTCACAGGTAAAGGTGTAGAGAACATTAAGTTATGCTGTGAAGCTGCTGTGTCAAATTTTGCATAATGTTCTCCAAATTGTCAAATCTCCTTCTTTTCATTTTTAATTTCAGTTGGAAACAAGAAAAAGTCACAGGATGCAAGTTCAGGTCAGTACGGAGGCTGATGGACTTGTCCAAATTTGGTGTTTGGCCAAGAACTGCTGGACAAGATGTGATGGGTGAGCTGGGGCATTATTGTGATGAAGCAACCATTCACCATTTCTATGCAATGCTGGCCTCTTACAACAAACTGCATCTTTCAAACGAGTCAGAACTTGGACATAGTACTCCTTATTGATGGTTTGGCCTTTAGGAGCACGCTCATGATGAACAATACCCTGGTAATCACTGTTAGCATGACCTTGACATTGCTGCTCACCTGACGGGCTTTCTTGAGTCTGGAAGATTCTGGAGTCTTCCACTGTGAGAACTGAGTCAGGGTCATAACCATAAACCCATGATTCCTGAGTCAGTTCGTCAGGCACCTTCTCTGACCCTTTTCAAATCCAGGCTGAAAACTCACCTCTTCGCTGCCGCTTTCGGATCTTGACTCACCTGATAATCCCTGTCTACACTTACTCTGTTGTCTGTCTTGGCTAGATTGTATGCCCTGAGGCAGGATTGTCTCTTACATGTCTATGCAGTGCTGCGTATGTCTTGTAGCGCTATACAAATGCTCAGTAGTAGTAGTAGTCATCACCAGTAACACACGGACCAAATGAAAACTCTGAAATTTCTCTTCCTCCTTCCTTCCCTCCCCTAATTACCTGACCTTTATACTACTATTTGTAATTGCTGGCATTCTTTTCTGTTTCCATATGCTTTTATTGTTTTATTGTACAATGTCTTGGTATATTGTCGAAGGGCAGTATAGTAAGTTATTTAATAAACCATAAACCATAATCTTTTTAATGATATCTGAGTCATTTTTAATGCATTACAACAACTCTCTGACTGCAGTCAATCTTCTTTTTAGTCAGAGAACAGGAATTTCTTCACGAATTTTGCAGACACACATCTCATCCCCAAATAGACAGTAAGAATGGACTGTACCAACCCAAAACTGATGTCCATGTCCTCAGCAAGCTCCCTGGTAGTCACTTGATGATTTCAGCGTATTGCAGCATGCACTGCTTCAACTTTATCTTCATTCCTGCTCATGGATGGCCCTTCCAGAACGTTCGTCACTGTCAACACTTCAGCAGCCTTCTTGGAAACGTTTGTACTAGTCATAAACTCATGCATTCATCGCCATACACTTGCTGTAACTTGTCATAAGTCTTTTTGCACAAATCACCAAGTTTCTGGCAGAATTTAATGGAAATTTGCTGTTTAATTTTTTAGCGCATCGTAAAGCTGATGAACTGCTTTTACACGATACCAAATATCACGTGATTAAAAAAAGTACAGGTGTGCTGCAGCCACGCTACACTCTGCACATGCAGAGCACATAACCAGGTCACTGCATGCTTAATAGCATCGTGGTGTGACATATTGTTATATAGCTACACAGCAAGTCTCGATACCTTTTGATCGCACCTTGTATGTATACCCTAGAGGAGAGGAGGGACAGGGGAGATATGATACAGACTTTTAAATACTTAGAGTATTAATAAACAAAAAACACTTTTATAAAGAAGGGGAAGCTGCAAAACTACAGGGCATAAAATAAAGCTGCAAGGAGGTAAACTTAAAAGTGTCAGGAAATATTTTCCACTGAAAGGATGGTAGATGCTTGAAATGCCCTCCCGATAGAAGTGGTGGGGCAAATGCAGTGATGGAATTCAAAATGATATGGGACAGACACAGTGGATCCCTTTATAGCAAGAGCATAGAATCAAAATAAACGTAACTATCTTTTATATTCCAAGAAATAGAAGGGGGGGGGGGCGGGTGACCTTCACTGAATGGCAGGTACAAATGAAAGAATAGAGGGGATGACCTGCATGGAGTGTACACCTACTCTAGACATCTTACTGGACAAACTAAATGGACCATATTGATCTTTATCTGCAATCACATACTATGAGCCTCATGCAGAAATGGAGGACGTGCAGCCCCGCAAGCCATCTGGGCCCGATTCCCTCTCTGGTTCTTCCCATATGTCCCGATGCTCAGGACGAGGAGAGTCAGCGGGAGGCAGGATCAGGGCATAGCGGGGGTGGAGCAGCCCAGCAGCATGTACAAGGCTCATTTAGGTCATGGCCCTGAACATGCTGCTGGGCCTGTGTGGACGTGCTGCTTATTCCACCTCAAAGGTTGAATAAGCAGCATTTTTGGCACGATCGGGGCTGGAGATCCCCTGCTGGAGCCGGGTGAGGGGGGTCCCTGCCATCCGATCCAGGCCACAGCAGGCCAACCTTGGGTCAAGTGGCAGGGAAAAGGAGGGCCAGGAATGTCTGAGTCGAGGGCGCCTGCAGGGAGGATGACCCCTCAGGAGGCAGGGGCATGCCGGACCATCCTTGGGACCAATTCTGGCTACCACGGGAACGTTTTGTTCCCGCTGTCCAGAATCGGATCCAAATGAGCCTGTCTTGCTTGGGGCCATCTGGGCAGCCCAGATGTGCCCCTACCAGAATCAGACTCTATGTTAGGTATGTTTGTTTTCAGTCTTGTTTGTTCTGATGTTATTGTTTGTGGCATCCACCTATTGCGGCACCTTTTTCCCATTTTTGTTGCAAGGTAGCTGGTAATTAGGGAGTCCAATATATGAGCACCTATTCTTCTTCTCCACGGAGAAAACAAAGTTACTCAGTTATAGAAACAGTCAAACAAACAGAAGGAGAAACCAGACAGAGAGGAAGAAAACAAGCCTTGTGTCTCAGTCGCAGGGAGAATGGACATGTGTTTGTCTATAGGACCAATTCCTTTAGGTGGCACCATTGGCGTGGAAGTGCGAATCTGGCCCTTGTTCTTATGCTTCCCTCCTCCTTTACAATACCATCAAAAATAAACTCCCAAAAGTCCTTACACTTCATAAACCTCAATCAAAATAAGAGCCTAGGTGAACAAATTACTGTATATCCAAAGGACAAGAGAGACTTACTCTATCCTTTTATTGGGAAAACAATGTATTAATTGTCAGACTTCATGCCCGCCTCCTTTGGGCATACTATTAGGAAAGCAGGAATCTTAACATACCACCCTGATGCCACATAAATGGCACTTAAGGGGTGCCAAAAGGGCGAACCATTTGTTCCCATGCCCCTTAGTTTGCGTGCCCATGGCCATGCATCCACGGCCACACGGCAAGATGCCGGTTTTTAACTCAGCAGTCATGTCAAGATGACAAAGCAAGGGAGTGGAGCATCTCCTTAGGCCATTCGCAGCTGGCTCTCCTTTCACAGACCGAGCAGCCCCCAGACAGCAGACTGCAGCAGTTCTCCTTGTAGACAAGCAAAACCTTCCTCCTGGTGTTAACTCTGCAAATGCCGGCTTTTAACTCAGCAGTCGCATCAAGATGACAAAGCAAGGGGGCGGAGCCTCTTTTAAGGCTGTTCACAGCTGGCTGTCCTTCCACGGACCGAGCAGCCCCCAAACAGCAAACTGCAGCGGTTCTCCTTGCAGGCGAGCAAAACCTTCCTTCCTCTTTTTTGTTGTTTCTTTTAATTTCCCCACATTATTTTATTTCTTTTATTTCTTTTGAAGTCATTGGAGAAATTAGTTCTTCCTATTTTTCTGAAACTTGCAGGCAGGCATGAGCAGTAGAGACAACACCACCCTAAGGCAGAGGTGGGCAATGGAAGGCAGTGTATGCAAATAGCTCTCATGAATATTCATTAGGGACATCATGAAAACCAGGCTGGATTGTGGTGCACAAGGGCTGGAATTGCCCACCCCTGCCCTAAGGCATCAAGATTGGGTAAAGTGCACAAAAAGTCACCTGAACACCACATGGTACAGCATAGCGAGAAGGACAAAGTGGTCAAACAGTGGCATGAATGGTCCAAGATACAAAAAGAAGGGCAAAAGAGGAAATTGTTTTCTTTTTAACAGTTTTTTTTGTGTGGGAGGGAATGGTAAAACACCTCATGGAATGAAGAAAATAGCAGCAGGAGCAAGCTGGTTAACAGAGGAAAAAAGTGTGAGCATTAGTTCAATAAGGGGGAATTCATAAGATTTGACAGTTGGAGCTTGATTCTATAACATACACAGCCTGCCCCCGTGCACGTATAAAGTAAAGACAGGCCCAAGTTAAACCTGATTCTGCAACCACGGATGTGCACACACCCGCAGTTCTGGAAATGAGGACACAGCACTGAACTCACAAACCCCTGGACATGGGTGCACGCAGTAAGGGGGCTTGATGTTGCCGCCCTCAGGGAATTCCAAAACATTGTACGTCTCTGCTGCTGCCCATCTCCACGTGGCCACATACCCACATGGAAAAGGTGCACCTCCAAAGCATCTCCCCTCACCGACTGTGTGATGTGCATGCAAACCACCCCTGACACGGATGACAAAGATGCGGGGATGTAGAGCAGACCATAATAGCCAGTCCTGTTCATGACCTGCACAATGCAACATAGGCCCTCTGCACTCTGTGATGGCACGACAGCAATGAGAAGGTAATAGGTTTGCCCTGCCATACTTTGCAGCAAGACATACATGGCAGTAGGGGAGCAGTGTGCTTGTGCTTGCTCTGGCCACCTCTGACAACGGTCCATACAATGCCATGTATGGACCAGTCAATGTCAGAAAAGGTCCGCCATAGCCAAATGTCAGCATATAGACCTGACAATAATTAGGGACCTTCGGAATATGGGCATGCACAGTGCACACAGCAGTATGTGATGCCGAAGGGCACTGGCGCCATCCTTGACAAATGTGCACTGTCATGGGATTGCTGCATGCATATTAATGCTGTATGCCCTGTTGAATGGAAACATTCTGAGGGTCCCTTACTAGTCACAGAGATATGCTTGACCATCTTGCTGTAGAGACCCTTTCCTGATATGTCCTGGCTGTTCACACTGGCACCTGCTCACGCTGCGGTCTTCCCAACAGACCAGGTATTGGCTAGGCAGTGATGTCCACGAAATATAAGTTGGGCACCCCATGTCCCCCCATGCATCCTGAAGTGAGCATACGCACCATTGCACCCCTATATATTTCTGTTCCATATAACTGCATCCCGAGGTCCTCCCGACTGCAGCTACATTGGTTAAAGACATATGTGTCACTGCCATTCATTGCCATTGCACACATTGCAGAGCAGGGCAGGAAAGTTTCTATCTCATCACCTTATTCCATGTTTCACCAGGTATGCTGTGGATGTCCAGGAGAGAGACACAGGACATATACAGGCCTTTCCTGACTTTGCATTGTACACCACCACTGCTGGCCATGTCCCAGTTCAGCCCCAGCCCATCCACAATCAGTGCTCCCCATCCAAACACAGTCTCGGTGCAGGGCCATGGGTGCTTGAGCATACGGCAGTAGATGCCTTTGCAGGACTAACATCTATACAACACGTCCAGAGGGCATGTTTGCATTGTAGAATGACCTCCTTAGTGTTCACAGTGCGCAAGAGTCCCCCAGAGCTTGCACTCGGTCTCCTGTGACTCACATGGAAATGTATAAAAATCTATCATGTCAGTTTATTTTTATGGAGACCTAGTTTTCCACAAACTGTGGTTCAAGTCATAAACAATGTGGACTCAAGATATCTCCTGTCATTGAGAATGCCCATTCATTGGGCAGACTGGTTGATAAGCAGGAAATGAAATGCAGGGAGACCTTAGCAGCGTCTGGCCAAACTGCAGCCTTGTATGCCCAATGTGCCAATAGGTCTGTAGCTGTCACTTCAATGGGCTCTGCAAGGTACTATATAACTGAAGTTTCTGCTGTAGCATCTTTGGGAGGAGGGATACATGTCTCTGTTGACAAATGTTAAAGTTAAGGCTTGTATCAGGAGAGCCCATCCTAAGGTGACCATCGAGGGTGGTGGATAAAGGAGAAGGAGGAAGTACTGAGGCAGCCATGAGGCTCTTACACAAGTGATCAGCCTGACCCTTCCCCCAAGCCATGAGGCTCTTACACAAGTGATCAGCCTGACCCTTCCCCCAAGCCATGAGGCTCTTACATAAAGTAATCAGCCTGCTATTTCAGTAGACACCCTTCCCCCACTCCAGGTCTGAGCACAGTATCCCCTAGCCCAGAAACCAACAGACCAGAGCACACCGGTTTGGACAGGTCACCCAGGTACCTTCCCCAGGGGCTGCTGATTGGTGGACAGGAAATACCTGTGGCAAATGGGATTATAGAATGAGTTTAAAATTGTACTGTATATAAGGCATTGGAGGACGTCCCTCGGGGCTCAGACTCTTGTGGAGGTTGCTGGTATCTCTGTCTGGGCCTGTGCGCACATTAAAAGTTCCTGTTTGCATTCCAGCCTGTCTGTGAGTTTTCCTTCTGTGGGTGAGTGATTGAATAAGAGCTTTTCACAGCGATTGCTATAACATTTCTGGTGCACTGGCTGAGAAACCATTAAAAGAAAAGCCTCTCTCTCATCACACCCACGGTGGGAAGACTACTGCTTTTTGCAGGATCAGGGCCTCCACCGGTCAGGGACCGACCCCTCCAGGTGATTAACGATCCTTGGCGCCACGGGGCCCTTTTGTGCTCCGAAGGACTCTTTGACTTGTGTGGTCAGTCGGTCCCTGCGGCTGAATCCCCGATTGAAAACCGGCTGGATAGACTGGCATCCAAACTCTTCCTGATCAGAGGTCTGGTAAGTACTGCCTTACTGTTTTGGGTAGTAAATTCTGTGAACCTGTAGCGGCCCGATCACCCGCAATGAACGGTCCTAGTAGGGACCCCGGGGGGGGGGGGGGGTTTCTGAAGCCACCGTTCGTCCAGTTTTGAGTAGAAATCAGAGTACCAGTAAGATAACTGCAGTATGAATTAATTTTGCTACCTTGGGCCCCTTAAAAAGTATTTAAAGTGCAGCGCTGCCAAAGCTATTGAAGAAAAATTGCCTAGGATATTAGTATTAACTCCCTTAAGTGTGCCAAGCTAATTATTAAAATTTTGTACTGACCGCAATTTGTCTTTGTCCGCGGGCCGGCTGGCTCTCCTGGATCCGTTGTTCTTGTTTTGCACGCCGCGGGCCGGCTGGCCCTCTTTAAACTGTTCCCTTCTTGTTTTGCACGCCGCGGGCCGGCTGGCCCCTTTTAAACTGCTCCCTTCTTGGTTTGCGCGCCGCGGCCCAGCTGGCTCTCCTCATGTAAATTGTTTTTTTCTGCCTGTGTGGTTTGCGCGCCGCGGCCCGGCTGGCTCTCCCCATGTAAATTGTTTTTTTCTGCCTGTGTGGTTTGCGCGCCGTGGCCCGGCTGGCTCTCCCCATGTAAATTGTTTTTTTTCTGCCTGTGTGGTTTGCGCGCCGTGGCCCGGCTGGCTCTCCTCTGATTTGGTTGTTTGCCTGTTGGCGAGTGAGGGCTGGGCGTGCCGGAGTGTCCGTTTTGGGCCTGCCGCCGCTTGTCTCTGCTGGCCCCTTTTGGTTGTACCGGACTGTTCCCGGGGAGTCCCGATCTGCGTTCCCCTGCTTCCCTTCAAGATCCGGAGCTGTTTGACCCGATGCCTGTTCCCTTGTTTCTTTTTTTAAAGTTCGGGAACAGCTGAGTCGTGTCAGGAGGTGTGCAGAGCTGAATCCGGTGTGGAACGCACGAGGAGGCGGCCATCTTGAAAAGACCACGTGTAAGCTACACTCAAATACACTTAAAGCGATTCTGGAGCTCCATCTTGTGGACATTGGCTGTATTTACCATACTGCTATTCCTCATGGTTAAAGTGATCCTGGAGCTCCATCTGGTGGACATTTTAAGAATAGCTAGCTTACTCTTATCTAAATCAAATCTGAGTGTATATTTTGTAAATTGCCAAGACCTATATTGTAAAAAAATTTGTGTTTTTTGTCTCTCTCTCTCTCTCCCCTCCTGAATTGAGACTAGATAGGGTCTGTATTATAAATTGTATTATTTTTCCTGAATTAAGACTAGATAGGATCTGTATTGTAAATTGTATTATTTTTCCTGAATTAAGACTAGATAGGATCTGTATTGTAAATTGCATTTTTTCTTATTGTAAATTGCATTTTTTCTGAATTGAGATTAGGTTAGAAGGTCTGATCCACATTGTATACTGCACTTAGTTATTGAACTAGAATTAGAGCATGGGGTCGGGAAAGTCAAAAGTGAAAACGCCCCTACAGTGCATGCTTCACAATTTTAAATCTGGATTTAGAGAGGATTACGGGGTACCTCTCTCCGCCTCCAGATTATCCTTTTTGTGTGAGAGGGAATGGCCAGCCTTAGTTAAGCTATGGCCTCCCCAGGGGTCCATTGACCTGGCCACTGTGTCCTTGGTCCATCAAATTGTAGCAAAAGAGCACCCTGACCAGTTCCCATATATTGACTCATGGCTGACCATATGCCAACTCAGACCAAGGTGGCTCCAGCGCTGTCACGAGGATCAGTGTAGAGTAATGGTGGTGGCCATCAGCCACCAAAAGGGACGGACACCCGCCCCTATCTACCAGGGACGGGACTCTCTTGATATTCCTCCACGCACCCTCCCTCTACTTCAACCCCGTGTCCCATCCGCACCACTGCAGGATCCGCCCACAGCTGAAAGGTCAGGAAGACCTCTTCTTGGGGTGGGTGATACCAGATTTAGGGAAGATTCTATGGACTCCGGCCCCTCATCTTCAGATTCCCCTCCCACTTCTGGTGCCACCTCCAGTGCCACCATCTCCTCCCCTGAGAGCACAGAGGCTGAGCTTGAATCGTCCACCCCGGTAGCCTGCCGCCTCCGGTCGCCCTGACCTGACAGATGTGCCGTTAAGCAATCCGGATGAAACCTACTTCGTAGATGGAAGCAGTCTGGTGTTGGAGGGCCGCAGGTGTGCGGGGTACGTGGTGGTGGCGATGGAAGAGATAGCCGAAGCTCAGCCTTTACCCCCTGGAACATCCGCACAGAAGGCTGAACTCATTGCCCTTACCCGTGCCTTAACCCTTGGGACTAACCATCATGTGAATATATACACAGACTCCCGGTATGCCTTTGCCACTCTCCAATCCCACGGGGCCCAGTACAGGGAAAGAGGGTTAGTTACTGCAGCTGGCTCTGAGATAAAGAACGGCCCCCAGATATTGGCCCTGTCCCAAATACACCCCTCTGCGGCTTGCCTCCAGTAATACAGCCCTCTACCGCCTCTAGCGGTTGAGGTCTCACTTAAAAAGGGGGGAATGAGGCAGCCATGAGGCTCTTACACAAGTGATCAGCCTGACCCTTCCCCCAAGCCATGAGGCTCTTACACAAGTGATCAGCCTGACCCTTCCCCCAAGCCATGAGGCTCTTACATAAAGTAATCAGCCTGCTATTTCAGTAGACACCCTTCCCCCACTCCAGGTCTGAGCACAGTATCCCCTAGCCCAGAAACCAACAGACCAGAGCACACCGGTTTGGACAGGGCACCCAGGTACCTTCCCCAGGGGCTGCTGATTGGTGGACAGGAAATACCTGTGGCAAATGGGATTATAGAATGAGTTTAAAATTGTACTGTATATAAGGCATTGGAGGACGTCCCTCGGGGCTCAGACTCTTGTGGAGGTTGCTGGTATCTCTGTCTGGGCCTGTGCGCACATTAAAAGTTCCTGTTTGCATTCCAGCCTGTCTGTGAGTTTTCCTTCTGTGGGTGAGTGATTGAATAAGAGCTTTTCACAGTGATTGCTATAACAGTACTGCTCATGCTGAGAGTGCTGCAAGGGAAACCGACTTTCCTCCGTTGTGACCCAATACCTCTCTGCCCCTTGCACTCTAACAACTGGCGCCTCTTTCCAGTAAGTCAGAACACTTGACTGGAGAGAAATTCCTTTAATCCATGGGCCACACAGGGTGGTCCAACACAACTGGCTGGGTGAAGAGTTGTATTGATTTTCCAGTCACAGATGCCAGCTTCAAGAGTTTGTACCAGCAGCATCATATGTAACCAGTCTTGGTTATCCAAATCAACCTTGGCCTCCCATGACAACTCATGAAAGGGTGCCTGCTTCTCCAATGACGTCTGCATCATAGAGTAGGTGGAATTTCACCTGATGCCATTTCCTGAATAAGATGGTTTAGAGGCACCCCACCCCCTGAGCACTGCTTCTTTCAGAACGACTTTCCACTCTTCATACTATAGTTGAAATGCCTCACTGTTTTCCTGCATCTATCAGATTCTGCAGGATGCAGCTGCCTCTCTCTTTGCCCCATGTCAAAAGGTATCCTTTAATACCATGTGCAGTAACTGTACAAAGCATCGGATTCCATAGTAACTTTCAATGCACTTTGTCCTGATTATGTTGCTGCTCCTGTCTGTAATTTAAAAAAAATAGAAATATTCATATCTCTCCATACTCACCAATTCTATGTCATCCCTCTGGCGTTAAGGTGTTGGCCAAGGTATGGATCTGGACCACCACCCCAACTAGAGCTGCTGCCTGCCCCAGCCTCGTCCATTTGCCACTACTGTATGTACTATAAGGAACAGGGAGGCATGCATAGCATTCTAGCAGGTTTGCTTGCAAAATGGATGCTATTTCCCTATCCCTTGGTAAACTGTGCCTGCATCCAAGCAGGAAATTAAGGAAGGGATTTCCAGAGGTTTGGAAGGAAGGAGAGATTGTACAAGAAGGGAGAGGGGGCTGAGAATAATGGAGAAAGAAGAGGGGGAGGGTTACAAGGGAAGAAAAGAGGGGAAGAGGATAGAGAAAATTTGAGAAGCTAGCACACAACGAGAGGCGAGTAAAACTACAAGGAAAGGAAAGGGGGACTAGGGGGATGGAACTTTGAGGAGAAAGTGAAAGGGAGAAAGTGTGCGGTGCCGTTCATCATAGAGACGATTCCACATGCAATAGCAATTGTGTCCTGTGTGCGCAACTCCCCTCACACACAAACATAGGTAAACCTTCATATATTTCCAAACACTCATGCATATTCATTTCATTACCCCAACACATACATCTCCTCCATCTCCTACACATCCACACATTCCTCCCATCATGACCCCTGCACCTCACACTAATACTCAGGCATATTCATCCCTCCATATCCCTCATACCCCTGTATCATATAACCCCCTCACAGACAACATAGCTACACCTTCATACATACCCAAACACACAAGTATATTCATTACCCCAACACATACATCTCCTTCTCCATCTCCCCACATGTGCCCCTGCACCTCCACTCTAATGCTCAGGCATATAAAGCCCTTACCACCCCACACCGCTGTATCATATAACTCTCTCACACACATACCCATACCCTCCTTACACACAACTCCACCCCCATTCATGCCCAACTGTCTCCCACATTTCATATTCCCATCCCCACACCCCCATATATTCAACAAATGCATATAGCCCCTGGCACCTCCAGCCTAATCCAGCTATACTGATAAATTTACTAGCCCCTTCGCACACACCCACTCCCCCATCAGCACTCTCAGTTGATATTCCAAAGCACTTATGTATAAGCATGTATTTTTTTTAAATTATGGAGATTGAACTGATAATTTTGGCCATATAAATCATATGGCCAAAAGCATCCATCTGTCAACAGATTTTGTTTTCTAGCTAGTAATGTTGTATCATAAATTGATATGGATGTTTGCTCCTTCAAAAATTAGAAAGACCAGGGGACATGCAGTGAAGCTACTAAGTAGTACATGTAAGACTAATCAGAGAAAATATTTTTTCACTTAATGCTTAATTAAGCTCTAGAATTCGTCGCTGGAGGATGTAGTAAAAGCTGTTAGTTTAATAGATTTAGAAAAAGATTTGGACAAGCTACTGGAGGAAATGTAGCCATTATTAAAGTGGACTGCAGGAAATCCACTGCTTATCTCTGGGATAAACAACATGGAATCTGCCTACCTTTTAGGATCCTGCCAGGTACTGATGGCCTGGACTGGCCACTGTTAGAAACAGGATACTGGGTTCGATGGACATTTGATCTGGCCCGGTATGGCAACTCTTATGTTTTTATGACGTTAAAATGTTAGACTGGATTTAATTCTCTTCTGTAGAGAGGCCAGTATTCCTTTCATTCTCATAGAGCTGTTATTAGGTTCTAAATAGCCTACTGTAAGTATACCCTCATTACAGTGAAATCAAGGATCAGTAGGAGTTCTGTTAAATGCATGTACCCGACTGGAGAAAACAGCTAAAGACAAGATGAACAACATTTTTTTGTTATAGAAACTGCCCTTTGCATATGAAAAGTTTTGGCAATAAAGCCTGTGCTCCCAATAGCACAGGGTACATGACTGAATGTTCATCTGCAATTATTATTATTTTTTTTTTTTATTAGATTTTCAGTGAAATACATTATCACAATGATTAAAGCAAATCGAGAAAGATACAATACCACATCATAAAACACATTATAACAGATTTAGTCCACATCAAGAGAGGCATACAGAGATAATATTACAAAGAAATATTAAATTACGGAAAACCGGGCCAATACAGGCCCATAAACTAAAAGGATCAATACATACCCAGATCAAACCCTTACCGTTTACTTACTCGATCAACAACAAATTTCTCTAGATGCGAGACATCAACAAAAGCAAAAGAATCACCCTCATAATTTACCATACATTTACAGGGAAAACGTAAAAAAAAGGTTGCTCCCAACGCTAAAACCCTAGGGTTCAGTTGGAAAAAATTACGTCTACGCAATTGCGTCTCGCGGGAGACATCAGGAAAAACGTTTATACTTTGCCCACAGAATTTGGCCATCTTAACTTTAAAAAATGCACGCAGAATGCGTTGCTTGCACTCTATGGAAGGTAACATGACCATTAATGTGGATCTAGTGGAGATCATGTCCGTAGAGTCCTCGAGAAAGGCAGTCAAGTCAGACATAGGGGGAATAATCTCATCCATACCACCCTCAACAGTGTTAATACGTTTCGTACTAGACATGAGATAATAAGCATGAGAAACATTAACAGAATCTGTAAACTTTAAGATTTCCTTGAAGTACTTATCGAGGAGAATTCTAGCGGACAACAATGACGAATGAGGGAAATTTAAGAAACGGAGATTGCAAGCTCGGGAGGAATTCTCCAAGGCTTCCAATTTAGAGTATAGTATCAAGGAATCCTTAACTGCAGCAGCACTGGCCGCTGAAAGTAAATTAACCTGGGAGTTCACCTTACCAACAGCTTTCCCACTTAAGGTAACTTTCTCATCGAGCTGCCGAAAAGCAACGGCAGCTTCTTGAGAAAAAACACATAGGGCATTTAACGTTACAGATACTTTCTTATCAATAGATTGGAGAGCACCCCATATGTCTTTTAAGGTAATCTCTTCATTAGAAGATTTAGAAAAAGGGTCGAGCAAGCTGTCAGAGACAGCTAGCTGGACTGGCAAAGGAACTTTAACATTAATTTTTGTTATACTTGCGGTTTCTGAGGACTCATCAGGCAAACACTGCATTAGAGACGGCAACGGCAAGGGAGGAGGGGTTCTCCCACCAGAACTCAGGGAGACCCCATCTGGAGAGGACTGCGCAAGCGGGGCAGGGGCGAAATGCTTGTCCAGAGGACCGGTCAGCTTGTCGCCACCGCCGCCGGTCTCTTGACCTTTATTCGTCCCCTTTGACTTCTGCTTCCCCATAACAACTGCGAGGAAGGAAAGCGCCCCGCAGACGCCGCAGTGGCGCCAAAGGGGCGCTCAAGGGGCCAGAAACGACCCCCTTAGATCACGCCCCTTTGAGCCACGCCCCGCGGACACGCTCCGCGGTCAAAAGACCAGAAAAATTAAATAGGGAAGAAGGACCCCGCCGAAGAGTAGGGTGCCCCGAGCGCGCCTGCCCAGTCCTTGGGAGCACAGTCTCCTGCACACGCCGACGGACCAGCAGCAACAGTCCTCGAGCAGATCTCAGCTCTCACTCCTTTCAGCGTCTCTCTGTTACTCCGAAGAGCCACTCAGAGGTAGATGGAATTTAAAGGTCCCTGGACCCCGCCGGAGAGTAGGGTGCCCCGAGCGCGCCTGCCCAGTCCTTGGGAGCACAGTCTCCTGCACACGCCGACGGACCAGCAGCAACAGTCCTCGAGCAGATCTCAGCTCTCACTCCTTTCAGCGTCTCTCTGTTACTCCGAAGAGCCACTCAGAGGTAGATGGAATTTAAAGGTCCCTGGACCCCACCGGAGAGTAGGGTGCCCCGAGCGCGCCTGCCCAGTCCTTGGGAGCACAGTCTCCTGCACACGCCGACGGACCAGCAGCAACAGTCCTCGAGCAGATCTCAGCTCTCACTCCTTTCAGCGTCTCTCTGTTACTCCGAAGAGCCACTCAGAGGTAGATGGAATTTAAAGGTCCCTGGACCCCGCCGGAGAGTAGGGTGCCCCGAGCGCGCCTGCCCAGTCCTTGGGAGCACAGTCTCCTGCACACGCCGACGGACCAGCAGCAACAGTCCTCGAGCAGATCTCAGCTCTCACTCCTTTCAGCGTCTCTCTGTTACTCCGAAGAGCCACTCAGAGGTAGATGGAATTTAAAGGTCCCTGGACCCCGCCGGAGAGTAGGGTGCCCCGAGCGCGCCTGCCCAGTCCTTGGGAGCACAGTCTCCTGCACACGCCGACGGACCAGCAGCAACAGTCCTCGAGCAGATCTCAGCTCTCACTCCTTTCAGCGTCTCTCTGTTACTCCAAAGAGCCACTCAGAGGTAGATGGAATTTAAAGGTCCCTGGACCCCGCCGGAGAGTAGGGTGCCCCGAGCGCACCTGCCCAGTCCTTGGGAGCATAGTCTCCTGCACACGCCGACGGACCAGCAGCAACAGTCCTCGAGCAGATCTCAGCTCTCACTCCTTTCAGCGTCTCTCTGTTACTCCGAAGAGCCACTCAGAGGTAGATGGAATTTAAAGGTCCCTGGACCCCGCCGGAGAGTAGGGTGCCCCGAGCGCGCCTGCCCAGTCCTTGGGAGCACAGTCTCCTGCACACGCCGACGGACCAGCAGCAACAGTCCTCGAGCAGATCTCAGCTCTCACTCCTTTCAGCGTCTCTCTGTTACTCCGAAGAGCCACTCAGAGGTAGATGGAATTTAAAGGTCCCTGGACCCCGCCGGAGAGTAGGGTGCCCCGAGCGCGCCTGCCCAGTCCTTGGGAGCACAGTCTCCTGCACACGCCGACGGACCAGCAGCAACAGTCCTCGAGCAGATCTCAGCTCTCACTCCTTTCAGCGTCTCTCTGTTACTCCCTTCATCTGCAATTATAGTGCTTTCCATTAAAAAAATATGAGAAGCCTGAAATATTTCATGAATATGCTCAGGCTGCATTCATTTAGGAGCTGTAATTTTCCATGCTTGTTAAACTATTTAGCACAAGATACCCCAGGTTTTCCAAAAGACAATATAATGTAAAGTATGGTTGGTTTCAAAGCAGTGACTTTTTATGTGGATGATGAACTGTAGGCAGGAGTCTGCACAGTCTGTGAGAAGGCTACATATTGTGCAGTGTGTGTTAGAAAGGCCCTCAGGAACTATGAGATGCATCGTGAGATAGCTGATTGGCTGAGATCTGTGGTTAGCAGCCATAATAGACTGGAAACTGCCGTTGCTAGGAAGGTTAGAGTCGTAGTGATCTTGAGGTGGACAGGCATGGGCAGGCCCCTCTGGGTTGGCAGAGATGGTGTCTGGCTGCCTTATCAAATTGGTACTGGAGAGGTACTTCTCATCCATGAAGTCAGGAATTGGGTCCTGTAGACCCTCTGATATGGGTCCTTCCAGGTATCTCTCCTGTGCTTCCTGAGGGCCTCATGTGACATGGTCAATTCAAACCAGCGAGGTCATTCCAAGCTGCGAATAACCCGTCCTGTTGGGACATCCATCCCCGCTATTCAGCCCCTCTGCTGACCCCAACTAACTTCTCTATATGTTGTATGGGGAGGTTTGATGGTGGGGGGGGGGGGGGGGGGGGGTGGAAAAGGGGTGGTGCGGGGCAGAGTTAGGGTGGGCAGTGGGTGGTCCAATATCGGCCCTGTAAGTCTGGGGCCAGCAGACTGAACGGGGAACTTATTCCACCTCTGAGGTGGAATATGTTCCCCTAGTCAGCGGGGGATGGCAGGCCCGGGCAGCAGAGGAGATAGGAGGGGAAGGAAGAGATTTCCTGCAGCTCGACCCTGGCATTGGGAGGTCAGATTGGGAATCGGGCTGCGAGGAATGAAAAATCTGGTCGGCAGCTGGGGATCGTGGCTCCTGAATGGAGCCGTGGTGCCAAGGCAACCAGATGCCATGGCGCAGTGATTCCATTCAGGAGCATTGACTGAGTTAGCCGGGCTAGGCCTATACATACAGGCTAACCGGGGTCCTGGCCTGCACGTATAGGTCTGGACACGATTCTGTGCCCCGCTGGATCAGAATCCCATCTAACTCTGTGCATCCGGTTCCAACCGGGTGCACAGAGGGCCAGGATGTCCAGGATGGAATCGAGCAGCATATGTTCATCTTATCCATGGCTCCTGCCTCCACCTTCAGCACCTGGTGTCTTCCACCATCTGCACCCTGTGATTCCCACCGCCAATACTCACAGCACCACATATCCATCTCCTTACACACACACAAGCAGCAGGGAACCACACAGAGACAGAGGATTTGGACAATATTGGGCACACACAGTCGGGTGCACCAAGGGACAGAGAGTGTGTTACTGGGGCTGTAGGATTGGTACAGCTGGGTAGAGGAGGGGATCAGGGAGTGGGAATCTATAGGGGTATTGGAAAAAGAGAAGCTAGGTTTGGTAAAGGCACAAGAAACACTGCAGAAAAATGAACTGTAGCTGAAAACATACGTACATGTACACACAGACAATGGTCAAGTCAAAAACTCACAAGCCAAGCTCAAGTCACCAATGCCACATGCAGTCCCAACAGACAACATAGTTCCATTCTTAAATGTGATTTATCCATTTTTGGAGGTTTTTTCTTTATTATAAATGTGATTTATAGCAGGTGTAGACTGACTCCTTTAAAAAATTCATCCTGCATTTCTCTGGCCTTTGTGAAATACGTCATAGATGTGCAGGTGCAGGTGCCACCTAGGACTTTCATATTCTTGTGCCGCTACATCCAAGTTTAAAACACAAATAGGGCTTCTAAAATAACACCTTTAATATGAATTGGAGTTATTGTGTGTTTGTTTTGAGGCCAGTTCCATATGGGCCAGCTAGCAAATGCGGAAATGTTTAACTTGGACACGGGCACAAGCTCTACCCGATTCCGAAAACACGGGTTTTGACACGCCCATGTTTCTGGCATTGGGATCATAGGCAATGTCCACCATGGCACATCCAATGTGCTGTTTGGCAGGCCTGTGCACGGATACAGGCATGGACCATAGAGAAAAGCAGAGAAACACATCTCCAGCAATAGGGGGATATATGGGTAAACGGTGATCAGGTTTTGGATGTGCCCATCCTCACCGTATTCTATGAAGTTATCAATCTCCAATCGTACCCGTCTCCGAGCTGGCCACGCCTCCTCTGGCCATGCATCTCCTAAGCTGCTGTGCTCACTAGCAGTAGCTTGCTGATGCATACAAGACATAGAAACTGATGATTCATGCATGCTGATGCAAACTAGACCATATCTTAGTTGCTCACGTGCCCATAACAGTGCTAGGTAATCCCAGCACACTCTAAGATAGTTTAAGAGAAGGTAAATATGAACATGTATTATAGAACATACCTTGCATCAAACAGTACTTGGCATCATAAAAAGGCTTCAGTGAGGCATGCATTGGTCAGCTCTACATACACCCTTAAAAACGCCTAATATAGACCCTCATCATGTGCAAAACCCCCCCAACATTAACATAATTCCCCAAGGGACACATACGATTGCTGAGCCACAAATGTATGTGCTGGGTATGGGATGCTGAATGTCGCAATCTGGGGACTGTTGGCACTACATCAGTCATGTCCCCCAGTGCCTGGCCCTCCTCCCTGATATGCAGATCAGCACACCAGATCCTCCCGTGCAACCCTCAAATCACGCACACACCCACACACACATACACATACACACTCTCTTACTTGCTGTCACAAAAGACATAATTCTAGGAAACAAAGCTCAGCACGTATAGATAAAAACTGGTATACCATATAAGCATGGAGTACCAGGACTACATATCTGATCCCCCTCTCTCAAATAAACTCCTGTGGCAGACTCACTCACACCTCTAACATCAACAATCCCATTTTACAGAACACAGGACTTGTCAGGGTCCCCCAGATTAGCTCATGTAGCACAAACAGCAACTGTCTGCATAGCCACCATATGCACTAGAGTTGGTTTTCAAATATCTTTAGGTATAGTTATTAATGCCCCTTAGCATACAAGATTCTCTCACCCCTGATTTCTGTCCATTATACATGCATCTAGCTGTGTTTTATAGACTGCAGACACACCAGTTTGAAGCATATTTGTCACAACCTCTATACAACCACAGAAGAAATATTTCTAATTACTGGCCATATTCCACGTTTTTGCAGGAATAACGAGCATGTCTACAGGGAACACAGAAAACATACATGGACCTTTCCTGAATACACTTTATACATCTCTGCGGCAAACCACACCCCTGTTCTGCCACTTCCGGGCTTGTTCTGAGATCCCTATACTAGCTCTGTGGATGTGCATGGGTGCAGGATTTCAGAATACGGTCGTAGATGTTTTCACAAGAAAAACGTCTCCCGCACACTTCCAAATGGCCTATTCATGTTATGGAATGACCTCCTTTGTGTTTGGCTGCAATATTTATGATGTGTCTTGATGTGATTAATTTCTTATGCTTATTTGTTATCTACTAGACTATTTAGCTAGGAAGGATATAAAATACATAAATAAATACAGGTAAATGCATAAGTAAATACAAGTAAATAATATTGTGGAGGGTTTTCAGGGATGATTATTCCTACTTTGTCCAATTTTTATTCAATAGTAGTGTCCCCATCAGTATAGGGGCAATTTACTGTAATTTTGGTTGTCTTTTTGCTGCCACTCCCAGATTCAAAATTTTGAATGATTGTTTAGATTTTTTCACAGATCCCTCGTCTGCTTCTGTTGCAGCCTGAGCACCCAGATGAGTTCCATGTTCCTTGGATTCCGTGCCGCTCAGGTGTGCCTTTTCATAGACGATGCCATTTTTGCCTGAACAGAGATGGCAAGAACATGTTTTTCTTGAACACAGCACCTTAGAACCTACCATGCAAATACTGTAGTTAGGGTCCCTTTAACTACCACTTAGCTCGAGCTATCTGCCACACAGCCCACAGGAATAAAATGGGCCATGAAGAGATAGCCCAAGCTAAGTGTTATCAAAAGGGGACCTTAAAGTCTCCAAAAACTGTTCATTTGTATGAAATTTTATATCATTTGTGCCCCACACAATACGCCTCACTTTACAGGGTGCAGATTGGTGCAACAATTCTATAATATATAGCACAATCTATTTTTCCTGCCACTATTCACTCTGTCACAGGGGTTTTGAACCTAGCTCTCGGGACACACCCGTCATGCACTGCCTCCATTGTATGCAAATCTATTTTATAAATACTCATAGCAGATACTCTGCAAAACCTGACTGGCTAGGTGTTCCTCTACCATGTTTGAACACATCATTGCATTTCATTCTTTGATCTTTGCAGTCCGAGCGTGCCTGGCAACCACCCACCTTTACAAATACTTGAACTATGTCTTTCCAAAAAAAGTCTGATGATCATAAAAGCTGAGAATTAGGAAAAGTTTGCATATTTAGTTTGCTTTTGAACATTTTTATTGCTAGCTAAAGCTACTTATTTCTCTAAAGACCTTGAATTTCAATAAATTAATTTTTACATATGCCAACGATTTACATGTCTAAAAAGTACAGCTCAGTAATAGGTTTTGGTTATGGTGTTTGAAATGTAAATCTGTCTTTGCCTTTAAACACTAAACAGCAGCAATTTAACTTTCCCATATCAAACACTGAAAGACCATTTTTTTAAATAGGTCGATTCCTTTAATCTACTACTAAAGGAAATGTGAACTAGAGACTACTTTGATCTTAGAGAGCTTTGCCTAATGGAAACCATTGTTTCTTCCATTTGTGATTAAAGCAGAAATGCGTCAAAAAGAATATGAGCACAGATTTTCCCATGCAACCACTTACTTCTTTTATCCACATCAGCATTTGGGTTTTAAGTCCTGCTTCTCTGTGTAGGAACATTTGTCGTGTCCATGATGAGTCTTGACCACCATCATAAAATTAATCAAATGAAGATAAAGTAGTTGGGTAGAGTTATCATCTTTGGAAGTCTAACAAATGCTTACGATTGGGTTACTGAGTGCCCTTTCTTAGGCAACACGGGAGAAGGTACCCCTCAGTAGCCTTAACAGCTGAAGCCTTCTAGCATTCGTTTGCTTAGTCCATTACCATTTAATGCATACTATTGACCACAGTCTCCATTATACAGTATCTAATGGGGCCTGTTCACTAATAAGGCATATTTTCATGTTAACTCAGTAACACATCTTTGTAGATAGGGCTGATAGTATGGTAACTAAAGTTATCATCCCTACACTATTCTTTTGCTGTTATCTAAGATTATTTTTTGCAGGTTTTACAGGGAATGCGTTCTACTCAGAATAATGTGGGCAGTCTCATCAGTCCTGGTGACAAAAATATCCTTGTTAAATCCCAAAAGATAGCCTATTCAACTCGTATCTTTTTTGTCAGACCTAACAGTTATGAAAGTAGCAATGATAATATGCTATCACCTATGTCAGCCCTTTTTCTTTTATAGCTTTAAAAACTGAGGAGCTTATATTTAAACTTCCAACCACTTTTGAATCAGCCAACTCAAGCTGACAACATATTCTGCTTGGACCACACAACTGTGTTTCAAAGGTATTAAAATATTCCTTCTGAGTCAGGGCTATCATGCTACATTCAAACGGCAAAATTTCTTTCTGAATTCTATTATCATTTAACTCCATTCAGGGCATCTTCCGATGTCTGCCTGATTGTATTCATGTTCTTTACCCAAGAATTCCACCATCCAGAGCTTCCATTTCAGCTTCTGTCACTTTCATCTTCTGACCAATCCCACTTCACTAACTAATCAAATCAGTGTATACCAATCGATCTGCGTGTTTAAACCTCCCGGACTTATTGTCTGCAATGAATATATCCATAATTGTTCCAAATAATTAAAATGCTGCAGGCGATTACCACCCCACCAATCTTGTAGCACCACATCAATAACATGCTACCTTAGATCTGTAAATACATGCACTTTATGTTGACAATGTTCAACTAGAGGTGCCCCTGTTGTATTACAAATTATTCTTGAATGATGTTCACATAACCTCTGAATCATTGACTTATGCGTTCATCCATGCATTGGTGATATACACCACATGTGATGTTGAGCAGGTGGTAAAGTGACAGGACTTAATGACTTTGTTTGAAGGATATGCGGTCCAGCTGCTACCACCTATAGTGGTAGCACAAAGATCACACTGATTGCATGGATAGTGGCCCAAACCAGGACCCATTTGCTCTGATTATTCCTTCCATATAACAGATCGGCATACATAGTTTGCATGGTATGCCACAACAGGTCTATCAGCAAAAGTATGGAATTGCTATGGGGGCCACTATCGCGCCAACAATAGCAACTTTATATATGGCAGTGTTCGAAGAACAATATTTATATCATTCGGAATGGATGTCCTATATAAAAATATGGTGGAGATTTCTGGATGATGTTTTTTGTTTATGGAGGGGGGCCATCTAATAGATTGGAAGAATTTTTGCAATGGATCAACATATGCAAAAAGTAATCTACAATTTCAGGGTAAACATGATTTATTAACAATTCCGTTTTTGGATCTTACCATTATGAAACAGGGTAATCATTTAAAGACCACTCTGTATCAAAAGGAAATTGCGAAGAATATTTTTCAAGTCATCATTCATACAAATTAAAAGTAGGATTGCCACTTAGTCAATTTCTTCAATTGAGTATAATTTGTTTTGATGTGAATGAATATAAATATCAAGATAAACATCTGACACAAAGATACTTACAAAGAGGTTATCTTGAACATGTTATAAAGCGTGCACATTTGAGAGGATTGTATGCACAACAGGATTTACTTTTACTTGAAATGCAAGACAGGAAAGTTCAGTCCCCTTGGTTTGTGTGCTGCCATTTTCAATACAAACACCTACTACTGCATTGGTGATATATAAACATTGGCAGATATTGGAGTTGCACCCCTGTTTTGTTGATAGACCTGTTGTGGCATATCATAGAGGAAAGAACATTGCTGATCTGTTATATAGAAGGAACAATCAGAGCGAATGGGTCCTAGTTTGGGCCACTATCTGTGTAATAAATGTGATTTTTGTGCTGCCACTATAGGTGGTAGCAGCTGGACCACATAACCTTCAAACAAAGTCATTAAGTCCCACAAATTTACCACCGGCTCAACATCACATATGGTGTATATTATAGAACGCACTTGTTGATTGATCTCTATGGGGCGAACCAATAGATCAATGATTCATAGGTTACGTGAACATCGCTCAAAAATAAATTATAACATGACGGGGGCACCTCTAGTTGAACATTGTCAACAAAAAATGCATATATATACAGATCTGAGGTGGCGTGTTATTGATGTGGTGTAACAAGATTGGTGAGGTGGTAATCACCTGCAGCATCTTAATTATTTCGAGCAATTCTGGATATATTCATTGCAGGCAGTAAGTCTGGGAGGTTTAAACACTCAGATTGATTGGTATATATTAATTTGATTGGTGAGTGAAGTGGGAGTGGTCAGAAGATGAAAGTGACGTCATGGCCATTTAAACAGCGGTAATAGATATCCAGTTTTAAAATGAGAATAGAAGCTGAAAAGGAAGCCCTGGATAGTGGAATTCTTGTTAAAGAACATTAATTCAGTCATGCAGATATTGGAAGATGCCCTGAATAAATGGGCTGATTGGGGGGGGGGGGCTTGGATTGGAAATGGGCTGATAGGGGGTTAGGATAGGACTGGAAAGGGCTGATTGAGGGGGCTTGGACTGGAAATGGGCTGATAGGTTGATGGGCTGATGGGGGGCTAGGTTAAGATTGGAAATGGGTTGATGGGGGGCTAGGACTGGAAATGGCTGATGGGACTTGCTAACTGAGACCTGGCTCCTCCCTGAGGTCTCAGCTTCAGTCGCTGCTCTCTGTCATGGTGGCTATCAATTCTCCTTCACTCCTCGTCCCACTGGCCATGGTGGAGGTATTGGGCTTCTACTCTCTCCTTCCTATCAATTTCACCCCTCCTTCTGCCTCAGTCTCACTCCTTTCCCTCCTTTGAAGTCTATTTCATCCGGCTTTTTACTCCACTACCTCTTTGATTAGCTGTTATTTATCGACCCCCTGACAAATCCACCTTTGCCTTTCTCTCTGGCATTTCTCCTTTCTGGATTCATCTTCCCCGTCCCTTATTCTCAGGGATTTTAATATTCATGTTGATAACCCCTCTGACCCTTATGCTTTAAAGCTCCTCTCCCTTACCTCATCTTTCAACCTTCAGTTTTGCTCTACTGCCCCTACTCACTAGCAAGGCCACTAACTTGACCTTGTATGCTTCTCTAATTGCTTACCCTAAAATTTCTGTACCTCACATCTTCCCTTATTGGACCATCACCTGCTAAGTTTCACTCTTCATCACTTACCGCCTCAACCTCACTCTGTCTCCTTCAACCTCTTTAGAAATCTTCATGCTATTGACTCGTTGGCTTTCTCCTCCACTGTCTCATCACCTCATTCCTCCACTATGTCATCTGAGTCTGTTGATGAGGCAGTAGCTTCCTATAACACTACACTCTCCTTTGCTCTGGATGCTCTTTATCTACCCATGCCATGTCCTGTGAGGCGTTCTGTACCTCAACCCTGGCTGTCTTCCATTACCTGCTATCTATGTTCCTGCATCCACTCAGCTGAGCATGCTTGGCTCAAATTCTGCACCTTTGCGGACTTTCTCCACTTCACATTCATGCTTGTCTCTTTCCAATCAGTCATAGCACTCGCCATACAAGACTTTTATGTCCATCTGACTAACTCTCTTGCCTCTGATCTTCGCCGTCTGTTTACAACTCTCAACTCTCTCTTCAAGGTGTCTCCGCCTCTGACCCTTCCCTCCCTTTCTGCCCAAACCCTGGCTGACTACTTCCATGACAAAATTCACAAGATCACACTCCAATTCCCCACGAGGTCAGCTACTCACCTCTGCTTCCTTTTCACTTCCAACTTTTCCCCCAGCCTCTGCTACACTTTCTTCCTTTTCTATGATCTCTGTGGAAACTACTCACCTTCTTTCCTCATCCAAACTCTCACTATCTGCTCCTCTAATCCTATTCCTACTTGTCTCCTTTGCTCCATCTCCTCCACTGTAGTCCCTTCTATCTCTCATATTCTCAATCTATCGCTCTCCACTGCAACTTTCACTGCAGCCTTCAGGCATGCTATGGTCACTCTTCTCCACAAGAAACCCTCACTAGACTACCTTTCCTTCACACTATCGACCCATTTCCCTCCTCCCCTTCATTTCTAAACTACTTGAACGTGCGGTTCACCACTGTTACCTCGACTTTCTCTCCTCTCAAGCCCTTCTGGATGCTCTACAATTTGGCTTTCATCCTTTACATTCTACTGAAACTGTTCTTGCCAAAGTCTCCAATGACCTGTTCCTAGCAAAATTCAAGGGCCTTTATTTGATCCTCATCCTTCTTGATCTTTCTGCTGCTTTTGACACTGCTGACCACAACCTTCTCCTTGATACCTTGTCCTTGCTTGGTTTTAAGGGCTCTGTGCTATCCTGGTTCTCTTTCTATCTCTCCCATCGCTCTTTAAAAGTTTGTTCTGGTGGATCCTCCTCTATTCCTATCCTGCTCTCAGTTGGTGTACCCCAAGGCTCTATCTTGGGTCCACTCCTTTTCTCTCTCTTTACCCAGTCTCTTGGTGCACTCATCTCTTCCCATGGCTTTCAGTACCCTCTTTACGCTTATGACTCCCAGATCTACCTCTCTACACCTGATATCTATCTGGCAATCCAGACCCAGATCTATGCCTGCCTTTCTGACATCACTACTTGGATGTCTCACCACCACTTGAAATTGAATATGGTCAAAACTGAACTGCTCATTTTTCTCCCTAAATCTTCCTCTCCACTTCCTCCCTTGTCAGTCTCTGTGGAAATAGCAGATATCTTCCAGAACTCAAAGGAATCCTGCCAACATTCATGAGCTGGTACAAATCACTACTGAAGAGTTGGAGAAACAACCAGCAGACAGATGTATGCAATATATTGATGGCTACCAGAAACCGTTGCAGGCAGCCATCATTCTCAAGGGTTGTGCAGCCAATTGTGAAGAGTGCCATGCTACCTGTCCAGGTCATATTGTGTGTTCATCTCATGAATGATGGCATCTCATTTTTGGTTGTCCAACCTTGAACATACACAAAGAAACCTATGATGACATACAGTTGGAATTAAGCCTAATTTTTCTCAAGATATTGGATTCAACATACACTAAATGCAAGGGTGCCAAAAATGTTCACCACAACTCGACATGCAGATGTGTCGCACCTACATGAGTAGCTGTAGAGATGACTACATCATTTTACACTTTGTTGGAAAATGTGTAATCCTCACACTGGGACATTGCCAGGGCATGACTATTGGCATCCATGCCAAGTATCCTAAGCAGTTTGTCCTGGACAGACACATTCACATGGCATGTGATCAATTGTCAGTACTCAAATGGCTTGAATCAAGCCAGCAATGCTGGCTCTAGGAGCTCAAGGAGGAAGGCAATGGGGCATAACCCCTGGCTGCAGAGGACCCTCAGGGAGATAGCTCTTCAGGTAAGGGCAAGTTTGTCTTATGAGTGTGGAGTTGATGGCAGAGATGCCACATATCATCCTTCATCAACTCCACGTCATGAGACAGCCTTGCATTGCTGACCATCTGCTGCTTTGTATTCTCCTCCAGGGTTCACAGTCTCTCATAGAGAAGATAGACTGAACCAGCCAGATCACATTTATGGCTGCTGCTCCCCATGTGTCAGCAACATAGTGTCTGGATAGCAACAGATGAATGTGACCTGGCTGGTGCAGATGGTGCAGCACCTTGAGGGTCTATATGGAGCAGTAGAGGGCCTTCCCTGGGTTCCCTTGCAGCCAGTGGTTCAAGGGGAGTGTGCTGAAGGGCATAAAGGGGGCCAGTTGGAATGGCTGCGGTTAGAATAAAAGAACATAAGAAATGCCATACTGGGTCAGACCAAGGTCCATCAAGTCCAGTATCGTTTCTAACAATGGCCAATCCAGGTCACAAGTACCTAGCAGTTTCCCAAAAAGACACACAGGTTCCATAATGCTTATATTGGGGCAAGCAGTGGATTAACTGGGCCCTCTTTAATGGTTTATGGATCTTTCCTCCAGGAACTTGTCCAAACCTTTTTTAAATCCAGTTACACTAACAGCTTTTACTACATCAACTGGGAACGAATTCCAGAGTTTGATTACGCGTTGAATGAAAAAATATTTTCTCTTATTAGTCTTAAGTAGGTTACACAGTAGCTTCATTGCATATCCTCTAGTCTTTCTACTTTTTGATGGTGTAAAGAATCGATCTACATTTACCTGTTTCACTCCATTCATTAATTTGTAGACCACTATCATATCTCCCCTGGCTGCTGGCTGAGTTGTAGGTGCAGTCTGATGGCTGGTTATCTCCCCAGCAGATATGTCTGCCTGTGAGGCAGTAGTAGCCCCTGCTGGCACCTCAGCTGCTTCCCCAGAAGCCTCCATCTCCTCCAAGGGGATGTCCTCCTCCACCTCTCCGCCCTCAGTGTTGGCTGCTGCTGCTGCAGTGGGTGGAGGGGCTGGCAGTGGGGCAGTGTTGGCAGCTGGTGGCATATGTTGCTGTTCTGTAGAGCGGCCAACAACTTTGCGAAAATGCAAACATGCTCAGCACCATATCCAAACATAAGCAAGCATATCCTGTACTGTAGCACTACACTATGTCCACTGGCACAAACTGGATTAGAAATTGGTTGACTGACAGACGACAGAAGGTGATGGTACATGGAGCTCACTCGGACGAAAGGAAGGTGATTAGCGGGGTGCCCCAGGGTTCGGTCTTGGGCCCAGCACTGTTCAATGTATTTGTGAGTGATATTGCTGAAGGACTGAATGGAAAAGTCTGTCTTTTTGCATATGACACAAATATTTGCAACAGAGTGGACTCCCCCGAGGGAGTGGATAACATGAGGAAAGATCTACAAAAGCTGGAAGAATGGTCTAATGCTTGGCAATTACGATTTAATGCGAAAAAGTGCAGTGTCATGCACTTAGGTAGCAGAAATCCAAGGGAAATGTACGCAATAGGGGGCGAGAGGTTGGTGTGCATGGTTCAGGAAAAAGACCTTGGTGTGATTATCTCTGATGATCTCAAGGTGGCAAAACAGTGCGACAAGGCGGTGGCAAAAGCCAGGAGGATGTTGGGCTGCATACAAAGAGGGATTACCAGTAGAAAGGAAGCGGTACTTATGCCACTGTACAGGTCACTTGTGAGGTCTCATTTGGAATACTGTGTTCAGTTTTGGAGACCATATCTTGCAAAAGATGTAAAAAGACTGGAAACTGTTCAGAGGAAGGCGACCAAAATGATTTTAAGCCTGTGTCAGAAGCCTTATGAGAAGAGACTTGAAGACCTAAATATGTACACTCTGGAGGAGAGGAGGGACAGGGGAGATATGATTCAGACCTTTAAATACTTAAAGAGAAACGATGAACAAACAAACCTCTTTCAAAGACGGGGAAGCTGTAAAACTAGAGGGCATAACATGAAGCTGCAAGGTGGAAAATTGAAAGGCAATGTCAGGAAATATTTTTTCACTGAAAGGGTGGTGGATGCTTGGAATGCCCTCCCGATGGAAGTGGTGGGGGCAAACATGGTGACGGAATTCAAAACAGCATGGGACAAACACAGCGGATCCCTTTACAGCAACTGGATAAAACCAAAATAAAACTGAACCATCTAACTTCTAAACCATCTAACTTCTCAACAAATAGGGGTGTCCTACATGGATTGATGGGTTCATCCCTAAACAGACATGGGGAGGGGTGGCCTGCACAGAGAGACAGGTGCACCTACTCTTACCATATTGCTGGGCAGACTGGATGGACCATGCTGGTCTTTATCTGTCGTCATTTACTATGTTACTATATATTCACCAAAGGAAAAAATCAATTGCACACCGTCGATAATACGAATAGTAGCACACGAAGCTGGTATGGCGAATATGTGATGTTGTCAAAGATGACCACATGCCCCTCACCATCTCCAATTACATGTTTCACTCATAGAAAAAGACATCAGTACCGTGCCTGCCTGCATGATATGCTGCCTAGCACAGTGATACCAGGATTAGGCATGTGACGCAGCAATGGCTGCTGCACATCAGAAAGGACTAATGCTATAAGCAAAACATGTGTGCCAAAGTCTTGTGTTACTGAGGCCATCATTGTACATCCCGAGAAAGCAGTCATATTTAAACACCGTCATAAACAGAAAGCATGCTAGACTGTCAAGCAGCATTTCACATTATGCCTGTTTGGCTTGTACATGATGGCAGTGCAGTAGTGTGGACCCATGTGAAGTCGAGATACATTGTGATGTCATCTATCCATGCTGGAAAGGAAAAAGTAATTTCTAGTTCTGTGGAACGTCCTCACAGTTGCATGATATTGACAGACAGCAGTTGAGCTGTGATTCTCATATCACACTCACAATTGGCTAACATCCATGCCAGTGTGGTATTGTGCTCACATCACCTTTCTGTCATTTATATTCCACACAGCCCAGAATGAGCATTGCCAACAAGGAATATGATTTCGGCGCTGTCAGAGTGCCCATGCACTTCAAATGTGACATTTAATGCGTACAAACTTGTCTTTTCTGGTATCTCGTGGCTGCCTGTCCAGTGGGACACTCATTTTAGGGCTCAGTGAACGTGGCTGTCCAGATAGACCAGCTAGATGTGCCTGATTCTGCAAATAAGTAGGGATGTGAACAAATATAGTCAATGTCACTGTGGGGAGGGGGGGGGGAAGCCTGAATGCAACCATGCAAGAAACAATTAAATGACTGAATGGTCTGGGTCCATGCAGCCAACACATAAATGACATAAAATCAAGCATGTTAACCCTCTCTGCATGACGAGACACCACTGTGACATGGCACATAGCATGGGTCAAACTCTCACAGCTAGCATGCCAATTTGATCACCAGAATGCCCACAAAGAAAACATGGTCAAACTGTGTGGCTTGCAAGTGATGTGCCCCATGTCAAGTGTTTGCACAGATGCCCCATATGTGCGGGCTAGACAATACAGGGACCTATAGTGCTAGGGCATGCACTGTCATTGTGTTCTGAGATATCATTGGCCCACCTGCCTCATATCTGGAATAAAAGGGCCCTACTAAACATTGTGTGGAGGTAACCACTATCATACAGGCTAGTGGCCCTGGGTGCGCTCAGCAACTGTATATTGTAAACATACGTGCTACACTTCATGCCACACCAATGAATACATAAGGTCAGGCCACAGTAGACATCCACACACTTAGCACAAGCTATCAGATGGCATGTGTAGCACACTATGCCTCCAGTCATGATCCGTGACACATCACCATTGGAAACCCTTGCCCATATTGCAGCTGCCTGATACCATGGATCTGCATTCTTTTTTTTTAAAAATGATTTATTTATCAATTATCAAATTAAACATTCAGATATCATACCATGAACGACATAGGAAATACAATGGAACTCTCCCAATACAATTATCAGGAAACCCCCCCCCACCACAAACAAATCATATCTCCATCTTATATAGACCCCAAAAAACAGGAAATAGGGGAGTACTAGGTAATTAAATACTGCCAAGAAATCCCAGCATCAACACAATAAACAATAAAGGCGGAAGAGAGACTTATACGTCAGCTGTATGAGGAGAATAACAACCTCAATATTACTCCCTTTCCTAGTCTCCAGAAAAGCCAAGAGCTGCTTGGGATCAAAAAACAGATACATCTTTTGTTTATAATTAACAAAACATTTAACAGGAAATTTGAGTTGGAAGGAGGCACCCAAGGTCAAAACCCTGGAGCGAAGAGCCAAAAACTCCCTCCTCCGCAACTGTGTAATTCGTGAAAGATCAGGAAATACCCTCACCTTAGACCCCAAAAAAGCTTCATTAGCATTTCGAAAAAAAATTCTAAGAATAAACACTTTATCCGTTTCTAAAGCAAATGTAACAAGCAGGGTGGTTCTCTCCATTACAATCTCCAAAGAACTCTCAAGGAGACCCGTAAGGTCCTCTAGCCACGGCTGTGGAAGAGAGGGGGCAGCTGTTCCACCCCTACTCCCCAGGGATAGATACACAGCCCTGGTTATAGGAGGGAACTGTTCCGGCGGGATTTTCAATACCTCCACAAAATACTTTCGAACCATTTCAGTCGCTGACAGCACTGGTGATCGAGGAAAACTCAGAAAACGGAGATTATCTCTCCGAACCTGGTTCTCCAAGTATTCCAATTTTCTACCAGAGACATTACTATCCTTAATTTGGGCATTTACCAAATCCCGAACCTCCCCCATCTCTCTTTCCAAGCTGGCTAAGCGACTGCATTGTATCTCATTAGCCTTAGTAAGGAGGCCACAGGAATCTCTAACAAGATTAATGTCCTTTTTAAAAGTCCCACAAACTCTATTCATGGAGTCATTCAAGGTCGCCAGTCCTTCCCATAGCGTTTGCAAAGTAAATGCCGCGGGTCTCACCATTGTGGGAAAGTCAGGAAGTTCTTCCCTCACCACTGAGGGTCCAGGCACAGATCGTTCCGCTGTGATCACCACTTCTCCCAACCGACTCTGGCCCGTTTCCTCAAGGGGGATATCTAGCTCGGCCAAAGCACCTCCGTCTCCCTCTGAAATCGGGGTACCCGCCACCAAAACCGAGGGCAGAGCAACAGCCGAGATCGAACTTCCTGGCCGCGGGGGAGGTGTCCGCTCGACCGAAGACAGCGAGACACCAGAAACGCTCTGAGGCGAAACTCCGTCCACCGCCCCAGCCAAAGACGCTGCTCCAACACGTGGGTCAAACTCGTACTCCCCAAGCGTTCGCTGACCAGCCAAGCTTGAGATTTTCTCGCCCGGAGGTAAGGCGGCTTGTTTACACTTCCTCCGTCCCATTCCGACGGCAGCGGCCGGACTGCACAGCAAAACTCAGGAGGGCAGCTCACTCGACCCCACACACATCCGCCATCTTAGTTACTCCCCTTCCCCTTAACGCCCTTTAGTAAACATACCCCTATGTCATCAAAAAGTCACTTATAGGGTTAAATGAAACCTTATTCGTCCAGTTTTTAAGAAATTTTCCAGTTAACTAATCTTTTCAGCACATCTAAAGATTTTTAGAGCTGTTCCTTTAAGAAAACAAACAATGTAAAACTGAAATATCAATCTGCGTCACATTTAGCTTTCCTTCCCACCTAAACCTAATTACCATAATCTCCCCTGGGAGATCCCTCCTCCCTCCTTTACAGCTGGGTACTTTGATACATTAAAACTTCACTTTTTACAATGAAAATAAACTTTTAAAAGTTCAAAAATTACATACAAGTATTTGTAAGCCTTCCCAGCACTTCTATAATCTATCTAGAGTCGCAGGTGCACAGTTCTGCAATCCTGAGAAACGGCACAAATGGCGGCAAAACGCGACTTCCAAAACTTTTAAAACCCATCCTACAGGCTCCCCAGATGCCCTGCACCTCTCCCAGACACTTAAAGTTTTAGAATTTAAACTTAGGAGTCTATTTACTAAGCGGTGCTAGCGGCTTCCATGCGATATCGGAGCTGCGGTTCAATTGAATAAAATGGGGCCGCGGTTGAAATTTCACATGGAAGTCACTAGCGCAACTTAGTAAATAGACCCCTTAATTTTGTCGTGAATCGGCATAAATTACCACCAAACAGCAAATTTCAGCAATAAAAATTACATTATTGGGCTCCCCATTCTCCCTATACATCTCTGGATCTCTTCAATTAATTTAATTTACATTTTTAATTTCGGCAACTTTTGTCATTTTAAAAGAGGACAGGCCCTTTAGGGCCAGCTCTATCTACTCAAATGCGGCCAAACTAGGCCTAGCAGCCCTGCCAAACGCCTCCAGAGGCCTTCCCACTCAGGCTGGAGGCAGCCGCAAACATTGGGCCTTCTCCGTGGAGCAGCCACCAGCCCCAGACCTCCTGGCAGTCACAGACTAACATCGGGGACAACCATGGACATCACACCTGCCATCTGATGCAGTTAACAACTATTATTAAGGGCCCGATTCCCCACACAAAGACCCGCACAACCTCTCTGCCTCTGCAGACTCCCCCTGGGCAGGGGAAGCCTGATTTGAGCAGCACATCCATTTTTTAAAAAATAAAGCATGCCGCTTCCCTCCTTACTGCTGCGACCCTTTGAGCAGCCAATTTATCATTTATTTAAACACTGCCCCCTTCAATACTGTCACGAGAGCAAGGCAGGCAAAAGACCCCCCGACGGCTCTTCTCCATCGCTTCCGTGGATCCCCCCCAGGTAATTTTACATTATACTAGTATTTTATAAAGAAAAGTAGGTACCTACTTTTCTTTATAAAATAAAGTTAACATAGATGCCTTAAACCGTGCTTTAACTAGGCTCTGCCTTATAAAATTATCCTCACGTGACAGTGTAAACCCATGCTGTCTTTCCTTTTTACTTTATGCATTTATTTGATTATTTCCATTATAAAGTTCAGCTATCAGTTTTCCATCTGGTTCTTTAGCTGCAGCCGTTGCCTTTATTCTTCTCTCCATGACACCCCTTTGAAACCACTTTATAACTTCTTCTGGAACATTAACAGGAATATCAATCAAACCACAATTAATAGTTTGTGTAGGTAAATGAAGCATTTAGCTATCAGAAGCAGATCCTCTAAAGTTCTGTCCCTTTTTAAGAATACTTAACTAAACAAGACATCTGTTGTACTTATATGGGAATATTCTTACACTAATCTAGAATGTTTTACATTGGCAAACCCTCCCCTCAAACACCTACCCCAACTCCCCAAACACTCTCACTTACCTTCCACGCACACACATACATCCAATATATCCCATACAGACCTCTTTACTCTCTCCTACACTCATATTCACACTGAAATGCACAATCTACACACTCCTACATATGAACACATCTGCATACATGCCCCGCCCAGTCACACACATACATATATAGAAACCCTCATACATACCCCAGTGTCTTATGTAGTCCCACTCATCAGCTACCCACCCACATCCCTGACCAATATCAACTTTAAGTGCAAAACTGTCCAAATTAATGCAAATAAAGTTCATATATGTGTTAAAAGAATTATTCATGCAAAATTTATGCACATTAAATTCTGAAACAAGCCAAAAAATGTCCACAAATTGGTCAAAAAGTCTAAAAATGAACTGAAAATGAATTAAAACATTTTCGGTGCATATATCTCATACCCATACAATCACCACATCGATGTGAGTGTACATACACACACCCCACCCATATGCAACTCCACTCATATTTATAAGTACACTGCTTTAAATTCCCCACTTATGTGCTCATGCTTCTCCACAATCCCGCCCCCTATGCCTTCACACATTCCTTATATAAAGCTATGTTAGAAGCATAGAAACATAATTCAATGGGGCTGCGGCTCCAATATCACTCAGATGCTGCTACCGTTGTTTAGCAAGCATACCCCATAGAAACGTAATGGCAGATAAAGACCATTTGATCTGTCCAGTCTGTCATCCATACCAACTATTAAGCTCTACAATCCCTCCTTCTCTCTCAGAGATCCCCTGTGCTTGCCCCATGCTTTCTTAAATTCAGATACAGTCCTCATCTGTACCACTTCTGCTGGGAGACTATTCCACACATCTACCACTCTTTCCGTAAAGAAATATTTCCTTGGATTACTCCTGAATCTAACCCTTTCATTATAGGAACCATTCCCAAAGTCATCTCTCTACAGGCTGCAGTCCTGAAAACTGAGATTCAAATCACAAAGCCAAAAAATATCACAAATCATCTATTGCTATATACATTTCAAAGGTTGTTTTAGATTGTATACTATGGTTTCTTTGGATCTGTAATGAGGGCTTCATGGTACATATGCACAGAAAAATACATGCTCGAGGTAGACTGCTAGGGTGGATCCAAGGCACTGAATATACTGTCAGGCCACTGTTCGATTGGCGGCATAGTGTATGTTGTCAAATAAATAAAAAGTGGGCTTTGCATTCTGTGGGACCACCTTGTTTGTTTTCTTACTAGTACCTACAAATGATTTCTCATTTAGTGTCAGATTTTTGGGATATTGTATTGCCTACCTTGTTACTTTGACCAAAAAAATATATGCAACGTTAAGATTTGTTTGCCTGTTGTGTGAATGACCTGCAAACTGAAGATAATTTGCATAGAAATCCTGACTGAATCACAGAGAAACATAAGCACCTAGATTAAAGGTTTTATTCTTGTATAGTAATTATAGAATGAAAGAGGGCTGTTTTAAAATAACTAAAAACTACAAAAGAACTGAAAATATATGGAATATCATTTTATTATTTTTTTATATTTGTTTTTTCTGCTATTTGGTGCACCACCATTTGGCTTAAAGATAGACATCCTGATGATCTGCAAGACTTCAAACAAACAACATAAACAAGAAAAATAAAACCATTTAAAAAGACGATCTCAGGATTAAACATGGGGGTGGGAGGGGGAGAGGGTATGGATAGAGCAATGTTAATAAAACATACACAATAATAAATCTCTGAACCCAAGAGGGACATAAAGGAATGAGAGACTAGCCCAGTTTGTGAAAACCAAGGATGAATTAAAGGCTAGGAATGGAGAAAATGACAAAACCTCATTTTAATACCCACCTTGCATTTTGAATAGGAACTCTCAGTACACAAATCTGCTGGAAGGAAAGTCCAAAAAGAAAAAGCTAAAAATCAGATGAGGTTGCTCAACAAGAAACCTCAAGTGTTTACAAATACTATCCATGTTTTTCTCCTTTGGCAAGGGAATATCTTCATTTGATAAATATGTTTAGTTATGTGCAACAACTATCTAATCTAACCACAGGGTGGCACTCTGACTCTGTCCGAAACAGATCATTTCAGTAACTTGATTACAAGAAGTATAAGGGGACAGCTGCATAAAATGTGAGGGTCTTATTTATGAATTATTTTATGACATAAATAAAAAGACTTTCTGAAAGGTGATGCTGAATGTTAGCATTTTAATGTTTCTGGTATTAGTTTAAACCCCACCCTCTCTCTTCCCATTAAGCTAGACACTGATAACAGGTGCAGAGAAGGGTGATAGAGGGGTTGGAGGGATACCCCTATGAGGAAAAGCATAAAATGAAGGGCTTTTCAGTTCTGAAAAAAGATGGCCGAGGGGGAGATATGATAGAAGTCTATAAAGTAATGAGCAGAGTAGAACAATTAAATGTGAACTGGTTGTTTACTACTTCAAAACGTATAAAGACTAGGGGGACACACAATGAAGCTACTAAGTAGTACATTAAAGACTAATCAGAGAAAATATTTTTCATTCAACAGGTAATCAAATTCTCAAATTCATTGCCAGAGGATGTAGTAAAAGCTGTTAGTATAGCTGGGGTTAAAAGAGGTGGAGGAGACGTCCATAAACCATTATTAAAGAGGACTGGGGGAAATCCACTGATTAGCCCTGGGATAAACAGCATGGAATCTGTGTACCTTTTGCGAACCTGATAGATACTCGTGACCTGGATTGGCCACTGCTGGAAACAAGTTACTGGGCATGATGGACCATTGTTCTCATGCAGTATGGCATGTCTTATATTCTTATGTTCATATAATTCAGTATAGTGTGACTGTGTATTCCAGCTTTCTTACCTTAAGCAGACATTTTCAATAATCTTTGCAAAAAGTATAGGGTCTGATATTCATTTGGACAGGCTATGCTTCGCTGCGGCGCATAGCCATGCCTGCTGACTCTTAATCCTGGAAATTCAAAGCCAGGGTCATATGTGGCCCCGACACTGAATATCCATGGATTGCGGCACACCCTGGAAGCCACATTAGCTAACTGGGTAGCATGTAATATCACTGCTGTCCAGTTATCGAACGTCTTGGCCTCTGCTCCTCTTTGGAAAGCCCATGACACGCCCCGATGCTAAGCGATTAGCATTGGGGCATGAAAGGGCAAAGAGAGGGGATATTCAGCGGCTCTAACCATGGTATCCCGTTGAATATCCCTCTCGGCGGCAGTTACACAGTTTACAGGGCTGTAAACTGTGTAACTGTCCTTCGAATATTGGACCCATGGTTTTTGCTGTAACAAACAACTATTGTGATCATACCATTAAAAAGGTTAATAAAAATGAGCAGGTCAGTATCTTGCAGGATTTTAAAATACAAATAGTCTGGAAAATACTTGAGGGCCTGCTACTTGTGTTTACATATGGGTTCCACTTCTCTTCCAACTATTTATTTATTTATTTACTAGGGTTTAGACCACTCTTCTGAGAAACAACTCAATCAAATAGGTTTACAAAATAAAGAACAAATTACAAAGCAAACACAGCAACTGAAACCAACCCCAGCCCATTCAACCCTCCATACCCACGCCAGCCTGGACAAACAGCCACTTCTTTAATTCCTTTCAAAAGGTTAGTAATATAGACTGATTCCATACCTCTGCAGGAAGAACATTCCACCACTCACTTGCTATCACCTGAAATGTCTGTCCCTAGTAGGAAGCCAGTAGGAAGCCATGCTGGGCACGCCCAATAAGCAACTCTGGAGTTTTGGAGGGCTTTTCTTCAGTTTAATTTTAGAGCTTTGGCTGCTGATATTGCTTTTTTCGCTGAAATTTCCCAGGAAAGACCTGTTTAGACATGCTGGGAAAGAATATATGTTCTTTGACCTCTTGCAGTTAGGAGCTTTTATTTTGTTTCAAGAAGATTTGTTTAAAAACTAACTGAAACGATGCCACTGGTGGTATTGCAGGATTAGCTAAAGCAGCTAAAGTTGTTGATGTTGTTAAGTGCCATCGAGTCGGCGTTGACTCCTGGCGACCCTCTGGATAGTTGACCTAAACTTTATTTGGTCTTCAGCGAAGCAACTCATTGTTGATAGAGTGGTATCCATAGCTGTTATTATTGTATCGATTCATCTCATTGCCGGCCTTCCTCTTTTACAGTGACCTTCTACCTTGCCAAGCATTATGTCTTTCTCCAATGATCTCTCTCTTCGCATGATATGTCTAAAGTTTGAAAGCTGAAGTCTTGTCATCTGAGCTTTTAAGGAAAGCTTAGGTTTGATCTCCTCTAGTACTGACTAGTTTGTTCTTCGGGCAGTCCATGATATACACAGTATTTGTTGCCAGCACCATAATTCAAAGGCATCAATTTTCTTCCTGTCTATTTTTTTCACTGTCCAACTTTCACATCCATATGACATTATTGAAAATACCATGTCCTGGATAAGCTGAATCTTTGTATGGAGAGAGACATCTCTGCTCTTGAGGATCTTGTCTAGGTCCTTCATAGCAATTCTACCAAGAGCAATATGTCATCGGATTTCTTGGCTGCTTGTTACTTCTCTATTGATAGTTGATCCAAGTAGGTTAAAGTTATCCACGATTTCAATTTCTTCTATCTCAATGATGAACTAATTGATTTTGCCATTTGTTAGGATCTTTAGGTTCTTAACATTAAGGTGCAGACCCATTTTAAGACTATGGGGCATGTTTACTAAACTGCGGTAACGTAGCAGCGGCTATGTTAAGGCACATTATGTAACGTTAATGCGCCTTAACATAATGTTACGTAATGTTAACACGCCTTAACGTTACATAATGCGCTTTAGCGTTCTCGGCTGCGGTAAGTCCCTCAGAGGGTGGAGAGAGGGCGGAGAGAAGAGGGTCAATGGGTGGGGAGTGGGCGGGGAGAGGCCCCTTCCACACTAACGCGGGGAAATGAAGGGCTGAATCTTAATGCAACTGAAAACCTGGCATTTGGTGCACATTTGCAGGAGAGAGAAACCATTTAAGTGTCAGAAATGTACAGCATAGGCAGGGAGCCCAAGAAAGGTGATAGTAGTGCTCCATTTGCAGCAACAGCATAGTGCCCAGGTATGAAAGGCCACTATGGTGATGGCGCAAATGGGGCATGGGGGCTGCAGGCGGGACATGCAGTGGGGGCTACTGGGGCACAGGGTGGACTAGGCGGTTGCCGAGGTGGCACATAGGAACACAGAAAATGGAAATCAGCAAGACAGCAATTGGCCAGGGTCAAACATGCCCATGAGTCTATGTCCCACAGTGTCCCATCCAGGGGACATTTCCCAGCAGGTATCCCAAGGGGCACATAACAGTGACAGGCGGTGCCGGGGGAAGCATGGACATCTATGTAGGCACCCCTACCCCAGAGCAAACACCCTAGGCAGCCACCTACCTGCCCCCTGGATGGCCTGGGATGGCGCACCACCAGCACCGACAGCATATGGTCATGGCAGCATGGCAGAGAGGGTGGGTGATTGTGCTGGAGGGAGCAGTGGTACCCGCCTGCAGTGGACCTAGGCCATGCCCTGTATCAGTACGTGGTGTGCAGTGCAACAGAAGAGGTCTGGCCGAGGAACATAAGGGTAGCCCCAGGGACCACTATACTGCTGTGGCAACAGTGTGGTGCAGTACACTCAGCCAGAATTTCCAAGAGAAGAGGTTCACGTCCCATCTGTGGATCCTGCATAGCATCTCCCCATAGTTTTAGCCCACAATGCAGCCACAACAACAACATGGGCAAACCCCAACACAGCGGTGCACAGGGGTACGGATACCCACTCAAAAGGGCTCCACTATCACAGCTTGTGATAAGGAAGCTTATCATAGCTCAGGAAGGAGCTATAGGCAAGGTGAAGTGACTCTGAACAAGCAACCTGTCAGTTCTGGTAGAAATAAGAAAACAGAATTTTCCCATAAAAGACTACCAGTCCCAGAATGCACCAGGTTTCCAACAGCCATTAGAGGAGCTGAAGTGGGGAAACGTGTGTTCAATCAGGAGGGCTATGAGGTAATCTCTAAGCACTCATCTCAAAGGGCAGGGCCTGATTCAGCACAGCTGCGCTGTGTTAGGGAGGAGCACTCATCTAAGCAGAATAAAGGTAGAGTTTATTCTACAGATCATCATCTTCATGATCACCTTGGATATCCAGAGAATTATCCTCAGTTTCATCTGAAGGATTATCAGAAGCAGAAGCCAAACCGGACGGACAGAGAGGGAAAGAAACTCTTTGGAAGAAAGAGGAGAAAAGCCTTTGAGAGGTCTAGAAGAGTCCAGAGCAGTACGTATACTGGGAGGCATTCCAAGGGCCAGCATACACCATTGGACTGGGGAAAGCCAGAGGAATGGTGCTACAGAGCTAGGAATCTCCAGACGGTACCTGTGAGGGAGACGGCTGCACGTGGAAGGGACCCTAAGACCCGTGCCAAAAGGTATGTGAAGAGAGATCCAGTGTCCAGGGATCTGGATTGGAAGGCTGGACATAAGAACTGGACTACATACTGGCCAGGCTATATAGAGAGGAACTCTAACAGCAATGGAAGCTCAGGTATGAACACTGATCTATGCCCTAGCTATAACCTTGAAAGACAGCAGGGAAACAAGTATTCTCCTGAAAGTGCTCCATTGAGAGATTCATCTGTGCCAATCCATGATATTGAACCTATGCTTGTTGAAGAAGAGGGGGTGATAGCAGATGAAGAATCTGTTTATATGGACTGCTCTCTGTCTAAACTCCTTTGGTGATTTTCTGTTATAAAGTACAGCAACCATCACAAAGAAATACAAACTTGTTCTTTAATCTACTCAGAAAAGCTCCTGTGTAGGATTTCTAGCCACGCAGTAGAAAGCAAGCCAGCTAAGGGGTTTCAGCTGGATAACTGCTAGCAATTGAGCCTTACCTAATTGCTTGTGAGCTAGGAGAGAATCACTTCTGAATCTATGTGGGAAGATATAAGAAGTTTACCTGAAAAGAACAGTTTTTTTCTTTCTTTGTGGCTTTTGGTTTGTGGTTTGATATATGCTAAGAAAACATTAGCTAATGCCTACAGAAAAGACCAGTTTGTACCAACCAGGTCTTATTTCTTTTGCTTTGCTTGCCTGACAAGTTTAAATGTTGTTTTCCTGCTTTTGGTTTTTTTTCAAGTTTAACACTGAAAGCAAGTAACCTGATTTATGTGCTACCAAGCATATCTGTGTTGGGAGAAATAACCCCATAAATAAATATCTTATTGGCTTTACCCAAAAGCACAACTAATTATTGTGAGCAGCTGTGTCTGGTGTGAATGAACTGCATTGCCCACAATCCCTTGCAAATCATATAGATATATGCACTTGCCAAGACTGTGAAGATTCTCACCCAGGCAGCCGTCTGACAAGCTTCATGGAGTGTCAGGCTGTTGGCCCCAGCACAGAGCTGCAGTTATCACCAGAGTACTACTACTACCCCCTGCACAGATTAGCAATGTCAGCACTGTGATCAGGACCAGTGCAGCAGGTAGGGTTGTCAACCACCTCCATATCTGCACAATGCTGAGATAGGTGTGGGAGTGTGCGTATGTCTCTCCATTGTTTTGTGTCTGCCAACACCTCACTGAGCCCACATTGCTCACACTGCTTCCAGCGTTAGCCTTCAAATGTGCATAATGAGGAGCAAGGTATTGTGGGTATGGCCCAGACAGGGCGGATTGGTCAGGATACATCTGCACAGGGTGGAGGGCAATGGCTAGGACACTGTAGTGCTCGATCATCACCTGCATGGAAAGGGTGGAGACAGCATGTCATGCTGGGGGAGGGGGTCACTCTCACTCTGACCGAGCAGTGACCATGGCATGTCTATGTTCCCACATAGTGCCACACATTATTTGTTTCCAGTGATACCTGTGTGTTCCCGGTTCTGGGGCCCAATCACAAAGTTACCTGCTTGGTGTCTGTGCTGTGAATCCCACCTCTGACATCAGTACCGGGAAAAATGGTAGAAACCATCATAAAGAATAAAATTACTCAGCATGTAGATAGTCATGACCTAATGGGACACAATCTATATTGGTCAGGAACTCTAGAGTAATGTAACTGTTGAGTTGTAATGTAAGTAATTACTCCAATTTATGAAAATTTCCTTCAATAGACCCCTTTTAAGGGACCTGTTCACAAAATTGTTGTTCTTTCCAACCGGGTCTCAGACTTATAAGGGGACTGGTGATATACTATCACTTATAACTCCCTTGTTTGCATCAATGACCCATTTTATATATGTATAGGTATATAAAAATTCTTTTTCTGTTATTCTAGCGATTTCACAAGAAGTTATTTCTTTGATAGCCAATAAACTTGTAAAGAAAATCGGGCTTATCTTTTCAGTGAAATTAATGCTCTTACAAAAATAGCTCTGCAACAGAAAGTCATAGTAAAGGCATTAAGAATATTTTACAAAAACATACAAACGTTATACAGAGTATTCCAGCTTTGAAAGAGAAAAAAATCAGATGCGTGTGGTCACGCCATAGGAATTTGAAGGAATTGTTATGTCCTACAGTCCTTCACTCATTCAATGATGAGACAATCACTGCACCAATGGGTCATTCAAGATGTGGAGATTGCCCAATGTGTGAATTTAATGAAACAATAACTTCTTTTGAGTACCACGATAAAAAATATTATTTGCGACATACAACTAATTGTCACACCACACAGGTAGTTTATGTTATACGTTGCCCGTGTCAACTGTTATATGTTGGTAAAACGATGCGTCCCTTTAAGGTCCGACTAGCAGAACACAAAAGCAGATTAAAATGCAAAACTCTATCAGCTCCAATTGTAGAGCACTGCCTTTCGTACCAACATACTTTCACAGATTTGCGTTGTTTTTGTATTGACAGAGTAAGTAAGAGCATCGGAGGAAAAACCTTAGACCAAACACTAATTCTTCGTGAGCAAAGATGGATATACACTTTACAAACAGTAATTCCTAAAGGCTTAAATGCGCAAATAGATTGGAGCATGTGCAGCTAGCCGATATTCTTAATAATAGTAAACAGCTGAGTATGGCACTATAGGTTCCATGACTTAAAAGGGGTCTTGTTCCTCTAGTCCGCATGCGCGGCGTTTTTACTCAGGGAGATATCTGTTCCAGGTTGAAACTGTCGGTAAGCCCCGCTCATCATATTTTGAACTGATTCTTACACTTTTGGATATATAATCTGTTTTAGTATTTATTAAAAGTTAGTTTTGAACGAGATGTTTTCCATTCTTCCAGGAAGTACTGCTATTTGAAGCCAAGTTTATATGCCCCTGAAGAAACAAGTCTAATGTGAAATGCAGTGGCGCCAAGTCTGGCGTTGGGATACCATTGAAAAGAGGGATATCATTGAAAAGATACCACTGAAAAGATAAGCCCGATTTTTTTTACAAGTTTATTGGCTATCAAAGAAATAACTTCTTGTGAAATCGCTAGAATAACAGAAAAAGAATTTTTATATACCTATACATATATAAAATGGGTCATTGATGCAAACAAGGGAGTTATAAGTGATAGTATATCACCAGTCCCCTTATAAGTCTGAGACCCGGTTGGAAAGAACAACAATTTTGTGAACAGGTCCCTTAAAAGGGGTCTATTGAAGGAAATTTTCGTAAATTGGAGTAATTACTTACATGACCTAATGGGAGACAGCCAACATGGCTTTACACAAGGAAGATCTTGTCTTACTAATCTGTTATGTTTTTTTGAAGGAGTGAATAATCAGGTGGACAAAGGTGAGTCGGTTGATATTGTGTATCTGACTTTCAGAAAGCCTTTGACAAGGTCCCTCATCAGAGACTTTTGGCAAAACTAAAGAGTCATGGGATAGGAGGCAGTGTACTATTGTGGATCAGGAACTGGTTAAAAGATAGAAAGCAGAGGGTAGGGCTAAATGGGCAATTTTCCCAATGGAGAAAGGTGAATAGTGGTGTACCCCAGGGATCTGTGCTGGGTCCGCTGCTTTTTGACATATTCATAAATGACCTGGAAAGTGGAATAACGAGTGAGGTTATCAAATTTGCAGATGACACAAAACTATTTAAAGTTGTTAAAACCCAAGAGGATTGTGGAAAATTGCAAGAGGATCTTGATAAATTGGAAGACTGGGCATCAAAATGGCAGATGAAATTTAACGTGGACAAGTGCAAGGTTATGCACCTAGGGAAGAACAACCCAAACTATGGTTACACGATGCAGGGTTCCACATTAGGAACTACCACCCAGGAAAAAGATTTAGGCGTCATTGTGGATACCATGTTAAAACCCTCAGCCCAGTGTGCAGCAGCAGCCGCCAAGAGAGGAAATAGAATGCTAGGTATGATAAGGAAAGGAATGGAAAATAAAACAAAAGATATTATAATGCCTCTATATCGTTCCATGGTGAGACCGCACCTTGAATATTGTGTGCAATTCTGGTCGCCGAATCTTAAAAAGGATATAGCGATTTTAGAAAAGGTTCAGAGAAGAGCCACCAAAATGGTAAAGGGGATGGAAGGATACTCCTATGAAGAAAGGCTAAAAAGGTTAGGGCTCTTTAACCTGGAAAAGAGACGGCTGAGGGGAGATATGATAGAAGTCTATAAATTAATGAACGGAGTGGAAAGGGTAAACGTAGATCGATTGTTTACCTTTTCAGAATATAGAAAGACTAGGGGACATGCAATGAAGCTACAGGGTAAACTATTTAAGACTAATAAAAGAAAATATTTTTTCACTCAACGTGTAATCAAACTCTGGAATTTGTTACCGGAGGATGTAGTAAAGGCTGTTAGTGTAGCTGGGCTTAAAAAAGGTTTGGACAAGTTTCTGGAGGAAAGGACCATAAACCATTATTAAGAAGGGACCCAGGATATCAATGCTTGAACCAATACAAGCATTGGGGAACCTGTGTCCCTTGGGGAAACTTCTAGGTACATATGACCTAGATTGGCCACTGTTGGAAACAGAATACTGGGCTTGATGGACCTTGGTCTGACCCAGTATGGCATATCTTATGTTCTTATGCACTATGGACTGGTTAGTGGGCTGTCTGCAGTTTGCCTGTGCATGGTGAGAACACCTTGTAGGATGCTGCAGGTGCAGTCTGACTGTGTTGTCTGTTGATGAATGGCAGACCGTGGCGTGGGGCAGTTGAGCCTTCCCCTGCCTACCCCAAGTATCACTGCTGGTTTGCAATGGTCACAGGTATGGCACTGGCCCAGCAGCCCTGGAGGGCTGTCATCCGCCAGTTGGATTGTGGTTGCTGGTACTACAGCCATTCTGCAGGGTCCAGGCACCTGTCCCACCACACCCTCATCTAAAAAAGAGGTGATTGAGGCCCCTTGGGGTATATAGTGCATACCACTTTGACCCATAGTGGCAGTGCTACATAGCCCTCATGCGAGTCTAGACACCCCACTGCCCTAATAACAGGTACTCAAGTCAGCCAGACCTTAACACCGGGTACGCACTAATCTGGGTGGTGTCCAGTCCCAAAGGGCCACATGTGACTGCAGAACACAGCTGGAACAGATGTACCTTTGTTTGCACTGCTGGGAACACCTGTCACACACTGGTGGTGCTGGGGATGTGCAGCAGGACCTAGCTGTAGCACCACATGTACAATGGACCTAGAGCTGGGCGCCCATCCTATCCCTAAGGGTGAACACAGAACCTGCACAATGGCATGGTCTGTAGCTACTCTGTGCCAGTATCACGCACTGTCAGTCCATCTTACCATGCTGCAGTACCGGAGAGGTGCAGACCCCATTTGGTGGTCAGCTGTAGGCTGCTGTTCTGCATGTGCAATGCATCATGGGTGCTAGTGGGGGTTACCCTATCCTGGCACACAGAGCAGACGGTTTGTGCGGTGACCTGCAGTCCTTCTGTACCCAGCCATTGCTATGCAACAAGCCATAGAGGTATAGCCTACTGGTTAGTACACTGATGTTCTAGGCAGAGGTCATGGGTTTGATTCCTCATTGTTCCCTCCTGTCCAAGGCAGATATTTTGCTTGCCTGTGACAGTCATATCTTTGCAGATCTGTGCTGCCAGCCCATAGTACCCTCACCACAGTTGCCAACAATCCTTATAAGGCATTATACAATAAGGCTCCTAATTATGCACAGTACAAAGCACGTTAAAAGGCAGCTTATTAGGCACAGTACAAGGCAAGTTATAAGGCATGTTACAAGGCACCTTATTAGGCACAGTGCAAGGCACGAAGGCATGTTACAAGGCACCTTATTAGGCACAGTACAAGGCACGTGCCTTGTACTGTGCCTAATAAGGTGCCTTGTAACGTACCTTATAACGTGCCTTATAATGCGCGTTACCTGACACGGCTTGCCATAATGATGCCCCGCCCACGCCTTTATATGGGCATCTATACCTTTACCGCGGAACCTAACGCGAGTCACATTACCGCAGTTTAGTAAACATGCCCCTATATTCTTTGATCTTGAGAAGCAAATGTTTCAAATCGTCTTCACTTTCAGCCAGTAATGTGATATCATCAGCATAGTGAAAGTTGTTGATGAGTCTTCCACCAATCATCACACCTCGGTTGTCTTCATACAGTCCTGCTTCTCTGATGATTTGTTCTGCATATAAATAAAAGAGGTAGGGAGAAAGTATGCAGCCTTGTACACCTTTGCTGATTTTAAACCATTCTGTTTCTCCTAATTCCGTTTGAACTGTTGCTTCTTGATCAATGTAAAGTTTATGCACGAGAACGAACAGGGGTTCTGGTATACCCATGCTTCTTAATGTGGCCCAGAGTTTCTCATGGTTTACACAGTCAAAAGCCTTGATGTAGTCAATAAAACACATATGGATATCCTTTTGGTATTCTTTGTCTTTTCAAAGATCTATCTCACATCTGCGATAATGTCTCTCATTCCTCGCCCTTTCCTGAACCCTGCTTGCAGTTCTCATTCCAGGTATGGTTGTAGTCTCTGCTGAAAGATCTTGAGTAGAATCTTGCTGGCATGTGGGATCAGAGTGATTGTGTGATAATTTCCACAGTCAGTCGGGTCACCTTTCTTCAGTATTGTTATAAACACAGATTTTTCCAGTCAGTTGGCCATGAATTAGTCTTCCAAATGTCCTGGCAGAGCCTTGTAAGGATGGTAACAGCTTCATCCGATTGCTGTAATGCTTCAATGTGAATGCCATCAGTGCCTGGTGCTTTGTTCTTTGATAAGGCTTTCAGTGCTGCTTCAACTTCTTCTTTCATCACCAATGGTTCCTGATCATAAGGTACAGGTTGAAATGGCTGTTGGTCTACTTGATCTTCATGGTATAATGACTCTGTATATTCTTTCCACCTTTTCTTGATCTTCTCAGCATCATTCGACATGCATCCTTGAGCATCTTGCAGCATTCCAATTCGAGGCTGGAATTTTTTCTTTAACTCTCGTAGCTTTAGAAAAGCTGATCTTGTTCTTCCTGTAATAGCTTCTGTTTTTATTTCATTGCATATGTCATTGTAATACTTTTCCTTGTCTTGTCTTGCTGCATGTTGGAAATCTCTGTTGAGTTCTGTGATTTAATGTAGGTAAGACTCACTTTAAGCAGTTTCCGAAGATAACTTTAGATTCAGCATGCACAACTGCATAATTTGGTCACTAGTAATTTGTAAAGTTTGGAAAAATAAAAATCTACACCTAAAATTGACAAGCCCTACTACTACATGAGATTTTGCGTTTTCCATTGCTGGGCCTTCTCCTTGGAATTTTCTATCTGACTGTTGCGCTTCATCTACAAAATAACTAACTTCAGTACAGAAATGAACTTAAGACACGCTTATTTGTGTGAGCTTTAGTAGAAGAAGCAGGCATGCAAGTCTATGTGGATTGCTTTGATTTACAGTTTGCATATGATTTTATTCAAAATCATGTTTTGATGTACTCTGTTTAGCTAAGCTATTAGCTGTAATGAATACATGAAATGTCCTTAGTTGGAAACATAGACATGAGTCAACTACCCATGGTAGTGTGACAGGCAGCCCGATAAGGAAAGGCAAACTCCAGCGCAGTTTGTTCCAAAACCATCTAGGGCACCCCAAACCCCAAGAAACATAGACACATAGGAAAAATGACGACAGAAAAAGACCACATGGCCTATCTAGTCTGGCCTTCCATATCAACAACTACAACAGTCCCATTTTTCCTTTTGAAATCCCCTGTGTTTGTCCCATGGTTTTTTGAATTCAGATACTGTCCTCATCTCTACCATCTCCACTGGGAGACTATTCCACGGATCTACCACTCTTTCCATAAAGAAATATTTCCGCATATCACTCCTGAATCTATCCCCTTTCACCCTCATCCCATGTCCCCTTGTAGCAGAACTTGCTTTTAATCGAAAGAGGCTCTCCCCCTGTGCATTTATGCCATGGAGGTATTTAAGTGTCTCAATCATATCACCTCTATCCCGCCTTTCCTCTAAGGTGTACATATTAAGATCCCTAAGTCTGTCCTCATATGCTTTATAATGAAGACCATTAACCATTTTAGTAGCCACCCTCTGTACTGACTCCATCCTGTTTATATCCTTTTGAAGGTGCGGTCTCCAGGAGAAGGGCTGACCCTGATGCCTGGATAAAAAGTGAACATAGGAACATAGGAAATGCCATACTGGGTCTGACCAGGGTCCATCAAGACCAGTATCCTGTATCCAACAGTGGCCAACCCAGGTCACAAGTGCCTGGCAGGTTCTCAAAAATGTACATAGGTTCTACAGTGCTTGTCCCGGGGCAAGCAGTGGATTTCCTGGGTCCTCTTTAATAATGATTTATGGACCTTTTCTCCAGGAACTTGTCCAACCTTTTTTAAACCCAGCTACACTAACAGCTTTTACTACATACTCCGGTAATGAATTTCAGAGTTTAATTACGCGATGAGTGAAAAAATATTTTCTCTTATTAGTCTTAAATGGGTTACATTGCATGTCTTCTAGTATTTCTACTTTTTGGTGGAGTAAACACCAGAACTACCTTTAACCATTCCACTCCATTCATTAATTTATAGACCTCTATCGTATCTTCCCTCAGACGTCTTTTTTCCAAGTTGAAGAGCCCTAAGCTTTTAAGCCTTTCCTCATAGGGGCATCCTTCCATCCTCTTTACATTTTGATGGCTCTTTTCTGTATCTTTTCTAATTCTGTTATATCCTTTTAAAAATATGGCGATCAGAACTGCACACAATATTCAAGGTGTGGTCGCATCATGGAACGAAACAGAGGCATTATAGTATCCTTGGTTTTATTCTCCATTCCTTTCCTTCTGATTCCTAGCATTCTATTTGCTGCTTTGGCTGCCGTTGCACAGTGGGTGGAGGGTTTCAACATGTTAGTCACGATGACGCCTAAATCCTTTTCCTGTGTGGTGGTTCCTAATGTGTAATCTTGCATCGTGTAACCAAAGTTTGGGTTGTTGTTTCCCAGGTGTATGATTTTGCACTTCTCCACATTAAAATTCATCTGCCATTTGGACGACTAGTCTTCCATTTATCAAGGTCCTCTTGCAATTTTTCACAATCCTCTTGTGTTTTAACAACTTTGAATAATTTTGTATCATTTGCAAATTTGATCACCTCTCTCATTATTCCTATTTCCAGGTTATTTATAAATTTGTTAAAAAGCAGCGGGTCCAGCACACATCCCTGGGGTACTCCACTAATCACCTTTCTCCACTGAAAAAATTGGCCATTTAGCCCTACTCTCTGCTTCTATCTTTAACCAGTTCCAGATCCACAATAGTACACTACCTCCTGTTATGACTTTAATTTCACAAAGAGTCTCTCATGAAGGACCTTGTGAATGATTTTCTGAAAACTATAACAAAACAGAAGCACTTTTCCTCTCAAGAAACCCCACCTTTTCACCCACACCTACCATCAAACTGAACGACATCACAATACCAGTAAAACCTGAAGTGAAATACCTTGGAGTGACTCTCAACAAGGGCCTGAACCTACAATCCCACATTGCCAGAACCACAAGGAATGCTTAATTCAAAATGAGAACCATCAGGCATCTCAAACCCATTCTTGCACAAGACCACTTTTGTACGGTCTGTCAAGCTCTCATCACTCCCACACTAGACTACTGCAACCCCATCTACCTTGGGCTCTCAAAACAAGCCCTCCGACCTCTACAGCTAGCACAGAACACCACTGCCCGCATAATAACAGGCTGCTCGGGACATGACCACATTACACCCATCCTGTACCGCCTCCACTGGCTCCCAATCAGCTCCCGAATCCGATACAAAGTACTACTAAACATATTCAAAATAAAACAGAACCTCTCAGCTAACAGCCTGCAACCTCTCATCAAAGCCGACCGAAGCACCAGACCCAGAAGAAAGGGATTCTCTGACACCATCAGCACCCCCAAAGAATTTGCCAAAACAAGACAGGACACCTCAAGAAGAGCACTATCTCTGTTGGCGCCCGCGCTATAGAACTCTCTCCCCGACAATCTGAGATCAACCACGGACCTAAAGAACTTCAGAAAGCTGCTTAAAACAACACTCTTCACAGAACACTACAAGGATTTCACTTGAACCAGATTCCAGCCTTCTCCAACACACGCAGCCCCTACTAATTGTATATAGACCCTGTTCATAGCTCACTATAAGAACATAAGAACATAAGATATGCCATACTGGGTCAGACCAAGGTCCATCAAGCCCAGTATTCTGTTTCCAACAGTGGACAATCCAGGTCATACGTACCTAGCAGTTTCCCCAAGGGACACAGGTTCCACAATGCTTGTATTGGTTCAAGCATTGATATCCTGGGTCCCTTCTTAATAATGGTTTATGGACCTTTCCTCCAGGAACTTGTCCAAACCTTTTTTAAACCCAGCTACATTAACAGCCTTTACTACATCCTCTGGTAACAAATTCCAGAGTTTGATTACACGTTGAGTAAAAAAATATTTTCTTTTATTAGTCTTAAATAGTTTACCCTGTAGCTTCATTGCATGTCCCCTAGTCTTTCTATATTCTGATAAGGTAAACAATCGATCTACGTTTGCCCGTTCCACTCCATTCATCAATTTATAGACTTCTATCATATCTCCCCTCAGCCGTCTCTTTTCCAGGTTAAAGAGCCCTAACCTTTTTAGCCTTTCTTCATAGGAGTATCCTTCCATCCCCTTTACCATTTTGGTGGCTCTTCTCTGAACCTTTTCTAAAGTCGCTATATCCTTTTTAAGATACGGCAAAAAGAATTGCACACAATATTCAAGGTGCGGTCTCACCATGGAATGATATAAAGGCATTATAATATTTTTTGTTCTATTTTCCATTCCTTTCCTTATCATACCTAGCATTCTATTTGCTCTCTTGGCCGCCGTTGCACACTGGGCTGAGGGTCTTAACATGGTATCCACAATGACGCCTAAATCTTTTTCCTGGGTGGTGGTTCCTAATGTGGAACCTTGCATCGTGTAACCATAGTTTGGGTTGTTCTTCCCTAGGTGCATAACCTTGCACTTGTCCACATTAAATTTCATCTGCCATTTTGATGCCCAGTCTTCCAATTTATCAAGATCCTCTTGCAATTTTCCACAATCCTCTTGGGTTTTAACAACTTTAAATAGTTTTGTGTCATCTGCAAATTTGATAACCTCACTCGTTATTCCACTTTCCAGGTCATTTATGAATATGTCAAAAAGCAGCGGACCCAGCACAGATCCCTGGGGTACACCACTATTCATCTTTCTCCATTGGGAAAATTGGCCATTTAGCCCTACCCTCTGCTTTCTATCTTTTAACCAGTTCCTGATCCACAATAGTACACTGCCTCCTATCCCATGACTCTTTAGTTTTGCCAAAAGTCTCTCATGAGGGACTTTGTCAAAGGCTTTCTGAAAGTCCAGATACACAATATCAACCGACTCACCTTTGTCCACCTGATTATTCACTCCTTCAAAAAAACATAACAGATTAGTAAGACAAGATCTTCCTTGTCTAAAGCCATGTTGGCTGTCTCCCATTAGGTCATGACTATCTACATGCTGAGTGATTTTATTCTTTATGATGGTTTCTACCATTTTTCCCGGTACTGATGTCAGGCTCACCGGTCTGTAGTTTCCCGGATCACCCCTGGAACCTTTTTTAAAAATTGGTGTTACATTGGCGATCCTCCAGTCTTCAGGTATTAGAGATGATTTTAATGATAGTTCACAGATTACTAATAGCAGGTCTGCAATCTCGTATTTCAGTTCTTTCAACACCCTTGGATGTATACCATCCGGCCCAGGTGATTTGCTACTCTTCAGTTTATCTAATAGTTGTAATACATCTTCCCGATGTATCGATATTTCCTTCAATTCTTCCGCAATTTTAAATACCACTTCAGTCATGGGTAACATCCCTACATCTTCCTCAGTAAAGACTGAAGCAAAGAATTCATTCAGTCTGTCCGCTGTCGCCTTGTCGCCTCTTAGTGCTCCTTTAACCCCTTTATCATCTAATGGACCAACTGACTCTCTCACAGGTTTTTCGCTACGAATGTACTTGAAAAGGTCTTTACTTCATGTTTTTGCTTCTGCAGCAATCTTCTTCTCAAATTCTCCCTTTGCCTGCCTTATCAATACCTTGCATTTGACTTGCCAGTGCTTGTGCTGTTTCCAGGTTTCGTCGTTTGGCTCTTTTTTCCATTTCCTGAAAGATGCTTTTTTGGCAACAACAGCCTCTCTGACCTCACCTTTAAACCATGCTGGCAGTTTTTTGGACTTCCTTCCACTTTTCTGAAAGCGTGGAATACAGCTGGTCTGGGCTTCCAAGATAGTATTTTTCAACAACAGCCAAGCCTGATGTACGTCTTTAACCTTTGCAACTGCTCCTTTTAGTTTTTTCTTAACTGTTTTCCTCATTTTATCATAGTCTCCCTTTCGAAAGTTAAAAGGTAGTACTGTGGATTTCCTTACTATCCCTCCTCCACTAATTAAATCAAAGGCGATCATGCTATGATCACTATTGCCAAGTGGCCCCAACAACCTTATCTCTTGCACTAGATCTGGTGTTCCACTAAGGATTAGGTCTAATATGGCTTCCCCTCTGGTCGGTTCATGAACCAGCTGCTCCAAGAAGCAGTCATTTATTTCATCTAGGAACTTTATCTCCCTAGCATGTCCTGCCGTGACACTGACCCAGTTGATACCGGGGTAGTTGAAATCACCCATTATTATTACTGTGCTGTAACATTTGTTAGCTTCCTTGATTTCTTTGAGCATTTCATCATCCATTTGGTCATTCTGGCCAGGCGCTCGATAGTACACCCCCACTGCCATTGCCTTCCCCCTTTTACATGGAATTTTAATCCATATAGATTCTATAGCAGATTTTGTTTCCTGCAAAACTTTAATCCTTTCTGACTCAATGCCCTCTCTAACATAGAGAGCAACCCCTCCACCAATTTGATCAGCTCTATCATTACGATATAGTTTGTATCCAGGTATCACAGTGTCCCACTGGTTGTCCTCCTTCCACCATGTCTCTGATATTCCAATCACATCTAACCTTTCATTTAGTGCTATATATTCTAACTCTCCCATCTTATTTTTTAGACTTCTAGCATTTGCATACAAGCATTTTAGAGAATGTATTTTATTCATATTAATTTGTCTATTGTTAGACATGGGTAATTTAGGATCTTTAAGCTCTGTCTGCTCCATACTTGAGGGCATTTGGGCTTCTTTACTCTTTTGTGGAACCTCTCTGCTTTTGGTAGTATCCTTCAAAGATACATTCTTCTGAACCATCCGCTCTTGGGCGACTGTTGGCTTTCCCCTAATATCTATGTATATAGCTCACAAGCAATTATCTCACACTGCATCCCACACCACTCATGTCGATGTATCCACTGCATGTTTTCACACTCTACACTTCCTCTTGATTGTTTGATGTGCTAACTGCTTTGATTTAATGATAAAGCGGTATATTAAATCCGTCTAAATAAATAAAATAAATAAATACAATCCAGGAACACTATATCAAACAGCTCACCTTTATCAACCTGTTTATTCACACCTTCAAGAAAAATATGACAGATTAGTAAGACAAGATCTTCCTTGACTAAATCCATGTTGGCTTTCTCTCATTAAACCATGACTATCTACATGTTCAGTAATTTTATTCTTTATAATGGTTTCTGTCATTTTGCCTGGCACTGATGTCAGGTTCACCAGTCTGTAATTTCCCAGATCACCCCTGGAACCCTTTTTAAAAATTGGCATTACATTGGCCATCCGCCAGTCTTCAGGTATTATAGATGATTTTAATGATAGTTCACGGATTACTGATAGTAGGTCTGCAATCTCATTTTTCAGTTCTTTCAACACCCTTGGGTATATACCATCCAGTCTAGGTGATTTGCTACTCTCTGTTCATCAAATAGCTGAAAAACATCTTCCTGGTTTATCAAAATTTGTTTCAATTCTGCTGATATATCACCTTTAAATACAATTTCAGGCATGGATATCTTCCTTACATCTTCTTCAGTAAAGACTGAAGCAAAGAATTTATTTAATCTCTCCACTATTGCCTTGTCCCTTACCACCCCTTTTACCCCTCTATTATCTAATGATCCAACTGACTCTCCCATATGTTTTTTGCTATTTATATACTGGAAAAAGTTATTATTGTGTGGTTTTGCTTCCATGGCAAGCTTTTTTTTCAAATTCTCTCCTTGTCTACCTTATCAGTGCCATGCATTTAACCTGCCAATGCTTATGTTGTTTCCCATTTTTGTTATTTGGCTCCTTTTTCCATTTCCTGAAAGAGGCTGCAACAGCTTCACTGACCTCACCTTTAAACCATGCTGGCAGTTTTTTGTCCTTACTTCCACCTTTCTTAAATCATGGAATACAGGTGGTCTGGGCTTCTAAGATAATATTTTTAAACAATGTCCATGCTTGATGTAAATGCTTAACCTTTGCAGTTGCTCCTTTATAGTTTTATCCTGTTTTCCTCATTTTATCATAGTATCCCTTTTGAAAGTTAAAAGGTAATACTGTGGATTTCCTTGCCATCCTTCCTCCATTTATTAAATCAAATGCGATCATGCTATGATTACTATTCCCAAGTGGCCCTAACATTGTTATCTCTTGCACCAAATCCTGTGTTCCACTCAGGACTTGGTCAAAAAAACCTTCCTATCTTGTCATTTCATGAACCAGCTGCTCCAATATGCAGTCATTTATTTCATCTAGAAACTGTCTTCCTAGCAGGTCCTGCTATCCCATTGACCCAATCGATACCGGGGTAACTGAAATCACCCATTATTACTGTGTTGTAACTTTTGTTAGCTTTCCTGATTTCTTTTAGCATTTCATCATCCATCTATTCATTCTTGCCAGGTGGACCGTAGTACACCCCCACTGCCGTTGACTTCTCCTTTTTACATGGAATTTCTATCCATAGACATTCTAGACTGTTTTTTTTCCTGCAAAACTTTAATCCTGTGTGATAAAATTAGAGTGCAATCCCTCTACCAATTTGATCTACCCTATCATCGTGATATAGTTTGTACCCATTGGTTGTCCTCCTTCCACCAGATCTCTGAGATGCCAATCATATCTAACCTTTCATATAGTGCTATATATTCTAGCTCTCCCATCTTATTTTTTAGACTTCTAGCTTCTTAGAGGTTGTATTTTATTCATATTAATCTGATTATCAATAGGCAGGAGTAATTTGCAATATTTAAGCTCTGTTTGCTCTGTACTTAAGGGCAGTTGGGTAACTTTTGTCTTTATTGGAACCTCCCTATTAGGATGCCCTAACTTCTTTCTTTTGCTAGTATTCTTCAAGGATATATCCTTCTGAACCATGCTTGTGGGTGAATGTCGGCTTTCCCCTATTATCTAGTTTAAAAGCTACTCTATCTCCTTTCTAAAGGTTAATGCTAGCAGCCTGGTTCCATCCCGGTTGAGATGGAGCCCATCCCTTTGGAATTGCCCCTTCCTGCCCCAGAATGTTGCCCAGTTTCTAATAAATCCAAAACCCTCTTCCTTGAACCATCATCTCATCCATGCATTGAGACTCTGGAGCTCTGCCTGCCTTTTGGGTCCTGGGCGTAGAAAAGGAAGCATTTCTGAGAATACTATACTGGAAATTCTGGATTTCAACTTCCTACTTAAAAGCCTAAATTTGGCCTCTAGAACTTCCCTGCCACACTTTTCTATTTCATTGGTATCAACATGTATCAAGACAGCAGACTCCTCCCAGCTCTATCTAAAATCTTGTCTAGGTGGTGCGTGAAGTCTGCTATCTTCACACCAGGTAGGCATGTTACCAGGCAATTCTCACATCCACCAGCCACCCAGTTATATACATGCCTAATGACTGAATTACCAACTATAACGGTTGTCCTAACCCTTCCCTCATGGGCACATGGCCCTGGAGAAACCTCATCGGTGTAAGAGGGTTTTACATCACCTGGAGGACAGGTCCTGGTTATAGGATTACTTCCTGCCACACCATGGTGATGCTGTCTTGTCACATGACTTCTCTCCTCCATGGCAACATGGTGGCTGCCATACTGGAGGTTGGACTTCAATACTACGTCCCTGTAGGTCTCATCTATATACCTCTCTATCTTACTTATGTCGTTCAAGTCTGCTACTCTAGCCTCCAGAGAACGGACTTATCCCCTGAGAGCAAAGAGCTCCTTGCACCTAGTGCACACGTAAGACCCCTCACCAACTGGGCTAAAATCATACATGTGATACTCAATGCAAAAGACTGGAAAGCCCCCATCCCAATGCTGAACTACTGTCTCCATCTTAGTTTTAAGATATTTAGGTCTTTAAGTTGTTTACTTACTTAGGTTTGTTGGGGATACTTATGCTAATTCAACTATACCTAATGGGCCCGATTCAGTCCTGGACGCCCTCTGTGTGCCCAGTTGGAACCGAATGCACAGAATTAAATAGGATTCTGATCCTGCGGGGCATATCTAGCCCCGCGGGATCAGAATCGCATCCAGACTTGTACATGCAGGCTGGGACCCCGATTCCGGTAGGCCTGCATGTACAGGCCTTGCCCGGCTAACTCAGTCAGGGCTCCTGAATGGAGCCACAGTGCCATGGCATCCGGTTGCCATGACGCTGCAGCTCCATTCAGGAACCATGATCCCCGGCCGCTGGACAAGAAGTTTCATTCCCCGTAGCCTGATCCCAATCTGGCCTCCCAAGGCCAGTGTCAGGCTGCGGAAAATCTCCTCTGCCCTCTCCCGCCTTTGCTGCATCCTGTGCCTGCCAGATCCACCCAAAGGGGAACTTATTCCACCTCAGGGATGGAATAAGTTCCCCGTTCAGGCAGCCGGCCCCAGATGTACAGGGCCGACATTGTTATTGGCCCTGAACATCTGGGGCCACAGACTGTCCACTGCCTGCCCTAAAACTGCCCCCGCAATGCCTCTTTCTTGCCCCCATGAGGGGAGGTTAGTCAGGTTCGGCAGAGGGGCCGAATAGTGGGGATGGACCTCCCAATGGGACATCCATCCATGCTATTTGCACCTCGGAATGACCCTTAATATATTTAATAGACTTTGTTCCCCACTAGGCCTCATTCTCATATGAGCTCTTTAGGTGCCTATCCTGGCTTTGTACATTGACTGTGTGGCTGTATTCCCCCTAACAAGTCCCATTCTCATATAAGCTCTTCAGGTACGCAGCCTGGCCTAGTACATAATCTGTGTAGCTCTATTCCTCCTAACAGGCCCCTTTCTCATATAAGCTCTTCAGATGCCCAGCCCAGCTTTGTACATTGACTGTGTGGCTCTCTTACCCTTGTCAGGCCCCATTCTCATATAAGCTCTTCAGCCTGGCATGTGTGCACCACCACTGGCATATTTGGAAGAAAGAGAGGTCACTCACCAAGCAGCCAGTTGTTTCCATATGGTCCCTCCTCAAATTGTTGGAACAGTGTGGCATGATGCATGATGCAGGATGTAGGAATCATGGATTGACCCAGCAAACCTGGCCACCACATTTAGCATGCACATGTTTGCATTGCACACCACCTGAACATTCAGGGAATGATAGTGTCTGCGGTTACGGAACACCGCTTCCCTGTCTTGGGGTGAGATAAGTGCCACATGTGTGCAATGAATGGCTCCTTTCACATGTGATAGGCCTGCTATTCTCTGAAATTTCTGTTTGAGGGTCACCCACTGTTGCCTTTGTTGGGGAAATACAAAGGCTCGCAGTACTTGGTGGATGCATCTACCAAACGTGGCCCTGGACATTCCTCCAAATGCAGCCACAGATGTTTGGAAGCAGCCAGTGGCAAAGAAATGTACTGCACTCAGGAACTTGGTCAGCCCTGGTATGGTATGTGACTCGGCTGTCAGATGCTCGAGGTCAGGTCTTAGATCCTCATAGAGCTCTCTTATGGCCCCTGTGCTCAGCTTGTATAGGGTGAGCACCTGGTCCTCAGGCAGGCCATGGAGGCTGGCCCTATCTCTGAAGATTCGGGGCCTTCTGACTGGACTTCCTTTCTCCGAGGATGCAGGACCTGTTGCTCACTAGGCTGGTGCCCCTGCACATTGGTCCCCACCACCTGAGCAGGGACAGGGGGCAGGTGCTGGCCCAGGTGTTGTGGGGCCTCCTCGTCTGCCTCAGGATAGTCACCCTCCAGCCATCGAGCCACTCACACAGTGACCAGGGTGTTTAGCGGGAAATATACACTTAGATTGTGAGCCCTTGGGAGATAAGGGAATAAAAAGTCCTGTTCTTATATATATATGTAAACCGCTCTGATGCGCATAGTAAAGGGCGGTATATCAGGTGCCTAAACCATAAACCAGAAGATCTTCACTAGCTGCTACAGGTGAATCCTGCCCAGAAAACGATTTGGCATCATGTGCACCATGGGGCGAATAATCCTGTCTAGAAAGCGAAGCCTGGATTGCAGAAACAACTGAATCTGAAGGTCTGATGAGAAAATAACCATGAAAGACATTTCATACAATTTTCTCTCCACCACTGGAATTATTTGACAGTACAACTTTGGAAACTAGCCATGATTTCACATATTCCATCTCCTATGCTGTAGTATGAAAATGTAAAAATAACCAGTAACTAGGCATTGCAACATATTTTCTCTTTCTAAATATTGTATTCTGAATATTATTTAGTACAGAGAATTACAGTTTGTTGAGTGATGAATCATTCATCTTATATATTTCTACATGATTTTAATGTAACAAAAAAAGATAAGTTGAAAAGTGAATACAAGCAGCATGACACAGTGGCACATTTGCCCCATTTGCAGACTTGGGCATTTGGGAGCTACATGTGTGTGTGTCATGGGGAGTGTTGGGGCATGCATATGTGTGTTGGCATGTGTGCATGTGTGTCTTGGCAGCTGTATGCATGTGGCAAGGGACTGTGTGTATGTACGTGCATGGAGAAGTGCCCATGTGTCAGGGGCTGTGTGTGTTAGTGTGTAGGTGAGTGTCGGGGTGTGTGTGTGTGTGTGTGTACTTTACCCGTCTGCCTGCACTCACTCCTTGTCCCTCCCACTCTCTTGAACTATTGCTATCCTTTTCTGCCCTCTCTTAAATTCTCCCTCTTTTCTCCCCACCCACAAGGCTCCCTCTTTTCTCTCCGCCTCCCCATGCAGCATGCAACCTCTTTTCTCACACCCGTCCATGCACTCTCCCTCTCCTGCCACCCAACCTTGAACTCTCTTAGGCTTTCTTTTCCCTTCCCTTTTTTTTCTGCCTTACTGCTTTCACTGTTTTATCTCCTTTTCTTCTAACCCTGCCCCTTACCTTATGCTCCAACCCTCTTCTCCTTTCCTCTTTTAGCAAGCCCCTTTCCTATATCAAACCACTTTCTTTCCTCCTAATCCCACCCCTTTATTTCAATTAGGCTACGCCCTTCACCTGGCCCTTTCCTTAGGCTCCAATGCCTCCTCCATCCCTTCTTTCATAGTTCTCCTGTTGCTGGTAGGACCCTCTTCTATTTCTGTTGCAGATGGGACCTGTGGGTTCCTCTGGCTCTTGACTGAGCCTCCTCTACTTCTGTCATTGGCCATTGCAGGCTGCAGCCCTGTTTTTTCGGTTGGTGAGACCTGGGGACTCCCATTGGCCTTGGCAGCCTGCAGCTCGCTCTTGTAGCTGGTAGGACCCAGGAACTCCTGATGGCCTTTCCAGGCCTCAGTTCTGTTCTTCTGGTAGCCCTGACTCTGCTGGCCAATGGGGCTCAAGGACTCCTACCAATCTTTTCAGGCCACAGCCCTGACTCTTCTGGCCAGGGAGGTTAGGACACCTGACGGTTCTTCACCCTGCTGGTTTTGAGGGGGGGGGGGGGAGGAGTGAGGGGAGCATACACATTTCTTTGTACATGCTTATGCATGAACAAAAAAGCATGCTTACAAATAGACAAAAATGTACCTTGTTGGCTGAACCATCAACAATAGGCCATTGGCTGGATTAAAAATATGGCTAAAGTTAGGGCAGCCATTTAGCTGTTCTAGCTATAGCCTATTTAGTTTAGCCAGGCAGGGGCTGAATATTGCTGCTGCTTGGTTAACCCTCGGTGTCACCTCTGCTCCACCCCTGGAAAGCCCCAATGCTAGCCATTTAGTGTCGGATAGTGTGTTGAGCTTTGACGGGTTCACATTTTATTATCTTTTTGATCACATAAAGCCCAACAAGACCCGGTTTCGGCATTACACCTGTGTCAGGAGTTAAAAATTCATCAGCACAAATGCCATAGACTGAAATGTGCATATCTACAAAATAAAAAAAAAAAACATAAAAACATATCGGGAAATACACCTTTTTTTTCTTTTATCTAGAGCAGAGGTCTCCAAATTCAGTACTGGAGGGCCGCAAACCATGAGATTAATTAAAATACAATGAGGGCAGTGCATGCAGATATATGTCATGCATATTCATGAGGGTATCCCGAAAACCTGGAAGGATTGCAGCCCTCAGAATAGGTTTGGAGACCCCTGATCTAGAGCAATAATTTGTCTAGTGAAATAAAGATACTTAGAATATTGTTTATGTGATCGGAAAAAGAAATGCTGTGCTTCATATTCAACCTGCGGCAGTAAGTGTTTGTAAAGTGCAAGCCACCGGAGGCAAAAGTGAAACTGGATATTCAAATAGAGGTGCCCAGATAGGAGCCTCGAGCTGAATATCCAGTTTCAGTGGTGACCACTGCTGCTTATCTAGATAGCGGTGATATTGAGCTGCTAGCTGGATAGCTAAATGGCATAAAGTTAGGCCACCTTTTTTTGCCCTAACTTTATGTGGTTACTCAGCTGTTTCTATTTTTCAAAGTACCATCAAGTCAATGCTGAATCCTGGTGACCCAGCAGTCCTTGGGTTTTCTGAGTAAGGTATGACCAGAAGTAGATTGCCAGGCCTTTATTCCATGGCAATCGAGAGTAAAGCGGCTTGCCCAAAGAGTGCCAGTGGGAATCAAACCCTGATTGCTTGGGTAGTAGGTTATTCCTCTAATCACTAGGCTCCTCCCCCACTCCAAACTTAGCTGGTTAGTGGACTGAAAATTGCCTCTAACTGGATAAGATAGGGCACTGGCCCTCATCCTGAAACTGATCTCCCTGGCGCTCTTTGGATATTGCCATGGCAGTTAGAGGAGTTATTCAGTAGTGCCATCTAAATATCGCCATTGAATAACCCTCTCGGATAGGGATAGTGGATAAAACCTTTTGCATATCAGGCCTGCTGTGATTAACATCAAAGGTTAAGTAACATTCAAATAAATACATTAGCGCTAAAAACAAAAAAATAACATCCTGTTGGTCACAAAAACATGGAAAAACACTTGCCAATTTTATTCATAACTGGATAGTAATAATTATATGACCTATGAGGTTAATCACAACAGTTGACTAATAACAAAATTTACATTTAACACGTACAATATGAGCTTTTCTATCAATTAAGAAGCCATCAAAGCATTATTTGCCATTAAAACAACCAAATTATATAAAGCCTTGTTACTAAGAAATATAAGTAAAACTTAGGTCACCAAAGAATGTGTGTGTGTGGGAGGGTGTGGGTTAAATTGAGGTGCGTGGATGGTAAGGGTGCAGGTCTCGCTTTTGTACATAGTATGGGGTAGCGCCTTTTGCATTTAAAGAGAAGATTACCATGTTGGGTGTCATCCTAGACTGTGAATTACCATTTAAGCCACAGATCTCGGCGCTGATATGGAAATCATTTCATGGACTAAGATTGGTGTGATCTATAAAGCATTATTTTGATGCTAATTCTTTGTGGACGCTTATCGATGCATTCATAATGAATCCATTTCTTTATATAGGGGCCTGTCTGGTGATATGCTAAAGAGGATTTAATTGCTGCAAAACACATCAGTGAAGGTATTATATGAGGCAAAAAAGAGCGATCATGCGACACCTCTTTTGAAGACAAAACACTGGCTCCCGATTGCACAACATATAGCATTTAAAACCTTGATGCTGTCTCATTGGGCCTTTTATGTAGGCTATCCATTCTATCTGTCTTATTGGTTCCTTATGCCCCGATTCATCCGTTGAGGTCATCACAGGCCTATCTTCTAATGGTTCCTTCATCTCAACTGTGGAGATATGAGAGGTTTCGGAAAGCCTCCTTTGTTTATAAAGCTCCAGTCTGCTGGAATAATCTCTTTTTTGGAGATTAGGGTTGACAATTCATATAAGTTTTTTAAGAAGCAGGTGAAGACTAATCGTTCCAAGTGGCTTTTGGGAAGTAATGTGTATATATATATATTTTTTTTAACCTTAGGATATGTGTTATTTTTGTGTGATATAGCGTTTTGTGCAGTGCTGCTTATTGATCATAAACTTCTTAGATGCTACCCTAATGTGTGCGATGGGCAGTATATAAAATGTTTACAAATAACTAAATAAAAATCACACGGGGAATATTCAAAGGCATTTAGGAGGTTTGCAAAACCTTGCAACCTTACCACACTTCAGTGAACATGCCCCTTAATGTTTCACTGTTGAATCATACAAATCTCAAAATCGGCAAATTGTATATATAATATAAACCTTTATTAACTATGGTTAACCACAACAGAACACAACTTTTGGTTTTGTCAGTGTCCATGTAGCACTGTCCGGTCAGTGTTGTGGTGGCTGGAAGGGATATTCAGCAACACTGGTCAGTTGGTGCCGCTGAAAATCCCTCTCAGAGGAGTTTATCCGGTTGTCAGGCCTACGAACCAGATGATCCCTTTGAATAGCGGGCCTTATATGTACAGTGGAATAGGATTTGTGGATCTGATGACAGTTTCAGGGTGTGCAGCAAGCTAGTCTTGAAGCAGTATGAGTGAATGGAAAGTCAGTCACCCATAGCTATTAAAGACTTGGAAGAAGATCCAGGCTTGTACATGCTTCCTTGAGTCAGACGTAGTTCCTCTGCGACCAAGTTACACATAGGGGTATGCTTACTAAACCGCGTTAGTGCAGTTCGCGTTAGGAGCCGCGGTAATAATCAAAACCCCCAAATAAGGAGATGGGCGGGACATCGTAACACCTAACGCGCGTTCCAAAAACTAACGAGCGATACAGGGCGCGGTAGCGCGTCACCGCGCGTTAAGCATAAGAAGCCACCCAGACATACATGACCGATACAGAGCTGTAGCACAATGGTTACTGCAGTGACTGCTGATACAGGCATAATGGGTTCGAGTCCCCAGGGTGCCAAATGCATAAGGCTGGCTGACGCAGCACCCTGTACATTAGATAGTGAGTGAGGGGGCATGTATATGTTTTGTTTGTTTTGTAGGGTTGCTAGCAAACACACCCACACATTATATAGTGAGTGAGGGGGCATGTATATGTTATGTTTGTTTTGTAGGGTTGCTAGCAAACACACCCACACAGTGGCATACCCAAAGGTGCTGCAGAAGGCACCCCATAACGCACACCATAGGCTACATTATAAAGTAGAGTATCCGCTGAGGCACATCAAAATGTCCCCCATAGAGCATCCCATAAGGGAACGTAAAGGGAGCCAGATAAGGTGACACATGGTGCGCCCTATGAGGCTCAGTAAGGTTATATTACGCTGAGGGGCTGTCGCTGGTAGCAGTCATGTGTATTTAAAATATATAATGCAGCAGACAGCCCTATAAAAGGAGTCCACTGTGGGTCTGAACCCATGACTACTGGCTCCACAGGCAATGAATGAACCACTGGCCTGTAGCCCCATAGCTGCTAACAACCCCCTGGCTGTCTACTGAAGGGCAGCAGGACACCACCCTAACTGCCTGCTGTGTTGGCCAGGATCTGTACCAATGCAGGCATACCCATGGTGCACTGCACATGCAGACCAGCAGTCCAGAGATGAACACAAGAAGGGGTACGTACCCACATAGCCCCCTGGTATGGTAAGGTGAAATGACTGTGCGCGTCACTGCACATAGTAGCAACAGACAGTATCCCAACAGGGTGCCCCATAAGAAGCTAGAAAAGTTGTCTGTTAAGGCAGCCTGATCCATAGCACAATGGGTAAGACACTGTCAGGTGGTGCAAGGTCTGTGAGTTCAATTCCCCCTGTGTGCCCAAGGACCAAAGCTGCCTGCAACAGTACCCTCCACAAACAGTAGTCACACATATGTAAAACCAGTCACCCCTCTGTTTAAACCATAGATAACCCCATATTTTTGTCGGACACAAAGAACCTGAGAGGTGGGAAAAAATGCCCACCACCCCTCGTTGGGAGTGGCCGTTTAATCCAGAGAGCCGCAGCCCCCAAAGGTAGAAAACACTGTGAATCTGCAGCCAGAACCGGGTGTGTGAAACGTACAATGTCAAATATATACACAAATCATTTAATAAAGGAAAGACCATGTCAAACTGTGCCAGAAACAATGCAGGGGACAACCCAATTGTCCTGCCATTGGAATCCAGCAGCAAACACCACCAGGACATGCTTTGTGTGGCACAACTATGGGCCCTGTACTAAGTGAATGTGTCCCTGCCAGGTGGGCGTATCTGTGGATGAGTGTGCGTCATGACCCCCACAGTAGATCAGTAATGTCATAGGTAGTCTGTTTTGTACGTCCAACAAGTTCTGCTGGCAAACACCCACTCACAGGGATATAACCCGAAGGTGTCATATAGGGTAACCTTTTGAAAGCCACACCAGAGGGCAAAGGCTAATGTGCACTGTCTGCCACAGCACCCTATAGGGCGTTCCACAAAGCGCCCCATAGGGCATGTTACAGGGTTCCTGATGAGTCACTGTGAGGAGTCTGCAGTGTGAGGGTTTTGCTGCTGTCAGCACCAATGTAAAGCAAGATAACAAAATGCCCCCCAAGGTGCGCAAAATGATCCACTGTGTGTTGAAACCCATGACCTAGGGGCCCCCCCAAGCATGGAAGCAACTATTTGCTCATATTGCCAGTGCAAATAACACAGTCCCAATAATGAGGTGGCCAGCTCCTGGAGCAGAACTGTCAAATGACCCAAACACCCACACCAAAATCACAGAAGTTGCACTATGTACATACAAGGGATGCCTGACAAGGAAACAAAGCAAGGTCTCAGCAAACAAGGGCATATGGCAAACACAATCAAGACCAAGGCCATGATCATTACCAAAAATATAAGGCCCAATAACATCACAGACCCCGTGCCAAAACTGAATGTCACTGGCAAAAGCAAAAGCAAAAACAAACATACTATGGTTAGTGTGCGCAAGAAAATGCAGATGTCCGTAACACCTGAACCACAACCCCCTGACTGTGCACCGAGGGGCGCCATGTCGTCACCCAAGGTGCCTGCTGGGGTGCTAAGGATATGGGTGTATGCAACAGTACCCATGGTGCACTGCAGATGCACAGCAGCAGTCCCGAGATGACCATAGGAGGGGGTAGGCCCCCCCACAGCGCCTGGGCCGGACGGGAGAAATGAATATGTGCGCCACTGCCATAGAGCAGCAAAAGACAGTAGCCCAACAGTGTGGCCAAGAGGAAGCCTGAAAAGGTGTACCAGTACGGTGTCAAGACAGGTGTCCAACGTTAACTGCAATATGAGGTACATAGGGATAGGAGAGTGCTGATGGAACCGTGGCCCATAGAACAATATGGCACGGTGCTCCACAAATGGTATGTTTGCAAAGGTCAGTGTGCCCTAGGGGCTGCAAGGTGTGCCTGGAGGGCCTGCAGGACCTGTGTGGAACAGAGACAGATGTAGTACAAACACCACCTAGAACCCACAGTAAAGACAATGAACAGGCGACAGATGGAGGGCGAGTAGGGAGTTAACGGACCCTCAACCCTGACAGCATCACACGTGTCTGGCAGCAGCGCAGACAAACATGGCGGTAGCAACAGCATCACAGCAAAAGGGTGTTGGCACCCTGGAGTACCGGAAAAACAGTGTGTGGCAGGTGAGGAGAATATGTGTCCCCCAGTGGAGGGTGAGGTGGCCAGAGGAGTGAGTCGAAAATGCAGAACAGGCACAGGACCAACAAGCAAAAAGAGATGCTATGCAGACAATGGTAGCAGGGTAGGATACGGGGCAACAATCCACAGCAACATACAGGACACCTCACACCACAATGATGCAAATAGATGGACCAAAGGATGGACAGCAAATGTGATCAGGATAATATGACCGGCCAGGATGTAGAAGCCAAGAAATGAGTGTTACAGCGACAACAGGTATCAGTGCGGGAAAGGCAGAGGAAAAGAGGAACAGAGAGAGTGCAAAGCCATGACCACTAGGATGGAAAGCACTGCAGAAAAGAAATGACCACAACAACACCCTGAGGCACACAGAAATGGATGCAGACAGGATCACAGCATGCCACCATCCAAAACCACAGCTCCGTGTCAGGAGATGGAACCAAAGAGCGTAGGCAAAATGCAGTACACATGTGGAGGAGGGGTCCACAGCCAACAACACAGTCCACAGGTGGGATGGAAGACACATATGAACAGGTCCACACACACACAGCAGGAAATATAATGTAGTGTAAACAACATGCAACTGATCAGGGGAGTGACCCATGAGGGGTGGAAGGGGATAGGCCAATGGAGGGCCATGTGGATGGGCTGTGGAAAGGGCAATGGACTGAAAGAGGAGCATGTTAATGACCAACCAGATCAGGGATGAGGCTCAGGCTAACCCACATCAGCAGCACCAATGCACAGGTAGCCCAGCACATGCACCACTCCAGGAGGAGAACTACAATTAGTCCAGACAATGTGGCACAGGGACAGCAAACATGCCACACGGACATGAACAGCTCAATCATGGATGGGTGGGCGGAGATGTGATGGGGCTGCACACATGATATGGCCAAGTAAGCAGCAAACAAGGAAGGAACAGACAATTTCCAGGTGTCACCCAAAACGTCAAGCACACGAGTGTCAATGAAATGGGGTGACCAAACCACTAAATACCCAAAACCACGAAGGTGCAAACATCTGTCCCCAATAGTCAATCACCAGACCCAAGCAGAAAGCATATTCTGCAGTCCGGTGCACCATATGACGTGAAGAACGACATGGGGCCTGTGTGGCAGCCAACGTCGCAAGGACACACCCAACCCACCATGCGACGCCACCCACCTGTTTCTGCCTGTGGAGCCTACACACCCTGACCACCCCCCGCTGGTGCCACCAAAAATCAAAGACCCTAACTCAGCAGACGTTGCAAACAGGCAGTAATATGTGAGGTGAAGGGTCTCAACATGACATGTCCGCACAGTGTATGCATGCACTGTATGCACACCAGACACCATCCCCAGCAAACAAAAGACTCTGGTGAAAGCATGCAGAGTGACAAGGCCACATGCCATGCCAACAGTGACGGTTCAAAAATCACCAACCCATGTACAGCTCAACACCCCCCTACTGCAAAAGAGGAAACACCCAAACAGGTCATGGCAGCAATGGCAGGCAAGTCACCGCAGGAACAGTAACAATAGGCCAGCAATGAGTCAGAGAAAAAGGCCTGTGTCCAAAGTGCAGAGGACTATCTCCCTGTGTCACCAACATCCAGGAACACGCTCACATGGGTGCTGTGGCCAAGCACATATGGATGACGGGATCACCAGATGCAGTGGAGCACATGTGTCAACATTGTTGTCTGTGTCCTGTGTGAAAAGATGCAGATATCAGGTAAGGGAATGACACACCCACCCACGACCCCTGGAGGACAGAAAGGAGACACACACATAAAAACAGCCACATACAGAATGCATAGATAGCACCACATGACATGGCCACAACACTGAGCACAGTGCACATGGACCACTGAAGGAGATGTCCCTGAAGACCAGGGCACCATCCCAATATGTTCATGTAAATGCACATGACACACATACACCCCAGGGGTCCAGAGCATGTGCAGCAGCGGTGGCACACAGAGATAACAATGAAGGACAGCCTGAGAGCAATAGGCAAAATGCAGCATCAGCACGTGGTGTATGTCCCAGAGGATGGAAGGCGAGGCCCACCTGAAAGGTACACCAGTGGCCTGACTGGGAATGTCCGTGTCAGGCAAGAGCACAAAGAGCCCCAATAGCGGATGCAGACACCAATGGACGGCGGACATCACCACGTCTGCATGGGTAGCTGTGAGAGGAACATGTCCACGGTGCAGTGTGTGTTGCGGAAACACAATGTTGATGTACATTGGATCACCAGCAAAACTGTGACCCATCTGAGAAACATATATGACACATGTGCACAATGTACATTTGCCCACAAGCAGAAGGTAACAGAGGGATGAGGGAACATAATTGGAGAGGGGGCCAAACACATCCCTACAACACAGATAGGCAGGGTAGCGCATACTGAACGGTCATGTAGACAGGTCAATCAGAAACAGTAACATACACAGTGTGAGAAGGTACGCATGCACGAAGGTTCAGATGTCAGGACCCCCAACACTGAACGACAAATGGAGACACACAGCACAGTACATGCATGAGTGGCACAAATCTGTCAAATGACCCAATGGCAGTGGCTGTTCAACATACCCTCCAACAATATAATGTCCTGTGCCAGCTGCACAATATGTGTCTAAGATACACCATGCAGACCCCCAAGATGTGAACAGGTAATGGCCACATGTGTGACAGATGGAAGCTAAGGGTGATGGAGCAGTGGTCCAAAGACATGTGCATCACCATAGGAGCAGTGGAGAGAAAACAACATATATGTGTCTAGCCGTGACGACTGCAATGCAATCCTCACTACCTGCCAACTCACCCGAGCCAACAGGAATGGTGCATATATGAACACACACTCCCCACATGCAGCACAGCCTCAGGTAGCATAGTAAGGCAATCCGGGTGGGCCTGGAACACAGAAGCTCATCCTGTGGAGCCAAGAACAGGACAGAGATATGGAGACATGAGATGGCAGTGCTGCACAATCCTCACACCACCTAACACATGGCTAACCCAGAGACACGTCCCCAGCACACCCATAACTTACAGGTAAAGATCTCCTCGATCAGATGTTGCCTGGCTGCCATCCCCGCACATGTGTCACCATGGCCAGGTGCAGGAGGGCACACAGGATCCACCCCGAGATCCTCATTAATATCGACTGGAACATTGTGCCTGAGAGCAATGTTGTGGAGGATGCAACAGGCTATGATGATCCTTGCCACAGTCAGCGGTCCGTACTGTAAGGCCCCGCCAGTCCTATCCAGACACCTGAAGCGACTTTTGAGAACGCCAAAGGTGCGCTCAATCACTGAGCGACTGGAGGCATGGGCCTCATTGTACCGTATCTCTGCACCTGTCTGAGGGAGACGCACAGGGGTAAGCAGCCAGGTGCGACACCCATATCCTGCATCACCTGCAGAAAATAATGGTGCAAAGTCACATGCATGCTGAGCCACCAATGGAATGATAGATGTAGCAATACAGAACTGGACAGCCGAGAGGCCGTGCACACAGATATGAGGCAAACGCAGTGCACACAGTGGTAGTGCATCAGAGGCTGTCCAGCCCAGGGGCAAATGACCATGACATGCCGATAGGGGAAGTACATACCCATGTAACCGTGTCACCGGACATGTGCAAGAACTGTGGCGACAAAGAGCAGTGGTGGGAGCTGTGAGGCAAGATGTTGGACATTGTCAAATAGCACCCGGGGGTGCAGGGATGCACAGGTGTGCAAGTAGTTGGCTGGCCCGATCTGGCGCATACACAGCATAAGCCACTGGGATACATTGCGTGGGTGGTGTGGGGGAAGCAACAGGCGGTGGTGGCAGGGGACCCCGAAGACGGTGGCCAGACATGCAGCAGACATGTGTAATAGCTGAAGCGCCCACAGCACATCCCATGTGTAGCCCACAGCATGCCCAGAGAGAGAAGGCCGCGTATACAGAATGACCACCATGAGGATGGGTCCATGCCCCCCCCCCCGAGGGTGCCACACCGACAACCATGCAACATATGGGCTGCCCAAGTGACTGACCCCACTGGGAGACATGTGTACAACTGCCAGTGCAGTATGCCCGTGGCCAGATGTGGAGGCCATGGGCATGTTGCATGTGTAGCTCACAGGCATGGAGGGGACACAGCATATGCAGCACGGTTGCCCCTGGACACAGTTGCTCAGAATAAAGAAGGGCAAGGCCACGGAGAAAACAACACCACATGGCCGCTGGGACACACATGTGAGAGCAAACAAACACACATCGTAGACAGAGAGATGGGTGTCAGTGAACATATGTCTGTGACCAAGACACCAGTGACACGGCATGAGGTAGTGAGCCACACCCAATAGTGTACACCCAGAAATAACCCCGCAATGTCAGGCATGCAGTGGACAATGGTGACAATGCTGTATAGACACCCACCAACAGTAGGTGCATGTCAGACACGTTGAATACCCACCCAGCAGGACGTAGTCACCATATTGACCAGCCTCAAATGGGCCAAACACTGCCGAGTTCTGCAGGATATAGGAGTCATGGGCAGACCCTGGAAACCGCGGAACCACATTCAGGATACGCATACTTGCATCACAAACAACCTGCACATTGAGGGAATGGAAGTGTTTGCGGTTGCGGTACACAACCTCCCTGTCGTGTGGTGGGACAAGGGCAACATGTGTGCAATCTATAGCGCCCATCACGTGTGGTATCCCAGCAATCCTATGGAATGCCTGTGCCAGGGCCGCCCAATGTTGCCTCCCATTGGGAATTGCTATGTAATTCCCAACCCGGCTGACCATGGCACGCAGTACCTGGTGGAGACAGCGGGAGAAGGTGGGCCGACTCATCCCACCCACTGCTGCCACAGAGGATTGGAAACAGCCGGAGGCAAAGAAATGTAGGGCAGCCAGGAGCTTGGTCATACCCGGTATAGCATGTGACCGGGCAGTCAGGGGCTCAAGGTCAGGTCTGAGTTCCTGATAGAGCTCCCTAATGGCCCCTGTGTCCAGCCGGTAGAGGGAGAATACCTGGCCCTCTCTCAGGTCCTGGAGCAGGACCCTGGGCCTGTAGAGACGCCCCAGGCGGTGTTGTGCCTCAGCACGCCTACGGCGCCGTTGGTCACCCACACCCGCCTGTGCAGGCCCCACAGCTGCAGGCCTGAGTTGCAGTGGCATTGCACCTATGCCCAGGGCCGCAGCCCCAGGAACAACATCTCCCTCCTCCTGAAAAAGCAGGTCTGCCAGTTCGACCAATGCAACCACTGCACCACCTGCATGCGCAGTCTGAGCCATGATAGACACAGGTTGGAGGATAGCAGGGTTAGAAATAGTGGTGTGGGTGGGGATGGACATCACATGATTGCCACACACCTGGGAGAATAGAAGGACCCAGAATACAACAAACAGAAGAGTTACCTGTATGAAAGTGCACCGCGCGCTGTGTCGCGCGTTCCCATAATGCAGCCGCGGACAATCATCTACATTGCACACTCATGTACGTGAGTCCCAGAGATGTCGCAGGGTGAACATAAACTGCATATCACACTAGAAACCACACCCAGACGCCAATATAGGAGTGACATACAATGCATATGCCCATGAGCAGGGAACGGAAGAGGCGGTGCAACGCGCGTAACGACGCGTGCAACGTCAGAGTGATGTCGCATACGTGTCACGTAGTGCTGCAGCAGCCAGCGCTACTACTAAGGTGCAGATAAACATTACTATACCAAACATGGGAATATGTGCACCAGCATTACACACAACGAAACTGCTTTAAAGGGACGTGTAGGAGGGATCCATGAAATGGCAACTACTGCCTACACGAACACATATGATGTCACTTCCTGCGCATAGCAATGTGCGTCGGAACGCGCCTCGCGGCACACGTGGTGTGCGTGTGGCTGTGCGCGTAGCCAATGCCCCGCGAGCCACACCCTATGAAAACCTATATGTATGATTGGCTCTGTATGGCAAACCCCCGAGCACAACCATATGCTACGACAGTATGGAGCACAGGGAGACAGAGGAACAGGACCATCCAGTGGACCAGCCCACCCACCCAGCAGCACAAACCATGTCTGGCCAGGATGAGGTGCCAGGCCCATCTGGGGGCAGCAGGCACCAGGTCCACATACAGGTGGGAGACCATGCCAGCCCAGGGTCCCCGTCCCAGCAGAGATACGTCGCAGGGCTGTACGCTTCAGCCAGCAGGAAAATGACCTCCTGCTGGCAAACATCCTTGAGCGCTATGATCTCCTGTTTGGGCGCCAGAGCTCAACCCTCACCATAGCTACGCACACCAGGGCATGGCGTGAGGTCCAGGCAGCAGTGGTAGCAGCAGGGGGACCACACCGTGACATAGAGAACCTTCGTAAAAGGTACTGTGACATCAAAAGACACATAAGGACTGAGCTTGTGTGGGAGAGACATGGGGTCCAAGGCACTGGAGGGGGCCCACCTCAGGTGGCAAACCTCACGGACCTGGAACGACGCCTGGCCGAGAGACTCGGGCCCATCTATGTACATGGCCTACCCGCTGCATTGGACACGGCGCACCCACAAGCAGGTAAGGGGGGAGTGCGGACCAACTGTGGAATGTAGCACAGACACATGGTGTGTGACACAACAGAGGGGGGGGGGCAGTACGTGGCTGTTTTGGAGGTGGGGGGCAAATGAGACACAGAGGCAACATCCATTCAGGAGCCACGATGGGGGGGCCTGTCTTTGGGTGGCAGTGGGTGGCAATATGCAGTGAATGGGAGACTGGGCATGGGTGGCAGACCCACAGTGACAGCAGAGGGTGTCGACATGTTGCATGGCTCACGTGGCAGGGCTGGAAGGAGCACTAGGGCCACACGGGTAAGGGGATGGCCTACCGGAAGACACACTGCACCTGCTTCGGACATGCTGGGTGGGGGCAGGATGAGGATGGTGATGGCCTTGCCTGGGGTGTGCGTCAGCACCCAGGGGGGGGGGCCTGGGGAGGCGGACCACAGGGGACACTTGCATGGGGAGTGCACAAATGTAGTGGGCTGCCACAACAGCCATGGCCCAGACACACGTGGATCATCAACCCACAGATGCCTGAGGGGGTATGTGACGGGGTGGGCAGGCAGCGAGACCCCCATCTGACGTATGTAACCCTGTGGCACCCAGGTGATGTCAGCACCATCGACACAGAGGAGGAGCCACAGGGCGTGCCAACCGTGGGACCATCAAGCCCTGTGGACACTGGTTCTGAGGTGGTCCATGTGGGAGACGAGAGGCAGGCTGCACCCCTGGGTGATGGGGACATGGAGGTCCCAGGAACAGTAGATGGGGACTCTACACCCACCACTGCAGGCACTGGGGACGTGTCTGCGGATGTGTCAGCGCAACACCGCAATGAGGCACTGGCTGCTGTTGGCGACGTCATCGGGGAGATGCAGGCCAACTCAGCAGCAGCCCATAGAGATGCAGAGGGTGAGTGTCCTAATCTGCTATGGTTGATATGCCCCCGAACAGGTGTTGCTGTTTCCCCCATCTCACATTGTACTATGGCCTCTCCCCACAGGTATACGGCATGTACTGCATTTGGTGGCCCGGACCCAGCGGCGCCAACTGCGGCTGACAAGGCGCCTGCAGTGAACCATGTCTGGAATCCTTGCACATGCCGACCGCATGGCCACGGCGTGTGAGAGGATGGCTGACGCCCAGGAGAGGATGGCAGCAGGCAGGGAGGCAGGACCTGTCCATCTGCAGCAGCCACAGGCGACAGCACCACCTATACCTGCAGCAGCAACAGCACCGGCAGCAGGGGGGCGACAACCACCAAGGGCTGGGCGGGGACGCCCAAGGGGCGGCAGGGGGAGGGGTAAATAAAGGGCTACACAGGTGGCCAGTGAAGGTGACATGTGCTTCCTGTCTCATTTGTGACATGACAATCACACCCCCCCACCCCACCCCCTGGCCCGTGCCCAGGGCACGACACAGTGCCACTGCTGTCATTAGCCATTGTCCCCACCCCCTTCAGCCATGTCCACCGTGGGTATGCAGCCAATCCCATAGGCTGCAATGCTGGACCATCACTCCCATGTCGTGGTGGCTTGCATTGTGTCGTGGGTGCCCAGGGACCCCGTGGGCCAATACCCTGTGGAGCCCTCACCCACCATTAGCCTCTGTGGTGGTGTAGGTGCACTGTATGTCCTGCATGGGCAGCCACATTGGCCACTCCCAGCACGCTAAACAAGAACAGTATGTGCACTGCACATGTCACGTACTCTGGTTCACATGCTCCCACAGACATCCACCTTGGCGCAACCGTCACACATGTCCACTGTGGCCCACTGAGCACAGCCTTGCAGCTTCCAGCACCTTAGGGTGACCCCCCGATAAGGGCTACCCATCACCCTGTGCACCAGTGGCCGCAATATACATCTACACCCCCTTGCCACCCATCATGGCCCATCCCAATAACACATTTGCCTCCAGAAGCTACATATAGCAACTGTCATCTGTCGCACCATCCAAACTGCGCTCCTCACCATCCACAGCCACGCCGCACTGTGCCACCCCTCTGGGCATTATCCCGCTAAGCCCCTGTCCCCACCCTCTGCTGTGCCCACCCCCCGACCCCCACACCCCTGTGAGTGCCACCACCGATGGCCCACTGCACTCCACTGACAGTATGCTCTTGCACCCCCTGGGGCCAGCCATTACACCCATACCAACATACAGCAGGGTGGTCATACGTCTCACAGCGGATCATTGGACCATCCTGTACCGTCCCCCATTCCCACCCTGCATGCTGGTATACGTGCTTGCCATATAGACAGCTGTTGCCGGGCCCTACACAGTCACACCTCGCAACACCGCTCACTCCCCCCTCCCCCCTCAGGCACCAGCTTCAGCAACCCCTGAGGTGCACCCTCTGTGTTTCCACCCTAACCCCACCGCTACGCATACACCTCAGCCGTCCTGCCTTTGCCACCACAGGCCAACAATCTGGGGTTATGCTGGATAGGATACACAGGCCATCCGCTCCCCACCGCCATATGTCTCATTGTCACTCTGTGCTGTGTGCCCCACACCTTCCCACACATATGCTGTTGCACGACAGTCATGCACGCCACTCTCCACCCTTCTCGTTGTCCCACCCTCGCAGCAACGTAGCTGGGACATGTCTGTGGGGGTGCTCTCGCCGCAGAACCTACCTGTTCCACATCCTCCCTCGCCTCTCAGAGTGAACACTGACACACCCATCACTCGCACAGCACTGTCACCTAACAATGAGGGACATCTGACCACCAGGTGCATATGTGGAACGTCAAACATTTATAACATATATTTATATAAAACATATTTACAACATGTGCACTGGGACACACATAGTCCATCTGTGTTACATAGTACATGATGGCAGTTCACGGCCAGCATGGCCAACTACGCCTGCTAGGCCAAACGGCATTGGCCACTCCCATCCCTGTGGCCATTGTGATGGTGAGGCAATGGCACGGTCCATCACAGGGCGGGTGTGCCATGTGTATCCACTCACTACACACCCTGGGGACCCCTGTCGGATGGTGGCTGACCGGGTGCGGCACGGACAGGGCGCTCATCGCGCTCATGCAGACGTTCAGCCACCATGGACAGGGTCGCCAGCACCTGCCCCTGGATTAGGGCGAACTGCCTCTGGGCTTGTGCCTGGGCACGCACAGCCGCAGCCAGGTGCAGACCGCACATGCAGCTGCACAGACACACATCTCCCCATGTCTGTGTGGCTGCATGCACGGCAGACCTGCCTGCGGCAATGGGTGGCAGGCACACGTCCAGAGGACGTGCCTCGCCGTGATCATGGGGCAGGTGGCTGGTGCCCCCATTGCCCTGTGGCGGAGTGTGCCATTGGGGACCTGTCCCCCCCCCCACGCTGTATACCCCCTCCCGCCCCCCTGCCTCCACCATCCTCCCCACATCCCCTTCCCCCTCCTCCCCCACCTCCCCCTCCCTTTCCCTGCCACCCACCTCCTCCCTCTCCCCTCCCCTTTCACCCACATCCCCCCTCATTTCCTCGATCTCCCAACTCCGCCGCATCACTCCCCATGTGACCCACATCCTCCCCATCCCCTCCCATATGCCCATCATCCTCCTCGTCCCCCTCCTCTCCCTCGTTGGGGCATGGGGATGCACCCACGTGCCCTCCTTCGCCATCCTTGGGGGCCACCTCTGGTCCGCCGCCCTGCAGGCCCACGTGGTCGTTGTCCCCCTCCCGGGCCACAGCAACATCCGGATCCTCCGGCCTCTCTGGCTCAATGGCTGCACGTGCATCAGCTGTGGGAGAGGTAACACATGTCATCCCCTGGGTAAACATCATATTCCCCAGTCACAGTGGTCCTGTGGTTCCACCACTCGGTGCCCTACAAGGCCATGTCCCGGTACTCACCATTCTGCTGTGCCATCCGTTCACGCTGCACCCTGGCCACAAATCTTGGGTAGCGTGCCCTTAGCTCCCTCGCCTTTTTGCGCAGGTCCTCCACCTGTAGGGGTGACACCAAACATTGCCCTTAGCTACCGCGGGGACACGTTGGGGTCCCCTGCCTCTGCAGCTAACTCTCTCACTTCATACAACAAGAGCCTGCCCCTATTGGGTGAGACACTCATGCCCCATGCGTTCACAGGAGACAGCCCCATGTGTGGCCCATGCACACGCCTCTCAGGTCTGTGCCCCATGTGCCCTGTATGTGCACCCCACGTACATGACACGTCACAGCTCTGTGTCCCACCTACACACATCTGCCAGTGCCAATCAGCCACTGTTGGGGTGGGAGGTTGTCACCTGCAGTGCTCCCTGCAACATCCTAGGGCTGTGGTTTGCCTTTTGTGATCCCAAACAGGGCCTGTTTCCAAGGGCACCGGGATGGTGCAGGGAACCCCTCTTGGGGCCTGCATCATCCCAGGAGCTGTGGTTTGTCTTTTGTGATCACACAAGGATCCAACTGACAGTGGGCAGGGAAGGGGAGGGGTGCCCTCATTTGGGGCCTGCATCAGCTTAGAGCTGTGGTTTGTCTTTTGTGATCACACAAGGATCCAGCTGACAGTGGGCAGGGAAGGGGAGGGGTGCCCTCATTTGGGGCCTGCATCATCCCAGGAGCTGTGGTTTGTCTTTTGTGATCACACAAGGATCCAGCTGACAGTGGGCAGGGAAGGGGAGGGGTGCCCTCATTTGGGGCCTGCAGCATCGGCGGATGTATTTTGAACTTGTGTTGGTTGACAGGGGCATGTTGCAGATCCCTCTTTTCCTGTTGGCCTGAGAGGTGGGACTGGGGTTTCTTGTGGATGGGGGACATCCCTGGCCTGCAAAGGAGCCCCATACCATACCAATGTGATCTGTGGTGCACTCCTGCCATGGTTGCAGGTACCCCCTTGGGGCTGGGGGGTCGTTTTCTCAGGTGTGTGGCAGACTTTGCTACCCGCCGGATGTGACAGAACCTGCTATTCCCTGGCAGTGCATAGTGTCTTTGTGCTTTGGTTACTGTTTTTTTTTTGTTTAGCCTCATCATTTGGGGTACCTGTCCCCATGCACTTACCTCACGTGGGTAGTCAGAGCTCCTGTTGTACCTATGGGCCAGGCGCTCCCAGGCCCTCCTGACCCTTCCAAGGTTCTGCCTCCTGGATGAGCCCGGGAAGAGCCGCTGCTGGCGGAGGCAGAACAATTCTGTCAGGAGATACAGATCTCCCTGGCTGAATGCTGGCTTCCTAGACATAGCTGCCATTTATTCCGACTGTGTCAGTGCTGCGTAGCCACGTGCGTTGCTGGGGGCATAGCCACGTGCGTTGCTGGGGGCGTAGCCACGCACAGAGCTACATGCGCATGTCATGGCGCTGGAATACGTGCATTACTGCGGGCGTAACTACGTGCGTTGCTGCGGGCGTGAATACGTGCGGTGTTTACGGAGTGTGCGTGCGTTACTACGTGCGTTGGGTTTCTTCTCAGTACTGTACATTTACATATCCCTGGGGGAATATTGCACCTGGGATTGGTACTACTATCTCTGATTGTGTTAGACCAGTGTTTCCCAACCCAGTCCTACGGGGCACACCGGCCAGTCAGGTTTTCGGGATATCCCTAATGACTATGCATGAGATATATATGCATTAGAGATATCCTGCCAACCTGACTGGTTTGTGGCCCTCCAGGGCTGGATTTGGAGACCCCTGCCTTACACCTCTGTCATTTAAGATTGTGAGTGGGCAAGGTGCAGATGTCCTAGACATCGAAAGGGTATATAGAATGTGACCCATTCCTCCTCGATTCTCACCACCACCAAAAAGTTGTCTAATAGACAATATTTTGGTGGTGGTGAGAATCGAGGAGGAATGTGTCACATTCTATATACCCTTTCGATGTCTAGGACATCTGCACCTTGCCCACTCACAATCTTAAATGACAGAGGTGTAAGGCAGGGGTCTCCAAATCCAGCCCTGGAGGGCCACAAACCAGTCAGGTTGGCAGGATATCTCTAATGCATATATATCTCATGCATAGTCATTAGGGATATCCCGAAAACCTGACTGGTCGGTGTGCCCCGTAGGACTGGGTTGGGAAACACTGTGTTAGACTATTACCTATGGGGGCCTGTGGGCATGATCTACACGTTACAAACCCCGCTTCCTCATACCTGTGCTACATCTTGCAGCATCAGCATCATGTTTCATACCACCTTCTGCTGCACAAACCTCACATCAGGGTCCATTCACATTTCATTAGGCAGATATGTCCTCCAAGTGGGGATGTCTTACACATTTGTAATGCCCCTTCTGTTTAAAGGGATTGTGGAGGGTGTGTGGTCAGATCAGCACAGACAGAGTCCCTGATTGTCCATACGTCTGGGTGTTATGGGAGGTTATGGGGTGCTTGTGTGTATTGGACAGAGGTACCTCATTGCACCACACAGTCCATCTGCAGGGATTCACAGGGTTGGATTGGAGCACTCACGGCCATGATGCACTGCACATGCAAATCAGCTGTGTTTAGATGGTCCTATGTTGTGGTTCCCCCCCCCATCTCCTCAGGCTGATGGTGGTCCTGACCATGTGCAACTCCACAGCAGCTCGCCATAGTTGGGGGAACAGACCATGTGTGGCACTGCTACAGTGTATCCACAGACAGTCACCTTGTGCGGGTACTGTGACCACCGTGAGTTTGAGGTGGGGTGGCCAGCAACAGGTCCACAGCAACTTTCATGACTGACACACCCAGGGTATCCATCAGTGTGGTCTCTGTATTTCCATTTGATGTACCGTGGTTACACCGGTGACCTGCTGCATATCTCGCTCATGTGTACCTGCAGTAATGCATATCTGGTGTTGGTGGCAACAGTACCGGTGGGAGGGGGGGGAACGGGGGTGACACCACACCCCCCCCTACGGGGCTCATGGTGCAGGACAGGTCCACCTCACTGCAGTGGTGGCTGTAGGGGGGCCCATCATCCCCCGTCCTGTTGGGGAACAGTCCGAGCGCTACACATCCATTGGGCAATAGTTGACAGGCTTGGGAATGCCCAGATACCCCACAACAGTTTCTGACACCCTTCAGCAGCACACTTTCAGCCGCTGCACACTGCGAGGTGTTCCAGAACGACACATACTAGCTGCAGACAATCCAGCAGCTAGTCCAGGGTGCATGGTCCTGAATGGGATGCAGGCACCCAGAACAGGGGTGTCAGCATACACACCAAGCAGATAGGTTAGTGATTGGGCCCCACACAGGGACCCATCGGTGTCACATGTGGGAACTGCCATAGCGCACTGTGGGGGAACCTAGCACTGCAGTGATCACTGCTCATTCAGGGTGAGTGTGACCTCCCAGCTGGACATGCTATGGCCACCCTATTTGTGCAAGTGGTGGCCAGACACTACAGTGTCTGCATCATTGCCCTAAGCCTTATGCTGATGCAGCCAGGTTGGCCACCCTCTATGGCCTATTCCCAGGGTACCTTGCTCCTCATTATGCACATTGGCAGGCCTATACTGGCAACAGTGCTGGCACTGAGGGCTGTTTGCCAACACAGCACACTTGATAGTGGGGCACACACTCCCCACACCTATGCCAGCATTCTGTAGCTCTGGGGGTGTTGGACAGCCCTGCCCACAACAGTGATCCGGGGCACAGTGCACATATGCTTAGGGTACGCACAACTGTAGGTGACACTGCACAGGTTGGTGAACACTGACAGACAAGGAACCTGTAGCACACTCCACAGACATCAGAGAGGTTGCTATGCTGCAGCTCACTGGGGGATAACATGTACTTAGGCTATGAATTGCTATCTGCCAGTGGTCATAGCAACCTTTTGTGGGGTGTGGACCATATTCCAACGTGTATGGTGGCATTGCTATGGTATGCAGATGCTAGTATTGGGAGATGCACGCAGAGCACAATGTCCTGACTCCCAAAGGTGGCTTTGGCTGTTGGGCCTGTGGATGCGGGTGTGGGTGCCCCTGTTGGCTGCTGCTCTACGCCAGGGTTTCCCAAATCCAGTCCTGGTATGCCATACACTGTTGAGGTTTTCATGCTGTCCCTCATGGCAGGGCAAGAGATACATTTGCAGACCATGGGTGTGGCGCATAGACATGCACCACAGGCATCTTGCTCAGAGGCTGTGGGGAGACGGAATGGGTGTTTGGCACTCCAGGGCTGCATTTGGGGGGCTCTGCTATAGGTATTGGGTAGGTTTATGGTGTCTGTGCTCTGCGGGGTGGGATGTCGGTGTTATGGGCATGTTTTGGGCATCTGCAAATAAGGTTCTGTCTGTATTAGGACTTTGCAATGGTGGGTAAAATATTCAGGGTGGGTTGGCAGGATCCACAGCTGGGTCTTGAACCTGTTACCTTCTGTTTTCGGATACAGTGCTTTTGTGCACTGTGCCACCATGTTCTCACATAGATGGTGCTTTCCCTGGTGGTGCCTTGACATGTGCTGCTTGCAGCCCTCGGTATCCCCTTCTCCAGCATCTGTCCAGTTGCCATTCCAACATGCACGCCATGCTGTTGCGTGACATGTGCCCGCCATAGGCACCCTGTCTGGTGGTTGAGGGAACCGTGAACAGCGTTGTTTCACTGTGGATCCATTCCCCTTGTATGGGGATGGTGTTTGGTCCCTTCCACATTTTCTATCTGTGCTATACGGCTTACTCGGGGGTGGGGGGCGCATTGCTACCACTGTTGCCCAAATTGGTTCTTGTTTTTATCCGTTTATTTGGGTCATTCTCAGTGTTTCTGTGCTCTTATGTTGTGTGCACATGTTTCACACTTATCACTTTTATTTGGGTTTCCCTGCCTGTGCTTTACATTGCTGACAGCTAAATGGTTTCTCTCCCCTTTAACGGCAGCTTTTCATTCGCATTGGAATTGTGCTGTGGATTTCAGTGCGTTGGTGTGAGGGGAGCCTCTCCCCGCCCACTCTCCGCCCATTGACCCCTTCTCTCCGCCCACTCTCCACCTTCTGCGCTGTTTTAACGCGCTGCGGGACTTTACGATCGTTAACTATGCTTAACGCGCGTAGTATTATGTTAACGGTCGTTGGCGCGTCGGTACGAGTGTTATACCGCACTTACGGTCGTTAACGTCGTACAATGCGCGTCAGTCACATTTACCGCACTTTAGTAAACATACCCCATAGTGTGGGGGCTTCTCCTGAGAAAGCTCGCTGGTGGGTGTCACAACATTTGATTTCCTTTGGTGAGGATACAGTTAAGGATGCACCTTCAGATGACCTTAGAGCAGGGGTCTCCAATTCCGGTCCTGGAGGGCCACAAACCAGTCAGGTTTTTAGGATGTTCCTAATGAATATGCATGAGATGAATTTGAATACAATGGGGCAGTGCATGCAAATATATTCATGCATATTTATTATCACCAAAACCAACTCCCAGAACAACCAATTAAGTAAACCAGCTGGTTATAATATTTCTAAAATTCATATGGTAGAAAACCTACTAATACTCAAACAACCAAGACCAGCAATTTTTTGTATTTTTGTTAATATTATGATGAAGTACAAAGATTTATAGAATAATAAATAAAGGGAGAAAAAGCCTCAGGGAGTAACTTGTCCCACTATATGGCAGCACATAGGCCCCCCAAGGTATCTAGTGAGCTTCACATCACAGATTCAAAAAACTCCATCCATATATATATATATTATAGCAAGGAGCTATTGTTGAAGCGCTCAAACAACAACCTCTCTATCAACTTTATTACATTATATTTTTATCTTATAATTTTACTAAAAGCTCAGTTCCAATCTCTGACTCAACGATCACAGGAACCTGCAAAAAATAAAGCAAAACTATTCAATGGAGAATCCCAGCCCAATGCAACATAGCACACATGTTCGCTTATCTGAAAATGGCAGACATTGGACCACAGAAATGGCTCCTGGAGAATACCGGCTAAAGGCTCTGCATCAATAATCCTATAGCCAGTCATCAGAATCTTTTCCACATTGCCCTTTTCCTTCGTGCCCTTGCCTGACAAAGATCTTCGTTTCGCTTGATGACTTCCTCAGGAGCAAGCTGGAATCCTGGACAAACAGTCCATGTAGAAACGGCATCTGATGAGAGTGGCATTACAGCAATAAACCAGCCAATCAGAAAATAGCTGACACCTGATTGGACAAGCTGGGAAACCACTGGGAAAATTAAACACAAAGAGGGAATACCCAGGAACTACATAGCCAAATGCAGCAGAGTCACAAATCAACAGAAAGAACTTTCAGTGATCTTTAGAAACCCTCCAGTCAATCTTGTTATGCAATCTTCTGTGTCCTTCTGCTGACCACAACAGAAACACTACTCAACCAAAAGTCTTTTCAGTGATCTTTAAAGGAAAATGCCTCAGTCAATCTTGTCATTCAATCCTTCAGGCTCCATGGTATTAAGATAAAAAATCCAGCGTTGCTCTCATTGCAACAATAGTTTACCACGATCTCCTCTTCGCACATTCAATTGCACATGATCGATGGCCATGCAGTGAAGATCCTGAAGCAGATGATGTTCAGGTATACAATGAGAGACCACAGGCACTTCTCAGCATTTAGCCAGATTATTTTTATGCTGAGATAAACAAACCCTCAATTGTCGTGTAGTCTTCCCAATCTAGTAGTTATTACAGGGGCAATGCAATAAATACACTACATGTGTAGACACACATGAAGTCCTCCAATGATGAAAAAAGAGGCAATCGCCTACTTGAAAACTTGAACCTGGGCTGGCTGCCTAGCTCGCCTAGTGGACGGGCTGTCCTGGGTATGAGAAGCTGTTCATCATCTGTGTAGATATAGAGCGTTGTGTGCATCATCTAGAGGCTTGAGATAGATATTAAATAAGATTGATGGTAGCATGGATTCTTGTAGTATCCTGTAGATCAGTGCCCAAGGTAATGATGTGATGTTGTGAACAGGACTGACTGTTCTCTGTCTGACAGATAGGCTTTGAACCATGTAAATACTGTGCCACTAATGCCTATTTCCGCCAGCCATGCAAGCCTGATATTGTGGCCCACAGTGTCAAAGGCTGCTGAGAAATCAAACAACACTAGTATGGAAGTAGATAGCCTGTCACGATTTATATGGAGATCATCAAGCAGGGATACAAGAAAGGACTCTGTTCTATACCCAGGTCTGAAGCCAGACTGACATAGTCTAGCCAGTTTCTTTCATATAGCCAGTGATTGAATTGAAAGCAGACTTTTCCTAGAAAACCATAAATTGCAACAAATATTGGGAACAAGTATTTGTCTATCTTACTGTAAATAGCTCTACATCAGACACAGACTGACAAGGCAATCAAGAGGCAGCAGAGCTCCCAAATCTGTAGAAGTGTAGCAGGATTCAAGGAAAGAAAATGATCAAGTATGTAAAATGTCTCCTTCTTTATCTCCTGCTGGACCAGCTGAGATGAGTGGGACATACCCAAACAATCAGGATCTAGGACGGGAAGAAGATGATACCCTGGGCAGAATTGTTCTTCCAAAGATGCCATCTGCACCATCTCCCAAATGCAGCCTTTAGTGCTTCACAATGGTGTTCAAAGATGACCATGTAGCCACCTTGCAGATATCTTCTGGAGACACCGAGGTGGAATTCCCACAGGCCTATACCCTAGTAGGGAGTGGAGGAGTAGCCTAGTGGTTAGACCACTGGCTTGGTAAACAAGCAACCAGGGTTCAATTCCCACTAGCACTCCTTGTGGCCTTGGGCAAGTCTCTTAACCCTCCATTGCCTCAGAAGAAAGGCCTGGCAATCTACTTTCAGTGACACTGCCAAGAAAACCCAGGAGCTTCTGGGTCACCAGGAGTCAGGACTGACTCAAAGGCACACATTGCTTTTGCATGCCCTAGTGGAGTGAGCTCTGACACATGTTTTCCAGCCAAAAGGTATGTTGAACCACTAGCCTCCTAAATCCATTGGGAAATAGAGGGCCACTGCTTCTCCATCCCTTGGAGGGCTGAAAAGGACAAAAACATGATCTGAGTGACTGAAAGGGTTAGAAACCTCTGCATATTTTTTGCCAACACCCTTCTCACATCTACCAGACATACAGAGGGGTTTGCCTCAAGATTCTTCTCAGAGAAGGAGAGGAGGACGGCAGTATGGTAAGGTGAAAAGGAGACAGCACCTTTGGGAAGATTGACAGCACGGTCTGTAAGGAGACAGAAGCCATCGAGTTGACCAAAAAAGGACTGCAGCTCTGACACTGTGGTCAGAGGTTGGGGAGACTGCCATCATATTTGTGTAAAATGAGATAAGGATCAATAGGGAAGTTTTAGTTTGTGTTGCTCAAGTGTACTGTAAGACTTGAAATGGAATGGCAGCTGGACAACTGAATAACATTTTACCAGGCAAGATTGATTTTAAATTAAATCTATTTTTTTACAGATGACAACACTGACAACTGGTTGAAGGACAGATGCAACATTGCAAGAATAAAGGAGCTGTCATATCATGCACAATAATCAGGTACAAGGCAGGTCCTTTAAAACAATAAGGGGAAGGCAGGATCATTAAAAAAAGATTCCAAAATACACACTTAGAAACAAATAAGCTAAAACTGTATTAGTTTTTACCTTTTTCAAATCCTTTTGCTCACTTCTTCTGGGTCTGGCTCATTCTGTCCCTTCAACAGTGGCCAATTCACATCAAAATACTTGGACGTATCCCCCAAAATAGATATATTTCATGCTGCTTATGCCCAGGGATAAGTAATAGCTTTCTTCAACTTTATATGGTTGCTTGGTTTGTGGCTTGTGTTGCGAGGGCTTGTGTGCATCAGTGATGCTGGCAATTATGCTATTGTGACTACTTGCAGGGTCTCTCAAGATGGACAGATCTCAGCTGAGGTGCCAGACTAAGACAAACTACTCATCTGGGAAGCAGCAGTATGGGATAGTTTTGGCAGCGGAGGATCACATTTTTGTGACAATGTCAACAACACTGGCATTATCTGTGTGGAAGAAATGTCTGGTAATCTACTTCTGTATCTTGCCACAAAAACCCAATGGATAGTCATAACAAAATAAATTGCTATATACTGCTGGAAGATGAGATCCCCAGGTCAAAAAGCATTGAACAAGCTACTGGGGAAGAGCTGAATCACTTCAAAGAAAAGCCAGCATTTATGATGTGGTTGGATCAAAGCCCTTGGGATATCTGACTGCTGATGTAGCTGCACATAAAATGAGAATCAAAAGCTGCAAAGATGTCCTACAGAGTGGGACATGGAACGTGTGAAGCATTATCCAAGGGAAACTGAAGGTGGTCAAGAAAGAAATTGAACATGTACAACTAGATCTGTTGGGAATCAGCAAACTGAAATAGACAGACAATGGGCACTTTGAATCTAATGATCACATGGTATACTATGCCAGAAATGAATGACAAAGAAGAAGTGGTGTTTCATTTATATTTAAGAAGTAACTTGCAAGAACTGTAATGAGATACAATGCAATCAGTGAATGTTAATTTCTATTCATCTACTAGAAATGCCCATCAATACAACTATTATTCAGGTATGCCCCAATGACAGCTGCAAAAAAAGGAAGAAGTCAATCAGTTCTATGAGCAAGTACAAACTGAAATTGACAGAACATGCAAAAGGTTATACTAATAGTCATGGACAACTGGAACACAAAAGTTGGGAACAAAGAAGATTGTAAAGTAGAAAATATGGGGTTGGTGACAGAAACAAAGCTGGGGAAAGACTGACAGAATTCTGCAAGACCAACAATCAATTTATGTCAAACACCTTCTTCCAGAAATACAAGCAGAGACCGTACACATGGACTTCACCCAATAGATTGTATAGAAATCTAATTGACTACATTTGTGGAAGTCAGTGATGGAAAAGCTCAATAACATCAACAAAGAAAAAACCTGGAGCTGACTGTGGTACAGATCAGAGGTGTTGGAAAGGGATGGGCCAGCTATTGCCCACCAAAGCCTCGCTGTTGCGATTGCCGGCCTTTGCCATGATGGCCACCCGGCACGCAGCGGGTGGCTGGCATGTGATGGGTTCCCGCCAGCAGCCTGCTGCATGCTGGGTGACAATCGCAGCAAAGATTCCTCCTGACTGCCCACAGGAGATCAGGTGCCCTCAGGCAGACAGGAGCGGAAGGCTGACCAAAGGGTGGAGCTTGCCCCCCCCCCAAAGGGAACAGCATTGCGGTGCCTCTGGTACAGATCACCATTGACTAGTATGCAAACTCAAGCTAAAGCTGAAAAAGAGCGATAAATGTAGCAAAATATGATCTTAAAGATATACCACTGGAATTTAAAGACTGCCTGGAAAATAGATCTGAATACAAATGAGAGAGCGCCCGAAGAGTTATATGATAGAGTGGCACCATAGATGCTGTTATTATATTAATACATCACATTATTGGCCTTCCTCTTTTGTGCTGACCTCCAACCTTGCCAAGCATGATATCTTTCTCTAATGATCATTCTCTTCGCATGATGTGTCCAACCTATGAAAGTCAAAGTTAAGTGGTGCTGAAAGAAAGTAAACAGTCTCTTCAAAAGGTGAATAAGCAAAAATGGTCAAAACAGGCGATTGAGACAAATTTTTCTAAATGTGAGACATCCACAAAAGCAAAAGAATCTCCCTGATAATTAACCACACATTTGCAAGGAAAACGTAAGAAAAACGTTGCTCCCAATGCTAAAACTCTAGGCTTCAGCTGAAGGAATTGACGCCTCCTAAATTGGGTTTCACGAGATACATCGGGGAAAATATTTGTCTTAGACCGTACTAGTGCTGGGTAAGGGAATAGTTTCTGGGTAATATATATCCTTCTATTGGTTTGGCCCAGTGGCCTGTTTTCTTGCTTTGTTATGTGTAGACACACTGTCTTCGTTTTTCCTCTTGACGTGGACTATATCTTTAGTGTATTTTCCTATATATATTGTATCATGTATTAATGATTTGCCTTATATTCTGGTGATGTATTTTGTTGAAAATCCATAAATAAAAAAAACAAAAACAAAAACAAAACAGGCGATTGAAGAAACTCTGAAAATTTCTCAGAAATGCAGAGAAGCTAAAGCCAGATGAGAAAGATGTAATCATGGAACTTAACAGCAATTTCCAGCGTGCAACAAGATGAGACAAGACACATGTAAGGGTATAGAATCAGAAACTAATGTGCGGGCATGCCAGCTATTGCCCACCAAAATTCATGGTAGCTGGCATGCATGGTAGCTGTCAATTAGCGTGGGTGCACCTAGTGATACCTCTATGCATATTGTTTGAAGCACATGCCGCACACTAATGTACCCAGTTGTGTGTTAGCTGCCACAAATATGTTGATCATGTCCTGAAAGCTAACATGGAGGCTTTACACTTAATGTGTGTTTCAGGTAAACATTAAAAGGACCATTTTAGAAGCCCTCTTCATGCTTTTGATGTACAAAAATGAGCATAGAGACACCCAAAGCATACAGAAGTCTCCATAGCCATATCATACAGTTAAAAATCGACTTTCTCCATGAGCATACTGCTTTGTTTACCCAGTTGCCATGACTCCCTATAGCTAATGGCAGGAAACTTTAAAGTGTATGACCTGCTGCCTCTTAGCAGTCCTTGAATGAAACAGTGTGCTAATAGTTCTGGGTGCTCAATATTGCATGCCCGAGGAATTTATAAAGAAGGTGTGCTTTTTTCTTATTTCAACTTTATCTCGGTGATATCTAGATTGATTTTTCTATAAAACTCATGTGAATGATGGTTCCTTAATTTCGCATTGCAATGTGTGTTCTGACTTCGGCCTGGCTGGTCTCCTCTTCACCCCTCTCCCAGTCCCATTTGCAATTATACCGGCGAGTTTTCACGAACAATACTCTTCATTTTAAACTATCCAGCCCATATTAAAGTAGATTTGATCTAATTCAATAGTGTAGCAGCGTTTCACTTCCCTTACGAATGTTCTGCATTTCAGAGACCCATCCCTGTTGTTGTACCTGCAATCCCTACCAGGAACGATGCTTCCCTGTATGAGTGCATCCTTCACAATGTAAGCTGACGGTTCTTTCTCCTGCATCCATGGTAGAGTGGCTAGCATGCTTTGGTCATGTTTTTAAATTGTATGATATATATGCATTTATAATTGTTTATGATTCACAAATTTTTATCTTTTATATTTTGAATGTATTATTTTTTCTTTTCTTTATTTTTCTTTCTTTCTTTATTTATTTATTTTACATTTCTTATATACCGCACTATTTGCGATCAGCGCGGTTTACATAAAACAAACAGTATCCGACAATAAACAAGAGTCAGGTCATTACAATGAACAGGAGCAATCAACTTGGATAACGGGGGAAACTATATACATATTTGAAACATTGAAATAGGTAGCTGTATATATGTGAGATGGAGTTATTGTGTGTTGTTCATACCTGGTGGCTGGTGGCTTATCTTATATAGTTTAGTGTTCTTATAGTTCTTATAGTTCTTATCTTATATAGTTTATTTTATGTAATTGTATTTTACTGATGGGTTTTATAACTTTGTCAATAACCTTTTTATTGTCTTTTTATTCCTTTTATATTGTATGCACTTTGCTGCTACCACAATATTATATTTTTCTATAATATGGTATTGATATTTTTATATTCTAACTGGACACCAATTATTATTTGTTTCTCTTACATTGGTTAGCATAAAATGGATATCTATTGTTCTATCCCTCAACCTGAATTAGTTTCCTATGTCTTTAATAGGCTATTTTACTATGCTGTTTTTAAAGTGTTGGTTTTTATATGTCTGTGTTTTAACACCCACCCCTGAGGAAGGCTATTCCGAAACCTGACCGTGACAGGTGAAAGTGCACTTTCCTTGGTTTAATACAGTTAGTTTTGCTGTTACCTTGCTCTGGATGAAGTTTTATCTAGGTTCCTGGCTATGCCTCCACCACACCCCTATTCAGACAAGGGACATCCCCAGATCCAGCTTCTAAAATGGCTCTGGAGATCTCTCTGCACTTTGGACATCCAAAGCATGAATAAGGCTTCCAAATGACCCCATGAAGGAATAGTGTCTGTCCAAAGTGTGCACATAAGTGCTCATTTAAGCACCTACTTCCTTTAACATAGGGACAGGTGCCTAAATGGTGCATAATTTTTGGCAGCTCCCTTATCGATTCAGCCCCATAGTGTTAAAACTGGCTTGGTCAAAGTCATCTGCTATTTTTCTCTGCTTAGCTCATACAATGTAGATTATTTTGCTAAAAAAAGGTTTGGGGAGAAAGATAACTTAAAGTTCGGATGGCTAAGGAAAAATGTATGATAGCCAACATCAATCACTCCAGAGATATAACAAACATCAACACCAAATAAAACCTCTAGCTAATCACATAGCCTTTTCCCACAGAGGGTTACTGAACACCAATCCCATTTGGATCCAATACAATTTTAGAAAAACAGGAAAAAAGATCTCAGTATTTAAGTTATCCCTCTAATAGGTGGTCACCCACCAACAAGGGACTGGTCTTAATCACCATGAATGATGTAAAAAACTCCTCTTAAATCTTTATTAATAGTTAAATTTAAATTACTACCGGGTGGCTAAGCTTGGCTCCTCAGAATAAACATACTTATTCAATAATGTTATATCATTAACCCAATCAATTTATATGCATTATTCAAGCTAGACCACATTTAAGAAGCTAAACCAGGCTTGATAGAAATTGTGGAACCCATTGCTCCAGGTAGCTTACACCACATTATCAATGCCTAGAACAAAGGAGACATAGATACCATAACTCTTTTAAAAAATCAACTTCAAAAAGCAACCATATACTTAGCTTCAATGGTGCTCAAATCCCTCAAACAAATTTTGAATGTTTTGCCTGACAATGATCTTTGTTTCTCCAGAAGGCTTCATCAGGTCAGGTGGAAGAACTAGGTTTGATTCTTAGATTCAGCTTCGCTCTCTGGGTCACCAAGATTTGCTGACACTAGAGAAGCCGTGTTCACAGCCCCTGGAGAAGGGAGTTCCAGCCAGTCTATAACAGTAACGCCTACTGACCGGACCTATTGGATTCCAGAGGGAGCCCTGGTTTATGGCCCCCTGGCCAAAGCCTATCACTCTAATGACTAGGCTAGGTAAAGTGATTATAAAGTAGGGAGAGCTGTGATTGAAAGCTCATGATTAACCAATACAGTTTGGTTTCAGTTGAGCTCGAAGGCCATTGAAAAACAGGAGGAAACTGAGGCAACAGAAACACACACACATACACTAGGTAACTTCTGAGATGTAGGCGCTATGTTGTTTTGATTTAATACGCAATGTGATTATTTTATTGTCAAGTTTCTAAGCCCCAGAGATGGACAACTTGAGTCTCTACTGGGCATTAAATGGAGGGTTTGACATCGCTTATAGCAGTATGCAGCAACTGTAGAGCAGAAGAGGATACACAATTGTGTCAAGTTGGAATACATCTTGGGGACAATGTTTTGAAACTTTTATACACATGAAATTTGCCCCAGATTTATTTGTGGGACAGCTGTGTGCAGGAAAGATGTATGTGTTGAACTGAAAATAAAATCTACCCGACTCAGCCTCGCTTCTGGAATGGTCCTTTTTCTCCATAGCTAAATCTAGATGAGCAGTTTCATCGCAGAGGATCTAGTTGGATATCTTCTTCATTTCCCAGCCATATCTCTTTTTGACATGTCCTTCCTGTGCATTGGTTGGATTCCGAAATGGTTTGCAGACCCAAAAAGTAGTTGCAGTTATCATAGACCTCACATCAGCCCATACAGTAAAGATTGGGCTAAAAACATTTTTTAATAAATGGGCTTAAAACATTTGGAAAATTTCTCAAAAGGGAATATAATTATCTATCTTAGCAACATCCTTCTTTTGTCATAGCAAAATATGAACTACAAGAGGCTATGGTTGGATGCTTTTCACATGTCAGTCACAGGGATACTGTAGGAGTTTACTATTTTTTTGCACAATAAGGTAACAAAATAAAACCAGTTGCCTTGGAAACACTGCAGCTTTGCTCTCAGTTCAAATGAAAGAGCTGAAGCAAATTGTAAAGAAAAATCTACTTAATTAAGCCACTTACAGTCCATTATGACTGTGTTTTGGTAATGCAAGTGAGTGAGGAGGTTGCTACCATGGTGTTAGCACAAGCTGCTGCTTTTCTAAACTGTTTATTTATTTAGCTAAATTTATATACCGGAAGGATTTTACTGATTTAGCCAGAACAGACTTTGTGGGTATCCTTAAACATCACAGTAGCTGCTTTAGCATAACCTTTGTATCATTAGTCAATGGTTTTAAGAACAACAGGTGTGTAGGACTCAGTGTTAGAGATGCACATTTGTTTGCATGTATTTAGTTTGTTATTATGCCTTAAAATATTTAATGTATACAAAATTGATTTAATGTGCATGAACCTACAAATTAACGTGTATAATTGATTTGTGATTAGTAGTAGTAGTAATAGTAGTAGTAGTAGTAGTAGTAGTAGTAAGTGTTAAAAAGTTCTAGGAGTGGAGGAGTAGCCTAGTGGATATATCAACAGCCTACTACCCAGGAGATCTGGGTCCAGTTCCCACTGGCACTCCTTGTGACCTTGGGCAATTCACTTATCCTCCATTGCCTTAGAAGAAAAGGCCTGGCAATCTACTTTTTGTCATACTTTGCAAAGAAAACCCAGGGGCTGCTGGATCACCAGGAGCCAACATTGACTTGACGTTACTTAAATAAAATTCTAACGTGCTTTAAACATTTTGCAATCAGAAAAAATGTGCGAAATGAACAAAAAAATCAACAAAAATGGGGGAAAAGTGCCAAATTTTCTTAAAACAACCTACAACCCTACTGGATAAAAAAAGGACATGGAAGGTATGAGTGTGTTTCCCCAGGCAGTTTCATCAGCAATGTCTCCAACCTGCAACCCCTTCCTCTTCTCTCTCTAATAAGTCCATGGCCAATGGCACCACACAAAGGCAGAACAGTAGATTAGCAGCAAACCTCAGAGGAATTTCCTGTTTCTGTACAGCTTCCACTCCTAACTTGTATATACATTCTGCTGTTAAAAAATTGTTGGATAAAATCTTAAGATCAAAATTGGAAGTATCCCCATAAATATTCTCTCTTATCCAGCTTTCTTAGGTCCTAATGATGTTCACATGTGGCAAAATGCATTAATGGAGGCAAATTGGAAATGGTTGCTAATTCCATGCTTTATTGCAAATCTCCACACATTTTTCTGAACTCCAAAATTGGGTGCAATGCGAGAATGCTAACACTGTGCTGTTCTTACTGCTACAGACTAATGCAGCCCGAAGTTTTATCAAAATGATGCAGGGTGTATGCCATAAGCCTTATGGGAAGAGAACTAAGGACCCAAATACACATTTTAGAGAAGAGAGATGGGGAGCTCTAAAATAGAATCTGTTTTTGTTAATGATGCAATCAGGAGGTTAATGAAGAAGGATTTAGATTGAGGAACTGAAAGGACAGTATCTTGGCAGAAATGTGGTGCAATTACCGTATGAAAAGACAAAGGATATGGTAATTGCTCATTGAGAGGGTAATTTTATTATGGGTCACGAAATCAGAGTAGACATAAGCACTAATGTGTCCTTATGACACAGCCTCAAAAAATGTGCAGCAGTTTGGGTCAATGACTTGCATACATTGACTTCTGCTTGGAAGTAGATATAAATGTACGTTCTTGAAACGTGAGCATACATGTATTTTATAAACTGTGCTCATACTTCAGGACTCCTCCCACAGTTCGCCCAAATAGGGCTGCGCCTCGGTCGTGTAAAACTGCATGCTTATCTATTTATTTATTTAGCTGTATTTATATCCCGCTTTTCACCGGGTCAAAGCGGTGGAACATACAATAAATCAATTACAAGGGTTTGGGGCCGTCATCTGGTGGCCAACAATAATGATTGTTAACAATTAATTGGGACGTAGACATAGACATTGTGTTCAGGGGGACGAAATATGGTGGTTGGGAGGGAGTATCATGTGTGTTATCATGTGTGTTTTCATGCACATACATTATTCCATGGGGCAATTTTTTAAGAGTACTCTTCCATGAGCAAAGCAGGGTTCACCTGTGTTGATAACGTTATAAAATTACCCCTTAAAAGGCTAATAAGATGAGAGGGGATGATTTCAAAATGGCCGATATCCATGGCACGTAAATATCAGTGGGATATTCAGTGGTAGTTTCGGTATTGGAGCTGCCACTGAATTTAAGGGCTGAGTGGTGCTAACTGAATAGTTGGTGCATCTCTGTTGTCTGCTGAAACACTTACTGTGGGCCCCTGTCCTAACTGTTTGCACTATCTGGCAAATTCTAATCAGGTACTGACTATACCCCCAACATTTACTAAACTTTGCACTTACTATACTTTAATATTTGCTCTAAATGCACAGTAAGAGAAAAAAAATCATTCTTTGGTAAACAGGATCCACATTTTGATGTGAGCATCTTGTCAATGGAGCTGTCCACATTTTGGTGCTGAACAGCTGTAACCGGAGTAGGTCGGACTCAATGCTTCTCCTTGCCCCATCGTCCACACCCACTTCATTTCCTCCCCCGCCCCCCCCCTTAACACCCACAAACACTCTGACACCATATTCTGGAAACTTCTGGTTGCAGCTTTATTCACCATAAACAGTATAACAATCAACATCAATAACAATCGTTTACATACCACCATCAGAATGATGCCACACCAGCCATGTCACTAGAAAAGTGCGCACGCCTCCGCTTTCCAAATTCCCTCCCCCACTTGGCCCCCGACTTCGCCATATAATTAGCAAAAGCCAGCCTAGGGGTTGGCCGGGTCAGGGGTACCCCACCCCCGTCCCAATCTTATCCAAAGGCTCCGGACCCCAGAAACCTCCGGGATCCCACCACCGGCACAGGTGACCTCACCATCCCTGTGTCGCCCCATCGCCCAAAAGCTGCAACCAGCGAGCATCCCTTAACACTACCCACTCCAACGCCTCCTGCGAGTCGTTCAATAACAAATCTAACCCCACTGGGGACAAGTGAACCTCATCCCTACTGTACAATCCCGCACAGCCTACCTCCACCCATTCATGAAGGACTTGATACCCTCCATGGGAACAAACCCAATGGCCAATCTGGTAATTGATTTTCATCAGACCCCGAGACCAGCACCGCTGGTCCCGGCAGCTAGACAGCGGTATAATATCAGACCACAGTATAATTACACCTGGAAACAACTGCAGCACCACCTCCAAATCTTTTTGCACTGCTCTGATCAGTTGCTTGCAGGTCCAGGCGGACAAATCGTCGTCCCCCCAAATGTATCAGCATCAAGTCCGGTGAACTCCTCAGCCGCCCGTGGTGCTGCAGCAAAGGGAGCAATTGAGTCCAACGGAGTCCTCGCTCACCCAGCCATAAGACGGACACCACATCCGGATCCAGGCCAAGATTAGCCCCAAAGGCCACGCAGCTGCGTGCTGCCCCGCCCAATGAACAAACGAATGGCCTATCATCCAACATCCATGTGGACCTCGCCCTCTATCTGCAAAAGAAAAAACATAATTAGCCACTCCCATTCTCCCGCCTGACTACCTTACATTCGGACATATCCCAAAAAAGCCCTTGAGCGCCAACGCCCTATGCGCTGGACCTCATGGTCCGACAAACCCGCCGCCGCCGCACTAGTGGCCGCCCCAATGTGGAATGAGTGTGCCACAAACCGAAGCGGCTCCTCCCCTATCTGCTGCAGGGCCATTCTTAACACCGCCGTCAATTTGAACGGTGTCAACCCACTGGCATCTGCGTGCAGAAAGAATAGGCCCTCCACTGCCGGTCGCCGGCGCAAGTACTCCTGTTAGGCAGCCACCGTGCATGTTGGCACCCCTAACATCCCCTTTAATACCACCTACCAACCACGCCCTTGCTGGTCAGTCTTAGAGCGGGCTAGCAGCACCCTCACACGCCCCGACTCCATATGCACATGCTGACGCAGCAAGCCGTTGACACTACCCGCCCTCCGCTAGTCCGCCACCAATTCCCCCACATGGAATGCCCCAAAAAACGCCAAACAAAAAACTGCCTTGAATAAGATTGCTTCATACTCTGACGAAGCCACCAGAGGAAGCACCACACATAGCCTCACCAGCAAGTCATGCGTGATCGGTCACCTGCTATCCCTAGGCATTGGGCTCAGTCTCTCCCACCCCTGTAGTAACCACCGAGTTAAAAACCCACCCCCCGCCAGACACCAGCCAACCACCCTTGCGAAAAAGGCAAGCCCCACCAACTGACAACAGACAGCTGCTTTGGACACCCCCTTTTCCTTGGCATCCGCAACATATCTTGCTAACATCTAATCGGACACCGCATCTGGCCACCATCCTTGTGCCCGCAGAAACTCTTCCACCTTGTCACAGCCCCGCTGGTAGGCCGACCAAGTTGCTCTCGCCACGGAACCTCGTAACAAACTCAGTATCTCTTCGGGCCAACCTGCCATAAGTGCTCTGGGACCAGCAATCCAATCTCTTCCGCTCCAGGCGCCAGTTTGCGAAACCTGTCCCACTGAAAACGAGAAAGAGCATCCGCAATCTCGTTAGTACATCCCGGTATATGTCGTGCTTTGATCGCTACTTTCAATCTTAAACAGGCTAAGATCACCTCCCGCATTAAGTCCACCACCAGCACACATCTCGGGGTGTAATGGTTGATGACGCTCACCACTGCCTCATTATCACACCACCACAAAACTCGCCTGTTGCGATCCGGCCACAACTCCAAAGCTGCCAGCATAGGAAATAGCTCCAAGAAGGCAATGGAGGAGTGGAGGAGTGGCCTAGTGGTTGGGGCAAGGTACTTCAGGCCAGAAGGTCGGGGGTTCAAATTCCACTAAAGGACAGCAACCTTGGGCCGGAAGGACTGGGGTTTCAAGTCCCACAGAGTTGCTCCTTGTGGTCTTGGGCAAGCCACTTAACTCTCCATAGCCCATGTTCCCTATAAAATAGTTATCGCCAAGTTATTATGCCCTGTTCAATGTAATTTCAGTTTGTTCAATGTAAACCGCACTGATGCAGAATAGCACGGTATATAAGAGAATGTAAGTAAATAAATAAATAAATGCTACTTACCAAGTGTGCCTCTTGCCAGGCTGGGGGCCACCTGTTGGCGCACTATGCCCCTGCAAAATAGATGCCCAGCCCCAACCCCCCTGCCACATCAGAGTATAACTGCAAGTCCTCTGATGAAAGCTCCCTCTTCATCATCACCGATGTACCATTAAACTCCTTCAAAAAGACATCCCAAATCCGCAAATCCTCCTTCCCTCTTCATCATCACCGATGTACCGTTAAACTCCTTCAAAAAGACATCCCAAATCCGCAAATCCTCCTTCATCACCCTCGACACTCTGATATGATGATGCGGTTTGTGCACTCCTGCTGTCGCCCCTGCTAAACTTCGCAGAAACACCCTACCCATTGGGATGATACAGCACGCGAAATTCAATTCTCCTATCAACGCCTGAAACTCTCTCATATTCACTTTGTGGGAAACTAAGACATTCGCCACTAACACTCGCAACTGCGTCACCTTCTCCTCCGGCAACCTAGCAACCATGGCCATGGAATCCAACTCTACCCCCAGAAATGTTAAACATCGCATAGGACCCTCCGTCTTTTCCTCCACTAATGGCACCCCCAATTACCGTGCCAAGTCCATGAAACTGCCCAATAGATGCTGGCAGTCCTCCGACTGCCCTGCTCCCACAAAAAAAAAATCATCGAAATAATGCACAACATTCTCGCAACCCACTTCCCGCACCACCGCCCAATACAGGAAAGTACTGAATTTCTCGAAATATGCACACGACACCGAGCATCCTATGGGCATACACTTGTCAATTAAAAAAGCTCCTCAAACCGAAAACCCAACAACGGAAAACTAGACGGATGTACCGGCAACAGCCGAAAAGCTGACTCAATATCGACCTTCGCTATTCACGCCTCGACCCCTGCGCGTCTCACCAACTTGACTGCCCGGTCAAACGACGCGTATCTAACCGCACAGCGCTCCTTGGGTATATGCGTGTTGACCGATAAACCCTCTGGAAAGGACAAATTGTGAATCTATCTAAACTTCCCTGCCTCCTTTTTGGGTACCAGACCCTATGGGGACGCAACCAAATCCTGGAATGGCTTCTCCACGAATGGGCCAGCAATCCTCCCTAACTCTAATTCCTTTAACAACTTTCCTCGCACTATGGGCGCCAAGCGCCGTACCGAAGGCGAATTGCTCAACGAGTACACTCCCACCGTACCTGCCACTGGGATGACAAAGCCCTCCTGAAACCCTCTTTCTAAAAACCCCCTATCTCCCTGTTTTGGGTACTTCCGCAGCCTAGCCTTCAATGCCTCCATGCGTACAGGGGTATAAGCCAGACTGCCAACCACCCAACTATTTAGTGGCCAACCCACTAGCTGCGGCGGCCCCCTTTTTAAGGCACTTTACCGCTGAATGCCCCCCTCCACAACTGGAAGAGGCATGTCGAAACTTGCAATCGGGAAATGGGAAAGTGGCCTTATTGGATCGCCAGCACACATCCCTGGCTCCCGAACCCCCAACTTTCTGCAGCGGATTACCGCCTGTGGCCGAAAGGAACATCCCGCCCCCCTGCCAAAACACCCCCTGGTTTGCTGCTGATACTCCCCACCCCCGGCTTGGCTGACATTTGCGTTAGCCACAGATTAAAATCCTGGGAGCCCCATGACAAAAACTGGTTCTCTTCAATTTTATCGCGGAACTTCTCATCGTAGTTTAACCATGACCAACCTTCGTGCATCTGCGCGGCCTCCAAAATAGAATCCGCGTAGGCCAACAACATTCCATACTGCTCAGGATAATGATGGCCCCACACACTGGCCAGCCGCAAAAAAGCTCGTGTCCAATTCACTACATTCCGAGACACTTTCTTGAGCCGTACGGCCTTTTCATCCTCTTTTCTCTTCTTCCTACTCTCCCCCGACCGCCTCCGCCCTTCCAACAATCGGAAAATATCAATATATCTCCTTTTCCTAATCTTACGATGCAAATTTCTTGGGATCCCCTCCCATAACTCCGCATACACTGCTAATGAGGGCGCTCCCCCAGCCAACTTACTTATGCCCCCGTCCTTACTTCCGACTTCCTGTCCCACTCCCCCACCTTCTGATACGGAGGACGACGATACCGAAGAAGTGGATGAGGACGTGTCCGACCCCTGCCGCCGCCGCCGACACGCATGCCTCCGCTTCTTGCGCGACTTTCTTCCGGCGCCCAACCCCTGATCAGCTATCACCTGTGCATCTTCTCACAACTCACCTGCTGCCCGCGGCTCCCCCGCCAGCTCGGTCGCTGGCCTCATCTCAACAGCACTATCCACCACACTGTGCTGTCTCTCCTCACCACCATGGCCTCCATGTCCAGTTGATGCGGGAGCCGACTCCATCGTGGTCACCTGTGGAGACATAAAAGAAAACAATGGGGAAGGGACCTCTGACGGCCACACTGGCTGCCATGCCCCGAGCCACTCTGCCCCTGATGATCCCTGCCCATCTCCGAGCCAATGCTGCCATGACACCGCACTCCCCCCAGCCCTCTCACCCCCTGGTACTAGCATCGCATCTCCCCCTTGGTGACCACTGGGCCACCTGAATTGTAGAGGCAAAAGACCCAACACATTCATGCCTCCCCTGAACCCTACTCCCCCCCACCCTCACAGGTCCCTGCTCCTGCTGACCCACCGCCGCATCTCCACCCTGTGCACTCTGTATCTGCACAGAGGACACCGGCCCCCCACCCCTACCTCCTCCTAACTCACTGCCTCGCTGTCCTCCCACCTGAGGCAGCAACCCCCGACCGCGAGTCCCCCCCTGCTTCTGGGCCCTCGCCCTCCACGCTCTCTCCCGCACCCCTCTTGCCCCCACCACTAGTCCTGACCTCGCTCGCCTGCTAGCCCCAACCGCTCCTCATCCACGAAGGAGACCAGCTGCCTCCCCCAACTGTTCCCCTTCTCCTTCCTCCCCTGCCATCATTTGTCCCCCAACGTGCCTCCCTTGCCCCCCCGGCAACCCCCCCGGCTCCCCCAAGCCCTCTCTCCCTCCCCCGGTGGCTCCCCCATGCAGGCATACTTAACTAGTAAGTACTCGTGCCTGTGCCCCCTACCACCCCTTTTTTTTTTTAGTTTAATTTACCCCCCCAGCCCACTTGCCTTGCTTTCTCTTCCCTGCACACCGTCCAGGCTGGAGAACTCTGCAGTGTGCCTGCCACGCAACCGCACGTGAAGTGCATGAGGTTGCTGGCTCCCACTCTTCTGTCTCCTGCTCTGACGGATCTGCCACCTTGCCGCCTCTGCGCTGCTCAGCTGCCGCCTGCACCGCTCCTCCAATGCCGACTCGAACTCTCCTCCACCGGACCTCACCTCGCCGCCACTGCTCGCCGCCACCAGACCGCACACCCTGTCTCACCAAGGTAACCCTCGTCTTCCAACTCCTGCCTCCTCCTTGGCTCTTTATTTATTTATTTATTTATTATTTATTTACATTCTCTTATATACCGCGCTATTCTGCATCAGTGCGGTTTACATTGAACAAACTGATATTACATTGAACAGGGCATTATAACTTGGAGATAACTATTTTTACAGGGAACATGGGCTATGGAGGGTTAAGTGGCTTGCCCAAGACCACAAGGAGTACCTGTGGGACTAGAAACCCCAGTCCTTCCGGCCCAAGGTTGCTGTCCTCTATTGGGATTTGAACCCCCAACCTTCCGGCCTGAAGTACCTTGCCCCAACCACTAGGCCACTCCTCCACTCCTCCACTCTTCCTTCGTGCCTCACACTAAGGGAGAAGCAATGATTTCAAATAACGCCGCCACGTCACTTCTTTTCCTCCCCCTTCATCCACCTCCCACCTGCGGACCCGAAACCGGGGTTCTGCATCTCGCCGAGCCACCCGGTTACAGGCTGCCGGCTTGGCCTCTCGGCCTTGCGGCCTGCATTTAAATGCACTTTAATAACGCCCTGGGTTTAATTGGTTTTAAAAAGTGCAAAACAATAGAGTCTATGATTTTACAGTGCCACTACAGGTTTTTGAGATACCTGGGATGAGCTGCTTTGATAAGCATGTCATCATTTATGTGCCCTGTTATTCTATTGGTCCCTGGGAGCATAGCACACTTCTAATGACATCTATGGGCTACTCATATGCTGTGGGTGTAGTACAATGTATGCCATTCTTATCAATGCATTGTACTTTCCGGGGCTCTGAGGAACTTGGGTGGAAATGCATAAACATTTTTAAAAATAAGCAGATGTGAACTTTCCTATTTTTCAAAAAGAAAGTGCATTTTTGTCTTTCAAATTTGTTAAACATTTATGGGACAAAACCTCACTAATTATGTTGCAGCTGGTGCTGGGGAAAGTTTAATTACCAACAGAAGGTGTCTCAAAACAAGCTCCATGCAAACACTGTCTGCAATCCGTGAGATGGCAAGCCTGCAACACGCTAAATCATAGCAGCAAGTGGCAAATTCTGTTCCGAAGCAGTCAAGGTAATGTATCCCAATGCACAAATTACGCATTAGCCCTGGAGAAGTGGGCAACCTGCCAAAGGGCTTACTTTAAAATGGGCTCTGATGCAAAATCATTTGAAGCGATGGTAAAAATGCCTCTGTTGCCTTGGCTGCTTAAAAAATGACCATCTATTTGCAGATTCTAGGCAGAGGCATCAGAGGATAAAATTGACTGGTTTGCTTTCAGCTACACTTAGGCCAGTTGCAGAAGTAAACTGACAGTACCAAAATAATCCGAAATAAAAAGCACATGGGGCTTGATTCATTCAAATGCTGCTGTTTTAAAATGTTTCTAGGTGAAACATATTCAGAATCTCCATGAGTAAAATAATTTGTATTCTCCCTTAATGAGCAATGCTGGTGAGGGGTGGGAGGGAAGGGAGGAGAGGAAGAGAAAGGTGGATTTATTATTTCTTGTATAAACAGGGCTTATGTGGTGTTTTAGGATGTACCCAGCACTAAGCTCTAGTATGCATTTTGTCTTGTTTCTTCCTCTTCCTCTTACTTTTCCTCCTTTAATATGTGACTCTCATGTTGACATCATATGCATTATGGAATGGGAGTGAAACAAATCTGAGCGTGCTCAACCATGACGTCAACATACAAAAAGATTATGACACAAAATATGAAGGTAGGAACATAAGACTTGCCATACTGGGTCAAACCAATGGGCCATCCTGTTTCTAGCAGTGGCCAATCCAGATCACAAGTATCAGACAGGATCCCAAAAGATAAATAGATTGCATGCTGCTTATCCACCAGTCCAATTTAATAATGATTTATGCAGTTTTCCTCCAGGAACTTGTCCAATTCCTTTTTTTACTACACCAACAGTTTTTACTACATCCTCATATTTGGCCTCTTATAAAAGAACTTCTCTGGCCCCTAGTGGAGCACAGGATACATTTTACATTTTTGGTTTTAGTAGTATATAATATTGCGTAACTTGGTGCCTAAGGGCCCCATATTCATTGGGCAGGCTATGCTCTGCTACGGTGCATAGCTCTGCCCACTGACCCCTAACTCTAGATATTCAATGTCATGGTGAAGACATTGAATATCTGAGTTTAGTGCACAGAGGAAACCACTGCAGAGCCTAACCAGGTAGCAGCGATATTCCACTGCTACCTGGTTAGCATCTGCGGCTAAAACTAGACGAGACAAAGGCTGGGCTAGTTTTAGCCACGGATCGTTAACTAGTTAACGGTGCAATATCGCCGCTACCTAGTTAGTGGCAGTCTCCATCTCCGCTCCATCCTGGAATGCTCTCAACACGCCCCAATGATAATCGGATAGCATAGGGGCACGTAAGGGAGTTAGAAGGGAATATTCATCGGCACTAACCATGTAAGTGCCATTGAATATCCCCATTTAAGGCATATACACAGTTTACTGGGCTGTAAGCCGTGTAAATGCATTTTGGAAATTGGGCCCTAAGTCTTTAGAGGCCTGTATTTGGCAGTATAAACCATCTAAAACTCCGTTGGAGCTTCCTGGTGGGATAAAATTGAATGATGTTAGGAAATGAACGTTCTCATGTACGGCTCCAACACTCCGGAATTAGCTTCCAGTGGAACTCAAGGGTGTGTGTGATGAGCTGTCCGAAACAGGGCTTTCTGCGGATGCCTATGGGGGGTGAGAACTAATGCCGTGGCTGCTTGGTATCTGGTTTTAATGCTATTAACCATTTTGTAGCTTTGGAAGAAATGGTATATAAAGTTAACAAATAATGAGCAAATAAATATCAGTGCCTGCTGGTGGGAGGATGGAGGATCACTCCATATTGAAGTCCTTTCCTAAAAGCCACCCACAAGCTGGTAGAACCTACTACTATTATCCTTTGTATAGCGTTGCAAGACGTACGCAGCGCTGTACAGACACATGTAAAGACGGTCCCCGCTCATCAGAGCTTACAAGCTAGTCAATACAGACAGCACAACAGCTGAGGACAAAGATATATCTAGAGGAGTGGTAAGAAAACACATAGAAGACTAAGCGGACCAGGATCCAAAAGCAGCCTCGAAGAGGTGAGTTTTCAGCCTGGATATGAAAAGCGCCAGCGATGAAGCCTGACGCACAGATTCAGATAGCTTGTTCCAGGCATAAGGAGCAGCAAGGTGGAAGGATCGAAGTCTGGAGCTGGCAGTAGAGGAGAAGGGTGCAGATAGAAGGGATGTGCCAGATGACTGGAGCTCCCAAGGAGGGGTGTAATGGGGAGGGGGGAGCGTGTACTTTTAGTTATGTGCTATGTGGACTTTGCTGGATTTTCAAAGTGAAAGCATGCGTGCACTTTCCATTTGAAAATTACCCCAGGAAAACTGTGGGGCACGTTTACCAAACTGTGCTAACCACTAGCATGGGATGTGGCACACGGTGTGTCACACTAAAGTTTAGAGCCAGGCCCTGTTTACAAAAATCCCTGCTAGATGGTCAGCATGTGAAAGGATGGAGACAGGGTGGGTTGGGGGTATTATGTGGGCTTTAGTGTAGGCATTTTGGCCATGTGCTAGACACAATGGTGCTTGTTAGCATGGGTGCACTTAACACCATCTCTATGGCTGGTATTAGATGCAACTGCTAGCTGGATTACTGCCATGCAGTGTGTTAGCAGCACACCAGCAACAGGGGGACAGGAGTAATTTGGAATCTTTCAACTCTGCTTTTTACTTAAGCCACTTGGACTACTTTTACCCCTTCTTGCTGAGGATAACAGCACATACATACACGTTCCATGCACATACCTTTACACGCATATTAGGCAGGCACATTTATAAAAAAAAACATTTTTGGCTTTGAATATTATCCACAAGGAAGGTAAAATCTCCACTTCTCTTTTCTCCTAAAATGGGTTGAAGGACTGACTCTACAGACAACGCTGAGAAGCTGAATTGAAGATGTGCTTGGGAAGATTAAAGATTGGATCTGGAGCTTACAGGTTTAGAATTTACATGCTAGATGGATTCCTAATTTAGTTGTCCCAAAGAGGCAGCATTAAGATTAAAAAATTCATCTGCAGTGGTTCGAGGGCTACTAGGGTTTTATATGCACTATCGCAGCAACGTTCTGTCTCCTCACCATGTGTTTCCATCCCACCTCTCATAGCCCTTCATTTACTCAGCAAAGTATTGAACCAGAATAGAGTCTGGGCATCATAACCACGCCAGCTGAAGTCTCATTTTCTACAGTGTTGTTCTTATTGATCAGAGAACTGAGATTTCATGGCTTTAATTTTAAGGTGCTGACAAATAATATCTTACTGTTAGGATTTGCAGCATATAGCACACCAGAAACGTCTTACACAATTTGTCTGGTATTCATACAAGACAAACTATCTAATCTTAGGCAGTTTAATTAGCATCCTCATATAAGACTCTATTTTCTGCTAAACTTAGTATTCTAAATTTCAAGCTGAAAATAGGCATCTCAGACTGAGGTTTCTAACATCGGCACTCAGTATTGGCTGAACATGGTGGCCTGATGCCACCAGCTCTCTGGAATCTTTCCATCCCTACTGCATGAAAAAATGTCCATGAAGTGGGAGGGGGTGAGCTAACCAGCCTCCCACATCTCATCTATCTCCAGAACTTTCAAGTGTAAGTGGGCATTGCCAGCTCCCCTGTATCACTTGCTTTCTTCCTTAACATACTCTGGCATCCCCTACTATCCAAATCTGAGTCAGGAGGAGGTAGAGGAGAGGGTCTTACCTTCTCCCGGCTTGACTAATAACTGAATACAAAGGGAGTTATTTTAGAAGTCCTGTTCATGCTTTGAACATCTGTAAATGGGCATAGAGACATCCAAAGCATGGCAACGTCTCCAAAGCCATTTTAGAAGCTGGGTCTGTGGACATCCAACTCTCAATAGATGGCAAGAGTAGGTGCACCTGCCGCTCCGTGCAGTCCACCCCACCCCATGTCTTTGCTTAGGGGTGAACCCACCGCTCCGTGTAGAACACCCCAATTTGTTGAGAAATTAGTTAGTTACGTTTATTTTGATTTTATCCTGTTGCTGTAAAGGGATCCACTGTGTCTGTCCCATGCCATCTTAAATTCTGATTGACAGGGCAATTGTGCGTAACCCCCCTGTACTTTGTAGAAACTTTAAAATGTAAACATTAACTTTTCAGGGCTCCTTTCCTTACTCATCTGAACATATATGCATACATCAATATATAGAATACAGCTCCTATACACATAATTGCTGGTTCTTCTATGTGGAAGTCGTGAAAATAAATGCTTCTGCCCAGCACGTACCCGTGGACGATGCTGAGTGATGCTGCTCTGTTCCTGCACATGCTGGTTCTTGAAATCACCACTCCCTTATACCATTTTCCAAATAGTGTGAAGGGGCAATTTACAAATGATGTCCAAATGCAATCTGGGATGTCCAAACCCAGAACATCTGGAAAAAAAAAGCAGGCATGCCCATGTTCAAATCACTATGTCACAAACATGGACATGCATGATGTGGATGTCTGCAGACTGACAACGTTTTCAAAATATACATGTATTGCCTTTGTAAAATAGGAAATGCATGTATAAATATGTGGCCTGTTCAAATACACCTAAGACAGGCTCCCTTTAAATCTTTACATTCTGGTCCATACCCAGTGGCAGAACCGAGTGCGTGGCAGCATGGCATGTGTTTGTGGTGTTGGCACTGCATGCTCGGGCTGCTGGCGGCCACCGCAGGGCAGCAACTTCCTGGTAGCCCAGTGGCCCGACTCCGCCACCCGTCAGTGGTTTGATGGCATCGGGGGCTTCCTGTGATGCTGCAGTCTCCCGATGCCATCAAACTACCGGCGGGTGGGGGGATTCCCGCTAGCACAGTGCTGGCATCGGGACGTCATTTTCAGCCCACTTCGGCAAATGCAGCCTGTGGCAGGAACTGATTCACTTGATCCGGGCCAAACTGACTGAATCCCACCGCTGGCCATATCCATAGGTAAATAGTGACACTTCGACATGTATGCAGTCTACACATGTAAATACCACGTAAGGCTTCTTAAATAGGCTGTGGCAACCTATACAGCTCCTGGCACTGAGTATTCATTTATTTACCTCAGACCAGTTCCTCAAAGTGAGGTGAATATATTACTATTTAAGGGCACATATTAGAAACGACGTGGAAATCAGAATAGAGGTATTGAGGGTGTGATGTTCACTGCTCAGGTGGTATTTTAGAAAAGGCTCAACTAAATGTGGAGCCTTTTCTAAAATGCAGAATAAGGAGGTGCAGGAGTGCACATGTATGTGCCAATATGTGAGCATGGTAAACATAGCTACAGTGCACATGCATATACCAAATTTCTCAACTTACACATGTCTAGTGGGTATTTTGCAAACCTACACGTATACATACCACCGATTAATAACAGAAGCTGTTGTCTCTATCTAATTTAACTTTTGAGGTGGAGCAGTAGCCTAATAGTTAGAACAGTGGGCTGTGAACCAGGGAAAACAGTTTTATATCCTACTTCTGCTCCTTGTGATACGGAGCAAGTCACTTAACCTCCATTGCCTCAGATACAAACTTAGACTGAAAGGCCTCTGGAGGTAGGAAACTACCTATTGTACCCGAATGTATCTCACTTTGAACTTCTGAAAAAGTTGTGAGCTAAATTCATTTCCCTTTTGCTTTGTTTCTGTTTTTAAATAAACAACAGAGGATAAAGGAGGATAACCTCCTCAATCCCCCCCTGTAAAGAGCTGGCCCAAATGAGCAGGGAGCAGGTGTAATTGGAGTATACATGTGTAGCTTTTGGCCCACCCAAGCTACTTCCTGACCATGGCCCCCACATATCCTCCTACAATTTCTATCTACTGAAGCCATCCATGTGTAAATTCAGCCCCTTTCTAAAATCATCATTTATATGCGGACACTATTTCAACGTGCAAATTATTAACTTTACATGTGGCAAAGACAAATAAGGCTTCTAAAATAACCTCCTTAGTGCTGAGAACTGTCATGCATACGTTATCTAGGTAGGAAAAGAGAGATGTCCTGGTCTGAATGTTCACAATTAATGGAGTATTTTCCAGAAGGCTAGCTGAACACAGAGCCTTTTGTAAAATAACAATCAAAGCATGTTTGCAGAGTATTTTACAAAACACTAACTAAACACAGAGCCTTTTGTGAAAGAACTATCAAGGCATGGTAAAGATATGTGTAAGTGCTAGCACAAAGTACAGGGGTACATATTTTAGAAAGAAACATGTTTAAAAAGAGCAGTATCACTCAGGGCTCTGCAGGTGTAATGTCTGGCATCTATACATGCAAGTGATAGATTTTGCAGTCTATGCGTGTAAGTGCTGGATTTTAAAAGAACTAGATGGTCAAGAGAAAGCAATTAAAAGGCCGCACTCCAAAACTCAATTTTTGTTTCTTTGAGGTGGTTTTAAACACCAGAGAGGTAGCGCTCAAGCTTCAGTCCTCCAAAGCCTATGTCCTGACGAGCAGTTACAGTTGTGGTCAATATTATTGGCACCCCTGCATTCTAGGTATGTTGTATACAATCTCTTGAGAAATAGTTTGAAATATTCCAACTGTATGTCGTCATAATATTTTAATAGTATGTTCAAAGGTATACAACATAAAAAAGATGTCTGTGCAAGTTAGACGTGGAGCCCGATTCAGAGAGGGGCACATCCGAGCTGTCCGGACAGCCACAAGCAAGATGTTCCCGTGGAGGCCGAATCGAGGACAGTCTGGCATGCCCCTGCCACTTGTGGGTAAATCCTCCCTGCAGGCACCCCGACTCCCACATCCTCAGCCCCCCTTTTCCCTACCACCCGACCCAAGGCTGGCCTGCCGTGGCCTGGATCGGGTGGCGGGGATGCCTCTGCACCTGGCCCCGGCCCCGGCAGGGATCCCCGGGCCCAATCGCTGGGTTTTTGTTGTTATTCCACCTTTGAGATGGAATAAGCAGCACGTTCCTATGGGCCCGGCAGGACGTTCAGGGCTGTGACCTGAATTGGCCATGTACATCCTGCTGAGCTGGTGCACTCCCGCCCCCCCCCACCCATTTCTCCCCATCCTGAGCATCAGGATGTATGGGGAGAGCCGGAGGAAGAATTGGGCCCGCATCCCGGAATCAGACAGTATTAATGGCACCCTTCACTAATATTTGGTTGCATCTTGTAGCCATACATAAGTTTCTTACATCTGCCTGCCGGTAGTTTCTACAACTCTTCAACTACGATTTGTTCCAGCTCATGAATATTTCCAGGCTTCCTTTTACTAATGGCAGATTTCAGCTCTTCCCAAAGGTTCTTGATTCGAATGAGATCAGGACTCATTGCTGGCCAGTTTAAAACAGTTCATTTGTTATTTTTTAACCATTCTTATGTATTTTTAGATGTATGTTTTGGGTCATTGTCCTGTTGGAGGACCCATGACCTTTGACCCAGACCTAGCTTTCTGACACAAGGTAGCACATTTCGCTTCGAAATACCTTGGTAGTCCTCTGACTTCATGATTCTTTTAATACGTACCAGGTCTCCAGTTCCTAATGCAGCAAAACAACCCCATGACATTATGGAACCTCCACCATATTTAACTGCAGGAAGGGTGTTTTTTCCCTTATAAGCTTCATTTCTTTGCCTGTAAATGTATCACTGGTCTGCATTGCTAAAGAGCTCAAGTTTGGTTTCATCTGTCCACAGAATATTTGTGGACAGATGAAACCAGAAGGATTGTGGTTTCTCAAAGTTAGTTTGGGCAAAGATCAGGCGTACCTTTTCATATCTGTCTTTGAGTAGTGGAGTTCTCCTTGGCCTTCACCCATGAAGTTTTTATTTAGTGTGGGTTGAAACTACCACTCTAGATTGCTCCATGTTAGCCTTAAGCTCTTTGGATGTTGTATGTGGTGTTTTTCCAACTGTTGCTCACTAAACTTTGAAGATTTCTTGGATTAATTTATCTCTTCCCACCATGTCCTGGAGGGTTCTTGACAGTTCCATGAGCAGAAAACTTCTTAATAACATTGCAAACTGTAGACACAGGAATTCCAAGGTCTTTGGAGATGGCCTTGTATCCCTTTGAAGTTTAATGTTTCATTATAATGACTTTTCTGATGGTCTCAGGCAACTCTCTTGTTTTCACCATTGTGAAAATGGAACAGGGAATGAATGGGACAATTTTAAACATTAGAGCCATCATTCATTGGTTGATTCAAGTTATGTGAGTACTGACAATTGATCACAGGTGTGTCTAATTTTACTGCCATGGGAATATGGTTCTTCTGTTCAAACTGATTTGAATTGTTTATAAAGTAGCCAGTTATCACACCCTCTACTATAAAGAGTGAACCTTCCTAAAAAATATTAGTTTTTTGTCGGAATGTTGGTTGTGAGGCCGTGAAACCTCTTGTGGTCAACTTTCCCTATTAACATTTTTTAAATAGTGTACTAGACACCTCTAATGTGTTCAAACACAAATATCTGTGAAAACACTTTAAAACACCTATAAAAATCTTTAGAAAGACAAAAACTTCCAGTTTAGTTCTCCTGAACTCCCATATGAACAAAATCCAACAACTATGCTTGCAATTACAGCCAGCTGCTTGTTCCAAGATTTGTAATTTATGTTCACCATCCCCCTCACGGGGGTCATCAGGAATATCCTCCATTTCAAATCCATGCAAGTGTGTTGAAACTGTACACAATGGCTAAGGGTGGCATATAACAGAGGATCTAACTTACATGATCAAGTGGTACACACAATTTCCTCGGCGGATCACCCTATGTTTTACAACAAGTCTGCTATTGGTTTGGGACATTTTAGTTGCAGTTCTTGTGTTCATTGTGAGACAGCAATTATTGGTTCTAGTTGGACAGATCAAATGATGGGTAAAATATATGTTTCACGCTGGAACACAACCTGCACTACTTTATTTGTAGTTTACATGATTCTCTGTCTTTGCTCCAAAAAATACATAGGTTGTACTATCTAATCTGTTTGACACAGACTGCATGGACATTCATCGCATTTATTTATTTGGTTTTATACCACACTATTCATGATCAGCACGGTTTACAATAGAAGAACTTAATACATAGAACCATTTACATTGAACATGTAAACAAGATATAAACACATTTAAACACGAAGATCATGAGTGCTCTGATAGTTAGCTCTTGTGTACAGTTTCAACACACTTTCATGGATATGAAATGGAAGATTATTGATTGGATTCCTGACGACCTCCATAGGGGGGATCGTGAACATAAACTGCAAATCTTGGAGCAATCATGGATTTTCAGATTAGCTACAGCGGCTCTTCATGGATTACATCAGGAATTTGATTGGTGGAGTCTACTTTGATTTTTTGGCAGTTTTTTCTGACTAGTCTGATGGTGTCTGATCTCTATTGTTTTTTTCAACATCATGTGCTTATGCACGCCACACACTGCGAGTTTAAAATAAGGAGCTTTGAATTGCTGACAGCAATGACAATTTGGATTAACAGATGTCCTTTTGAGCGTTGAGACAGAGCTTTAAGGATCAATTAGCTCTAAATGCAGTGCTGTGTTCGTTTTGGGACATTATTTTGGACTTGAGCAGCTTATCATTGAACAGAGCGTTCTTGTGAAATAAGAAAACGCTTCATAATCTTCCTTGTGGAGCAAGCAGCTGGCTATAGATTGCAGGCATAGCTGTTGGATTTTGTTCATTTGGGAATTCAACAGAACTAAACTGCAAGTTTTTGTCTTTCTAAAGATTTTTATAGGTGTTTTAAAGTGTTTTCACAGTTATCTGTGTTTGAACACATTAGAGGTGTCTAGTACACTAGTTAAAAAATATTAAAAATGAAAGTTGATCATGAGAGGCTTCATGGCCTTATGACAAACATTCCGACAAAAGAATAACATTTTTCAATGAAGAGCTCTTGTTTTTAGGACGGTTCACTCTTTCTAGTGGATATCAATTGGTGGATTTTTTGATTTGGAATCCTTTTTGAGTAGGAAGTTATCATGCCCTGGCAAGGTCCCATTTTTTATAGTCTTTCTTACTCTTTCCTTTTTTAACTACTACTATTACTACTGAGCATTTGTATAGCGCTGCAAGTCATACACAGTGCTGCACAGACATGTAAGAGACAGCCCCTGCTCATCAGAACTTACAATCTAGTCAGGACAGACAACATAGAAGGTGTAAGGGATAAAACAAGGGGGGGGGGGAGATAAAGAAACAAGGAGATCAGGTGAGTCAAGATCCAAAAGCAGCAGCGAAGAAGTGAGTTTTCAGCCTGGATTTGAAAAGGGTCAGAGAAGGTGCCTGGCGTACAGACACAGGTAGTTTGTTCCAGGCATAAGGCGCAGCAAGGTGAAAGGAGCGAAGTCTGGAGTTAGCAGTAGAAGAGAAGGGCACAGATAGAAGCAGTTTACCAGAAGAGCGGAGTTCCGAGGGGGGTTGTAAGGAGCGATAAGAGAAGAAAGGTAGTGAGGAGCTGCAGAGTGAATGCATTTATAGGTCAACAGGAGAAGTTTGAACTGAATGTGGAAATGGATAGGAAGCCAATGAAGTAACTTGAGAAGAGGGATAATATGGGCATGATGAGACTTGCAGAAGATTAGCCGCGCAGCAAAGTGTTGAACAGATTGAAGGGGAGAAAGATGATTCAAAGGGAGACCAGCAAGGAGTAGGTTACAGTAGTCAAGACGGGAGGTGATTAAGAGTGGATAAGCGTCTTAGTATTGTGTTCAGAAAGGAATGGGCAGATTTTGTTATTGATATAGAAAAAGAAACAGCATGTCTTAGCTATCAGATGAATGTGTGTGGAGAAGGAGAGAGAGGAGTCAAAGACAACCCCATGATTGCGAGCCGAGGAAACAGGAAGGAGTAGAGAGTTATCCACAGAGACTGAGAAAGGAGGAAGAGGAGAGGAGGTTTTTGGCCATGTTCAGTTTCAAGTGGCAGTGAGACATCCAAGCAGCAATGTCAGTAAGGCAGGCAGAGATCTGGGTCTGGATTGACGGAGAGATTTCAGGCGTAGAGAGGTAGATCTGGGAATCATTGGCATAAAGATGGCACTGAAAGCCATGGGAAAAGATGAGCGCACCAAGGGACTGGTTATAGAGAGAGAAAAGGAGCGGACCCAAGACAGATCCTTGGGGTACACCAACTGAGAGCGGGATAGCAGAAGAGGAGGAGCCACCAGAACTAACATTGAAAGAGCGATGGGAGAGATAGGAGGAGAACCAGGACAGGATATCAAGGAGAAGGCTATGGTCAACAGTGTCAAAAGCAGCAGAGAGGTCAAGAAGGATGAAAGGATGAGGACAGAGTAAAGACCCTTGGATTTTGCCAGGAACAAGTCACTGGAGACTTTGGCAAGAGCTGTTTCAGTAGAATATAAAGGACGAAAGCTAGACTGTAAAGGATCCAGGATGGCATGAGAGGAGAGGAAGTCAAGGCAGCAGCGGTCTTGTTTTATTTGATTCTTTTATGTGTCAAATATATGTGAATATATATAGTCCTAAGTCATTTCACTGGCCACTTAGGAAATATTGGACATTAAGGGGTTGAACTGCAAGGGTGCCAATAATGTTTAGCTGTATATAGATCTCTTCTCTATGATTGGATTAGTTTTGCAAGGTGCATGGTGACTAACTAGTTTTGCATTTACAACATTTGCCAAAACAGGAACCTTCCAATATTTCCCCCTCATTCCAAATATAATTTGAGTGAACTGTGCACATTACGTAAAGTCTTCTTTGAAGGAAAGCTCACGTCATCACCCCACCTCCTCCACAAACTCCTCCCATAAATTAATAAGTATCTAAGTTTTAGCTTATTGTAACTTTCACATGCATCCCTTAATATACCATCCAAAAGAATTATTATGATTTATAGAAGATGTGGCTGAACAAATCCTCATCTCCCCTGTTATCGGACATTTTGATAAGGTTAAATGAACCGATTGATTGAGTGAGGCCCAAGCACTTTCTAAGACTCACCTTTATACCATGTTTTGACGTGATAATTCCAGATTTTCATGCACTTCTTCTGAAGTATCCATGATTAATTATCCACAAGAAATACTGCTTTCAAGAAAAATGAACTTTGCAAAATCCCCAATGGCCATCTCTTTCTCAGTTTCACTGCATCTTAAGAAGTGTAACTAATTAAGTTGGACCAGAATCCTGAGAGTAAAACAACTGTTCAAAGAACAATTTTTAGTAGATCATCAACCTCTCCGTAAATCATTAATAGGTCGTCTGTGTTCATTTGCATCTCTTTTTACCGTTTCTGCCAGAAAAATTGCTAATTGCAGAAATGGGATCATTTCCAACAGAATCAAAAACTGTACAGAAGAGACTTTCAAAGTTTTGATTCTGTATAAGATAGTGAAAAGAATAGAAGACAGTGAATTTTTGGATCATTGGCAATGGCTGCCAAGGCTTTAGTTCAATTAAAACATGGCTTTGCAATAGCGATATGACAGTCAATTGGCTTTTCAGGTTATTCACAATGATGATGCATGAGATAACTGCATATTTTGGATCTCTAAATTATCTCATACGTGTTCATTATTAATGTTCTTAAAATCAAACTTGCCATAGAATCGCCAAGACAGGATTGGGAAGTCCTGAGTTAGAAAGCAGCTTGGATGTGGACAATCTCAGTTCACTCCCCGGGGCCGATGCAGAAATGTTATTGCACCGTCTATGCATAGGAAGCGTGAAATCTGTGCATATTTATTATGTGTAGAAATCAAGCTGCAATGCAGAAAAAGGAACGGTGTGCAAAAGCCAGTGCCAATGCTTGCACACAGCCCATGTAAATCCATTCAGCTTACATGATAATCAAGCAATTAGCTATTGAGCCTGGATGCAGAGAACTGCGCAGAAGAGAGAAGACTGAACTTAATGTCAGAACTTGAATGCCTTCTTGAAGGAGATGTAAGGGGTCTGCGCTCAGGAGGAATTTATCTCTGCTTTGTGAGCAGACAACTCCCCATTGTATTATCTGGGCTTTGCTGAAATGAGTTTGTTAAAAAAAGGCAGAGGGACAACTATTCTGCTTGGAATATTGCTTGGAATAATATTGCTGTTCAAAGACTGATACTGTTAAGAGTAAAACTTCTGAGCAGAGACATATGTCACATAGAATTCCAGCACATGCGCACCAGTGCCTTTTTGTACAAAGGATCTAGGTGCTGCTAACCTAGATGCTTGTGCATACGAGCCTGCCGATGTAGCACAGATTTTCCGTGCCTATCTCATTTGCATACTATTTACTTGCTGCATACAGGTGCACAACGTCTGCATTACTCTCGCATTACAAAACCATGCGCATGACTTTTAGTTCACAACTGTAATGAAGCCCCTCGTGGATATGGTATTGGTGAGCCGTCCTAGCCATTATGCAGTGGCAACACCCCTTGATTAGCATTAAAGTGCACATGCACCAAGTACCAGAGGGAATCATGATCTGTAGCTCCAGACCAAGGACTGCCACTGCAGGAATGGCTTTGAAAATAGAGAAAGAATCCTCCTGGGCTCGCAACATGTATGATTGAGGGGAGAATATAGTAATGGAAATTTACTATTGTCCACCCCGACCAGGATGGTGAAACAAACTGTGAAATATTAGCAACGATTAGAGAGACTAGCCTAGTGATTGGAGAAAACAGCCTAATACTGAAGAGATCAGCGTTCAATTCCCACTGGCACTTCTTGTGACCTTAGACAAGTCACTTTACCCTCCGTTGCCTGGCAATTTGATTTTGGTCATATTTGTCAAGAAAACCCAGGGGCTGCTTGGTCACCAGGAGTCACCATTGACTTTATAGCACTTAAAAAAATAATAATAATAGGAGGCTTGCATTATGCCAATATGAATTGGGTGATTTTTAAATCAGAACATACCAGAGACATTCTATTTCTGGACACTATAAATGACTTAAATCAAGTACTCAGAAGAATTTGTGATTTGATATAAGGGGTAATGGTAAAAAAGTCACTTGGCAATAATGATCATAATGCAATCAAATCTGAGATTATTTTTGGAGGGAGAATAATAAATGACTGTAGCAATTTCTAACTTAAAAATGGAGGCTATGATAAAAGGAAGAAATTAGAAAGAAACTAAAAGAAGTGACAAGGATTAAAAGTCTGCATGAGTCAGGGAAATAATGGAAGCCCATATAAAATGTATTCCATAAAATAAAAAGGTCAGAAGAAGTGTTTACCTCCATGGTTACATGGTGCTGTGAAACTATTAAAGCCAAAAAAGACATCCTTTAAAAATAAAAAAGCAGGGCCTAATGGTAAAAATAGAGGAGTGTATAAGCATTAGTAACTTAGAAATAAAACAATAATAAAACAGACCAAAATGAATTTGAGAGCTTTGATAAAGAGGCAAAAGCTAAACACAAAGGTTAGCATATTCAGAGGTGGCAGCTGGGCTATCTGAAGCACCTACTTGTGCATGAATGTACATAGAAGTGTGCACATATTTTATGCATATACAGTACATGCATAAAATATGTGCACACATTTGCACCTGCATTTGGAACATATGTAAAATTTGTGCATTTGCATATCTGGATTTTCTGAGTGCTTATACAAAGTAAGCATAAAATAGGTACACTATTCATTGTTCTTTTTAGGTGTCCAGTTATAAAATCATCTTCATTGGGTAGAATGAGGCTGCCACATGTTTTTAAGCTTACTGTGCAAGTGCTAATATTCTGAGAGTAATTTTATATATTCCTGTTCCATTAGTAGATGTTACTGCAGGTTCCCATCATTCCCTCCTCAAGCTAGGCCATTGCACCTCCTTTTATTAGGGAAAAACTGCTACATGGTACAAATTCAGCTCTATATCAAGCTGGTCAGAGCACACAGTCATTTCTCAGCTCCAGCATTCTAAAAACAAAGCATTCTGTCTCGTTCTCACAAACAATTTCATCCCAAAGTACAACCTTGGCTTTTGTAACACATCTCTCTCCAGGCTGCTAGGTTTCAGACTGTTAGCAACATTCCAATCCATTCTCCATATTAACCCTTTCAGAGGGCCCTGCTACCACACTTCAAGTTACTTTCAACAGTCCCCCTCTGATTCTGGACAGAATCTCTACAAATGAATGATAGCTCAAACATATCCAAGTCCAAAATAAATCTTCTGCCATAATAGAGAATGCTTTTCTCTTCACTTGCGTCAGCGTCCTAGGCACCACATCTGGTTCACAGGCCAACTTCACCTTGCTGGTTGGAAGAAGTCTTTATATATATGCTCCATTTGAGAATATAGAAAAAGGGTTACAAGCATCCTGCAAATGAACCAAAACTATGTGACACTGTTTGCCCTTGCTAGGTCTCAGTTAAAATGCGTATATTGTAGCGCCCACTACTGGCTAGGTGGTTGCCTAGGAGCAGTGGACGTACCTCTTAATGTCCTTTTTGTCAGCATAGGTCCAGAGCCGCAGCATCTGGATAGTGTAGTTGTGCAATAAAGAATAGCCGAGGGGTTTCAAAAAGGCAAACAGGAAATTTATTATAATTTTCTTTTCCTAGCCAATGAACTTCTTTTTAAGGAGTTCAAATATACAGCAAAGCAAAGTCGGATACTTCTCCATTGAAAAACAAAAGGCAACAAAACTTCACAGCAAACTTTCAGAACAGTCAATTCAGCATTGTTTCAGACAGCTTGTTTTAAACCAGCAATAAAGTCTTTTCCTTCAGCAGAGATCAGAGCTCCAGGTTCCCAGCTGGGTCTAGCACAAACCAAGGTTTTCACAGTACACTAGACTGCACCTTAACTTCTTCAATTCAAGCTGTTAAACATTTGCATTCTTCACATTAAGCTGGTATCATTTGTATTCTTTACTTTCAAGCTGCTAACATTTATATTCTTTTCTTCAAGCTGCTAACATTTGCATTTTGGGTTCAAGGCTCCTCATGACCCCTTTTGAACCTCTCTGTTCAGCTCAAAACGTTAGCACTTCGTTAAACCCAATTCTCCAGCAGGTCATGCAATTAGGAAAGCTTCCGGGTTTCTTACAACTTTAAAACCCTATAGCCTTGTCACTTCTGGCTTACACAGAATGAGCAATCCATTTCAGAATCAGAGGAAACGTTATCTGAAACACACTCATCTATTTGCATGCTTTCCTCATCTAGGTCAATTGGCACCTGGCTGGGCTCAGCGTGTGAAACAGCAGGTTTTAGTTTCTCTAGTAACTTTAAAACCTTTCCCCATTGGGATTCTTCTCCCCGCTGAGTAACAGTGGGAGGACAGAGGAGTTCATTATTCTTTAGCAGATTCTTTAAGGCTTCTAATGTGCTCACCTTTTTCCCAGCAATTAGTCTTTTCCCAGGCTTTGCTGAAGATGAAACACTTCCCCCAAGCTCTCTTAAAGACAGTCCCGTACCTTGCTCAGAAACAGCATCTCCCACAGAATGAACTTTCCTGTCTCCCAGGTCAGCTGTAATTCCCTACCAGCTGGGCTCTCTTCAGGGCTAGAGTTTTCTGTATGCTGAGTGCAATAGGGATTTCTCTTGAGATAACTCCTGGAGTACCTTCCTCTATCAGGTCTTCTCCTGGTCTCCTCATTCCCTGCTTCCTCACCAGACTCTCTGGAAGTCTCTACTCTCCTGGTAGACTCTCCCTTCTTGGTGGAAACCTCCTCCCCGGTGGAAGCACACCTCTTCCTTCCTGCTTCCCTGAGCTTATATGAGTGAGACTGTCCTATGGCATCCAACTCCACCCCCAAGCATTCCTCGTCACCTCCCCTGGCTACCTTGGAGCTGGGGCATGGCTCACTCTCAACAGCTCTGTGAATGCAGTTTTTTTCTTAACCGGAGCTTTAACCCTAAAACTCCCTGAACTATTTCTCTGCTCAGAAGTGAATGGCTGTTTTTTCCCCACTTTCTTGGGCTCTATTACCGTCTCGTCACCACACATCCCCCCCTTAAGATATTCCGGGCTGGCACATTAACATCCGCACAGCACGGAATTTGGGAAAGGGCATCTGCATTGGTGTGTAACTTCCCCGCCCGGTGCTCCACGTGGAAATCATATGCCTGCAAGGCCATATACCACCGTGTGAGGCGTGGTTTGTGATCCTTCATTCTGTTTAGCCACTTTAATGGAGCGCGATCCGTAACCAAAAGGAACCTTCGGCCTGTTAAATAAAATCTGAGTGCCTCTACCGCCCACAGGATGGCTAGACACTCTCTCTCCACCGTAGAATACTTTTGTTCGGGTGGCGCTAATTTCCGGCTTAAGAACATTACGGGATGCTCTACTCCTGCTTGTTTTTGGGATAATACAGCGTCCAAGTCGGTTTCCGATGCGTCGGTCTGCACTATAAATGGCCTGTTAAAGTCTACACCTCGCAAGACCGGCACGCAACATATCTTTTCCTTTAGCCGCGTAAAGGCCTGGTCCGCTACCGTTGACCACTTTATCTGGTTCGGTGCGTTCTTTTTGAGCATTTCCGTGAGGGCCGCACTTTCCGTCGCAAAACGCGGTATAAATCGACGGTAATACCCTATCAATCCAATAAAGCTACGTAACTTCTTTTTGGTCAAGGGCCGAGGAAATGCTTTCACACTCTTCACCTTATCTATTAAGGGTTTTACTACCCCCGTCCCACTAAATGCCCTAAGTACTTTACCTCTTTCCCGCCGAACATGCATTTAGCAGGGTTCAGAGTGATACCTGCTTTCCGCATTGCCCTTAAAACGGTCTCAATATGGGTCAGGTGTTGATCCCAACTACTGCTATGGATGACCACGTCATCCATGTATGCCGTGGCGTACTGGTGGTGCGGGCGTAGGACTATAACAACTAGTCTTTGGCATGTGGCTGCCACCCCATGTAACCCAAAAGGTATTCGGCAGAATTGAAACAGACCTATGGGGGTGCTAAAGGCAGTTTTTGGGCGAGACCCCCTTGTGATGGGGATCTGCCAATACCCCTTAGTCATATCAAGGGTAGTGAGGTACACGGCTTGACCTAACCGATCCAGAAGTTCCTCTATTCTGGGCATGGGGTATGTGTCAAACCTGGAAATTGCATTGACTTTCCGGAAATCAATGCAAAATCGCAGGGTTCCGTCAGGTTTTGGGACAAGCACTATGGGGTTATTCCAAGGACTTATAGACTCTTCTATTATTCCCATTTTTAACATCTCCTGTACTTGATTTATCACCTTTTGCTGCTTTGCCTCAGGCAACCTGTAAGGTTTCTGCCGTATTATTTCCCCCGGGGGTGTTACTACTTCATGGGCAATCAACTTGGTTTCCCCGGGTACCAGTGTTAAAACATCAGGAAACCTTTGTAATAATTTTAACAGCTCCTGCTGTTGGTGCCATGAAAGTTCCTCCCCCACCCTTGGGACAAGCTTTGTTTTACAATCGGCCAGTTGGGGGCCCATATCCACCTCTGCCTTCTCCTCACATATCGCCGATAGGCCTCTAATTTCCATACGGCCAGTAGAGCCAAATCCGCCTGACCCTCTTACCGTAGTGGTCAATTCCATTACTTCCTCTACGAGGGGAAAGCCTACCCTTTCACATATGATTTGGGCTATTCTGTCTCCGGTGTTCACCTTAAAATCTGCCTGCGCAAAGTTAAGCAATAGGACTTTAACTGCCCTTCGGAAGTCAGGATCAATGACCCCCGCCCCCACATCTATAGAGTTTTTTACTGCAAGGCCTGAGCGCGGGGCAATACGCCCATAGCAACCAGGGGGTATCTCAAGCTGGATGCCGGTCTCAACCAGGGCTCTTCCCTGTCGCGGAATAATAATATCCTCTGCGCTATATAAATCAAAACCCGTGGCCTGTTCCGAAGCATGTTTTGGGGCCTTGGCATTCGGGGTGGTGCGACAAAAGTTTAGAATAAATTTTGGCTTACCGTCAGTGTCCGAGTTGTGGGGTATTTTCCTATCTTGCTTTTTCCGGGGAATCTCAAACAAAGGGGCAGGCAATGCACTAGTCTTAACAGTGACCTTACGAGAGGATACTAGCGGCCTCCCCTTGTTTTTATCCCTCAAGAATAGCCTCCCCGCTCCCCCTGGCTCAGAGGAAGAGTGCCTCTCTGATTTTAAAGCTTCTGTTTGGATCAGGGTGGGGATTATACCTGCCTCTTTTCCCAATCCTTTAACTAAGCCCCGCCTAAATTGAGGCCAATCTCTCCCCAAAACTAGTGCATATGGAAGCTTAGGGACCACCGCTACAGAAATGTCACGCTTTAAACCCAAACCTTTTACTCTTACCGTATGCAGGGGGTAAGATGACGCTGCACCATGCACGCATCTTATCTTTATGCTACTTTCGGATTGTTTAGGGGGTTGACTATCTTGGGATTGTATTTCATTCCAGAATTTCTGGGAAATCATTGACTGATCTGCTCTGGAATCAAGTAGGGCTTCTACCGGGATATCCTCAACCTCCACAGCCAATAAGAATCCATCCCCAGTCTCCTTGGATTGGGTGATTACTAGGGCTGTTGTTGCCCGACAATCCCTTCTCAGATGTCCTTTCTCCCCACATGCAAAACATTTTCTTTGATCAAATTCAGGATTTCCCCTGGGTTTTACCTTTGTGACCTCCCCCAACATTGTCCTCCCTTTCTTTTCTGAAACGCCTGCATCTGCCTGGGTTGAAACACCCACCTTCATTTGGCTGACCAATCTGGCTTCCAAGAAGCGCTTCGCCAATGAGGTTGCATCCCTGGTGTTTCGGCAGTCCTGGAGAATCAGAAAAGATTGCAATTCCTTCGGAACAGCCTCAACAAACTGTTCTAGTACAATGCTGTCTAATAGAGAATCAACGGTTTTTCCCTCAGGTGATAACCACTTCCATACCAAAGTTGTAATCCGCTGGCATAAAGCTTGCGGTGTTTCGCCTGGTTTTAATTTACAATCTCGCAAAAGACGGCGATAGACCATTGGGGTTAAGCCCATACGGTCTCTCACTGCCTTCTTGAGTTCCTCATAATTGGAGGCTAGATCAGTGGGCATGGCCCTGTAGGCAGCTAATGCTTCCCCAGTAAGAGAAGCGGCTATTCGTACTGCCCACTGATCTTTTGGCCAACCACTTAGGAGTGCAACTCGCTCAAACACTTCCAGATAGTCATCTATGTCATCTTCCTTGGTCAATTGACCAAAGGAAAAGATCCCATTACCCGGTGAACCCAGTCCTTTCAAGGCTCCCAAGGAACCCGACATAGTCCTTAAGGCTTCGGCTGTTTTCTTCTGTTCTCCTATCCAGGCACCCATCATTTCCAGGAGCGGTTGCTGCTGGGCTTTCAACATGGCGGCTGTTCGTTCCTGGGTCTGGGCAGCCATCTCCTGCTGTTGCTGGAACCACTCCGCCATCCAGCTCAAGAGCTCTCCACGCTCCATCTCTGGTTGCTGAAATGATACAAAAGAGAAACAAATACCAAGTGTGGCTCCTAATAATATCACCCTTCTTCTCCAACTTTATTTGGGAACTGCGGTACCCCTCCCTTGCAGCTGTATCCAGAATAACCCTTCCTATATACGGGTTACCTGCTACAAGAGTTGACTCAAACTTATAGGCAAAGCAGGCTCCAGCTAGAACATCAGCTCTGGTCCTTCCCCTTGCTGCTACTCCGGTCCGCGTTTCCTGTAGTCTCTCCGTCTCCAGAGGGTCCACCAGATGTTTTTCTGCTTCTGTGTAACTGTAGGTATCCTTTATGCTTGAGTATAGGCTAGAGGTTATCCTCAAAACTACGCCACCTGTGTAGCGCCCACTACTGGCTAGGCGGTTGCCTAGGAGCAGTGGACGTACCTCTTAATGTCCTTTTTGTCAGCATAGGTCCAGAGCCGCAGCATCTGGATAGTGTAGTTGTGCAATAAAGAATAGCCGAGGGGTTTCAAAAAGGCAAACAGGAAATTTATTATAATTTTCTTTTCCTAGCCAATGAACTTCTTTTTAAGGAGTTCAAATATACAGCAAAGCAAAGTCGGATACTTCTCCATTGAAAAACAAAAGGCAACAAAACTTCACAGCAAACTTTCAGAACAGTCAATGCAGCATTGTTTCAGACAGCTTGTTTTAAACCAGCAATAAAGTCTTTTCCTTCAGCAGAGATCAGAGCTCCAGGTTCCCAGCTGGGTCTAGCACAAACCCAGGTTTTCACAGCGCGCTAGACTGCACCTTAACTTCTTCAATTCAAGCTGTTAAACATTTGCATTCTTCACATTAAGCTGCTATCATTTGTGTTCTTTACTTTCAAGCTGCTAACATTTATATTCTTTTCTTCAAGCTGCTAACATTTGCATTTTGGGTTCAAGGCTCCCCATGACCCCTTTTGAACCTCTCTGTTCAGCTCAAAACGTTAGCACTTTGTTTAACCCAATTCTCCAGCAGGCCATGCAAGTAGGAAAGCTTCCGGGTTTCTTACAACTTTAAAACCCTATAGCCTTGTCACTTCTGGCTTACACAGAATGAGCAATCCATTTCAGAATCAGAGGAAACATTATCTGAAACACACTCATCTATTTGCATGCTTTCCTCATCTAGGTCAATTGGCACCTGGCTGGGCTCAGCGTGCGAAACAGCAGGTTTTAGTTTCTCTAGTAACTTTAAAACCTTTCCCCATTGGGATTCTTCTCCCCGCTGAGTAACAGTGGGAGGACAGAGGAGTTCATTATTCTTTAGCAGATTCTTTAAGGCTTCTAATGTGCTCACCTTTTTCCCAGCAATTAGTCTTTTCCCAGGCTTTGCTGAAGATGAAACACTTCCCCCAAGCTCTCTTAAAGACAGTCCCGTACCTTGCTCAGAAACAGCATCTCCCACAGAATGAACTTTCCTGTCTTCCAGGCCAGCTGTAATTCCCCTACCAGCTGGGCTCTCTTCAGGGCTAGAGTTTTCTGTTTGCTGAGTGCAATAGGGATTTCTCTTGAGATAGCTCCTGGAGTACCTTCCTCTATCAGGTCTTCTCCTGGTCTCCTCATTCCCTGCTTCCTCACCAGACTCTCTGGAAGTCTCTACTCTCCTGGTAGACTCTCCCTTCTTGGTGGAAACCTCCTCCCTGGTGGATGCACACCTCTTCCTTCCTGCTTTCCTGAGCTTATATGAGTGAGACTGTCGTATGGCATCCAACTCCACCCCCAAGCATTCCTCGTCACCTCCCCTAGTTACCTTGGAGCTGGGGCGTGGCTCACTCTCAACAGCTCTGTGAATGCAGTTTTTTTTCTTAACCGGAGTTTTAACCCTAAAACTCCCTGAACTATTTCTCTGCTCAGAAGTGAATGGCTGTTTTTTCCCCACTTTCTTGGGCTCTATTACCGTCTCGTCACCACAATATTTATTTATTTATTTAAGCAGGCTTATATACCACTTTTCTACCAGTCAAATCGATGTACATTCAGGTACTGTATATATATATTTTTTCCCTTGTCCCATAAATTTAAGAGTTTTGATAAAGACACATTCATAAATGAGACACTCCCAAATATCAGCTCTGGCACTGGTGACTTAAATCAACTCATATCAACCTGGAACTCAACCATCTCTAAGGCTGCCACTAGACCAACTTATCACACTAGCAAAAAGTAAAAATAAATCAAAACCGTGGTACTCATAGGAGATAAGAGACTTAAAAAGACAATTGAAGATAGAGCACACATATTATCTATGAACACTCTTGTGTGTTACTGTGATGCCATCAATACAAAATGAAGGAATTCCGCACGAATATCTTACTGAATTCTTTGGATTGACCAACAGAGTTATTTGAAATTGTGAAATCCCTAACAAATACCCCAAATGACTGTGCAAACAACCAAAACATAAACCCCCAAATTTGGCAAATTACTACAAAAATAAACTTAGTCTATTAGACGAAACCTAACAATACCCCCACTTCCAACCTTAATGTATCCTAAGGTATGATCGGAATTCTATCAAGTCTCTCTTCACTATTTACACAAAATTATATCAAACATCAATACTACCACATCCAGTTTTGAGCCAAGCCCGGTCAGCTGGATAAAAGTAACCCGTGCTGAATTTGCTCCAATTATACTTAATATTATAAATATGTCACTTTCTCAAGGTCACATGCCTACGATTTAGAATAAGCAATGTTCAGCCCCCATACTGAAACATAAGTCATCCCCTTCCTCATATAGACCAATAGCCAGTCTGCCATTTCTTGCCAAAATAATTGAGAAAATAGTCCATAGCTGACTTCAAAACCATATTGATGCATATGTCCCTCTAGATCAGGGGTCTCAAACTCAAATTGCTTTGAGGGCCAAATGAGGACTTGTAGAGTAACCCGGGGGCCGCACAAGACGCAGGCCTCATTTGCATAAGGGCATCATTTGCATAAATATTTGCATAATGTTACCATACACTAACTTTTAGTAAACATGCCTCTTAATGAGTGTATGGATAAAGAAAGACTAAAAGATTTCTACATTACTATAAACCAGTTCCAACCGCCAGGCACATTAGGAACTACTAGAAACACTGCCCATTTAGAACCCATAGCAAACCTGCCGTGTCCTAACAGCACTACCAGGACTCACAAAGCACCATACCCTAACTATCAAAAGGCAACACTGCAAATATTAAATCAACACATTTCAGAGAATAACAATACATGACCTACTCGGGAAAGAGAACAAGTGGCAATGTCAAATAGGAATTACATAAACAGAATACCTCAGCTCAGTTACACATGCAGAACATACACCATCACCAAACAAGGAATCACAATTTAGAAACAGGAAGACAATTAAACTGGGAACCCCAAAAGCCAAACTTAGAATGTACAACACTGTAGAAATAAAACTATACATTGATTTCCTCTTGTATTAAATAAAGTGCAGACGTTAAAGATGCACATTTCCAAGAGCTGACATATTTCAGTTAATAAATTCAAAATAAAGAGATATTTTTCTACCTTTTGTGCATTTTTTTTTCAGTTGCAATTGTTCCAGTCACTTTCTTCTGGTTTCTTTGTGTCTTCTGCTAACTCTCCATCGTCTGCTGTCCATTTCTCCTTTCTTCTTTCCTAGTTTTTTTCCATTCTCTCTACATCTGCTTTAACATACTAATCATTCTCCTTTTGCTCTTTCCTCATTCCTATTTCATCCACTCAAATTTTACCCCTCCATCCTCAATCCCCACTTACTCTCCCAATGTAGCAGCAAAGCGCAGACAAACCAATGATACCAGGAGTCTGTTCAGAAGGTCCAAATCATTTATTTGTGCACAAGTCTCAAGCAAGGCAATTTCAAAATGGCTGAGCAAAGTTTTCAAGCATTACAACAACTTTTATAGACTTCTGTTCCATTCTAGGTATAGAAAAACAATTCATTGGTCCCGGTACTCTCCCGTACCTCCCGTAGCCCTTCTATTGGTCCCGGTACTGATAAGTTTCTCCAATTATGTTCCTTCTGTGGGCTTCTGTAGGCATGACACCTGCCTGCCCCCCTTCTAGTCCCAATTACAATGGTCAGTTCATCAACTTGTTACTTTCACACTTTCAAGGCTATGGGACCATTTGTGCGTGCAGAAGAGCAAGGTTCTGTAACTCATCTGTCAGCACTCCTCAATATTTCTCTGCAAATGTACTCTTTCTTATCAGTAACTTTAAAACACATCTTTTCTGTATTTTTCCATTTCTTAATTCTGCAATTCTGCTTATCTAAGCTAATTCAATATTTCTACTGAGTTCTTTCTTACAATAGCAGCATATTGGGGGATGTGCAATCCTATATGCCTCTCCACAGGCCTCATTTACAGGTCAAGCTAGCCATGCTGGCCTGCCTATGTCAGACACCGTGGGTCACAGGCCTGCACCTGCCACATTCCCCCCTTTGATTAATCTCACCCTATTACTTAATAAGGTGTGAGAATTAAATCACTTTCCAGAAAATTCACATCCTGATTAAAGGATTCTTACTAGTTCCACTAGGGCTAGCTTTGTATAAAGCCATTATTCTAGTTGCGGTCTTCCGCTCTACTGTACTATCAATAGCACTATGAAGGGAACGCATACAACATGGGATTAAACATGGTAAGCAGAGGACAACAGCAACAAGGATTAGTACTAAGATAACGAAAGTCTTAAATCCTCCCAGCCAAGAGAAAAGGTTAGCAAACCAATTAGGAAATTTCAAGGCGTGCCAAGTCTGTACTGGCACATAAGCATGTCTTTGCATATCTTTAGCAATTTCTTCAACTACTTGACCTTTATCATCTATTTTCAAACAGCAATTAGTTAAATTCAGTTTACCACATACTCCTCCTTCAGCTGCTAGTAAATAATCAAGTGCTAAGCGATTCTGGTATATGGCAGTGCGCATTTGAGTACTTTGTCTAGCTAAAAGCGTGAGAGCATGACTAGTTTCATTGGTTATTATTTCAACTACTGCTTGTAAGCGAATAATACGATTAATCATATAGATCGGGGTGCGATAACCATACATACCATCATCATTCCAAGTGGCAGGTCCATAATACTCAATAATTCTTTCTGGTGGCCAATCATCACCTTGCCATTTCTCCCACTTGCCTATCTGTAAGGCCTCTCTTTTCTGTCTAGATGCTCCTTTGTGTTTGTGGGTAGTATATACAGGGTATCCTAATTGTTCTCCATGTTCAGTGTTTAACAGGAAGAACGAAGGTCTGATGGTTCCTAAGACACATGCTCCTCCCCATTGTGGTGGGAGTTGCGCATATGCTCGGTTTCCACAGATCCAATATAGGCCAGGTGGGGCTTGCCAGGCTTGGACTTTGGCAAGGTTAGTCCATAGACCTGCAAGTTCAGGAAATCTGGCTAATGGGTTAGGAGGTTCAGGATGTCTGATTCCTGACCACCATGCTACCTTCTTGGTCGTGGCATTATAGTATTTCTGGCTAAGACAGACCAGCTGTCCTACCTTTTGGGTGAACTGGGGTCCAGTTCTAGCAAAGCAAAGACGTCCAACGATTGAGTGCGCTAACACCCATTCACTGGTTGTCTTGTGTAATTCAGTCTGATTGTAAATCATGGAATAATTCAATTCTTGGGCTTCCCAGGGCCATTGGTCTCCCATTTGGGTTCCGCCACAGAAATAACAATCTGTGATCTTAAGACTAGATACTACTGCTCCGGCTAATTCTAGAAACAAATTCTGTGAAGGGTGAGGGATCTCAAACTTATTTACATGCATAGCTTCATAAAAGGTATTATGAATATGATATTTAGATGACTTGTGGGCTTGAGTATTCAATCTAACATACACAATGGTCCCTGGATCTGTTCCTCCTCCCGCAATACGTAAACCAAACTTATATCCTTGTTTCCATGCATGGGGGTTATGTACACGCAAATGTAAGGGGTTACAAGCATCTTTCTGACATTTATCATTCGTGGTTGGCTTGGTTAGAGTAGCCATCCGCTTATCTATTTTCTCATCAGTTATACCAGTGTTCCAGGTAGCATAAAAACACATTCCCAATACGGGCAATAGTAGTCTGCCGCTGTAGCAGTACTATACCCTGATCCTGTTTTACCTGTACACTTCCACCAATTTGTGGCACCTTCCGGACACATATACTTATGGTCATTTCGATACGCTTTCTCCCATGTACCACAGGTGGACTGACTATCTCTATTAATAGCATTACATGCATCAAAATTCAGAACAGCAGGTTTAGTAATGTCCTTAAGTGGTGGTGTAGCAGCTAATATAGGTCCATCTGCATCCTTCCATCTTATTTCCAACGTGTAATAGGATGGATTCTGATGCGGATTATAGCAAGCTTTGATTTTGCCATGAGTGCAAACATTTAGTTCAGTGGTGTTATAGATACACCGAGTTATTGTTCCCTTGCAGGTATAATAAGAATGGTAAAGCAAAGTCTGAGTTACTTTCAGTCCAGTTCTAGTAGAGGTAATGCAAGCTGTGCATGGAGGTAGAGCATAAGTCTGTTCAAAACCTCCAAAGAAGGCAACCAAGGCAAAGCAGAAGCAAAGATACATGTTGATGTTGATTGGAGTTCTTCTGAATCCTCAGCTTGCTGATCTTGATCACGACGGTCTATTATTCTTCGTCCCGTCTGCTAATGAAGCAATTTAACGGTTGCTGAGTGTTGATTGAAGATCCTCAAGGTGTCCAGCACACATTAACCAACTTAGCAATTCAGTTGGCTTGTGAAGTCTGGCTTAGTCAATGTAGTCTCGAAGTAGTGTGTCAAATCACACACACAAATTGGGTTCGTTGAAACAAAACTGTTGCTGCATGGAAAACAGCAATCCTCTTCGAAAGACTTGGCTACTGCAAAGCACTTGTGATGAAGTGTTTATGCTGCTGGTTGCCGTCTCAAAGTAACTCGCAAGGGTACATCAGGGTGCTGCTCTGCTGTCCACCGCTCTGGTTCAGGATCGGCGGCGGGCTTGACTCGGCTGTGGTGGATCCAGGCGTCGATCTCGGCTACCTTTACTGCAGTTGGGGTAGACAGGATGACGGTGTACGGTCCCTTCCAATGGGGTTCCAACGGTATCTTCTTCCAATCTTTGATCCACACCAAAGTTCCAGGCTGGTAGGGATGCAAGGGTTCCGTCAAGTTGATAGGCAACTGGTCTTGGATCCACGTATGGAGAGTCTGCAGAACAAAACTAAGAGCTAGGAGTTCTTGTCTGGTTACTTCTGAACCAATCTGGGCTAGATTTCCTTTGACTCCCTGCACTATTGGTGGGGGTTTACCATACAAAACTTCAAAAGGGGAAAATCCTGTTGACTTTACAGGGGCTGAGCGTATTCTGAGTAAAGCTATGGGGAGCACTTGGGGCCATTTCAAGTGTGTCTCCTGACAAAGCTTAGATATTTGGGCTTTCAATGTACGATTCATTCGCTCAACTTTCCCTGAACTCTGGGGTCTGTATGCAGTGTGGAGCTTCCACTGTATCTGCAAAGCTTTTGCTAACTGCTGAGTAACTTGAGAGACAAATGAGGGTCCATTGTCTGACCCTATTACTGCTGGAATTCCAAATCTGGGGACAATCTCTCTCATTAAGGCTTTGGTAACTTCTCGGGCTTTCTCAGTTCTGGTTGGGAATGCTTCTACCCACCCAGAGAAAGTACAAACTAATACTAATAGGTAATGGTATCCATTAGCTTTTGGCATTTCGGTGAAATCAACTTGGAGGTTGTGCATGGGGGTCACACCTCTTGACTGAACTCGGGGTGCTGTAATAAGGCCTTGCTTGGCATTATTCTTGGCACAGATCTGACATTGTCGTGCTACTGAGGCTGATATGGTTGTCATCAGAGGGATGTAGAAATGTGGTCTGAGTGCCTTCTCCATAGCACTCTTTCCATAGTGGGTGGCTTCATGAAAAGCTTTGACAAAGGATGGTCCTAACAATTCTGGAATTACTATTCTTCCCGGAGGTTGACTGCCTTCTTCTGGTGGCAGCTCAATCCATCCGTCTTTCAATACTCCATTTTCTTTGTCACAATAGTAACCCAATTCTTTGGTGGTATATCGTGGGGTCCATAGATTCAAAGGTACTGGAAACAATGCTGCTTGCATTGGCATAGCTTGTGGGGCAATTTGTCCTGTCATAGCTGCTTGTCGTGCTGAGGCATCTGCGAATCTATTTCCTCGAGCAACTTCTCCTTTTCCTGCTTGATGTCCTCTACAATGCATGACAGCTACACGTGTTGGGGCCCAGACTGCATCAAGTAACATCAATATCTCGGGACCATATTTGACTGATTTTCCTCCGGATGTGATGAGTCCTCTTTCTTTGTAGAGAGCTCCATGGGCATGCAAGGTAGTGAAAGCATATTTGGAATCTGTATATACATTTAGCACAAGTTTTTCTCCTAACAACAATGCTCTGGTGAGTGCTATCAATTCGGCTTTCTGGGCTGATGTGCCTGAGGCTAGAGCTGATGATTCAACTACTTCATGTTGAGTGACGACTGCATATCCGGCACAGCGTCGTCCGTCAAGGATGAGACTGCTCCCATCAACATAATAGATCTGGTCGGGATTGTCTATGGGCACATCTGTTAGGTCAGGTCGACTTGAGAACACAGTTTCCATGACTTCGATACAGTCATGTTCTGGGAGTTCTTCACTGATGGGTATCAAGGTAGCTGGGTTCAAGGCATGGCTCACTTCAAGTTGTATCTGTGGGTTTTCACATAACATGCTCTGGTACTTCAACATTCGGGAATTGGTGAGCCAATAATTTGCTTTCTGTTCCATAAGGGCAAGGACTGCATGTGGCACAGTGACTCGTATGTTCTGTCCTAATGTGAGTTTGTCTGCTTCACTCACTAATAGTGCTGTAGCTGCAACTGCTCTCAAGCAGGGTGGCCATCCTTTGGCCACAGGGTCCAATTGTTTCGATAGGTAGGCTACAGGTCGTTCCCAATTTCCTAATTTCTGAGTCAACATGCCTAAGGCATTTCCCTGTGCTTCATGTACAAACAAGTGGAAAGGTTTGTGGACATCTGGTAGTCCAAGTGCTGGTGATGACATCAATTCTTCTTTTAACTTCTGGAAGGCTGTATCCTGCTCAAGTCCCCACTCCAGTGGTGACTTCTCTTCTCCTTTTGTGGCTTCATACAGTGGCTTGGCAATTTGGGCAAAGTTGGGTATCCAGATTCGGCAATATCCTGCCGCTCCCAGAAAGGCTCTGACTTGCTTTCTGGTTGTTGGAGTTGGAATTCTACATACTGCTTCTTTTCTTTCTCTGCCTAATCTTCTACTCCTCCCTTGGGTAATACGAAAACCCAAGTATTTCACTTCTGTTTGGCATAGTTGTGCTTTGGCTCTAGAAACTTTATATCCAGCTTCATTTAGTAACTGCAAGAGATCTTGGGTGGCTCGTATACATTCTTTTTCTGATATGGCAGCTATCAACAGATCATCCACATACTGGAGAAGTACTCTCCTCCCCGGGGCTACTGGATAGCTTGAAAGATCTTGGTTTAGTGCAGCACTAAAGATGGTAGGTGAATTCTTGAATCCTTGGGGTAATCTTGTCCAGGTGAGTTGGCCCCCTCTTCCAGAGATGGGGTCTTGCCATTCGAATGCAAACAATATTTGGCTTACAGGGGCTAATCTTATGCAAAAGAATGCATCTTTCAAATCCAGTACAGTGAAATGGGTAGCTTCAGCGGGTATCAATCCTAGTAGAGTGTAAGGATTGGGTACAACTGGGTGTATGGTTTCAACTGCATCATTTACTCTTCTCAAATCTTGCACTGGGCGATAATCATCTGTCTCAGGTTTCTTCACTGGCAAAAGTGGGGTGTTCCATGGGGATTGACATACTTTCAGTAGGCCATACTCAAGTAATCTCTGTAGGTGGCGATGAATGCCTTCAATTGCAGCTCTTGGGAGAGGGTACTGTTTGACGTGCACTGGTGTAGCGCTAGGCTTGAGGGTTACAATCACTGGAGCTATATGTTTGGCTAGGCCTGGGGGACTGCCTTCTGCCCATACTTCAAGTGGTGCATGAATGTTCTTTAAAGTTTGTTCAAAATAGGTATCTTGAATCGAATCATCAATGTAGTATCTCCACTCTTCTTCTCGGGGTACTGTCAGCAGCATTACTCCTGCTGGTTTGGCTTGAGAATTCACTGTCATTTGCATTTCTCCTTGCTCAGAGAAAGATATTTGGGCTTGAAGCTTGGCTAGCATATCTCGTCCCAGTAGGGGTACTGGACATTCGGGCATGTAAAGGAATTGATGAGTTACTTGCTGTCCTCCTAGACTGCATATTCGGTTTTGTAGAAAAGACTTTGTGGCTTTGGCACCAGTTGCTCCTATAATGGTGACTGCTTTCTTGGTGAATGGGGCTATCTTTTTGTCTATTACTGAATGTTCTGCTCCAGTATCAACCATAAAGTTCATAAATTGGTCTCCTATTTGTATTTCGACCATAGGCTCCTGGAGACCTAAAGCAAACTTGGAGCCCGGTCTGTCCTAATCCACGTCATCCTCTTCATGGGCCTGTGTGGCCAATGCTTGGATGGCTCCTCCTCCCCTCTCTCGCTGGAATTGTTCTCGATTGGCTCCTCCTCGGCCTCGGGGACGGCCTCGTCTTTCTTCTCGCCACTGATGATCGTATTCGTCATCTTGCTGGGCGTCTTCGAGTTGCGGGCAAGTATCTCTCCAATGTCCTTCCTCTTTGCAATAGGCGCATTGGTTCACGCCTAGTCTCTGGGTCCGGCCTCCGCCTTGACCCCGCCCTCTTCCTCTGCTCCTTCGATTAGGGACACCTCCCCTTTTCTTTTCAACTATGGCCGCAGCCAAAAAATCAGCTTTCTTCTTCATCTTTCTATCACATTCTCTCTGTCTTTCAGTATCACGATTCACATACACTTTATGAGCGACTTCCAATAACTGTGTTGCATTCATGCCCGCAAACCCTTCTAATTTCTGTAATTTACGTCTAATGTCTGGTTGAGACTGGTTTACAAAAGCAGAATTCACCATGCATAAACTTCCTGGTGCCTCGGGATCATAGGGAGTATACATTCTATAAGCTTCAGTTAATCTTTCATAATAATCTGCTGGGCTCTCATCTATTCCTTGGATAATTCCTGCTACTTTGGAAAGGTTCATAGCTTTTTGGCCTCCTCTTCGCAGGCCTTGTAAAAAGCCTTGGCGAAAACGGGCTAGGGCAGTGGATCCTTCATCTGTATTTGGATCCCATTGGGGGTCTTCATTTGGGAATTCTCTCTGAGCTGCTTCTCTACGATCTATTATATTCTGCCCCTGCGCTGGAGCTGCAGGGTTTTCTGCCATCCATTCGATAGCTGCTTTTCTAATTCTCGCTCGTTCCTCTGTAGTGAATAGGGTGGTCAGGAGCTGACGGCAATCTGGCCAAGTGGGTTGGTGAGTTTCCATAATACTAGTTACTAATTCTGTCAGCTCCTGGGGCTTGCTAGTATAGGAGGCATAATGCGACCTCCAATTTAATAAATCAGTTGTAGAGAAGGGGATATACACATAAGTTAGGGGTCCCGCTACCACTTCATCATTATCATTCTTTACGGGCACTCCCGGGACTTGCCTTAAGGGAAACAGTTTGGCTGTCCTAGGCGTCATTTGAGTCTGGGATCTAAGGGCTATTGTCGTTGTCTTTGCAGGAGTTGCTGTCTTTTTCTCAACTGGTTTTGCTTTGGGTTTTTCTTTCACTGGCTTGCTAGTGCTGGCGCTAGCTTCCTCAATTATTTGTACACTTTCCTCTTCTTCCTCTTCTGGGGGATCCTCTCTTTCTTCTTCTTCTAATTCCGCTTCTGGCTCACTTTTTACATCCTCCTCTTCTCTTCCCGCTAATTCTCTCTCTTCCTCTTCTCCAGGAGGAGGGAGGTCAGGGATTGGGTCTCGCCTCGGCTCCGGCGGTCTCTGGGGTGCTGGGGCAGGACGCCGCCGGGCTATTCTTACTGGACCTGGGGTTCGGGGCTGCCTGAGGACTACTTCCGGGGAATCGGGATCTGCCAAGATGGGTTTCTTCTTGGCTTTCTTATCCTGCTCTTTCATTCTAGGCTGTTCCTTTCTCTGTCTAGAATCTGTTTTAGCTAACATTATTCTGCACTGTTCCTCATAACAGCGCTGCGCCCAGGAGGGCGGATCTTCACAAATACTTAACCAGGAATCTATATAGGGGTACTGATCGGGGTGCGCTACCCGCACTCTACGGTGTATTGACTGGATAATCTCTACGGTGAACGTTCCCTCTCGGGGCCAGACGGGGTCTAGATCGGGCCACTCCCTAGTACACAAAATCTGCAAACGGGCTGCTGTCATTTTAATACCATAATCTCCTGAATATCCCTCTTTAAAATGTGCGATCATACATTCTAATGGAGTGTTCCTAGTAGACTCCGCCCCTCCCATTTCGATGTGTGCGCGCAACAACAGACAAAAGGGAAAAGGTGGGCGGACCGTGGGTAAGGGGTCCTCATAATTGTAGATTTTTCTTCCCTCCCACACAAAATATATTTCCCCTCTCCATTTCACTCTCCCAGCCCCATCCCATTCTAATCGTCCCCCAACATCAACTCCCTTCTAGCTCCTGCCCAACCCAGCATCCGCTCCCTTCTAGTCCCCGCATCATCAGCCCATTTCCAGTCCTAGCTCCCTCCCCTCACAGCCCATTTCCTTTCCAAGCCCCCCTCCCCATCAGCCCATTTCCATTCCAAGCCCCCTTCCACTCAGCCCATTACCATTCCAAGACCCTGTCCCCATCAGCTATTTGCAGTTCAAGCTCCCCCTTCTACTCGGCCCATTTCCAGTCATAGCACCCCCCCCAGTCCATTACCAGTTCTAGCCCCCCCCCTAGCCCATTATCGGTCCTAAGCCCCCCAACAGCCCACTTCCAGGCCTAACCCTTCCATTGCCCCATCTTCATTCTTAGCCCCCCCATAACCCCATTTTCAGTCTTAGGCCCCCAGTCAGACCACCTCCAGTCCTAACCCCCATCTGTCCATTACCAGTCCTAACCCCCATCACCCCATTTTCAGTACTACCTCCCCCCAGCCCACATCAAGTCCTGCTCCCCCCATCAAGTCCTGCTCCCCCCCATCAAGTCCTGCTCCCCCCCTACATCAAGTCCTGCTCCCCCCCCCACAAGTCCTGCTCCCCCCCATCAAGTCCTGCTCCCCCCCCAGCCACACATCAAGTCCTGCTCCCCCCCCCATCAAGTCCTGCTCCCTCCCCCCCCAGGGAAAATTAAACTTAAAAAAAAAACCGGCTTCTGCTGCTGCTGCCGCCGCTGCCGTGGCCGGCAATAGCAGCAACATCGCAAGTCCTGCGGGCTCCCCCCCACCCGGCAGATCCCTTCCTGCTTGCCTGCCAATGCTGCCAGTTCTCCGCTTCGGCTTTCAGAGCCGCAAAGGGAGAGCTTCTCCCTCGTGACTCTGTTAAGCCCGCTGGGGCAGATGGGAAATTTCCCATCTGCCCCGGCGAGCTTAACAGAGTCGCGAGGGAGAAGTTCTCCCTTCGCGGCTCTGAAAGCCGAAGCGGAGAACTGGCAGCATTGGCAGGCAAGCAGGAAGGGATCTGCCGGGTGGGGGGGAGCCCGCGGGACTTGCGATGTTGCTGCTATTGCCGGCCACGGCAGCGGCGGCAGCAGCAGCCGGTTTTTTTTTTCCCCCCTATGCATCGCGGGCCGCACAAGGGTCTCTCGCGGGCCGCATGCGGCCCGCGGGCCGCGTGTTTGAGACCCCTGCTCTAGATGATCAACAATATGGGTTCAGGCAATACCATGGCTTTGAGACTCTTTTGCTTGCCCTCCTTAACAATTTGATAAAGGATATAGATAAGTAAAAAAAAACATTCATCCTTATTTTCTTAGATATTGCATTTGCATTTGATTCCATCAATCATCACATATTCCTGGAAAGACTCAAACAGATTTGTGTATATTGCACAATGCTTTCTTGGTTCCACTCTTACCTATCTGACTGTTCACAACAAGTCAAAATTAATCCACTACATATAAACAACAAGGATTACCTCAAGAATCAGCTCTCTCTGCATTGCTATTTAAAATCTACCTACAATCCCTATGCTATATTATGCAAAAATATAAAGTAGAATATGCCATATACAATACACTGACGATATAATATACTTATCTTTTGAAATAATTATCCCTAACTTTGAAAGTATAATATCATGCTTCAATTATATTTTGCAATAGCTAAAATCCCACAATTTAAGGATAACTATAATAAGACAGAGGTTCTATTTATCATTACCACTAATCTTGATGTTAAAGAGGCCATCCTAGAAGTAAAGAACAAAGTCAGATATCCAGGCATCACCATTGACCAGACCCTCAGCTTCGCATCCCACATAAAATTAATCGCTAGAGCAATTTACAATAAATTGAGAATGTTACAACAGTTAAGACCTCTACTATCACATTCTGACTTCAGAACTGTATTGCAAGCAATGGTATTCCCCGATAAAGATGATTGTAATAGCATATTCCAGGGACTTCCTAAACAAACATTGCATACTCTACAGATGGCTCAACACTTGGCAGTGCGCATTATTCAGAAAGCACTGCTATCTGACCAAATAACCCCAATACTATACAGCCTTCATTGGTTGCCTCTCCAGAGTAGAATCAAATATAAACTGCTACTAGTCATTTTCAAGCTCCTACGAAATATAGCATCATCATATCTATCCAAATTTATAAACACTAATCCAAATGATAGGCTTAGAATAAGGTACACTCAAAATACACTATGGGGTCAATTCAGAGCAGCATTTAACGGAGATGGATTTCCCTTGTGATATGGGTAAATCTGTAATGAAGTCCATAGAAATACATTTCCAGGGTTTAGAGGGTGTAGCTAGCAGCACGTTATGTGGGCCCCGGCGGAGGGCAGTTCTCCTGCACTGGCTCTAGCTGAATTACGGGCTATTGGTATTCTTGAGCCAGCAACAGGAGTGGTTGTACCCCCACTTGGAGAGTATGGTGGCTAGTGAGACTGCTGAATCTGCAGCTGGAACTTTACTGCTGATTTCTTCTGCGGAGGACCAGACAACCTTTGGCCAGGAGTTTACTTTTTCTTTCTGTTTGGAGAAGCCTGCTGTTATTTCCGTCAATTCAATTTGGATGGCATTTCTTCTCTGGGTAGTATTTTGGTGCAGCAATCTAATAAGTTAGCCTCTCAAGTTGTTAAACATGCTGCTTTAGTGACGGATGTTAAGAGTGAAATAGAGCAGGTTAAGGAATCAGTTCAGACTTTGCAGTTGGAGGGACTAAAGCATGACTATTACTCATCAATTTAAAGATGTTTCTGCAATTAAAATCAAGTCAGAACTTTTGGAAAATCAAATTTGCTCCTCCAACCTTCATTTGGTGAATTTTTCTTGCTCTACTTTCATTACGGCGAGAGATATGTTAAGATGTTATGGGGGTTATTCTGTGCCAAGAATAATGGAGATGGATGACCCAATGGGACATTCATCCCCGCTATTTGTGTCTTCTCCCGGCCTTGATTAACTTCCCCACCAGTTGTGCAGGGAAGTTAGACGGGGTCGGGGAAAGGGTGGCTCAGGATGGAGTCTGGATGGTCGCCAGCCCTGGACGTACAGGGCCGATTCTAATGCTGGCCCTGTACATCCAGGGCTGGCGACATGTGCGGGGAAGTTATTCCATCTCCGAGGTGGAATAACTTCCTTGGACATTTGTTTTTGGGACAGCCGGGGCAAAGGATTGGGCAGAGGGGGGGGGGGCAGAGGACATTTCCCACAGCCCAACTCTGGCCTTAAGAGGCCAGATCGAGGGTCGGGCTGCGGGGAATACTCTTTATTTTATAGCTACCATCATCGTAGCTCTTCAATGGAGCCGCGGTGTCATGGCAACATGACGCCATGGCGCCGTGGCTCCATTGAAAAGCCTTGCCTGGGACCTCCGGTGATGTCGGGGAGCAAATGGCTGCAGCTTAGCCTAGCTCCGTACTAATCCCATCTAAAGGTGTGAAATATAGCGGTTTCCCGGTGAAATAGTGGTGGGGAGTGCTGTACCAGGAACGAAAAGCCTTGCCTGAGTAGCCAGGGACAGTCCTGCACGTGCAGGCCGAAATGAATCATAGTCCCGGGCTGCACGTACCGGACTGTTTGCAATTCTGATTCCGTGGGTTCAGACCGGACATACAGAGGGGATTTATGCCTGGGACGGAATCGGGCCCTATATGATTGAGACATTGGGTTTTGCTTCAGAGTCTTTGCCTCCTTTATATAAGGTGTACTATGTGCCCACTGATAGGAAGAGTGCTACTGGTTCTCAGCAGACCTCTTCCGTAGAGGATTTGCCTGTGGATGTGTTGAATGTTTCAGAGCTGTTGGAGACATCTCTCCAGCTGTTTTTCCAGCTACAATGTTGATTACCTTTCAATTGCCCACTGATAGGGAATGTTTTTTCAAGTTATATTTTCGTAAACGTGCTTTACCTTTTAGGAGATTCCAAGTGAGAATTTACCTTGATTTGGCTTGTGAGACTCAAAAACATCGTCGTGAGTTTTTGCTTTATAAACCAGCCGCTGTCCAAATGGGAGGATTATTTTTTTTAACATTTCCATGTAAATGTTTAGTTAAACTAAATTCTGGAAGTTATATTTTTTATGATCCCTCCCAACTTGGTTTGTTCAGCAATTCCCATTTGCCCCCGGCTCCAGGGGGAGAATGAGTGCAGCATTTAGTTAGGTTTGCTGGAAAAGCAGTCTGTATGTTTCATTATCTATTTAGGTATGATGATTATTATTTTCCTTTTATCTTGGATCCCCTGTTATGTTGTTGGGCTTATGGGCTATTGTAATTGTATTTGTTTTTTTTGTAGTTAATGTATGACATATTTTTTTACATTGTATAGCCCTTTTCTTTACAAGTGTTCTTGCTTGTTTAATTTGTGGAAATTGCATAAATATTAAAATTAAAAAAAGAGTCAATGACTGCCTTAATGCTGGATTTCCCTTGTGACATGGGTAAATCTGTAATGAAGTCCATAGAAATCCATTTCCAGGGGTTAGAGGGTGTAGCTAGCATGTGGGCACCGATTTCACATGAGCTAACATATTCCTTTATGTCTAGGCCCCATCTTGGTCACCAGAATTCTCTATCTTCTAGTTCCCCGGTCTTACAAATGCCTGGGTGGCCTGTTAGTGTGTGTTATGGTTAGTAGGTGTTAAAGCTTCCAGGCATACTTGCCCTTGGGCATGTAAAACTTATTCCTCTTACATAGGAATCCTTGATGCTAGATCCAATCCATCTCCTCCCCTAATCTTGTCATTTCTTGCTGTGGATCTTGTGCAAATTCATCATTAGGCAAGCTCACCTTAACATATTTTAGAATGTCCATCTTTCGAAAGCACAGGACAAAGTTTTCCAGGTGGGGGATTGTGGTGGGAGATTCTGGCTCTTGAACCTCTTCCCCTTTCCTCTGGGAGAGGGCATTGGCTAGTCTAGAGTTCATATTCTTGAGGTTTTAAGAAATTCCGGATTTTTATGGTCTGTATAGACCTGGACTTGGTGACATGCTCCCCTTTAGGAAGTAGTGCATTCTTCAGTCAGTTTTTTTGTAAATTAAGAATTTATGCAAAACAACTATAAATGAAGAATAAGCAAGGATAACAAAGTTTGATACAGAAACATCAAATATCAAATCAAATGGAAATAATCACTAAAAAACAAAATTTGCTCTAGTCCACAATAAGAAGGGGGGCCATAGCACAGAAATAAAAAATAAAGGAAATCTCTTGCCATCAATAACATTAATGCCACCGAATACACTTATCAATCCCCAAACAATCCAGGTAAGGATAAAGATATTAGATGAAATACTTTATGTGGATTTTTTTTGAAATAAGAAATGATTTACGCTGTGGTGGATCCATAAAGTTATAACATAGAGACCCACTACCCACTAAAAGAAATATCTTAACCTTAAAATAACTTTGAAACAACATAAATATATCAGACTCTATTTGCTATATTATCATATGAAAACTCCAAAAACTCCTTGTGCCTCCCTTTCATTTGATAATTCATCTGTTGCACTATAATCTCTTTTGGTATTGATATTTTCAGATACATAGACCAGAGTTTTTCGGGGCCAACAGCCTAGTTTTTGGGAAATTCAAGAATCTGACATTCCTGAATCTATTCACTTCAACCACATTGCAAGGCTGCCCTAACTATAAGACATCTAGATTGTATTGTAGCTATCTGTATTGCAGTTATCTGGGACTCAATTCTCCCACCTTGTACAAAATCTGTCATTCTATCCTCATGATCTACCAACCTGGCCACTGTTTGCTCTGAAAATTCAGAAGACTGAGAAACAACGTTGAACATAACAGCCTTCATCCTAAGAACATAAGAACATAAGACATGCCATACTGGGTCAGACCAAGGTCCATCAAGCCCAGTATCCTGTTTCCAACAGTGGCCAATCTAGGTCATATGTACCTAGCAGTTTCCCTAGAAGACACAGGTTCCACAATGCTTGTATTGGGTCAAGCAGTGATAACCTGGGTCCCTTTTTAATAATGGTTTATGTACCTTTCCTCCAGGAACTTGTCCAGACCTTTTTTAAACCCAGCTACACTAACAGCCTTTACTACATCCTCCGGTAACAAATTCCAGAGTTTGATCACATGTTGAGTGGAAAAATATTTTCTCTTATTTGTCTTAAATAGTTTACCCTGTAGCTTCATTGCATGTTCCCTAGTCTTTCTATATTCTGATAACATAAACAATTGATCTATGTTTACCCGTTCCACTCTGTTCATTAATTTATAGACTTCTATCATATCTCCCCTCAGCCGTCTCTTTTCCAGGTTAAAGAGCCCTAACCTTTTTAGCCTTTCTTCATAGGGGTATCCTTCCATCCCCTTTACCATTTTGGTGGCTCTTCTCTGAACCTTTTCTAATAACGCTATATCCTTTTTAAGATACGGTGACCGGAATTACACACAATATTCAAGGTGCGGTCTCACCATGGAATGATATAGAGGCATTATAATATCCCTTGTTTTATTTTCCATTCCTTTCCTTATGATACCTAGCATTCTATTTGCTCTCTTGGCCGCCGCTGCACACTGGGCCGAGGGTTTTAATGTTATCCACAATGACGCCTAAATCGTTTTCCTGGGTGGTGGTTCATAATGTGGAACCTTGCATCGTGTAACCATAATTTGGGTTATTCTTCCCTAGGTGCATAACTTTGCACTTGTCCACATTATATTTCATCTGCCATTTTGATGCGCAGTCTTCCAATTTATCAAGATTCTCTTGCAATTTTCCACAATTCTCTTCGGTTTTAACAACTTAAATAGTTTTGTGTCATCTGCAAATTTGGTAACATCGCTCGTTATTCCCTTTTCTAGGTCATTTATGAATATGTCAAAAAGCAGCGGATCCAGCACAGATCCCTGGGGTACACCACTATTCACCTTTCTCCATCGGGAAAAAAGGCCATTTAGCCCTACCCTCTGCTTTCTATCTTTTAACCCTTCCTGATCCACAATAGTACACTGCCTGCTATCCCATGACTTTAGTTTTGCCAAAAGTCTCTGATGAGGGACCTTGTCAAAGGCTTTCTGAAAGTCCAAATACACTATATTAACCGACTCACCTTTGTCTACCTGTTTATTCACACCTTCAAAAAAACATGACAGATTAGTAAGACAAGATCTTCCGTCCATTAAGCCATGATTATCTACATGTTCTGCAATTTTGTTCTTTATGATGGTTTCTACCATTTTTCCTAGTACTGAGGTCAGGCTCACTGGTCTGTAGTTTCCCGGATCACCCCTGGGACCCCTTTTAAAAACTGGTGTTACGTTCGCCATCCTCCAATCTTCAGGTATTACAGATGATTTTAATGATAGTTCACAGATTACTAATAGCAGCTCTGCAATCTCATATTTCAGTTCTTTCAACACCCTTGGATGTATATCATCCAGCCCAGGTGATTTGCTACTCTTCAGTTTATCAAATAGCTGTAATACATCTTCCCGATGTATCGATATTTCCTTCAATTCTTCCGTACCTTTAAATACCACTTCAGTCATGGGTAACATCCCTACATCTTCTTTAGTAAAGACTGAAGCAAAGAATTCATTCAGTCTCTCCGCTATCGCCTTGTCGCCTCTTAGTGCCCCTTTAACCCTTCTATCATCTAATGGACCAACTGACTCTCTCACAGGTTTTTTGCTACGAATGTACTTGAAAAAGTCTTTATTATGTGTTTTTGCTTCCGCAACAAGCTTCTTCTCAAATTCTCCATTTGCCTGCCTTATCAATGCCTTGCATTTAACTTGCCAGTGCTTGTGCTGTTTCCAGGTTTCGTCGTTTGGCTCTTTTTTCCATTTCCTGAAAGATGCCTTTTTGGCAACAACAGCCTCTCTGACCTCACCTTTAATCCATGTTGGCAGTTTTTTGGACTTCCTTCCACTTTTCTTAAAGCGTGGAATACAGCTGGTCTGGGCTTCCATGATAGTATTTTTCAACAACACCCAAGCTTGATGTAAGTCTTTAACCTTTGCAACAGCTCCTTTTATTTTTTTCTTAACTATTTTCCTCATTTTATCATAGTCTCCCTTTCGAAAGTTAAAAGGTAGTACTGTGTGTGGATTTCCTTACTATCCCTCCTCCACTAATTAAATCAAACGCGATCATGCTATGATCACTATTGCCAATTGGCCCTAACACCCTTATCTCTTGCACCAGATCTGGTGTTCCACTAAGGACTAGGTCCAATATGGCTTCCCCTCTAGTCAGTTCATGAACCAGCTGCTCCAAGAAGCAATCATTTATTTCATTTAGGAACTTTATCTCCCTAGCATGTCCTGCTGTGACACTGACCCAGTCGATACTGGGGTAATTGAAATCACCCATTATTACTACTGTGCTGTAACGTTTGTTAGCTTCCTTGATTTCTTTGAGCATTTCATCATCCATTTGTTCATTTTGGCAAGGCGATCGATAGTACACCCCCACTGTCATCGCCTTCCCCTTTTTACATGGAATTTCAATCCATAGAGATTCTACAGCAAATTTTGTTTCCTGCAAAACTTTAATCCTTTCTGACTCAATGCCCTCTCTAACATAGAGCACAACCCCTCCACCAATTTTATCAGCTCTATCATTATGATATAGTTTGTAACCAGGTATCACAGTGTCCCACTGGTTGTCCTCCTTCCACCATGTCTCTGAGATTCCAGTCATATCTAATCTCTCATTTATTGCTATATATTCTAGAAACATAGAAACATAGAAATATGATGACAGAAAAAGACCACATGGCCTATCTAGTCTGTCCTTCCATATCAACAACTACAACAGTCCCCTTTTTACCTTTAGAGATCCTCTGTGTTTGTCCCATGCTTTTTTGAATTCAGTTACTGTCCTCATCTCTACCACCTCCACTGGGAGACTATTCCACGGATCCACTACTCTTTCCGTAAAGAAAAATTTCCGCATATCACTCCTGAATCTATCTCCCTTCACCCTCATCCCATGTCCCCTCATAGCAGAACTTGCTTTCAATTGAAAGAGGCTCTCTCCCTGAACATTTATGCCACGGAGGTATTTAAACATCTCAATGATATCACCTCTATCCCACCTTTCCTCTAAGGTGTACATATTAAGATCCTTCAGTCTGTCCTCATATGCTTTATAATGAAGACCACTAATCATTTTCGTAGCCACCCTCTGCACCGACTCCATCCTGTTCACATCCTTTTGAAGGTGCGGTCTCCAGAATTGCACACTATACTCCAAATGAGTTTGCACCAAAGGCATACAGAGGCATTATCACCTCCTTTTTTCTGCTAGCCATTCCTCTCCGTATGCACCCAAGCATCCTTTTAGTTTTTGCCGTCACCTTTTCTACCTGTTTAGCTACTTTAAGATCATCAGACACAACCACGCCTAGGTCCCGCTCTTCTTTAGTGGACAAAAGTACTTCACCCCATACTATATTCCTCCCTTGGATTGCTGCAGCCCAAATGCATGACCTTACATTTTTTAACATTAAATCCCAGCTGCTAAATTCTAGACCATTCTTGAAGCTTAGCTAGATCCCTCCTCATGTTATCTACACCTTCCTAGGTGTCTACTCTATTGCCGATTTTGGTATCATCCGCAAAGAGGCAAACCTTACCCGAAAGCCCTTCCGCTATATCACTAACAAAGATGTTAAAAAGAATCGGACCAAGGACAGATCCCTGGGGCACACCACTGGTAACATCCTTCTCCTCAGAGTGAGCTCCATTTACTTGTACTCTTTGTCGCCTCCCACCCAACCAATTTCTAACCCAAGCAGTAACTTTAGGGTCCATCCCTAGGGTGCTCAGTTTGTTTATAAGTCGCCTGTGAGGAACAGTGTCAAAGGCTTTACTGAAATCTAAATACACCACATCTAGAGCTCTCCCTCGGTCCAACTCCCTGGTCACCCAGTCAAAGAAATCAATCAGATTTGTCTGACAAGACCTGCCTCTGTTGAATCCATGCTGCCTCGGATCCTGTAATCCACTGGACTCCAGAAACCTCACTAGTTTCTCTTTCAGCAGCATTTCCAATAATTTACTCACCACCAAAGTTAAACTAACCGGCCTGTAGTTTTCAACCACATCCTTACTTCCGCTTTTGTGTAAAGGCACCACATGAGCCTCTCTCCAGTCCTTTGGCACCACTCCCGACTCCAACGAGGCATTGAAAAGATCAGTCAGTGGAGTTGCTAGAATGTCCCCTAGTTCCTTCAGTATTCTAGGGTGTATCCCATCCGGTTCCATCGCTTTGTCTACTTTAAGTTGAGCAAGTTTCTCACGAACTGTCTTCTGAAAATTGTTCAAGATGTCCCTCGCTTCTGTTCCTATTTGTGGGTGTTTTCTGAGGTCCTGCTCCTGGTTCTTCATCTGTGAAAACAGAACAAAAATATTTGTTAAGCAATTCTGCTTTATCCTTATAAGCTTCTACATATTCCTCCCCTGTACCCTTGAGTCTGATAATACCACTTTTGCCCTTCCTCTTCTCACTAATATATCTGAAAAATGTCTTATCCCCCCATTTTATTGCATTGGCTATTTCCTCCTCCTTTTGAATCTTTGCCTTCTTGACTACTTTGCTAGCTTCTCTAAGTTTTTCCAAATACAGATGCCTGTCTTCCTCTCTCTGTGATCTCTTGTATTTCATGAAGGCCTCCCTCTTTTTCTTCACTTTTTCAGCTACTTCTTTCGAAAACCATAGCGGTCTCCTTTTCCTTTTACCTTTATTTACCATTTTAATAAAAAGGTTGGTTGCCCTTAAAACATCCCCATTCAGTTTTGCCCACTGTTTTTCTACATCCCCCAGCTGTTCCCATCCCACTAACAACTCCCTGAGGTATTGGCCCATCTTCGCAAATTTAGTCTTCCTAAAGTCTAAGATCCTCACCTTTGAATGGATTCTAACAGCCCTAGTCCTAATAATGAACCACTTCATCTGGTGATCACTGGATGCAAAATGATCTCCCACTACAACATCAGAAACACTTTCACCATTGGTAAGCACCAAGTCCAGTATGGCCCCTTCACGTGTGGGGTCTGTTACCAATTGCCTGAATAGTTCTCCCTGTAGAGAATCCAGGATCTCCTTACTTCTAGATGATACTGCAGCAGGAATGTGCCAATCAACATCTGGCATATTGAAATCTCCTATCAGTAGCACTTCTCCTTTCCTAGCAATGCTGCGTATGTCTTCAATTAACTCTCTGTCCACCTCTTCCTCTTGTGAGGGAGGTCTGTATATCACACCAATGCAAACTGATTTCTCTTTCCCTCTTTCTAGTTTATCCCACAATGCCTCCTCTCTCCCTTCTAAGCTCTGTAATTCCAAAGCTTTAATAGTAGTTTTTACATAAAGTGCCACTCCTCCTCCCCTTCTTCCTACCCTGTCCTTTCTGAATAAAGTATAGCCAGGTACAGTTACATCCCAATCATGGTTTTCTGTGAACCATGTTTCTGTAACTGCCACTAAATCCAAGTCAGCCACTCCCACCAAAGCTTCAACATCAGGGATCTTATTTCCCATGCTACGGGCATTTATACACACTGCTTTCCATATGTTACCCCTGTTACCCATTTCCATAAAGGTATTTATTGTATTACCTACCTGGGGGCTTTCACTTACCTGGGGGCTTTCTTCACCCATCCCCAACAAATTTAGTTTAAAGCACTCTTCAGTTGATTAGCCAGTCTACTACCGAAGATGCGTTGACCTTTCTTGGACAGATGGATGCCATCTCTGCTCTGCAACCCTTGGAACAGCATCCCATGGTCTAGGAAACCAAAACGCTCTCGATGACACCATCCACGCAGCCATGCATTCATCTCCAGGATGCGAGCCTCTGCGTTGGCTTTTACCCTCAACAGGGAGGATTGAAGAGAACACCACCTGTTGTCGCCCCGCCGCGACCCCAGCCCCCCCTGGTGGCGGCGTAGATTTTCCACCGAAGGGCTGGGCCCAGGGCCACTAAGATGTTTGTGATTGGGATTGGCCAGGTGCGAGGGTCAAGGGCCAGTGCCTTGTGCCGGCCTCGTTGCCAACTCCCAAAGAGAATACAGTCTTGCACAAAAGTGGAGGGAAAAAGAAAAAGGCTTTATTTTCCCTTTTTGCACTAAGGGTTCAGAACATAGGATAAACACATTGGCAGACGTAGCAAAACAAGTCCTTACAGCAGCTTTTGTAAGCACAAGAAAAACAACCAGAAACTGTTAACTTCACAGCATAAAAGCTACCAAAACAATATTGCTTCATTCACTCCAAAGAGCTCTGGAGTGACTCTATATCACTCACGGCACAGTATGCACATTCCATAGGGCTATCAAGATCTTCATGTACGGATTCCACCTGCATGGCCTCCTCTGACTGTTCTGAAGAGTCAAGATAGGTGTCCTTTATGTGGGTTTGGCTTACTGCTTCCCAGGACTTAGCAGTTTGTTTGGGCCTACGGTTCTGTGTGGTGGAATACCATGATGGCATCTCTTCCTCTAGAGGTTTAAAAACATTTTCTTTATAATGCTTTCCTCTAAAAGTTCTGTCCTTGCTCAAAGTGTCTTTTAACTTTGGCTTTGACTTGTGCTTTAGGTAAGGAGACTCTCCCTCCCAAGGTTCTTCTCTTAACTTGGCTTTAGGAAAACAGTAGCAAAGATTAAAAGCTTTACCTCTGGATTTTCTTTTGGTTCTCTGGGGCGATACAGGAGGCCTACCTTGGCTGCTGCCTTCTGTATCAGTGCTCTCAGGTATTCTCCTTCGGCTCTCCCAGTCTTTCCTCCTCAGGCCTTTGAGGCCTGCCCTCCTGTGGGTTTCAGGGCCCGGTCTGGTTTGGCTTTGGCTTTCTCGGCCTAGCCTTTGGCTTACAGGACTGGTTCTCCTCTCCCAGCCTGTCTTTTTACTCAGGTTTGCTTTTGGACTAGATCCCAATCTTGCTCTGGTACCTTCATAGCATGTCCTCAATCTCTCTCTGGAACAGGCTCCCGCTTGTTTTCTCCCAGCTGAGGAAGGTAATCCTTCCACTGCTTCCCCAGTAGTGGATCTCCAGGCAGATGAGATTCTAGCAGCTGAGCTTTTTGCAGGTAAGCTCCCAGCATATGAGCTTCCTCCTGACTCTTGCTTGCCTCCCCTTAAATGTGAGCTTTTGGAACATAAGTCCTGCCCACAGAGGCGTGGTTCTGTGGTCTCTGTCCTGACTCTCATGCTCCCTCTAGGTGGATCCTCTGGATATTGCAGGCAACTTCTTTTTCTTTCAGAATCCAGAACTGTTTTTCTCTCCAAAGGAGGGTCCGCTGCATCACACTGTGCACCTAACTGCTTCACCCTCTGTCCCAGAGCCATGAAGTCACTTTTGATACATTCCGAGGTATACCTGACAGTATCATTTGTTCCAACATGGATTAGCAACATTGGGTAATAGTTACTGGGCTTGATGAGTCTCGGCAAACTCTCCGTAGCACTTATTAAAGGATGGCTGCTACACAGTACCCTGTCCTGATAGGCTCTGACCTATTATGAAATTTAAGCTAGAAGATCTCTGCTGGGTTCTAAATTTAACAAGAAAGCTCTCTTCTGTGTTTAAAATTTAAACTAAAAGTACTTTGCTGATACTAGGCCCTGAGTGAGTATTACATTTAAACTACAAGCTCTCTGCTGGGTATGAAATCTAACCAGAAAGCTCTCTTCTGTGTTTTAAATTTAAACTTAAACTGCTGCAACTTGGCCCTGACTAGTTTAACAAATACACTGGGTTCACAGATTAATCAGCTTTAATCCAAAGAAGTCCCTTCAGAAAATTTCCCAGAAGTATATACTCACAATTGCAGATCTCTCTCCAGAAGTAGCAGTCCCCTTTTCTAGTCCTTCAAGACTGAGGATCACAGAACCCTGGTTGAACTATTTATGCCTGTGCTGCTGAGGTAAGCTGTGACCAACTTCCTGGGTGGTTAACAGTCCTTGCTTGGCTAGAAGGAGTCTTTCAAAATGGCCTTTTGACCTGCTACCTGGCGTTAACACCTATTGAAAACGTTTCACAGGTCTCTTGCCCCCTAGGTAGAAGGCCTCTTTGTAAAGGTCTCTAGAAGACTTTATTTGTTGCTTAAAGAATACTGACCCTGTTTTGCCTTTTATGCTAAGTTATATTCTGATTTGATTTAAATTAAAACTCTTTGCTGCTGTTAGGCTCTGACTTATTATGGAAATTAAACTAGAAGCTCTCTGCTGGGTTCTAAATTTAACCAGAAAGCTATCTTCTGTGTTTTAAATTTAAACTAAAAGTACTTTGCTGATACTAGGCCCTGAGTGAGTATTAAATTTAAACTACAATCTCTCTGCTGGGTATGAAATCTAAACAGAAAGCTCTCTTCTGTCTTTTACATTTAAACTTAAACTGCTGCTACTAGGCTCTTACTGATTTAACAAATACACTGGGTTCACAGATTAATCAGCTTTAATCCAAAGAAGTCCCTTCAGAAAAATTCCCAGAAGTATATACTAACAATTGCAGATCTCTCTCCAGAAGTAGCAGTCCCCTGTTCTAGTCCTTCAAGACTTCCTAGACAGAGATTAACAAATGTCCTCCAGGACTACCTTTTTCCTACTAAAAGCTCTGGTGCACCAAATCCATTGCCAGACATAGACTTCTGGAGACGGACTGATGCTCTGGGTAAAGAAATTACCTTAGCTGGTACTGTTGATTTGGCAGATGAAAAATTTGTGGGTCCTGGTAGATCCCTCACTAGCCTAACAGTTCCAGATACCAATGATAGCTTCTGCTGCACACCCCCTTGGCATATGTCTTGTGATGGATCCCCACTCTGTCAGGTCAATGAGTCAGGCTCCCCCTCTAGCTAGTACAAAGACTGAGGTGGTTGGGTAGAACTTCTGGAGCCTATGGATGCACTGGATTCATTCAGGGAACACTCTCCTCTTCTCTAAACTGCAGCATAGAGGAGCTAGAAGTTACATGCTGGTCAATCAGGCCTTGACAAGCCAGCTTCCAATGCTGTTGGAAGAGATTCCCCTTCCTTTTGTCCCCCATAATTGAATAATGTTTCTCTCAGGGAGTCAGAAACTTAAAAAGAGGAAAAATACAGGAGCAGCTGCAAGTGACTCTTTAACTATGTCTTAACACGGCACCCTTCAAAAGTAATTTTAATAGCCAATAACTCTGTCATAGATGTGATCAATTTTTTTTTCAGTTGCTATCAACTTCTGGGAATAGAATGCACGTGGATGGAGATGTCCCAGTGCTGCCTGTTGGGAGAATACAGCGCCAATTGTCTCCTCTGGACACAATGACTCCACTATGAATGGTTGTTCTGGAGCAGGATGTATCAGAATAGAGGTGGAAAATGAAAGCCATCTTGAGGCTATCAAGCACTAGCAGTTGCTCTTAGTTTCATTTGAATGGGGTACCCCTCTTCAGGATTTCCATCAGTGGAGTGTGCAGTCTGGAAAAACCCCTGGATAAAATATCAATAGAGTTGGCAAATAAACCCCCCCCCCACTGGATCCCCTTGATATCTTTCAGGACCGGCCACTCTGTTGCTGCCTGGATCTTCTAGGGATCTGTCCAGATGCCTTCATGGGAATAATATATCCCCTAAATTCTATGCATCTTTTGTAAAATTCACATTTTTCTAGCTTGGCATATAATTTTACATTGATCAAGAAGCAGCAGTTCCTACATAAAAAGGAGACACAGAATGATTTAAAATTATCAGAGATGTACGACAAGGTTTCATATTTTCCCCATACCTGTTTAATATATATGCAGAACAAGACATCAGAGAAGCAGGACTGCATGAAGGCAACTGAGGTGTGAAAATTGATGGTAGACTCATCGACAATCTTTGCTATGCTGATGATATCACATTAGTGGCTGAAAGTGAAGATGATTTGAAACATCTGCTTATCATGATCAAGGAATATAGTCTTAAAATGGGCCTGCACCTTAACCTGAAGAAGAAAAAGAACCTGTCAACTGGCAAAAGCAATCAATTCATTCTTGATTGAGATGAAATAGAAATACTAGACAACTTTAACCTGCTTGGATGAAGAAATAACAAGTAGACAAGAAATTCGAAGATGTGTTGCTCTTGGCAGAATGGCCATGAAGGACCTATTTATTTAACAGGGTTTTTATACCACTTTATCATTTCAGTCAGAGCGGTTCACATTGTAATTTAAACTTGGTAATGTACATTAAACAGGGATATTGATGAACTTTGATTTTTCTGAGGCAATGGAAGGTTAAGTGACCTAGACAAGATTCTCAAGTGCAGAGACGTATCTCTGCATAGAAAGATTTGACATGTCCAAGCCATGGTATTTTCAATAACGTCATATGGATGCGAAAGTTGAACAGTGAAGAAGAAAGACTGGAAGAAAATTAAGGTGCTTGCAAAGAATATTGGAGGGGGTATTCAAAGGGATTAACATGGTTAGCAGACCTGCTAAATTTGTTAATCCCCTTACCCAGGATATTCAGTGGCATTAACATGGTATCCACAGGTGCCACTACTGCACACCCCAATGCTAACAGGTTAGCATCGGGGCCATTCTGGGGTGGCACTCAGTATAAATTGGTTGCTGCAATATTCAGATGCTGTCTGGTTGTGGCAAAGCAGCAAACCTTAGGTGCAGCAAAGGTTGGCCTAACTTTTGCCACGGAAGTTAACTGGGCAACGGCTGAATATCATCACTGCCTGGTAAGTTTCTTGGCAATCTGGGCAATCTGGATAATCAATTCTGGGGCCAGATATGGGCCAGAATTGAATATCTGGGTTTAAAGTTCAGCGGCGATGGCTAGCTGATTTATAACGGCTAGTGCTGCCACTGAATATCCCCTCCCACACTATGTATACTATGGACTTCTTGAAGAACAAATCAGTTGCTTCTAGAAGAGATCAAACCTAAACTTTCTTTAAAAACTCAAATGACAAGACTGACTCTCATACCTTGGATACATCATGTGAGGAGAGAGATCATTAAAGAATATATCATGCTTGGCAAGGTTGAAGATCAATGCAAAAGAGAAAGACCGGCAATGCGATAGATAATGGATGCCACTCTATCAACAACTAGCCACCTGGCTAGCCTGAACACAGTTTAGGACAACTATTCACAGGGTTGCTATGAGATGACATTGACTTGATGGCACTTAACAACAACAACATAACTTATGCCAGGCCAGTCCACCACAGTGAGATGGCCCACAACTGGGCTGCTGGCGGGAGAGGGGGTCAGCCAGGAGGGGCGGAGAGAGCAAGGGGTTTAAAGGCAGGGGGCTAAAGATGTGACCCCCTATTTGTGTTTGAAACCTGCATGCCCCACCCATCTCACCCTGGAATAACCAGGAGCATGAAAGGACGGGAGGGGATGTGTAACAGCTGGGCAGTGGGAGTACCACAGTAGGAGGAGAGGCCCATGTACCGAATGGGGGTGCCTGGAACCAGTAATGGGAGGACAGGTACTAAGGGCCGGGTACCTAGGCTCAATGTCAAGGGACAAGAAGAACATAAATAACCTTGGGTGGCATGGAAGAGCTGCTCACAAGCCATGGCAAAGACCTGGGCAAAGCCGGCACCAGGATTATGGGATTTCTCCATGGTGGGGAGATTCGTAATATTATGGTTGTATGTTGTTACCAATTGACATGTTGTAACATTTGGGGGCACTATTATGCAAGCTGTGGCCTGTTATCTCCACAAATAAAATTGATTTCACTGAGAAAATAATGCGATATAGGGGTCATTCCGAGGCACGAATAGCAGGGACTAACTGCCCCGCTCGTTGTAGGGGAAGTTAGATGGGGGCAGGAAAGGGGCAGATAGGGGGGAGGTGTTAGACGCGCAATGGGCAGTCATTGGCCCCAGACATACAGGGCTGATTAAAAAGTCGGCCCTGTACGTCCAGCGCTGGTGGCTTGGACGGGAAACTTATTCTACCTTTGAGGTGGAATAAGTTCTCCTAGTTGGCAGGGGATGGTGGGCCCGGGGCTCAGAAAGGGAAGATGGGGCAAAAGACATTCCCCACAGCCCGACACTGACCTTGGGAGGCCAGATCGAGGGTCAGGCTGCGGGGAATGAACCATTTTGTCCGGCGGCCGGGGATCGTGGCATTTAAAGGTGCAGTATTTAAAGGTGGTGGTATTTAAAGGTGCGGAAGAATTGAAGGAAATATTGATACATCGGGAAGATGTATTACAGCTATTAGATAAACTGAAGAGTAGCAAATCACCTGGGCCGGATGGAATACATCCAAGGGTGTTGAAAGAACTGAAATATGAGATTGCAGACCTGCTATTAGTAATCTGTGAACTATCATTAAAATCATCTCTAATACCTGAAGATTCGAGGATCGCCAATGTAACACCAATTTTTAAAAAGGGTTCCAGGGGTGATCCAGGAAACTACAGACCGGTGAGCCTGACGTCAGTACTGGGAAAAATGGTAGAAACCATTATAAAGAATAAAATCACGCAGCATGTAGATAGTCATGACCTAATGGGAGACAGCCAACATGGCTTTAGACAAGGAAGATATTGTCTTACTAATCTGTTATGTTTTTTTGAAGGAGTGAATAAACAGGTGGACAAAGGTGAGTCGGTTGATATTGTGTATCTGGACTTTCAGAAAGCCTTTGACAAGGTCCCTCATCAGAGACTTTTGGCAAAACTAAAGAGTCATGGGATAGGAGGCAGTGTACTATTGTGGATCAGGAACTGGTTAAAAGATAGAAAGCAGAGGGTAGGGCTAAATGGCCAATTTTCCCAATGGAGAAAGGTGAATAGTGGTGTACCCCTGGGATCTGTGCTGGGTCCGCTGCTTTTTGACATATTCATAAATGACCTGGAAAGTGGAATGAGTGAGGATATCAAATTTGCAGATGACACAAAACTATTTAAAGTTGCTAAAACCCAAGAGGATTGTGGAAAATTGCAAGAGGATCTTGATAAATTGGAAGACTGGGCATCAAATTGGTAGATGAAATTTAATGTGGACAAGTGCAAGGTTATGCACCTAGGGAAGAACAACCCAAACTATGGTTACACGATGCAAGGTTCCACATTAGGAACCACCACCCAGGAAAAAGACTTAGGCGTCATTGTGGATACCATGTTAAAACCCTCGGCCCAGTGTGCAGCGGCGGCCAAGAGAGCAAATAGAATGCTAGGTATGATAAGGAAAGGAATGGAACATAAAACAAAAGATATTATAATGCCTCTATATCATTCCATGGTGAGACCGCACCTTGAATATTGTGTGCAATTCTGGTCACCGTATCTTAAAAAGGATATAGCGATTTTAGAAAAGGTTCAGAGAAGAGCCACCAAAATGGTAAAAGGGTTGGAAGGATACTCCTATGAAGAAAGGCTAAAAAGGTTAGGGCTCTTTAACCTGGAAAAGAGACGGCTGAGGGGAGATATGATAGAAGTCTATAAATTAATGAACGGAGTGGAACGGGTAAACGTAGATCGATTGTTTACCTTATCAGAATACAGAAAGACTAGGGGACATGCAATGAAGCTAAAGGGTAAACTATTTAAGACTAATAAAAGAAGCTATTTTTTCACTCAACTTGTAATCAAACTCTGGAATTTGTTAAGGGAGGATGTAGTAAAGGCTGTTAGTGTAGCTGGGTTTAAAAAAGGTTTGGACAAGTTCCTGGAGGAAAGGTCCATAAACCATTATTAAGAAGGGACCCAGGATATCAATGCTTGACCCAGTACAAGCATTGTGGAACCTGTGTCTTTTGGGGAAACTGCTAGGTACTTGTGACCTAGATTGGCCAATGTTGGAAACAGGATACTGGGCTTGATGGACCTTGGTCTGACCCAGTATGGCATATCTTATGTTCTTATGTTCTTATGTTCTTAAATTGAGCCACAGTGACATGGCAACTGGACTCCATGGCGCCATGGTTTCATTGAAAAGCCATGACTGAGCTATCCAAGCAAGGCCTGCACGTGCAGGCCATACTGAATTGGGATCCTGGCCTGCGCGTACAGGTCTGGATACGATTCTGATCCCGCGGTGCTAGACATGCCCCGTGGGATCAGACTCCTGGCTATCTCTGTGCCTGGGTACACAGAGGGCCCGGACATCCACGTCAAAATCGGGCTCTTTGTGTTTTGTGAGGGAAAGGTGAAAAGGGGGAGGAGGGTTTTGGGGCCTGATCCCAGAGGAGGTACAGCATATCCTGGGTTATGCTTTCTCAGCCACTCTAATACTTGACAAACTTGTAATGTAAGCACACCATGATACATTTGTCTTCTAAATCCCAGAATATCTCATTAAGTAGGTATTGGAATGTAGCAGGAGCATTTCTTAAATCAAAGAGCATCATTACCTCCAAGGGTTGCAGAGCAGAGATGGCATCCATCTGTCCAAGAAAGGTCAACGCATCTTCGGTAGTAGACTGGCTAATCTACTGAAGAGGGCTTTAAACTAGATTCGTTGGGGATAGGTGAAGAAAGCCCCCAGTGTAAATGAAAGCCCCAAGGTAGGTGATACATTAAATACCTTTATGGAAATGGGTAACAGGGGTAACATATGGAAAGCAGTGTGTATAAATGCCCGTAGCATGGGAAATAAGATCCCTGATGTTGAAGCTTTGGTGGGAGTGGCTGATTTGGATTTAGTGGCAGTTACAGAAACATGGTTCACAGAAAACCATGACTGGGATGTAACTATACCTGGCTATACTTTATTCAGAAAGGACAGGGTAGGAAGAAGGGGAGGAGGAGTGGCACTAAATGTAAAACTACTATTAAAGCTTTGGAATTACAGAGCTTAAAAGGGAGAGAGGAGGCATTGTGGGTTAAACTAGAAAGAGGGAAAGAGAAATCAATTTGCATTGGTGTGATATACAGACCTCCCTCACAAGAGGAAGAGGTGGACAGAGAGTTAATTGAAGACATACGCAGCATTGCTAGGAAAGGGGAAGTGCTACTGATAGGAGATTTCAATATGCCAGATGTTGATTGGCACATTCCTGCTGCAGTATCATCTAGAAGTAAGGAGATCCTGGATTCTCTACAGGGAGAACTAATCGGGCAATTGGTAACAGACCCCACACGTGAAGGGGCCATACTGGACTTGGTGCTTACCAATGGTGAAAGTGTTTCTGATGTTGTAGTGGGAGATCATTTTGCATCCAGTGATCACCAGATGGTGTGGTTCAGTATTAGGACTAGGGCTGTTAGAATCCATTCCAAGGTGAGGATCTTAGACTTTAGGAAGACTAACTTTGCGAAGATGGGCCAATACCTCAGGGAGTCGTTAGTGGGGTGGGAACAGCTGGGGGGATGTAGAAAAACAGTGGGCAAAACTGAAAGGGGGTATTTTAAGGGCAACCAACCTTTTTGTTAAAATGGCAAATAAAGGCAAAAGGAAAAGGAGACCACTATGGTTTTCGAAGGAAGTAGCTGAAAAAGTGAAGAAAAAGAGGGAGGCCTTAATGAAATACAAGAGATCACAGAGAGAGGAAAAACTTAGAGAAGCTAGCAAAGTAGTCAAGAAGGCAAAGATTTAAAAGGAGGAGGAAATAGCCAATGCAATAAAATGGGGGGATAAGACATTTTTCAGATATATTAGTGAGAAGAGGAAGGGCAAAAGTGGTATTGTCAGACTCAAGGGTGCAGGGGGGGAATATGTAGAAGCTGATAAGGATAAAGCGGAATTGCTTAACAAATATTTTTGTTCTGTGTTCACAGATGAAGAACCAGGAGCAGGACCTCAGAAAACACCCACAAATAGGAACAGAAGCGAGGGACATCTTGAACAATTTTCAGAAGACGGTGTTCGTGAGAAACTAGCTCAACTTAAAGTAGACAAAGCGATGGAGGAAAGGTCCATAAACCACCCTAGAATACTGAGGGAACTTGGGGACATTCTAGCAACTCCACTGACTGACCTTTTCAATGCCTCGTTGGAGTCGGGAGTGGTGCCAAAGGACTGGAGAGAGGCTCATGTGGTGCCTTTACACAAAAGCGGAAGTAAGGATGTGGTTGAAAACTACAGGCTGGTTAGTTTAACTTTGGTGGTGAGTAAATTATTGGAAACGCTGCTGAAAGAGAAAATAGTGAGGTTTCTGGAGTCCAGCGGATTACAGGATCCGAGGCAGCATGGATTCACCAGAGGCAGGTCTTGTCAGACAAATCTGATTGATTTCTTTGACTGGGTGACCAGGGAATTGGACCGAGGGAGAGCTCTAGATGTGGTGTATTTAGATTTCAGTAAAGCCTTTGACACTGTTCCTCACAGGCGACTTATATACAAACTGAGCACCCTAGGGATGGACCCTAAAGTTACTGCTTGGGTTAGAAATTGGTTGGGTGGGAGGCGACAAAGAGTACAAGTAAATGGAGCTCACTCTAAGGAGAAAGATGTTACCAGTGGTATGCCCCAGGGATCTGTCCTTGGTCCGATTCTTTTTAACATCTTTGTTAGTGATATAGCTGAAGGGCTGTCGGGTAAGGTTTGCCTCTTTGCAGATGATACCAAAATCTGCAATAGAGTAGACACCCAGGAAGGTGTAGATAACATGAGGAGGGATCTAGCTAAGCTTGAAGAATGGTCTAGAATTTGGCAGCTGGGATTTAATGTTAAAAAATGTAAGGTCATGCATTTGGGCTGCAGCAATCCAAGGGAGCAATACAGTATAGGAGGTGAAGTACTTTTGTCCACTAAAGAAGAGCGGGGACCTAGGCGTGGTTGTGTCTGATGATCTTAAAGTAGCTAAACAGGTAGAAAAGGCGACGGCAAAAGCTAGAAGGATGCTTGGGTGCATACGGAGAGGAATGGCTAGCAGAAAAAAGGAGGTGATAATGCCTCTGTATAAGTCTTTGGTGCGACCTCATTTGGAGTATAGTGTGCAATTCTGGAGACCGCACCTTCAAAAGGATGTGAACAGGATGGAGTCGGTGCAGAGGGTGGCTACTAAAATGATTAGTGGCCTTCATTATAAAGCATATGAGGACAGACTTAAGGATCTTAATATGTACACCTTAGAGGAAAGGCGGGATAGAGGTGATATGATTGAGATGTTTAAATACCTCCGTGGCATAAATGTTCAGGGAGAGAGCCTCTTTCAATTGAAAGCAAATTCTGCTACGAGGGGACATGGGATGAGGGTGAAGGGAGATTGATTCAGGAGTGATATGCAGAAATATTTCTTTACGGAAAGAGTAGTGGATCCATGGAATAGTCTCCCAGTGGAGGTGGTAGAGATGAGGACAGTAACTGAATTCAAAAAAGCATGGGACCAACACAGAGGATCTCTAGAGGTAAAAAGTGGACTGTTGTAGTTGTTGATAAGGAAGGACAGACTAGATAGGCCATGTGGTCTTTTTCTGTCATCATTTTTCTATGTTTCTATTAAATATTCAGAATGTCCACACTAGATGCAAAAGGCTGTTTTCCATTAGTCTACCTTTCATATACAAATAAGGCTGTAGGCTGCACCAATACTGGTGAAAAGTCGAGCTTGAGCATCTATTCCTGTTCCCAATCAGACATAAAAGTCCACAGCTTCAATCTATCCGCAAATTTTGCTGGTTTACCCCTAGTTCTCTATGAAGTCACATAGGCACCTATGTGGTTTTTTTTTAATATAGGCTATAAAAAGGCACTTACTTGGCCTTCAGGTAGGCAACCTGTTATTAATTTCCTCTCTAACTATCCAGCAGATGATCATTCCTCAATATTTCTTAGATCACATCTCATTTTGTGTCTTCTGCTGCAAATCTTAGTATTATCTGTAAATGGCAAATTTTCATTTTATTCCCTCTACAATATCACCCCTGAAGATATGGAATAGAAGGGGAGGAGTTGTCAATAGCACCAGAGAGACATTCCACAGTACATTAAACCAGCTATCTTTGGTTGGAGTTTCCCTTAGTAATGTGCTGGCATGTGGACCTTTAAGCCCTATGTCGTCTTAAAATTGCTCCAGTAATACATGGAGTATTATAACTCATTTTTATTTTTTTGAGATCTTAGCCCCATCATTTTGGCTCTTGCATTTAGTTTTCTTACTTATGAATACATACTTCTATAAGATCTCCTTTTTCTAGCCTTTCACTATACTTTTCCTCCTCATCCTGTCGATTGTGGCCAAACTTCCCATTTTGCTTCCCCCATTTTGCTTCACTTGTCTTACATTTTTCTGTGCTCCTTATGTTCCTTCCATCTTATATTCCCCTGAAAGTTCATGTACCGAGACCATGGTCAAAGAATTCTCTTGCTTATTTATTATTTATTTTCCATTATTTAATATATATGTTTATTCATCACCATGAAGCATGTGTACAGTACTTTCACCTGCATAAAGATGCATACTTTTCATGACTCACATATATGTGTTTTCTGGGGTGGAGATTGGGCGTTGCGTGAGTGGAGTCAATAATGTTGATCAATAATATTTCACAACTTGAAAAAACTCCGGCTTTTCCAGGACAAGCCTGACTCTACATATTTAGGTGAAACTATTTCTTTTTGTAGCTGTAGGTTAGTTTGCAACTCTGGTGAAAATCTCAGGACAATTACCAATATCTGAGTTTGCAAATAAGGAGTCCTTATTCTCTAAATTTTTCATGTTGAAGATCAAACATAGCTAGAAGAATTAAAATATTTAATGGCTATGCCCTTTGTTCTCTGGAGAAATCAATACGTTTCCACGACTAATTAAAAGCTAGGCTGTAAATAATTTGATGTCTAAAATTTTATTATCTTGCTCCTGCACTTTACTTCTGAATTACATTCCTGTTATTTCCTTTTCTCTCTTTGTTTTCATTATTGATTGTCTCATATTCATTTATACCTGAATTACAAGCTAAATTACTCAGATCTTTAAAAGTTTAGAAACTCTTCAAATCAAATTGCATTTTATTAAACAAGGAGGGTTAAAAGAAAACAAACTCTTCTGTAATGTACCATTTTATCAGCAATAACTAGCCATGGGTATTGCTTATGAAGTTCTAGTTGACCTCTCTGTCAAAAACAATATTAACTCAAAAACGTGATCTTAAATAAGTGGTCAGCACTATGTAAACTAGGAAGTATACATGGATTCCTCTTCCAAAAATTCATATGTAAAAATTGTCTTATTAAAAAAAATAATTTTTGTTGGACACGCAAAACAAGTCACTCGGTAGCCAAAGCTCATCATGCATACCAAGTCACCAAGAGGGTTCAATATTAAAGCAGCTGAAATGAAAAGAGGAAGCACTGTGGAAAGAGTAGATGGCACTTCGATCCATACTGGTGTAGTCTATAGACCTCTGACCCAAATGGAAGAACTGGACAGAAACCTGATCAGATCTATTGGATGTTGATTGTAGTATTCCATCTGTAAATCTGGAAAGAAGAAGAAAATTCTTGGATGTCTTACAAGGGGCTTTGCTCAGAGAAATAGTGACAGAACCTACCAGGGATGAGTTGACACTGCATCTAATACTCATAAATGGAAAACATATGTCTAATGTCTGGGTGGTTGCCTACTTGGGTAGCAATGACCATCGATGCTGTGGTTTTATATAAAGGCTAAGGCAGAGTCCAGGATTTCAAACATGGTGACTTCAGTAAAATGTGGATGTATATGAAGGAGCTGGGCCTTGGGCAAGTCACTTAACCCTTCATTGCCTCAGGTGCAAAATTAGATTGTAAGGTATCCAGGAAATGTAGCAGGCCGCAAGGCCAGGGTCCTGGGGCCGACATGTAACCAGGTGCCCAGGCGCCTGCAGCCTGGAAGAGCAGCTTAGGAGGTAGGAGGGAGCCGGTGAGGGGTTGCCAGGCAACGGGAAGTCTGCTTCATTTGAAATTGCCTTACACTGTGGTGTGGAGCGATTTCATTGGAGAAGGGGGGACAAGGTTGGTGGAGCCAGGAGGGTTTCATGTATCCACCAGCCAGTTCATGCTGCAGCGGCTGGCAGACAGGCGGGGAGCTCGGCGTCCTGCTTTCTTTTGGCTTTGGCAGATTGCTGCCTCGGCGGGGATCGCAGCCCTTTCATCTGAACAGTCACAAGGTCTGGGGAGCAGCCTGAAGTGGAAAGTGTGAGAGAGCGGGTGCCAGGAACAGAAGGTGGTGAGGTGCAATGCGAGGCAATGATCTTCACAGGGTGGGAACTCGGACTTGGGGGTGTAAGGAATATGAGAGGGCTCCCTGAGTGATGGGGGATGGGAGGGCAGGCCCAAGGAAAGGGGGGGACTGATACAGGGTGATGGCTTGGTGGTAGTGGATGTCATGATGTGGGCTGTGGTCAGGGTTGATTCTCAGGGCTTTGGGGCACAAAGGGGTGATTTGACAGGAAATGGGAGGAGGGGGAAGAGGTGCAAGTAGAGATGGTGGAGAGTACTCTGGCTCAGCAGGCTGCTCCAGATGAGGCTGATTTGGGTAGGCACAGAGGTTCCATAGTGGAAGGGATTAATGGGGATGGGGGGCAGACCATTCTGTTGAGGGAGAGACCATGGGGTGCAGGGAGCGAGCCTGAGAGGTGGGACTCAGTGGAGGGGGTAGGGATGCGATTATAGGGTTTGTGTTGGCTGGGGCCTTTTAGGGGTTGTGGACAGCAGTGGCCTTTGGGTGTGATGGCACCCTCCTGCCTATCTGGGGCATTGTTTCCCTGGTGCCGGGCATCTCAGTGAGTGGGGCAACAATGAGGGGGGATGGTGAGCTGGGGTCTATGGAGCTGTGGGGTATGGAGGGCTGCCTCTTCAGGTTGCCGGGGAACAGGGCCACCCTATTTAAATGGGGGCCCCACTACTAGTGCAATGTCTACCAGGCTGTCTTCCTTGCATTTTACACATGTTCCAGTGGAGCAGACAAGAGGTAGTGAAGTATTGTGTGGGCCCGAATGAAATAAGAGGTGTTCGGGGCCCAGTCACAGTTCTCAGCGGCAATGGCACAAACTCTCCAGGGTCCTGAGCGCGCCCAGAGGAGGTGTCCGTTGACAGGTGGACATAATTTTTGGACGTGAGTGACTCTGGGGGAACCTACTGCTGCGTCGACCATGATGGAAGATAAAAGGCTAGAGGCACACATAAGCATGCGCATAGATGTCAGCGCAATTCCACTTCGTCTGTTTCCTCTAGCTCATCGGGTGCATCAGCGGTGATGCCACCGCCTATAGAAGCATTGCGTGCTGAAACGAGGAGCGGCTTCTCTAAGTTGGTGGCATATTTGGAGTTTTAGGAAGGAGTCCTGTGGAAATTATGATGCAGGATTAAGAAGAGGCAGTATATGGATATCTTTCATTTGCTTGAAGAACGGAAGCATTTGGGTGAGAGCCGCAAGAAACGGCAGAAAGAGGAGAAGGCAGGCAGGATATGGAAGGTCTCTCTTAGTACCCTTAATTGGACAAAGGCCTTTCTAAGATTGGTCAGTGTGTGGGGGCATTATTTCCTGGGACAATATGGGGCGCTTGTGGCATACGCACATGCCCTTTTCACAACATTGCCGGCTTATGTAGGGTGGGCCTGGTTCAACTATGATGAGGGCTTTTATAATATGATGGAGGAAATGTCCACTGGTCTTGGGGGACAAAGGACGTTAACCTTTGGCTTACGCAGATGTCTGCCATCTATGTGTCAGTGGGGGTAGGAGAGGGTGTGTCCAAAGGCAGAGCCCACTGGGCATTGGGAGGAAGCCAACCCTTTCGGAGTACATCAGTTAGTCTCTTTTCCCCTAAAGCAGGCGCTAGGAACATTGATCTGTATTGGCACTTCAATAGTTGTCCTGTCCGTTCCTGGATGGTAAATTTTGGCATGCCTGTTCCCTATTTTATTTATTTATTTATTTTACATTTCTTATATACCGCCTTTCATGATATCAAGGTGGTTTACATTGAACAAACTGAAATTACATTGAACAGGGCATTATGACTTGGAGATAACTATTTTACAGGGAACATGGGCAATGGAGGAGCAGTCATGCTACAACCAAATGTAGCCTAAAAGGTACGGCAGGGGCCCTGCCGGCTAGCAGAAGATCATAGTTTAGTACAGTTTATCTTTATCTTTATCTTTATTTGACACACTTGATATACCGCCTAATACCGGAGTGTTAAGGCGGTGTACAATAAAAAAAAAAAATTAGAACTGCTTAAAGAAAAGGTAGAAAGGAACGCCAATAAATGGATAGGAAAGTAATAGAGAAAACAGGAAAAAAAAGAATAATAAAGAACAACAGATAACACAACATGTGGTAAGCGACAAATCAAGTGACGGACAACCGGACGAAACGGCGGACAACATGAAACACAGTGGACAACATAACATCGATAGACGACTTTGTGACAACGATGGGGTAGGGAAGGGGGATAGGTAAATTGGGGAGGGGAGGGGGAGTGGAGCGGATGCTAGGGAGTCTAGACTGTTGGGGGGACGCCGGTGAGGAGTGTATCTGGCCGATTAGGGGAATCTGGAGGGAGAGGAAGATCAAAAGCCTGACAAAAGAGATAGGTCTTAAGAAGAGCTTTGAACCGGGAAAAAGATAGTTCAGTGCGGATAGAGTACGGGAGAGAGTTCCATAGGGCGGGGCTTGTGAAGAAAAAAGCAGCGTGACGAGTAGATTCGAGGTGGGCCTGAGTGGGGGACGGTAGGAATAGACGGTTACCATGTGCGGAACATAGCAAGCGGGGGGTAGGTTGAAGGAAGATAAGATCAGCTAGATACTGTGGAGTGTTGGTGTAGAGAACCTTGTGGGTAATGGTAAGAAGCTTATAGATGTAACGAACCTTGATGGGAAGCCAGTGAAGGGAGAGAAGACAAGGGGTGACGTGGTTGACCCCAAATCCGATGAGGCTGGAGGCCATGCGGTCCTGGCTGCTGACTTACGGGTAGTCATAAAAAAAAAATTCCAGGGGGTGGTTGTTGGAGGGTTTCATGCAGGGGTTTCCTATTCAGGGACACATACAGGACCCGTCAGCAAGGAACGTGATGTGTTGCGGAGCCTCATTGAGGTAGTTAAGGAAAAGGGGCGGCTGGGTATGCACTTGGCTGAATCGCAGTGCCTTGTCGGGAATCCAATTTTGTTCATTTGTCATTTCCCCCTTTGGGGTTGTACCAAAAACAAATCTGGTAAGTTCAGACTCATCCATAATTTCTTTCCTGGTGGGTGAGTCGGTAAATGATCATATATCTCGAGGTTTTATACCATTCGTTATGCATTGTGTGACTCTGTGGTCTGCTAGCATGGCAAGGAAGGGTTGGAGTGCTTATGGAAAAGGTGGATATAATCCCTTGGCTTTTCTATTAGTGGGGTTCCAGTTTGATCATAGCAGTTATGTTGACACGTGCATGACCATGGGTTGCACCTTGTCATGTGCCTACTTTGAATCATTCGGTGGTTTTGCATTGGATCCTGGTGAAGAAGACGGAGTTGACTAGTATGGTGCATTGTTTGGATGATTTCCTATCTGTGGGACCGGATCGCTCTGATACCTGTGCAGCACTACTGATGACTTTTCGGAGATGGCAGCAGAGTTCAGTGGGCTGTTGGCTGTTGCAAAAGATAGGAATAGAGATTGACTCAGTCGCATTACAGGTGCGTTTGCTCCATGAGAAGGTGGACAAGTGGAGATTTTTGATATCAGAGGTGGGCTCAGCTAATAATGTTACTTGGCGTGGTTGGTGATCTCACTGTCGCATGTTGCGTGATACTGATGGAGCACCCCTTTTCTAGGCATTGGATTACATTGGGTGCATGGTCTTGCAATTGCCAGAAGTCTCCAGATCCAATTAGCAGTTTCCAGATGCTGCTGGCGGTCTAGGATTTGGATTACATTGCCAGGGAGCGTGGTGTGCCCAGGCTTGGCCGAAGGATTGGCATGCTTCTGGACTGACTCGCAACATTGCCTTGTTAGAGCTGTTTCCAATTGTAGTGGCTTTTGCAGTTTGGGCTGATCATCTGCGGAATAGGAGGGTAGTTTTGGTGTGACAATGCAGCAGCAGTCGAGATCATTACTTGACAATCTCTCAAGTGTCCACGTGTTGCAGTTCTGATGGGGGGTTTTGTGCTGTTTTGCCTCCATCTTAATGTATCTGCGAGAGCTTGCCACATACCGGGCGTGCTCCACAGCATAGCTGATTCGTTATCTCCTTTTCAATGGTCACATTTTCATCAGTATGCACCGGGAGTGGATGCAATGACCACAGAGGTGCCTCCATGTCTCTAGCAGATTGGAATCCCAGGGTGATGGCATTGCTGCAGTCCTCCATTGGAAGGTTGGTCAGTTGCTGACAGCACTGGGATGGTCTAGAGGTAGGGTCCATGATGAGCTGCTGTGATTATTTGTTACCCAAGCTAATGCGAGGATTGGTCCAGAGTGGTGGTGAGGTCATTCTTGGTCGGCTTCTCAATTTTCAGTAAGGCGGCCAGATGGGGCAATCCAGGGGCCACAATTTTGGTCCAGCGGCCAGTTGGAAGAAGGGGTCATTGGTGCTATGGGACCGGCGACTCCTGGTGTCTCATGATCTGCTGGCTAGCATTGGGGAGGCACTACCGGTGGTTGCAGCCTCAGCATACGAGGCTCTGCTGTCCCGAGCAGCCTTCTCCCTCGCTTTTTATGGGGCTTTTAGATGAAGTGCATTGGTGCCATGCTCTGGAAAGGCAAGAGTGGCAGGGGGTTAAATAGGAAGTATGTGGCAGTTAAGTGGGTGCAAGTCTGTATCATCATACATTGGTTTAAGACAGATCAGAGTGGATGGGGTGAGTGGGTGGTTTTACGCAGGGCTGAGCGGCTTCCTTCCTGTCCTGAACAGAACTTGCAGGCCTACATGGCCTAGTTTGCCACGATGGAGGGTTTCTTATTCCAGTATAAGGACTTGCATCCAGTGACGGAGTTTCCGTTCACGGCAGTGCTGCACATGACATTGCGACACCTAGGTAGGGTTGCGCGTGTCCACCAGCCAGTTCATGCAGCGGCGACTGGCGGACAGACGGGGAGCATGGCTTTCCCACCCTCCTGCCCTCGAATGGATCAAGTGGGCCAAGGGGAAGGTCTCAGCTGGAGGGGGTAGGATCCCAAGCCAATGGGTAGTAATGACAGCAGGGTGTGAGGTTTTAAGGAGTGGGGAAGTGGGTGGAGATCTTAGTGGGGATCTTCACCCGGAGCTGGGAGGCCAGCCTTTGCTAATAACATGGCAAGGTTGGCAGTGGTTGGGGGGGGGGGGGGAGATTAAAGGCAGGATTATGCACCACTTTGCTAATAATATGACTGGTGGGGGGCATCATCCAGTTGGGGGATAGAGATGGTATCTGTAACAAGTTATTGTTGGCTCGGGTTTATTTTTGAACAAAGTCATGTTTGTTCACCAATTATATGGGTTGTCATTTGTGGGAAGGGAACGAGTAAAAGTATTGTGGTGGTTGGCTAAAGAAGGTGGAGTGTGCTCTGAGAAGCCGGGTGTCTGGGCTACTCCGGTTACAGGATAATACCTACTGTGTCTGAATGCAACTCACCTTGAATTACTACTGGAAAAGCATGAGCTAAATACAAATAATTACAATAAAACAATGTGGGAGGAGATAAACGGAGTGGAAAGACAGTGGGCTAAACTGACATGAGCTATAACAAGAGATCTTTATGTAAGCAAAGTAGATGAAAGCAAGAGGAGAAGGAAGCCAATCTGGTTCTCCGAAGAAGCGGCTGCAAAAATAACAGCAAAAAGGGTAGTGTTCACAAAGTACATATGATCACAAGAAGAGGAAGACAGACAAGAAAACTCAATGAAGCTGAAATAGACAAAGAAAGAAATAAGGATTGCAAAAGCATGGGCAAAAGAAAAAAATGGCTAAACATGTAAAGAAAGGTGACAAAACCTTCTCTAGGTGTGTTGAAGAGAGAAAAAAGGCCAGAGGTGGAATTGTAAGACTGAAAAGTGCTAAGGACCGATGCATTGAAAGTGAAAAGGAAAAAAGTGGAAATGCTAAACAAGTACTTTTGTTCTATGTTCATAGAAGAAAATCCTGGAGAAGGATCATGGATGATAAGCTAAAGGAGATAAGATTAGCTTCAACAAGAAATAGCACAATTAATGGTAGAACTCCTTTGGAGTAAAATTCTCTTCCTCCTGAACTTAGATTTTTTGAATAATATATTTAATATTATTTAAAGTAAGCTTATGCCTTTCCAATAGCTGCTCAAAGTGAGTTATATGCAGGAACAGTAGTTATTTCCCTGTCTCCAGAATGCTTACTTTTTAAGCTGTACCTGAGGCAATATCGAGTTAAGTGACTTGCCCAAGACCACAATTTGGAATGGAATGCCTATTAATCTGTGCGTGAACTGTGATGTGTTTTCAGTGAACAAAATCTTTGAAGGCATATTTTTGGGCAAGCATTTAGTTGAGTTTTACACTAAGCTGTAATGTTTTATTGACATATTAGGAATATTTGAGGGTAGATATTAACTTCTTAATTATTGAATTTTTGTTATAATTTTTCCTGCTAGTTGTATCAACTAAAATTAACCAAATGGATCAATATAGAGATAATAATCTCACAAAGTGACCCTTCAAAAATCCTATGTAAACTACCAGCTTCTCAATATAAATTTTTTTTTGTCAGACTTTCACAACAAAGGCTGCTATTGTGAGAGCTGCCCCAATGACAAGTACATTTTAAATTTTAATATTTAGTAGTGATCAACTAAAAGTGTCATTTAAATATCAATGTCCAATCTGCTAAGTTCTGCTTGAGGGTAACATTGATATACTCATCTGAAACTAAGCTCAGTAACACATTCTTCCTCCATAATGCAGCTGGAATATCTCTGGCTTGAGACCAAAATGGCTGTGGCGTCTTAATGTCCGCCCACTATCAAATCTGTAAAGGGCCACTGCACCAATTCAACAAATCAAAGTATGCCAGTCCACTTGTTGATTCAAACCTGATGGATGTACTCTGTTCAAAGTATAAATCCAGTATTGTTCCTTGTAGTCCAACCGTGTCTCTCGAATGCCATCTCTCAGTAGATTGCAACATGTTTGATGACTTACCATTTTAATTGTTCAAATGAATGCCCATCCTGTAGATAACGCTCAACAATCTGAGCCATTCGAGTGTGGGTATTTAACCGAAAAAGATGTTCTATGGCTTTTCCATTTCTATATATCCCGATTTAGCGAAAGAGACTCAGAAGAGGGGTAAACAATTTCTATTATTGAAGCTGGGTGTATTGCAATTAGGTGTTTCCTTTTATTTACATTTTCCATATAAATGTTCAGTTTCATATAAGTCAGTATGCTATGAGCCTGATCCAGGAAGGGGCATGTCCAGGCCGTCCAGATGTTCCAGACCAGGATATACAGCTAGCAGGATGGCCAGGCCTCCCCCTGCTCCTGCTGCTGCGCTGGTGCCAGAAACCCCCCGACCAGCTCTCCCGCCACCCTCCACCCGATGGGTCTGTTGGGGCTGGGATTGTGTGGCGGGGCAGTATCTGCAGTGGCTCCATTGTGTAGGGGGAGGGGTGCATGGGCACCCAGTGCTTATTCCACCTCCGAGGTGGAATAAGCTGTGCATCCCACTGGTGCTCCCTGGACATACAGGGCCGTGGCCTGAATCAGCCCTGTACGTCCGGGTGCCTGGCCCAGCCACGCTCCGCCCGCACATGCGGGGATAGGGGCTGTCAGAATTCAGACAGGATGGCTAGTGGGGCTGCACGTCCCACTGGGATGTACAGCCCTGCTACTCACCCTACAGAATTGGGCCCTATGTCTTCTTTCAGCTGTCTGAACTCACTACTTTCATCAACTCTAGAACAGCCATACTATTTGGGTGGCTTCTCTTGAGGTGACCTAACTGTGCTAAGATGAAAGAAGCTTAGGCCAGCACTCCACCATTTTCTTTTTCTTTAGTTTACTTTCCTGTTATTTGGGGTTTGTACCCCTTCCTTTTTTCTTTACACCCCCCTCAAAATGTGGACTTGTAGGAAGCTCTATTGATTTTTCTTCTTATTGATTTTCTATTTTCTATATTTATCATGAGTTCTTTTTTTTCTATATAAGACTATGGGGTATGTTTACTAAAACCCCGGTAAGGTGCGGGCCCCGGTAGTGTGCGGGTGCCATATAAGGAGTGGGCGTTCCGTCCTGAAAAAGAAAAGCCGGAATTTAAATATGCGCTAAGGTGCGCGGCGCCCTTGTACGCCCCACACCTTAGCGCATCAGATGGCTGCGCGGGAGGCATATGTGGTACGCTGATGGGCACGCAGAAGAGCAGAACCACAGCACAATGGTTAAGACACTGACCAACGGTGCAGGGATCAGGGATTCAATTCCCCACAGTGCCCAATGAAGATGGCTGGCTGAAGCAGTAATTTATGAGTCGCAGAAATACTGTGCGGCGTGCTGTTTTTGGCGGCATATTAATACTGGGCGGCCTAAGGCAGCGCGCTGATGTTTTTGGCGGCATATTAATACTGGGCGGCCTAAGGCAGCGCGCTGATGTGTAATCACAGGAACAGAACCACAGCACAATGGTTAAGACACTGACCAATGGTGCAGGGATTAGGGGTTCAATCCCCCAAAGTGCCCAATGAACAAGGCTGGCTGAGGCATAACATAGTATGGGGCAGATTGCTTTAGGAGGCATTTTTGTCATATTTTAATTGCCACTACTAGAAAACGCACTCCCAAAGCGTATTAACATCAGGTGCCCTATAAGGCACATTTTAAAGTGCACTGTCAGCCAAGGCACCCTAGAATGTTGCGTATAGGGCGCTTTAGAGGGTGCCGTATGAGGTACCGCAAGGTCAGTGTACTGTTTTTTATGGCAGCACTGTGCAGTTTAAGGACTGAAAAGCATACGTAGGTGCGCTGACAGGCAAGGAGGAGCAGCAGTGGAGCACAATGGTTAAGGCACTGACTGCTGATACAGGGGTCATGGGTTTGCTCCCCAGTGTGCCTAATACGTAAGGCTGACTGTGGCATCAGCTTTGCAGTGTACATATTTTGGCCTGCAGCACTTTATATTTATGTTATTAATTGCTGCCAGCAAACACGCCCTCAAGTGCTGTAATTGAAGGTGCCGTATAAGGCACCCTATAAGGCACTCCATAGGGCACATTATAAATTGCACTGTCCGCCACAGCACTCTAAAATGTCCCCTATAGGGCACCCTATAGGTTGCATCACAGGAGAATGTATAGTACACCTTATATGGACGGGAACCATAAGGTGCCCTATAGGGCGCCCTATAAAGCACCCTCAGAGGCACCTTATGGGTACAGTACGCTGAGGGTGTTTTTGCTGGCATCAAAATATGTACATTAAAAAAAGATAATGCATTGGACAACCCTATCATATAACCCCACTGTGGGTTTGAACCCATGACCTCTGGTTTCAGAGGCAGTGCAGTAACCATTGGGCTACAGCTCTATAGCTGCTAGCAAGCCCCTGGCTGGCTGCAGAGGGCATGCACGTCACCACACAGACAGTCTGCTGTGGTCACCAGGATAGGGTTAGCCTACCCATACCCATGATGCACTGCACATGCAAATCAGCTGTCCACAGATTAACACAAGATGTGCAATGCACCCCCACAGCACCTCTGCCCGGTAGAGGGAAGTGACCATGTGCACCCACACACCACCTCGGCCTGGTAGGGGGTACTGACCGTGTGTTTTACTGGCACAGAGTCACATTGTGCGGGTACTGTGCTCACCCTGAGGGTGCAATGAGGCGCCCAGGACCAGGTTCACAACACCTTCCATAGCAGAAAGAGGCCATGCCGGAGGTCCAAAGCAGTGTTAATGTGTGAGATAGTTAGCTTTTGCACAAACACCTTAGATATCTCTGTCTGTTTCAGTCAGGTGTAGCCCCTATGGACCCTCAGGTGGGCCATGCACCACCACCTCCCCTCCTCCAGGGCTGAGGGTGGCAAACAGGGTCTCCTATCAATAGATCCACATTCCACCTCCCTGCAAAGGTGGCAGTAGAGGCTACCACCAACCCCAGTCCTGCTGTGGAACAGATACCCTACAGGGCAGTCAATGCAGCTATGTACACATCCATAACACAATAGCAGACAGACATTAGGCCTGGATATGCTAAGCTGCACCCCACCACTATCTGATATTCTCCTGCAGCAGGTCATCAGCCACTGCACCCCACAAGCTGCTCCATCAAGACACATACCAGCTGCAAACAGTGTGCTAGTTAGTCCACAGTGCATGTTCCCAGTGGAGATGCATGCACCCAGAACTGGGATGTCAGCATACACAGCAAACAATTAAATCAGTGACTGGGCCCCAAAAGGAAACCCATATCTATCACATGAGAGAAATACTATATAGCACTATGGGGGTGCCTAGCCATGCTGTGGTCACTGCACAGTCAGGGTGAAAGTGATCTCTCAGCAGGACATACTGAGGTCACCCTGTCTGTGTAGGTGGTGGCCGGGCACTAATATGTCCCAGTCAGTGCCCTATGCCCTGTGCAGATGCACCCTGGCCAGGCCACCCTGTCCGGCCTATACCCATGGTACCTTGCTCCTCATTATGCACATTGGCAGCCCAATACTGGCAACATTGCTGGCAGTGTGGGCTGTGGAAGGTGTTTGCAGCCACCACACACTGGATAGGCAGACAGCCACCCCCACACCTATGCCAGCATTGTGCTACTATAGAGGGGTCCAGCAGCAATACCCACCACATCAGTCCTGGGCACAGTACAGGCATGGATATGGTACGCACTACTGTTGGGGGTCACACCCCAGGGTGGTAAACACTGTCAGAGACCAGACCTGCAGCGCACACCGCAGACATCACAATGATTGTTATTGTGGAGATCAATGAGCAACATGTGCTTAACGTAGGAATTGATATCTGCCAGTTATCATGGGCAACGTTTGGTAGCTGTGTACCATATACCCAGGTGTAGGGTGGCAGTGCTAAGGTATGCAACTGCTAGTATTGGGGGATACAGGCAGGGCCCAATGTCCTGCCTCTCTAGGAGGCATTGGCCAATGGGGCCTGAGGGGGGGGGGGGGGTCTGGCCCTGTTGGCTGCTGCTTTTACGGCAGAGTGTCCCAACTCCAGTCCTGGTGTTCCAACCACTGTTCGGGTTTTCATGCTGTCCCTCATGAATATGCATGAGCTACATCAGCATACCATGGGGGTGGTGCATAGATATGCAGCACAGACATCTTTAGTAGAGGCAGCATGGATCCTGAATGGTGTGGGGCCCACCAGGACTGCATTTGGGTGACTCTGCTCTGGGTAATGCGGCTGTTTATGGTGTCTGTGTGTGGTGTGGTAAAATATAGGCGTGTGAACCATGCGTATGTTCTCAGCAATAAAGGTTTCTCCTTACTATCACGGTTTAGTTGTAGGAAAAATATGTGGATTGGATTGGCAGTAGCCCCAGCTGGGCTTTGAACCTGTGACTTTCTGTTCCTGCACATGCTGTCTGTGTGCACTGCACCACCGTGTTGCCACAGATATGCTGTGCTCCCTGGGGAGTCCATGACTGTACATCCGACAGAGGCTGTCTGTTACGGTGGACGGTGCCAGCCTGCACAGGCCTAGGCCACTGTCTGCTGTGGTTTGCAGCCACTGCCCCCTCCACCACCTGTACCCTTCCGCCAACATGCAGACATGTCCCTATCTGGAAAAAAGCATATGACCTGATTGAGTTGTGGCATTCCAGGACTGCATTTGGGGGACTCGGCTGTCGGTAATGCCCATTGTTATGGTTTGTGTGCGGTGTAGGGTAAAATATAGGTGTTGGAACCATGCTTATTTTCTCTGCCATACAGGAGTGTCTGTACTATCACTGTTTAGTGGTGGGTAAAACTATGGGGACTGGGTTGGCAGGAGCCCCAGCTGGGGTTTGATCCTGTGACCCTCTGGTCCTATAGGCACTGGCTGTGTCCACTGCACCACACTGTGGCCATAGAGACAGTGCAGTCTCTGGAGATAGGAAACCTGGCCGCACGAGTCAGACACCCTGCTCTGCACAATTTTACTGTGGGCTCGTTTACCTTGTATGGGGACAGGGGTGCAATTAAACCTCATAAATGGCCTCCAAAAGAAGAGGAATAAAACCAAAGCCAAGCTGGGCAACAGTGATATCAATGGGCAACATGAAAAACACTCCCAGGACAGCTCCATTGACGTAGTGATTTTTGAAAGGGTCTACGGAGCGTAGACCCTTCCAAAAATCATTTCTTTTTTTTGGAGATTTCCTGGGAGTGTTTTTTATGGTTGCCCATTAATATCACTGTTGCCCAGCTGGATTATAATTTATTTGACATTTGTTGTGGTCATTTTTAATTTATATTTGCTATTTTGTTCTGTGCACATGTATCACACTGCTCACGTTTTGCAGGTTTCCCCAGTTTTGCTGTACATTGCTGACGGAAATGGTTTCTCTTCCCTTTAAATCGGCTCTAACGCGAGGGTTTCACTCGCGGTGTTTTTCATGCCGAAATTCAGCCCCGCTCCTGTGCGGGGAGCCTCTCCCCTCCCACTCTCCACCCATTGACCCCGTCCCCCCGTCCCTTGGGAGCCTTCCTCCGCCCTCCGTAAGCGTTTCCCCGCCTCTATCGCACATGAGCGCCCCGCACACGTGCGCCGGCCCGTTAATGTGACGTGCACGCATGCGCGGCGCTTAAGAGCTCTTAAATGCATCATTAGCATCCGCTCTTGTGCGCCGTGCATGTGTGCGCGGTTTAGTAAACATACCCCTATGTCTGGATTGTAAAGCATATAATTCAATAAAGATAAAATTGAAAAAACAAATAAAATCATTTTTTTCTCTCTTTGTTGTCTAGCCATTTTCTTTTTGTAGTCGTGTAGGTATCAGTCTCTGCTTTCTGCTTTCCTCTGCTTTCTCTTAATTCTCTAGACTCTCCAGTCTATCTGCCACTTCTCTCAACTTCTGTCTTCTTCACTTCCTCCCATACATCTATCACTAACATTGATCTTTTCCTTCTATCTTTCCATTGATCTTTTCCTTCCATCTTTCTTCCTTTTAATTTTTTGCTTTTATCCTCTGATTGCACTTCTTACAATCAAGTCCTTAAATCTCCCTCTTTTTACTGCATCTATCTACAGATTTTCCTTACCTCAACCTTCCCATTCTGCATCCTAATCCCCATTCTTTTGTTCTCTCCTCTTTCCCACCCTTCAAGCAGCATCTTCTCTCTCTCTCTCACCCTTCATCCAGCATCTCCTTCCTCTCCCACCTTTTGTCCAGCATCTTTTCTCTTCCTATGAGGAGAGTGTTCATCAGTGTGGTCATGAGGGTCTCGACTCCATGTAGAGGGCGGAATCCGTGTTGTTGTGGATCGAGTATGTTGTTGAGATCGAGGTGTTCCTGTAGTTGCTGCTGGACGATCTTCTCGATTATCTTGGCAGTGAAGGGTAGGCTTGCTATGGGTCTGTAAGATGCAGGGTCTAGTGGGTCCAGGTTTTGTTTTTTTAACGATGGTCGGATGATTGTGGTTTTGAGGGCATCTGGCATGCGTCCTTGAGAGAAGGATTCCTTGACGATATGGGCTAGTGGTATGCTCAGTGATCTTCTGCCGCCGGGGACCAGTGTAAGTCGAAGCCATCCCCTTGGAACTGCCACCCTGTGTAAGGACACCACTTGCATAGTGAGTCGCACCAGCCCTGGCAGCTACCAATATGGATAATAGCACTGAATATACAGAATAAGTTAAACATCAGCGCAGGCATTTTACTTAAGCCTCTGACCACACCAGCTGAATATTGGCCCCTTTTTATTTCCTATTTATTTATTTATTTATTTATTTATTTATTTAACAGTTCTTCTATACCGCTCTATTTTAGATCAGAGCGGTTTACATTTAACATCAACTATACAACACAAGGAACTTTGAGTTGTATTTACAATAAACAGGGAGATCAACTTGGAAGTAACTGGGGGAAACTATGTACAATTCTTAACTCTATACATTGTATCACACTGGTACCAGAAAAATAAATTGAAAACGGTGCCTGTAATTAAATCACTGCTTAATGAAGTAGTCAATGCATTTATCTCTTTTATTACGCTAATTTCTGTCTAGAAAGTGGATTGCTTAAATTAATTACAACAGCTTTAAATGATTATTCTTTAGAGCTAAGGATGTCTACTGTCAGTGGCATTGATATATAATTTATCTAAGCATATAAGCTTTTCTTTTCTGCTTGTTTTTAGAAAGGAATCTGTAATAGGGCAATTTTGGGTTGCCGCCTAGTTGCATAGAATGTGGATATTTTTAGCTCATGTACTATGTAGCTAATTCTACATTTAACATAGACTAGCCTTGATCCCGCCTGCTAATTCTCCTGTAAATAGTTACCTGGCACCCAAGTTGATAAACCGTCTTAAGATAACCGTTTAAGTCCATTATCTATTGTTATTATTCTGTTACAACTGTTCTATGTAAAACCTGCTGTATGTAAAGTGTTTCTTTACATAGAACAGGTAAACTGCACTGATTTTGAAACAGTGCGGTATATAAAACCAACCAACAAATTAAATAAATAAATAAAGCTATATAAAGCTTGATAACTAGTAAAGAATACGCGTTAAACTTCATGGACATTGCTGCCACTTTTGACTCAGTTAACCACGAGACACTCCTGTCACGGCTACAAGAGAAGGGAATCCTGGGCTCAGCCTTGAGTTGGTGCAAGTCATACCTGACAGATAGATGGCAGCAGGTAAGAAGTGGCTCTGGGACCTCCAAGCCGTTTAAACAAATGCAAGGGGTCCCCCAAGGGTCATCACTCTCAGCCCTCCTCTTCAACATATACATACAACCCATTTGCTTAATCATCCGTTCCTTCAATGTCTCCTGCCTAGTGTACACCGACAATGTACTACTCTTCACTCCATTCTCAATCAAGCAACCTGATTTCTCGACTCTAACAAAATGCTTCGAGGCTGTCACAGACTGGCTTCACACACAGAGCCTCAGGATTAATTTCAAGAAAACAGATGTCCTCTTCATCACCAGGAATCACTATTTCACCCCTCCAACATCAATAAGAGTAAGAAATGCGGAGCTCCTGAGCAAGCCCACTATCCACTACCTGGGGATCACCCTTGACCAGCATCTCGACATGAAAGCACACATAAGCAATACTTTCAGAGCAATCTATCATAAGATATGAACCGTCCACCATCTACGACGATTACCGGAACCAGACAATTTCCGTACGATTTTCCAAGCATTGGTAACCCCCCATTTCGACTACGCCAATGCTATTTTGCAGGGACTCCCCAAGAGCACTCTGAACCCCGTGCAACTAGCAATGAACGCAGCCGCCCGCATCCTGCATGGAGCCTCCAGAAGGGACCACATAACCCCAATTCTGAAACAACTCCACTGGTTGCCGATCCACTGCAGACTCACCTTCAAAGTATTGCTAATGACTTTCAAGGCCATCAACAATCAATCCTCCACTTCCCTTACGGACCTTATCCTCCCCACTCCTTCAAACAGGGCTAGAAGGTCATTCGCTGCAAACACACTCATAATCCCTAGCGCAGTAACAAAATGCTCCCAGGCAGCAAAGAACAGAGCATTTGTATTTTACGCACCTATGCTCTGGAATGCTCTCCCAACCACCATCCGGGCTATAACCGACCTCGCCCAATTCCGGAAGGCACTGAAACACCATCTATTCCTCCAACATTAATCCCTGTACAGTGAAACGGCACAACCTAGCTTACCCTCCACCAACCAAAGTGACACCACCCAGGGCATGATAATGTACCTACAGTCTGAATATGACTGCACAAACTTGTATATAACCTAAAATGTATGTAGTTCAGAGAGTGTCGTGTATCCACAGCCGCACCTGTGGCTTATCGGTAGACGAATAGCTCAGTTGTATATAGTTACCCCTGTTAAACCCAAGTTGTATAACCTGTTCTCTGTAATGTTCATCACATGCTCTGCTGCATTGTACAAATTGTTGTTATATGTAAACCGCGCTGATTTTAAAGAGCGCGGTATAGAAATAATATAAATAAATAAATAAATATTCCCTAATTTCCTTCTCAAAGGAGACTGTTTACTAAGAGGCAGTGAAGCATTGGGGGCCTTTTACTAAAGGGTGCTAAGGTATTGTATCTAATGTAACAAAGCGCCCAAAACTATGGCACCTTAGGTGCAATATCATCACGTTAACTGTCGGGGGTGTGGAAAGCATTTTCCTGGCAGTTAACATGGGGCATGTACCCCTAACGTTAGCCGCATTAAAGCCGGTGCACTTAACTCCACCTATTGAAGTGTCATTAAGTGAATCCACACTAATTGCATGGGATGCAGTCAGTGCACGGTGGGAACCCAGCGCTAACTGCTCTGAGCTCATCACGCCCACTCTCGACCCTAACGTGGGTTGCACAGTTGACTAAGGGAATTGTCTCATGCTAATTGTCATGGCCTCATGTTAGCTGGCGACATGTGTCCCGGTGCACCTTCAGCACATGCTTCAACACACGCTGCCCATTAGCGCCCTTCAGTTAAAGACCCCAATTGTGTTAATGCAAGAAAATTCCCATGGATGGGAAAACTGCCTTCCTGGTTGAGACAAGGTATGATATCAAGCCCTTATTATGGGGCTGGCCAAGGTGTCCCACAACATGCTCCCCAACTTTTCCTTTGAAAATACTCTAGTAAGGCAGAAATAAGGCATAACCATCCACTTCTATCCCTCACTTTATCGTCACTGTCACCCCTATCTGGCACATACATTCAAACCCAGGAGCTTAAATCAAATAAACAGTTTGGACTCCCAAATCTCTCATCTTATCCAGTCCTTCCACTCCAAATCTCTTAATCTTATACTTCAGTGATGGCCTGACTTGACCATTTCCGTAA